>CANSNZ010000155.1:0-659283 GCA_947646795.1 Beta lomatogona
TTCCATGTCCTAATTTTCTGGTTAATGACTTAAAATAAATTAACACATAAAGCACTGCATCACTAATTAAAATGGCGAACATGGATTAGATGCGTGGAGGAATCATGGTGTTAGAGACCGAGAAGAATTAGGCGTTGAGGCACAGGCATGATCAGCATGCCCTTGCTTGAATTGTGGAACAACTTCCACTTCCTTAGCTCTCCTTGCACGTACCACTAAGTGGTTGAGAGTGGGCGTTGGTGTGGCTTAACAATAGGAAGTGGTTCCTATTTTTAAAGCATTGCCTTCTTCCCGAACTTCCTCGCCCAGTAGCTTCATCGATTCAAGCGGCATTCTCGAAGCATGATCACACATGTTACAACATCGAAGCAGCTCCTACTAGTACTAGGACTCTAACAAAGAAATAGGCTAGTACTAGGACTCTTCATCTTTTGTAAGCATTTGCACACTCCTACCAAACTAGGACTCTTGTACTTAACTAGTTCTCATTCTGACTCAATGATACTTAGGATGCAAAGTTTTTAGGAAGACCAATGCAACTGTGAAAACAGCAACTAAAACATGATTAAAAACAACTAAACAAAGAAATGGGCGATGGACGAGATCAACTAAGTAAGAACCCGAGCTCACAAGAACTTGAACTCATAGACTTGACATTGGACATAGTTTGAACTCAAACATAGTTTGCCATGTGATAAGAGAATGATCCTTGTTGATGTTCAATGATGAAGATGCATCGCCATCATCCTCCCCTTGTTGAAAGAGTTTGACTATTTAGGGAATGGCAGCAAAATCCTCATGAAATATGGACTAAGATCCGAGACATTAAAGGTAGCTGAAACTCCATAATCTCAGGGAAGCTCGATCTTATATGCGTTAGGATTTATTTTTAGCTTACCTTGAATCAGTTATCTGATCTTTGGACTCAATTTGGAACGCCCCTACAGGAAGGAAATCGTTCCTTCCTTAGATGTATCCATACGAAATCTCCTTTGGCAGTGCAAATCGAACATCTTTCTTTCTTGTCAAGCGTAGCTTGACCTCTTATTAGCCTTCATGATCCTGGCCCGAGCGAGTTCATGTAATTTCTTGATTTATCTTGCTCTCTCATCGAAGCTTCCATACTAAAGCTTGTTTTGAATTGGAAGTGGTGAAGATCCAAGTGGAGTACAGGATTTAATCCATAGACAATCTCAAAAGGACTAAGACCGGTTACCTTGTGAGGACTCGGTGTAGACGGAAATTCGAAGCAAGCAGGAAGAAGCTCTTCCCGTTGCCTTGGACCCTTAATTCAGCTAGAAGCTCTAAGCAACGTGCCAAGAGTTCTATTCACAACCGGTTGTCATCGGTTTGTGGATGGCTTGAGGTACTAAACTTGACTTTTTGTACCCATTTTCTTCCCTGACGTGAGCCAAAAGTGACTCGGGAATTTGGGTCTCGATCCTTGGCTCATGGACCTCAGAATAGTATGCAACTTAACCACTTCCTTGAAGTACAACAAGGCGGTTTGAACGGCATCATGAGTGGTGTTGCTAGCAATGAAGTGAGCCATTTTAGAAACGGTCAAAAGCAGCCCGACCATTATAGCATCTTTGATGGTGTTGTGAGCGTAAAAATCCGTGATGAAATCAAGACTCACGTCCTCACAATGGAGCTTGAGGTGTTGGTAATGGCAAATGAAGGCCATGAGGCAAAGAATGACCTTTTGCCCTTTCACACATTGCATCGTTTGATCAAATACTCCGCATCTCTCTTTAAACGTGACGATAAGTAGTCACTTACCATGGCGGTTATCTTCTCAATGCAGAAGTGACCCAGTAAGAAGCCTCCTTCATGGAACTCTTTGATGGGAGATTCACGCACACTATGCCTAGGGGACACATAGTTGGTTGTTTTTGAATAGAAAGCCATTGAAGAGATGGTATTCTCATGAGCATGATTTTGACACTTCGTGACATCTCGCCCAAAATTCGGATCTTCTTTGTAATTCTCCTTGAAACTTGAGTCCAATGACTTGACTCCTTAATGAATTCAATAGGACATACTTTCTTGACAAAGCATCTGCCACTTTATTCGTTTGCCGGTTGTGCTTGATAACAAAATGAAATGCTTGTAGGAGGCACCGACCCGTTTAAATTGCCTTGCTTGCAATTCTGTTGGCTTTGCAAAGAGTACTTAAGCTTCATGATCGAGTGTAGGATGAATTCATATGCAATAAGGTAATGGCGCCGGTGATCCGATGAGCGAACCAAGGCATAAAACTCTTTGTCATAGGTTGAGTATACGCTTGGCTTCATTTAGTTTCTCGCTAAAATAGGCCGATGGGCGACCATTTTGAGGCCAGACCTTTATTCACAGCGCCGGATGCATCACGTTCTACACCGAACCCTTAGTGAAGCTAGGTAGGGCTAAGATGGGTGTTGTAGTCAGCCTTATAACCCTGGCTTCCTCAGAAGGCTAATTCCAGCTTGAGGATTCCCGTGGAAGTGCTTGAGCTTCGTGAGTTCAGTTAGGGGTGCCATGGGGTGCTGGAAATCCTCGCAAAGCGCCTATGGAATGATGCTGAGCTATGAAAGCTTCGAATTTGTTGAATGGAAGTAGGGGTAGGCCAATCTCTTATTGCTTGCACCTTCTTGTCATCAACCTTGATGCCTTCATTAGAGACCAAGAAATGAGAAAGATCACTTGAGGTTTGGAAAAGAAGTGACATTTTTGAGGTTCCAGCTAGAGGCATCTCTTTCTTATAGCCGAACACTTGCTCCAAATGAGGAAGCATGTTCTTCCTCATTCTTGCTATAAACAAAGAATATCATCAAGTGAAACCACAACAAATCTTCCAGGAAATGGCAGGAAGTGTTTGGTTCATGAGCCTCGTGAATGTGCTAGGTGCATTAGACAAGCCAAATGGCATGACCGAGCCATTCATATAACCACTTTCTTTGTTTTAAATGCAGTTTTCCATTCTTCTTCTTCATAGATTCTAATTTGATGATAGCCACTTCTAAGATCAATCTTAGAGAAGACTTTAGAACCATGAAGATCATCAAAGAAGATCATTTAACCTAGGAATGGGGAAAGCGATATTTGATGGTGATCTTATTGATGGCTCACTATCGACACGCATGCGCTCCTCGCCATTGTTCTTTGGTACCCGATAGTGTGGGTACAACACATGGACTCGAGGATTCTCTAATCAACCCTTTAGACTTCAATTCTTCCACGCCTGCTTATCTCTTCGGTTTCTCTAGGGTTGTTCGATAGCGAGTTTTATTAAATCAGGACTAACTCCTGGAATGAGGTATTTTTGTGTTGTATGTCACGTTTAGGAGGCGAACCAGGGGTATTTCTTGTGGAAATGCGTGAACATACTTGTCAAGCAAGGGGTGAGTAAAGGGTGATGGTTGTTTTGTGGAGGTGGAGGTTCATCAATACCACTAAAGATGATTCCTTCGTGTTAGCATAATTGTGATAATCAGATTTCATCAAGGTGGTTTCAGGCTATCTTTCTTTTGGATTGAAGAGTTTGGGGACAAGGGGGCAAGAACAATTTTCTTGTGATTTTTCATGAAAGTATACGTATTCTTGTAACCATCATGTAAGACTCTCTATCAAACATCCAAAGGTCTCCCAGTAACACATGACATCGTCCATTGGGATGACATCCCCACCAAATCTCCTCTTCATAAGTCTTTCCAATACTAAAGTTAAGCAATACACGATTTGAGACATGTATTACTTTACCTTGATTCAACCATTGAATGACATAAGGGGTTAGGGTGAGGGTTGTGTTTAAGTTGAGCTTAGTTATGAGGGTTTGAGAGGCTACATTAGTACAACTTCCGCCATCGATAATCAAGTGCATACCTTTCCTCAATTGTGCATCGAGTATGAAAGATGGATTCCTTTGAAGTTGCTCCTCTTGGACAGCCATCCCACTAAAGGGCTCTTCGAACAACCAAGCACTCCCCCTTCATCCGGGCGAGTACTCTTTCCTCCTCCTCTTGTTCTTCTTCATGCTACTCCTCCTCCTGGAAATCTTCTTCTAAGGCTTCATATTCCATCGAGGTCACCACTTTTGTATTTGGACATTCGGATTCAAAGTGTCCTAATCCTTGGCACCTAAAACATCTCCTAGACCTTAGTTTGAATAGGATTGGTTTTCGAGTTTCTTGAAGGGTGGTTTAGCGGTAGTAGAAAGGTTTAGGAGTGAATGTGTTTGGCTTAGAATAGGAGTGTGGTTTTGGTAAAAGGCTCGTGAGAGTCCCGTTTACCTTTGGTCTTTTGTTGCTTGTCCACCTTATGAGCCAAGATGACAAGTTCTTGAGGGTCGAATAACGGTGAGTTCCACCGTAGCGATCTTGGAGTCCGATCCTCCCGGGAACCTAACAAGAGTTTGAGGGTTCATCCTCTTGTAGCTCATTTCTTAAGGAAAGACTCGAACTCTCTTGCGTAGTCTTCAACACTTCTCGAACCTTGTTGAATGTTATGAAGCTTAGCAAAGTTCTCTTGCACATAGTAGGTTGGCAGAAATTTTGCTTGAGAAGCTTCTTCATCTTCTCCCCATATCGTACCTTTTCTTTTCCAGCTCTCTCCACTTTAGGCACATACCACTAGCCCCTTAGTAAAGGCATAGCTTCCTCGACTCAAGAGCTCCGACTTCACTCTCTTATCTTCGGTATTTGTTTGTAATCAAATACTCTTTCCTTAGATTCTCATCCATTCTATGAATTCCTTAGTATCAACTTGCCATCATAATCAGGGATATCAACCTTGATATCATTGTTATAGGCGTTAGTGTTGTTGTGGAGGTCTTCTAAAGGCTAAAGAAAGTGTCATCACTTTCTCGATCGATATGTTCATCACCATTCTATATCCTCGTTGATTTTGCAATCTAAGGGAGAGTTGCCTAACTTGCTCTTGCAATAAGCCATCCTTGCATCCTTATCCTTTTTTTCATCCTCCATAAATTTCAATGTGGCTCGCTTGGTGCTTGGAGGTTCGGATTGATCACCAATCTCCATGGATAGAATTTGTTTTTGTTTCCAGTTTTTAAGGTGGGGGTTGGGGATTGTAATGGAAGCGTGTTTAGGGGTGTTTTAAGGTGATTAAAGAGTGTATCTTCAACCTCCGGCTCCGATACCAAGATGTTGTAGGCTTGGAGTAACACTCGAAGCTCCTGAGGAACAATTTCGAACAAACACAAACACTAAGAGAAGTAGAACTTCGACTAAGTGTTAGAGGGATAGTTTAGCTTTCTTTAACCTTCTAAGGATACAGACACACCACCTTAGTTAATTAAAGTTCCTAGATCACAAATTAGTCTAGCTAGGACTAATTAAGCAAAAGCAAATCACTCAATGTTTCCAAATCCAAGAAAGCAAGAACAATTGAAGTGTTTGAGAATAAGCTCGGTTTTTTTAGGCATAAACTTCAATCTGATTTTTCATTGATGATTAGTGCTTAAATACACAAGTTCATGTCCTAATTTTCTTATTTAATGACTTAAAATAAATTAACAAAATAAAGCACTACATCCACTAAGTCTAAAATGTCAGACATGGATTAGATCATGGAGGAATCATGGTGTTAGGACAAGGAGGAGTGGCGTTGAGGCACCAAGGCATGATCCAGCATGCCTTGCTTGAATTGTGGAACAACTTCCACTTCCTTGGCTCTCCTTGCACGTTCAAACTCTTTCTCTTGCACGTACCACTTAGTGGTTGAGAGTGGGGCGTTGGTGTGGCTTAACGATAGGAAGTGGTTTCCTATTTTTTAAGCATTGCCTTGCTGAACTTCCTCCTTCATGCTTCATTAATTCAAGCGGCATTCTCAAGCATGATCCGCACGTATTACAACATCAAACAACTCCTACTAGTACTAGGACTCTAACAAAGAAACCTACTAGTACTAGGACTCTTCATCATGCAAGCATTTACTGCGCTCACCAAACTAGGACTCTTGTACTTAACTAGTTCTCATTACAACTCAATGATACTTAGGAGTACAAGTTTTAGGGAATTGAAATACAACTCAAAACAACAACTAAAACATGATTAAAAACAACTTAACAAAGAAAGGGATGATGGACAGATCAACTAAGTATGAACCAAGCTCCAAGAACCGAACTCACTAGACTTGACATTGGACATAGTTTTGAACTCCAACATAGTTTCACTTACCATAGCAATGAGAGAATGATCCTTGTTGATGTTCAATGATGAAGATGCATCGCCATCATTAATCCTATTTTGGTTATTCTCCCCATGATGATGAGCGATCAACCTCCAAGAACTCTCGAAACACCAAAAAAAACGCTCCAAGCGTTCCTCCCTAAACTGTCAGAAAACTCCTTGCAATTCTAGGACCTTTCTTGGACTCGATCAACACCTATGGCACGTCTATTATCTCCTGAAACACGCATTGGATCTGATGCCAATTGATAAAGTGAATGAAGAAGATCACACACCTTATAGCTAGAATGATAAGAAACAAAGAAGAATACTCTATTCCTTGAATCGGTTAGTTAGGGTTCAGAACTTGGTTCTTAGATCTAAACTAAGGGTTTTAAATTTGTTTGTATTGGAATACACACAACACTCACAAACTCTTCGAAGATTGCTTGGAACCTCACAAGAAATCACTGGGGAAAATCACTCACACAAGCACACAATGACAATGCAAAGCTTGATGAATAAAGTTGTTTAGCAAACACTCAAAGCGAAAATCTATATTCTTCTTCAATAAACGTACTAACTTACGCTATTTATATGAAAACAAAACAACTCCTATTATACTTAGGACAAGCACTAACTCATACGACTCCTAATAAGCTTGATCATGTAAAATCCATCGTTTTAGAACGTAGGCAAAAGCATGACTCCTAATGATCTATGTTAATCCGACGATTCCTCAATACCCTTGATTGATGGTTCGAATTGTAAGACTAACTAAGATAGATTGTTTCTAGTAAGAAAGATTAGCTCTTAATTACCTTCAACGTTTTGTTAATCTATGAAAGATTAGCTCTTAACATAAAACTAACGGTGGTGTTTGATTGTTCAAAGATTTGCTCTTAGGAGCGTTCAAGCGTTTTGTGATCTCGCAGCTTTGAACTCTCGATCTCACGTTCTTAATGTTTTCTAATTCACACGAATAATCAAACTCAACAATAAGTTGTTAAACAAAATCAAATCTATCCTCATTAATGAAATCAGCAACATATATATAGACCTACTTATCCAAGTCCCTAATAGGACAAGTATTACTCTACACGCCTAAACAAATCTAACACTAGAAAGACTCCAAACCGAAAACAATAAGACTCCCTAACCCAATAAGAGGATTAGTTACAAACAACTCTAGCAAAACTAGGAGTATAACCAACTACCTTTCCTAATCCAATTAGGGAACGTAAATCCAACATTCCTACTTGAACTAGGAAATCTCCAACACTCCTAACAGAACTAGGAGTGTAAATCCTTTCCTATTTGAACTAGGAAACGCCACAACTCACAAACTCTACTGAAAATATTGTTGGACGCTTGTTAATGAAATGCAACAATGACCTTCATTGCCTCAAGTCTATGGAAACAAATTGATATGATTGCACGTCCAAGTTGAAGAGCAACCAAGGAAATCCGAGCAAAAGGTTCGAATTTGAAGAATTAATGAAGTCCGAAAATTATGATTAAGTCACCGGATATGATAATTAAAATAAACATTCTTGAATATTTTAATTAACTCTTAATCTCACTTACACCACTCTGGAATAAAGTAGATTAAACACTAAGTAAATAATCACTCCCGGAAAATTACTCAATGGCGAAAGTAATTGATCACACAATTAAATTCAATAACAAAGTTTTTAGGTAAATCTCACATGCCTTGAATGATAGCATGGAACTATTATTTATAATAGAAATAACTTGTCCTCAAGGACCAAGCAAGGGCGAAAAATCAGCCATAAAATTAAGGAAACATTCCTTAATTCCTTACATCTTAATCCCTTGATTCTAGGAGAGAATAAAGGAGTAAATAAGGAAACCACAAATCAGCCCCTAAATCCCTTCGCACGCCTAACATACTTAGGAAACAAAGAAATAAGGCAACTCCAAGGAATATTACAACTCAATGACAACTTGCAACCTTGGAACACAAGGATCCTACTTCACACGCCCCAAGACACGCCTCGAATGGCGAAATATCACAAGATATTTTCGGACCTTTATTTAGCTTAATTAAAATAACTAAGACTCTAGAAATGGTGTCATCTTCATGCTTCACCCATGGACTCATCGTCCCACTTGAGAAATGACACAAATGAGGAGTTTGAATTTAAATTGAACCCGAACACTTCAAGGACTAAACAAATCGGATCATTTGGAGCTTGACCTTGACCTTGACTTGTATCATTCTCCCCCTCTTCCAAAAGAATTTGTCCTCAAATTTTCATCATCTAAATAAGGACTAAGATCACCAACATTGAAGGTTGCACTCACCTCCATAATCACTTGGAAGCTCGATCTTATAAGCACTTTCATTAATCACATCAATAACTTTGAATGGACCATCGGCTCTAGGCATAAGCTTGTTCTTCCTTCTACTTGGAAATCGTTCTTTCCTCAAATGAATCCAAACCAAATCACCAATCTGAAATTTCAGTTGTCTTCTCTGTTTGTTGGCCCGTTCTTTGTATTGAGCATTCATCTTCTCAATTAGTGCTTTCACTTGCTCATGAGTCTTCTTAAAGGCTTCAACCTCTTCTTTGAATCAACATGAATTTCAGATTTAGTTAATGACACAAAATCAATAGGAAGGAAAGGATTGATACCATAGACCACCTCAAATGGAGATTTAGAAGTAGTAGAAGAATGAGCTCGATTATAAGCAAACTCGGCGTGAGCTAGCTTTATATCCCAATCCTTTTTGTGTCTTATTCACTAAGCCACGTAACAAAGCTCAAGAGTTCTATTAGTTACTTCGGTTTTGGCCATCCGTTTGAGGATGATGACTTGTGCTAAAGAGTAACTTAGTCCCCACCATCTTCCATAAGCTCCTCCAAAAGTGACTAAGGAACTTTGTATCTCGATCACTAACAATACTTCTAGGAATACTATGCAATCGAATAATCTCTTTGAAGTACAAATCCACCACATGCAAAAGCATCATCGAGTTTTATGCATAGGAACAAAGTGAGCCATCTTCGAAAATCGATCCCACCACCACCATAATGGCGTCCTTCCCCCTTTGAGTTCTTGGTAATCCAACAATGAAATCCATACTCACACTATCCCAAGGTGTATCAGGTACGGGTAATGGAGTATAAAGGCCTTTATGGAAGGTACTCTTCGACCTTTGACCAGTAGCACACTTACTAACCACCATATGAACATCCCTCATCATGTTAGGCCAATAAAAACTCTCGTTCAAAGTGTCTAATGTCTTTTGAACACGAAATGACCGACCACCCCTCCATTATGAACTTCTCTAACGACTCCACTCCACGCCTTTCTTAGGAATGCATAGCTTGTTTCCCTTAAACAAAAATCCCTCTTGTACCACAAACAAACCACTAGGACTCTCAAAGAACTCCACGGGAAATCATCATCATTATCATACAAAATCCTTTAAGTGTTCAAACCCCAACACCCTTGCATCAACCATGGCCAAAGATAGGAACGCCTAGAAAGGGCATCATGACAATGTTACTCTTACCTTCCTTGTACTTGGACGAAAATGTGAAGGCTTGTAGAATTCAACCCTTAGCATGCCTATGGTTGAGCTTTTGCTTTGTCCATGGATGTATTTGAGTGCTTCATGATCCGAATGAAGAATGAAAGGCTTGGGCCTCAAGTAATGAGACCCAATGATCCAAGGCTCTCACAATTGCATAAATTCACGATCATAGTTGGAGTAATTGAGTTTGGCGCCACTCAACTTCTCGCTAAAGTAGGCAATGGGCCTCCTTTCTTGAAGCAAAACCGCCCCTAACTCCAAGTCCACTAGCATCACACTCAACCCGAACAATTTGTTGAAATCCCGGCAAGGCAAGAATAGGAGCGTTGCAAAGTAACTCCTTGACTTCATCAAACGCCTTTTGAGGCATGAGAGTTCCATGAAAACTCCCCTTTCTTCATCAAATCCATGATTGGTGCCATGATAGTTGAGAAATTTCGGATGAATCTTCCTATAAAAGGAAGCTAGACCATGAAAGCTTCGACATTCATGAGCACTTGTAGCGCCAACCATGAAGACATGGCTTTGACTTTTTCGGATCCACATGAACTCCATCCCTAGACACAATGTAACCAAGAAAAGCAATACTAGAAACAAGAAAATCACACTTTTCCATTTTCCATACAACTTTTGCTCTCTTAATTTTTCAAATAAAGCTCTCAGTGAAGTAAATGAGACTTAACACTAGTACTATATACAAGAATATCATCTAAATAGACAACAATAAACTTGTTAAGAAAGGGACGTAGTACCTCATTCATAAGTCTCATAAATGAACTAGGAGCATTGCAAGAGACCAAAGGGCATCACCATCCACTCATATAGACCTTGTTTGGTCTTGAAAGCGGTTTTCCATTCATCTCCTTCCCGAATTCTCATTTGATGATATCCACTCCCTCAAATCAATCTTGAAAAAATCGAAGCTCCATGTAGCTCATCAAGCATGTCCTCCAATCTAGGCATAGGAAAACGATACTTGATTGTAATGTTGTTGGCTTGACTCTACTATCAATACACATCCTCCAAGTACCATCTTTCTTAGGAATAAGCAAAGCGGGAGCGGCACATGGACTCATGCTTTCTCTTACATAGCCTCGGTCAATCAACTCTTCATTTGCTTTTGTAGCTCCTTAGAAGCTACGGGATCACATCTATATGCCGGCTTATTTGGCAAAGGTGCGCCTGGCACAAGATCAATAGCATGCTCAATGCCTCTCAATGGTGGTAATCCTTGAGGGTAATTCTTCCGGAAAAACATCACAAAATTCGTCCAATAGAGCTGCAAGTTTCGGACTACTAGAAGAAACACCATTAGTCAAAGCAAGTTTAACACATAAAAAGCATAACAATGTCCTTCCAACTCTACCTCTTTCTCGAATTCTTTGGTGAAAGAAACAAGTTTTGTTTCGTTTCAACCACCTTCTTGGGTGCCATGGAACTAGGAGACAAAGGAACCAACCTTGAATCTTTTTAGAACCCATCAAAACCGTGTACACATTGGTTTCGCCCTCATGAACAACTTTTCGATCATATTGCCAAGGTCTACCAAGAAGAAGATGACAAGCACTCATGGGTAGAACATCACTTCCCACAACTCATCTTTGTAACCCCAATAGAAAACGACCACAAGAGCTTGCTTTTTCACCAACAAACCCGTTTTGTCATCCAACCAACTCAACTTATAAGGATGTGGATGGTCTCTAACAATCAAATTCAACTTAGAAACCACATTAGAAGCAACCACATTCGTACATGAACCACTTTGTCAATAATCACATTACATGTAAACTCACCAATTCGACATCTAGTATGAAACAAGTTTTCTCTTTGATCATGGTTAGGAGAATGATCAACATGCAAAGTTCTCCTAATAACTTGCATCCTAGATTCATCTTCGGCATATGCAATCTCATTATCATCACTTTCACATTCTTCCTCCTTTTCACACACAATGTTATACGTTCTTTCTTCCTCCTCTATTTCCATGTATTGTCTCATCGTTAAGGTCTTCCTAGATGGACAATTACTAGCAATGTGACCCCTCCCTTGACACTTAAAACACTTTCGAGTTTCCTCCCATTTTTCTCTAGGAATCACCAATTTAGGACGGTCTCCCTTTTGTTCCCCCTTAGAAGGATTATCTTTTTCTCAAAGGTTTTAGAAGAGTTAGAAGAAGAAGAAGGGACGAAAGAAGAAGAAGAGCTGGTCTTATTATGGCCGAATTTTCCCCCATATGGTTTCTTTTCCTCCAATTCATGCCTTTCAAATTTTAAAGCCAATCGACACACATCATCAAAAGTACTATAATTCGACACATCCAACCTTTCTAGCAATAGATTTATTAAGTCCATTAACAAACCTAGCAATTTTCTCTTGTTCGACCTCCTCAACATCACAAATCAAACACAACTTGTCAAATTCAACCATGTAATCATGCACACTCGACACATCTTGAGTCAAAGAATTCTTTCTCATGTATTGTCGTTGAATAAAATCACTTGGAACAAACTTCTCATGCAATTTCCTTTTAAGCTTAGTCCAACTTTTAAGCTTAGGTTTCCCAAGTCTCGCCCTTTTTGCCTTTAGACTTTCTAACCAAATTCCAGCATACTTAGTTAGTCTAATGGTGGCAATTTTAAAACGTTTCTCATCATCAAACCCCTTATAATCACAAGTTTTCTCAAGTTGACGAATCCATTCAAGTAAATCCTCAGGACTAGAATCACCAGTAAAGTCATCTAGTTTAATCCCCCTATCATTATCATAAGTCGGTTTAACAATTTTAACCTCTTCAACATCAGATTCATAGTCAACGTGATTAGGGTCGTTTTTATTGTTCACTTTACCCGCAAGAATGTAATGAGCTACTGTTAATCTTTCCCTTTTTTCTTTTTCTTCATTTTGAGTGTTAAAGAGTTTCTCAATAAGAGCTTTTATTTCAGCCAATTCCGCCATTATAACCCAATTAAGATGCTACGTCACGGAAGAAATAGCAAGCCACAACCACACACAAATCCCCAACAAAGGATCGACAAAGAAGAAGCACTTACCAATGAAAGAAGAATCCCTCTATCCTCACCCTCCTGGAAAAATCTGATACCAACTGATATGATTGCACGTCCAAGTTGAAGAGCAACCAAGGAAATCCGAGCAAAGGTTCGAATTTGAAGAATTAATGAAGTCCGAAAATTATGATTAAGTCACCGGATATGATAATTAAAATAAACACTCCTAAATATTTTAATTAACTCTTAATCTCACTTACACCACTCCTGGAATAAAGTAGATTAAACACTAAGTAAATAATCACTCCTGAAAATTACTCAATGGCCGAAAGTAATTGATCACACAATTAAATTCAATAACAAAGTTTTTAGGTAAATCTCACATGCCTTGAATGATAGCATGGAACTATTATTTATAATAGAAATAACTTGTCCTCCAAGGACCAAGCAAGGGCCGAAAATCAGCCATAAGAATTAAGGAAACATTCCTTAATTCCTTACATCTTAATCCCTTGATTCTAGGAGAGAATAAAGGAGTAAATAAGGAAACCACAAATCAGCCCCCTAAATCCCTTCACACGCCTAACATACTTAAGGAAACAAAGAAATAAGGCAACTCAAGGAATATTACAACTCAATGACAACTTGCAACCTTGGAACACAAGGATCCTACTTCACACGCCTAAGACACGCCTCAAATGGCCGAAATATCACAAGATATTTTCGGACCTTTATTTGCTTAATTAAAATAACTAAGACTCTAGAAATGGTGTCATCTTCATGCTTCACCCATGGACTCATCGTCCCACTTGAGAAATGACACAAATGAGGAGTTTGAATTTAAATTGAACCCGAACACTTCAAGGACTAAACAAATCGGATCATTTGGAGCTTGACCTTGACCTTGACTTGTATCACTAATGGACCATGCACCATCCATCCCCTTGCCAAGCATCAACTCTTGAACCTCATCTTCATTTGAATCACTTGTACTTGCTCCTGGATCATCCTCCCCTTGTTCGAAAGGAATTGTCCTCAATTCTTGTACTTGCTCATCATCCAAATAAGGCGTCAAGTCCCCAACATTAAAAGTAGCAGCCACACCATGCTCCCCTTGAAGATCCACCTTGTAGGCATTATCACCATACTTCTTCAATATTTGATAAGGACCTTCAGCTCGTGGCATGAGCTTATGTTTGCGTTTGCTTGGAAAACGTTCCTTCCTAAGGTGCACCCACACAAGATCACCTAGTTCGAACACCCTAGGCTTGCGTCCCTTGTTTGCTTTCTTCTTATATTGCTCATTAACCTTCTCAATTCGCTCTTTGATTTGGTGATGGAGCTTCATAAGAACATCAGCGTGCTTCTTGGCATCCCCATGTGATGCAAGATACGTGCATGGATTGCTTCACCAACTATCTTTATTTGCTTTATTATGTTGTTGCATGGTTTTACTTTACTCTTAAAGTAGAGGTTTTACATGTAACGAAAAATATGTCTTTTATTATGTTTGTTAGTTAAATTAGTTGATTAAGTTGTTTTTATTTTTTAATCGATTGTAATAAGAGTCGAAAATCTGAGTTGTAATAAGGTTTAGGTTTAGGCGTGTGATTTTGTAAGTTTTATGGAAAGTTTTGCAAAGCTTTCCTAAAAGACTTGTTTCCTTAAGTTGTGCTAGATTCTATGCTAGTTTTAAGGGGAATGTTTCCTTATTTCTTGCTTAGGAAATCCAGTCCTATTATAGCTTGGAGGGCAAGGTTGTTTGCTCATCCTATATAAATACATGTCTAGTCTTTAATAAAAAGAGAGTGAATTGATTTGAGAATTATGAGCGTTGCTTATTTCAGGTTGTTAACCAAAACAATACTTGTTGCGACTTGTATTCATCTTCTAATTGCGATTAGGAAGAGACCCTCTTATTCCTGCGAGAATCAAGAGTACTATCCTTTATTTTTGTTTCTTATTTTCAGCATTCCTATATAAAAAAAAACATAAAAAGACGTCACTTAGAATCTAGGTTAAAGTTTGTGAATTTTCGGACCTCGAAATTCATATCAGTTGGTATCAAAGCAGTAAGGTTGTAGACGAGCGTGAGGGCGCGTGAGAAGGCGGATTGTTGTGAAATTTTGTGTGGACCAACTAGACATCTTGAAGTTTTTTGTGTCAAAATTTCAGCTTATTCCGATCAATAACGAAGTCACAGCAAGCGGAAACATTTACGTAAACTTTCTGGCAGATTCAATCAGTTCTAAGGTAAAATTTAGGAAACTCGTTCTCCTAGCATATAACGAATTTTTGAGAGTTTCTTGGCTTAAAATTGGACTACTTTTTGTCTAGTTTAAGACTGGAAAGTTTCATAATTTTTGAAGGAGGTTTGCTAATTAATTGAGCACGTTTAAGATAATTGATCAAAACCGAACTATTCTGGACCAGTTTTGTGAGAATTAAAACTGCAAACAATTGGTTGGGTATTTGTTGATGAAATTTTGGTCGAGTGTTCCAGACATATAGGGCTATGTTGTGACAAAATTTCATGAAATTTCGATCTGGTTTACTTACGTTTTAAATCTCGGACTTTTATTGAAATTTTCTGGACAGTTTCTCCATTATATTAAACCAACTATGAATTGTCGTTTTTATTATTATGATGAGTTAACAACTGATGAAATTCTTGAGGAATTATCACTACGACTACAACCAAAGTGGGATTTGATGTATGACTCGAATCAATATTTGGATGAAAAGCTTAGTAGTTATCTTGAAGATGTTCCTTGCACTTGTAGAAGAAGAAATTTCAGATTTGGTTTTCATTGTTGAAGAAGAAGAAAAGATTGAAACTTGTAAGGATAAAGATTTGATATTTGAAGTTTCTCATGTTGAAGATGAATTCAAAACTGAATCTCTGGATCGTGCAAATAACAAAGATCCATCCTTTGACATTCGAGATGATTTAAAGCTTGACTTTTTGGTTTGTACAACCATCAAAATTCCGATCTTTGATATTCCATGTGCGAAGAAAGCTACAAAGCAGCGTGGAGTACAACGTTATGAAGCATCCTCTACAGATTTTTATTGTCATGATGTTGTTATTTGTCATACACATCCACAAACCTCATGGATTCCACTTCCATTTCTCATACGTGTACTTGTTCTTATGGTTCATGGTTATCGTGCGTGGATGATTGCTTGGTTACATCAAAACTTGAGACAAGTTTTTTTTTTCAAGAGGGGGAGAATGATGCAAGATACGTGCATGGATTGCTTCACCAACTATCTTTATTTGCTTTATTATGTTGTTGCATGGTTTTACTTTACTCTTAAAGTAGAGGTTTTACATGTAACGAAAAATATGTCTTTTATTATGTTTGTTAGTTAAATTAGTTGATTAAGTTGTTTTTATTTTTTAATTGATTGTAATAAGAGTCGAAAATCTGAGTTGTAATAAGGTTTAGGTTTAGGCGTGTGATTTTGTAAGTTTTATGGAAAGTTTTGCAAAGCTTTCCTAAAAGACTTGTTTCCTTAAGTTGTGCTAGATTCTATGCTAGTTTTAAGGGGAATGTTTCCTTATTTCTTGCTTAGGAAATCCGGTCCTATTATAGCTTGGAGGGCAAGGTTGTTTGCTCATCCTATATAAATACATGTCTAGTCTTTAATAAAAAGAGAGTGAATTGATTTGAGAATTATGAGCGTTGCTTATTTCGGTTGTTAACCAAAACAATACTTGTTGCGACTTGTATTCATCTTCTAATTGCGATTAGGAAGAGACCCTCTTATTCCTGCGAGAATCAAGAGTACTATCCTTTATTTTTGTTTCTTATTTTCAGCATTCCTATATAAAAAAAACATAAAAAGACGTCACTTAGAATCTAGGTTAAAGTTTGTGAATTTTCGGACCTCGAAATTCATATCACCATGCACATAATCTTGCTTTGGAATTACAGCCAAGTCCACGGGCAAATATGGATTAACTCCATACACAACCTCAAACGGTGAATGTTTCGTTGCATAAGTAGGAGTTCGATTGTATGAAAATTCCGCATGACAAAGCTTCACATCCCAATCCTTACCTGTTTTACTCACCAATCCTCGAAGCAATGAACCCAAGGTGCGATTTGTTACCTCGGTTTGGCCATCAGTTTGTGTATGGTGTGAAGTGCTAAAAAGCAATTTTGTGCCCAACAACCTCCACAAGGTCTTCCAAAAGTAACTCAAGAACTTGCTGTCCCTATCTGAAACAATTGTACGAGGTATGCCATGCAACTTAACAATTTCTCGAAAATACAAAGTTGCCACATGTGAAGCATCATCAGTCTTGTTGCAAGGAATAAAATGCGCCATCTTACTAAATCGATCAACAACAACCATGATAGCATCTCTTTGCCTTTGAGTCCGAGGTAAGGCAACTATGAAATCCATGCTCACATCCTCCCAAGGTCTCTCCGGTACAGGTAATGGTGTGTATAATCCCTTATGGAATGTACTCTTGGCACGTTGACAAGTCCCACACCTAGCAACCACAGCTTGGACACTCCCTACCATCTTAGGGCAAAAGAAATGCTCTTGGACTAACTCCAATGTTTTGTTCATCCCAAAGTGACCAGCTATACCTCCCCCATGAGCTTCCCTCACCAAAAAATCTCTCACGGAACAATTGGGAACACACAGCTTATTTCCCTTGAAAAGAAACCCTCGCTCTCGTGAATAAGACCCATGAGACCCCTTCTCACACGCTGCATACAACTCCCCAAAATCCACATCCTTAGTATAGTACTCTTTAAGCAAATCAAATCCCAAAAGCTTAGTTGATATGATTACACGTCCAAAGTGAATGAGCAATCAAGAATCTCGAGCAAAGGATCGAACTTGATGAAGTAATGAAGTCCGAAAATTATGATTAAGTCACCGGATATGATAATTAAAATAAACACTCCTGAATATTTTAATTAACTCTTAATCTCACTTACACCACTCCTGGAATAAAGTAGATTAAACACTAAGTAAATAATCACTCCTGAAAATTACTCAATGGCCGAAAGTAATTGATCACACAATTAAATTCAATAACAAAGTTTTTAGGTAAATCTCACATGCTTTGAATGATAGCATGGAACTATTATTTATAGCAACTAAACTTGTCCTCCAAGGACTCACAAGGCCGAAAATCAGCTCAAGGAAATTAAGGAAACATCCCTTAACTCCTTACATCCTAATACCTTGATTCTAGGAGAGAATAAAGGAGTATTTAAGGAAACCACAAATCAGCCCCTAAATCTCTTCACACGCCCAACACACTTAAGGAAACCAAGAAGTAAGGCAAGGAATATTACAACTCAATGACAACTTGCAACCTTGGAACACAAGGAGCCTAAACACACGCCTAAGACACGCCTAAGGATCCGAAATAAGGCAACTGAATTTCGGACCTTTATTGCTGAATTTTAAAGACTTAATTAAAATAACTAAGACTCTAGAAATGGTGTCATCTTCATGCTTCATCAATGGAATCATCGTCCCACTTAAGAAATGACACAAATGAGGAGTTTGAATTTAAATTGAACCCGTACACTTCAAGGACTAAACAAATCGGATCATTTGGAGCTTGACCTTGACCTTGACTTGTATCATTCTCCCCCTCTTCAAAAGAATTTGTCCTCAAATTTTCATCATCTAAATAAGGACTAAGATCACCAACATTGAAGGTTGCACTCACACCTCCATAATCACTTGGAAGCTCGATCTTATAAGCACTTTCATTAATCACATCAATGACTTTGAATGGACCATCAGCTCTAGGCATAAGCTTGTTCTTCCTTCTACTTGGAAACCGTTCTTTCCTCAAATGAATCCAAACCAAATCACCAATCTGAAATTTCGGTTGTCTTCTATGCTTGTTGGCCCGTTCTTTGTATTGAGTATTCATCTTCTCAATTCGTGCTTTCACTTGTTCACAAGTCTTCTTAAAGACTTCCAACCTCTTCTTTGAATCAACATGAATTTCAGATTTAGTTAATGACACAAAATCAATAGGAAGGAAAGGATTGATACCATAGACCACCTCAAATGGAGACTTAGAAGTAGTAGAAGAATGAGCTCGATTATAAGCAAACTCGGCGTGAGCTAACTTAATATCCCAATCCTTTTGTGTCTTACTCACCAAGCCACGTAACAAAGCTCCAAGAGTTCTATTAGTCACTTCTGTTTGACCATCTGTTTGAGGATGATGACTTGTGCTAAAGAGTAACTTAGTCCCCACCATCTTCCATAAGCTCCTCCAAAAATGACTAAGGAACTTCGTATCACGATCACTAACAATACTTCTAGGAATACCATGCAATCGAATAATCTCTTTGAAGTACAAATCCGCCACATGCAAAGCATCATCGGTTTTATGCATTGGAACAAAGTGAGCCATCTTCGAAAATCGATCCACCACCACCATAATGGCGTCCTTCCCCTTTGAGTTCTTGGTAATCCAACAATGAAATCCATACTCACACTATCCCAAGGTGTATCAGGTATGGGTAATGGAGTATAAAGGCCTTTATGGAAGGTACTCTTCGACCTTTGACAAGTAGCACACTTACTAACCACCATGTGAACATCCCTCATCATGTTAGGCCAATAAAAACTCTCATTCAAAGTGTCTAATGTCTGTTGAACACCGAAATGACCAGCCACCCCTCCACTATGAACTTCTCTCACAAGCAACTCCCTCACGCCACTCTTAGGAATGCATAGCTTGTTCCCCTTAAACAAAAATCCCTCTTGTACCACAAACAACCCACTAGGATTCTTAAAGAACTCACGGAAATCATCATCATTATCATACAAATCCTTTAAGTGTTCAAACCCCAACACCCTTGCATCAACCATGGCCAAAAGATAGGAACGCCTAGAAAGGGCGTCCGCAACAATGTTACTCTTACCTTCCTTGTACTTGGACGAAAATGTGAAGGCTTGTAGGAATTCAACCCACTTAGCATGCCTATGGTTGAGCTTTTGCTGTCCATGGATGTATTTGAGTGCTTCATGATCCGAATGAAGAATGAAAGGCTTGGGCCTCAAGTAATGAGACCAATGATCCAAGGCTCTCACAATTGCATAGAATTCACGATCATAGTTGGAGTAATTGAGTTTGGCGCCACTCAACTTCTCACTAAAGTAGGCAATGGGCCTCCTTTCTTGAAGCAAAACCGCCCCAACTCCAAGTCCACTAGCATCACACTCAACTTCGAACAATTTGTTGAAATCCGGCAAGGCAAGAATAGGAGCGTTGCAAAGTAACTCCTTGACTTCATCAAACGCCTTTTGAGCATGAGAGTTCCATGAAAACTCCCCTTTCTTCATCAAATCCGTGATTGGTGCGATGATAGTTGAGAAATTTCGGATGAATCTTCTATAAAAGGAAGCTAGACCATGAAAGCTTCGACATTCATGAGCACTTGTGATACGAAAACGTATATGAAAATATAACTCAAGCTCGATAAGCTTCACTCACTTATTTCTGCTTTAAGGGTTCTAAATCGGTTTGGAAGTTTATCTTACTTAAAACTGATTTAGGAGGGTTTTGGAGAGTGGATTTAATTAGTTTAAACTCACTAATTATTTTAACTCTCTTCTCAACTTAAGTTTCACTCACTTAACTCAAGGGTTTCGAAATTAAGATTACTTCTTAATCACAAGCGAAATTTCGGATTTTTCAATGTCCAAAAAGCCGAATAAACATGAAGTTCAAATCAAAACTAAAACTGATTTTTCATTTATGATCCACAATACATATATAGATTACAAGCAAATCAATCCCAAAAGATCTAAGTACTTAGAAGATTAAACAAAGCATTAAACAACAAATATCTCTAATTCCAACCAAGGTGTAAGATGAATAGTGTTGTTGTGTGTTTTGTTGACTAAAAGGGGAAGGAGGGCCGGTTTTCCACACCAAGTGGATGGCCTCCCTTAGCTTGCAACACAAGCTCCACAAATATCTTCAAGGACCTCCTTTCACACGCCCCAAGTGTAGATCGCATCCCCAAGCATGTTTCGTGGATATTACAACTTACGCTAACAAAATAATTCGGGTTTACACAAACCGAAAATTACAAAAACGTTAATTAAACTAACTAGCTTTTAATTAACTTCTTTTCCTACGTTGCTCAACATAATTAAACTAGTACTAATCCTTAAACCGTGAATTTCTCCCTTGTTGTGATTGAGATTAGTACTTAGTAGAATTTCGGAATTCGCAACCGATTTCGGATCATCCTCTCCTTCTTCAAAAGGAATTGTCCTCAATTCTTGCACATCTTCATCTTCTAAATAGGGGGATAAGTCCCCTACGTTGAATGTTGCTGCCACGCCATAGTCTCCGGGAAGGTCTATCTTGTAAGCATTGTCCCCATAACGTTCAAGAACCTTGAAAGGTCCTTCAGCTCGGGGCATGAGTTTATGCTTTCTTTTACTTGGAAACCTCTCCTTCCTCAAGTGAATCCACACCAAATCCCCAGGAGCAAACAACCTCGGTTTTCGACTTTTGTTTGCTTTCTTTTTGTACATCTCATTTGTCTTCTCGATATTGGTGCGTATTTCTTTGTGAACCTTCACCATTGTTTCAGCTTGTTGCCTAGCATCTCCGTGGACATAAGAGTCTTTAGGCAACGAAATAAGATCAATAGGTACATACGGATTAACCCCATATACCACTTCGAACGGTGAATGTTTTGTTGCAAAAGTTGGAGTCCTATTGTAGGCAAACTCCGCATGGCATAACTTGACATCCCAATCCTTTCCCGTCTTACTCACTAAGCCCCTTAACAAGGTGCCTAGAGTTCGGTTGGTCACTTCGGTTTGACCATCCGTTTGGGGGTGATGTGAAGTACTAAACAGTAACTTAGTACCCATCATCCTCCATAGGGACCTCCAAAAATGACTCAAAAACTTACTATCTCGATCCGAGACAATAGTTCTTGGTACTCCATGCAAGCGAACAATTTCCCTGAAATATAAACAAGAAACATTAATAGCATCTTCCGTTTTATGACAAGGCACGAAGTGCGCCATTTTTGAGAATCGGTCCACCACCACCATGACTGAATCCTTCCCTCTTTGAGTCCTAGGAAGAGCCACAATGAAATCCATACTAACATCCTCCCATGGTCTCTCCGGTGTCGGTAAAGGAGTGTACAACCCCTTATGGAACGTGCTTTTAGCCCTTTGACAAACACCACAACGAGCCAAAACAGCATGCACCTCTTTGATCATATGAGGCCATGAGAAATGTTCTTGTAACAACTCCATAGTCTTGCTCACGCCAAAATGGCCCGCCAACCCACCTCCATGAGCTTCCCTAATTAGCAAGTCTCGAACGGGACATTTAGGGACACAAAGTTTGTTCCCCTTGAACAAAAACCCCTCCATTTGATGATAATGGTCTTTTGGACCATTCTTGGTAGCCACGAACAGGTCACGTGTCTCCTCATCAAGAACATAGAATTCCTTAATCAACTCAAACCCAAGTACCTTGGAATCCACCATATTAAGCAATACGTGTCTCCGAGATAAAGCATCAGCTACAATGTTGGCTTTTCCGGCCTTGTACTTGGCAACAAAATTGAAAGATTGTAAGAATTCCACCCATTTCGCATGACGAGCACTAAGCTTATGTTGTCCATGAATATACTTCAACGATTCATGATCAGAATGGAGAACAAAAGCTTGTGGTCGTAAATAGTGACTCCAATGATTAAGAGCTCTAACCATGGCATAAAACTCTTTATCATACGTGGAATAATTCAACTTGGCCTGATTTAGTTTCTCGCTAAAATAAGCAATAGGTTTGCCACATTGAATTAAAACAGCCCCAATACCCGTTCCACTTGCGTCACACTCAACTTCAAATGGTTTAGTGAAATCAGGTAAAGCCAAAACAGGCGTGTCACACATTTTCTCCTTAACAAGTTCAAACGCCTTTTGAGGCTGCGTCACTCCATGTAAATTTTCCATGTTTAGTGCATTCAGTTATAGGGGCTAATAACGTGCTGAAATTATTTATAAACCTCCTATAAAATGAAGCTAAACCATGAAAAGATCTCACCTCGGTGATAGTTGTGGGAACCGGCCAAGAAGAGATTGCTTCTACTTTGGAAGGATCCACTTTCACACCTTCATCGGCAATGATGAAACCAAGGAAGCCAATCTCCTTTTGCATAAACGTGCACTTCTCAAGTTTCCCGTATAATTTGTTCTCCCTTAGAACTTCGAACAATTGTTGCAAATGACTCAAATGATCCTCCTTGTTAGAACTATAGACAAGAATATCATCCAAATACACCACCACGAACTTTCCCAAAAACGGCCTAAGTACCTCATTCATCAATCTCATGAACGTACTAGGGGCATTTGTGAGACCAAACGGCATAACCAGCCATTCATACAACCCATACTTCGTTTTGAAAGCCGTCTTCCACTCATCTCCCTCTCTCATGCATATTTGGTGGTATCCACTTCTCAAATCAATTTTCGAGAACAAATTGGATCCACTCAACTCATCCAACATGTCATCTAACCTAGGGATGGGAAATCTGTATTTGATAGTTATATTGTTCACGGCACGGCTATCAATGCACATCCTCCATGTTCCGTCCTTTTTTGGCACAAGTAAAGCCGGAACAAAGACACCTGACTCTTACTTTCCCTCACGTAACCTTTCTCCATCAATTCACTGATTTGGCTTTGTAACTCCTCACTTTCTTTGGGATTACATCTATAGGAAGGTTTATTTGGAAGTGGTGCTCCGGGAATGAGATCAATTTGATGCTCAATTCCACGTTTAGGGGGTAGGCCATTTGGTAGGTCTTTAGGAAACACGTCTCCAAATCCCTCCAATAACTCCCTCAAATTCGAATCTTCAACTTCCATTCCCTCATTCACTTCCTTAGCAACTAGAACATACACGACCTGGTTTGTCCCCAACTCCCTCTCGAATCTTTTTCTCCCTAAAAATACACTACCACACACGAGGTTCTTTTTTTTGCTTAGGTGTTGTGTCTCGGATTTTTGAAGGGGGTAATGGTAATAAGGTTTTGGTTTTGCCATTCTTGTTTACCTTATACACATTCAAACAACCATCATGCATTACTTTTCGATCAAATTGCCACGGCCTACCAAGGAGAATATGGCACGCAGTCATAGGAATTACATCACATAGAATTTCATCTTCATAATTTCCAATGGAAAACGTGATTAAAACTCTATTCTTCACCCTTACTTCACTATCATCATCTAACCATTTCAGTTTATAAGGATGTGGGTGTTTAGTAGTAGGTAATGCTAACTTCTCTACTAGTTCAGTTGAAGCTACATTCGTACAACTACCACCATCAATGATTAACGTGCATAGTTTCTTATTCACTAAGCATTTCGAATGAAAAATGGTTTCTCTTTGTTCCTCATTTTCAGCCACGACATTAGAGTACAAGGACCTCCTAAGAACCAACATTTCACCCTCCATTTCTGGATTACACACGTCCTCATCACTTTCATTTCCGAAATCAGATTTATCATGTTGCTTTTCTAAGAGATATATCCTCTCCAATTCATCTATCTCCTCTATGTCCCTTATAGTCATGACTCTTTTAGTAGGACAAGTCGATTGGTAATGACCATAACCCCGACACTTAAAACATTTCACTTTAAAGGCTTTATCATCTACAACTTTCTCCTTATCTTTCGGAATGAAATCAGATTTTTTGTTCTTATCAAAGTTGCTAGTACTAGTATTAGCTTTAAAAGTACTAAATGGCTTTGAATAAGACTTACTTGTTGTTGCTTTCTTCTTTTGGCTGTCGATTTTTAGAGCCACTTTGCAAGCCTCGTCGAAAGAAAGGTATGGGTACACCTCCACTTTCTCACGCACATCCTCATTTAGGCCTCCCAAGAATCTGCCCAATTTTTGCTCCTCCATTTCTTCTATTTCACAAACAATGGAAAGCTTTTCGAATTCCTTGATGTACTCATCCATGGACGTGGTGCCTTGTTTGAGTGTGGACCATCTAACATACTGATTTTGCTTGTAGTTAGTTGGAACAAAACGCTTCCGTAATTGCTTCTTCAATTTCTCCCAAGTAGCAATCTTGGATTTGTTCTCCTTCACTCTTTGCCTCTTCAATCCTTCTAACCAAATGGATGCATATTTGGTTAGCTTCAAAACAGCAACCTTGTATTTCTTGTCATTCGGAGTGTCTTTGTAATCAAAAAAACGCTCCAAAGAACGTTCCCATTCAATGTATAATTCCGGATCACTAGCTCCATCAAAATCCGGAACTTCAATTTTTAAACCCCTATCATCAGCCCTAGAACTCCTTTCTTCCTCATTGGGTTTCTTCTTAAACAATTCTAAGGTTATCTTTGCCATCATGTCGTGTAATGCATCGTTTTGCTTAGCTAAAGCTTCTAGCATCGCATCTCTTCTAGCATTATCATTCATTTCATCGTCCATTTCAGAACTCAGCTTTGATACCACTTGATACGAAAACGTATACGAAAATATAACTCAAGCTCGATAAGCTTCACTCACTTATTTCTGCTTTAAGGGTTCTAAATCGGTTTGGAAGTTTATCTTACTTAAAACTGATTTAGGAGGGTTTTGGAGAGTGGATTTAATTAGTTTAAACTCACTAATTATTTTAACTCTCTTCTTAACTTAAGTTTCACTCACTTAACTCAAGGGTTTCGAAATTAAGATTACTTCTTAATCACAAGCGAAATTTCGGATTTTTCAATGTCCAAAAAGCCGAATAAACATGAAGTTCAAATCAAAACTAAAACTGATTTTTCATTTATGATCCACAATACATATATAGATTACAAGCAAATCAATCCCAAAAGATCTAAGTACTTAGAAGATTAAACAAAGCATTAAACAACAAATATCTCTAATTCCAACCAAGGTGTAAGATGAATAGTGTTGTTGTGTGTTTTGTTGACTAAAAGGGGAAGGAGGGCCGGTTTTCCACACCAAGTGGATGGCCTCCCTTAGCTTGCAACACAAGCTCCACAAATATCTTCAAGGACCTCCTTTCACACGCCCCAAGTGTAGATCGCATCCCCAAGCATGTTTCGTGGATATTACAACTTACGCTAACAAAATAATTCCGGGTTTACACAAACCGAAAATTACAAAAACGTTAATTAAACTAACTAGCTTTTAATTAACTTCTTTTCCTACGTTGCTCAACATAATTAAACTAGTACTAATCCTTAAACCGTGAATTTCTCCCTTGTTGTGATTGAGATTAGTACTTAGTAGAATTTCGGAATTCGCAACTGATTTCGGATCAAGTTCTACAAGAACTCTTCATATCTTTAAATGCTTTGTGTTTGAGTTATATTAGGAGTCTACGTTCTCAAAAGATAGATTTTACATGATTCAATCCTTTGGAGTTTCTTTTCTATCTTTTAGAGTTTCATTGGTAGTATGACTTAGGGACTTGTCCTAAGCATTGTAGGAGATTGTTTTTTCGTCCTTATATATATAGATATAGGTTGTATTCGTTTCATTCAGATATAGAAAATTTTAATTTGTCAGTTAACTACTTACATGTGAGTTTAAGTGCTTACAAACCATTAACATCAATTCAGGAGTGTTTTGAAGTTAGTGCTTGATTGATTAAGCCAGGAGTGACTTAATCAAATCAAAACCCTATTTGATAGTCCAGGAGTGTTCAATCAAATAGCCTAGATACTGTTGTTCGAGTTTCGTTTGAGTTTGTGCATCAAAGATTCAACCAAGAAACCATCAAGAACCTATCTTTCTTTCAAGATTCTTGGGATTTTGAAAACTTTACTAAAGTGTGGAATCACGTCCACATCAAATTGGTATCAGAGCTGGTCGAAAGAAAGGCGGAGAAAGGTGCTTGATTTTGTTCCAGCCCATTCAGAATTTGGTACGTTTTGTTCTATCTCGTTCTCCTACTAGAAAACAAATTTTTCGGAGTTTCTTGATTCTAAATTGGACTATTTCAAGTCTAGTTTTCTGTCATAAAATTTCATAAAATTTTGAGATCGTTTGATCCCTTATCGAGACGGTTTTTGTTAGTTGTGTCGGTTTCGCTGGAATCTGGCGTAATTGACTTCTGTTGAAAACTGGGAACATTATAGATCGAATTTTTGAGTGTTTCCAATTCGAGGGGTCTTAGAACATCTGGAAGTTTATTGTGTTAAAATTTCTTGGAGTTTCATCACGATTTGAGGGAGTTGTGAACCAAGGAAGTAGGGGTTGTGCGAAGGAGTTTTTTCCGGGTTTTGAACAATAGTTTGGGGTTCAAAATCATGGGGGATCAATCTGAAATCATGAGGGCTATTCAGGCACTCACTCTTAAGATGAACCAGGTGGATGTGATGAACACTAGACTCGATGCACTCGCGAGTATAGTGATGAAGAAAAAGACTAATATGTGGCCCGAAGGAGAGGAAGATTCGGAGGACGAGTCAGGTGAGAGGAGTAGTAATAGCCGAAGTTATGATGAGGATAGAGGGTTGAAGTTGGACCTTCCAGAGTTTAATGGTGATTCGGATCCTGAGGATTTCCTTGATTGGATTCGACAAATAGAGAAGGTGTTCGATTACAAAGGCTATGATGACCATAAGAGATACAAACTTGCTACAATGAAACTAACAAAGTATGCATCTTTATGGCTGGAGGGGTTTAAGGCTCAAAGGAGGAGAGATAACAAAGCACCTATAGATACTTGGTCGAGCTTGAAGAAGAAATTAAAGGCTAAGTTTCTACCTAGGGACTATGAGCAGGAACAATACATCAAACTCACCACTTTGGTGCAAGGGAACATAAGCGTGACTGAGTATACAAGGGAATTTGATAAACTTGGCTTGATTTGTGATGTACAAGAGAAAGGAGCCCATGAAGGTGGCAAGGTACATTAGGGGATTGGCAAAACACATTGCCAACCAGGTTGAAATCTCTCATTACATCACCTTCGACGATGTGTGCAAGCTAGCCTTGAAGTTTGAGAGTAGAGGTAAGGAGCACCAAAAACCCAACTTTGGTGGGGGATACAAGGCTGGTTCGAGTGGTACTTACAAGGGGAATTCTCTCCACAACACTTACAAGAATCCTTCTTCTACGTTTGGAGGAGGAAACAAGGGCTCTAGTTCTCAAACTAAGGAGGACTCGAGGGGAGAAAAACAAAAGGTGTTTATACCAAAAGAAGACTTTGAAAGTCGAAGGAAGTGCTTCAAGTGCCAAGGTAAGGGACATATTGCAAGTGAATGTCCAACAATGAGAGCTCTTACCAAGCGACAATATGAAGAGATGCTGAGAGAGGAGGAAATTTACGAATTCCTTCAAGAAGAAACGAATGTTAATGAGGAGGAAGGATGCTTTTGCTGAGGATGAGGATAGAATACTTGGTGTGATTAGGAGAACGCTTCACATTGAAAGTACTCCTACAACAGAACAAAGGGAGAACCTTTTCCACACAAGATGCAAGATTGGGGAGCATACATGCAATGTTATAGTTGATAGCGGTTCGTACACTAATGTAGCCTCGTCAAATATGGTATGTAAACTGAAACTACCTACTAGAGATCATCCTAGGCCTTATAAATTGAATTGGCTTGATGATAGTGCTGGAATTAGGGTTAAAAAACAAGCGCTTGTTGCTTTCTCTATTGGAAGCTATGTGGATGAGTTGTGGTGTGATGTAGTGCCTATGAGTGCGTGTCACTTATTGTTGGGGAGGCCATGGCAGTTTGATAGGAAGGTGAGCCATGAAGGAGACACTAACGTGTACACGGTGACGAGCCATAACAAGAAAATTAGGCTTCACCCTTTACCTCCACAAATTACACCTAAGACACGTGAGGAGTCTAAGAGTAGTATGTTCTTGACTGCCAAGGAGATGGAGAAGGAGATTGAGGAAGAGGGAGTAGGGTATGCTTTGTTTATTCGCCTCTACAAGCACTTATGGAGGAGTTTAGGGACGTGTTTCCTGATGAGTTACCCCAAGGATTACCTCCATTGAGGGGCATTGAGCATGCCATAGACTTGATTCCTGGAGCCCCATTACCTAACAAACCTGATGTATTTAATATTGTATGATTAAACACTCGTGCGGAAATTATGATCAAAGTAATACAAACAAACGATAGATCCTAAATCAATTGATAAAGCAAAGCACCACAATGTGATTCAAGGGTTTTGAAGTGATATGATTGCACGTCCAAAGAGTCGAATGAGCAACCAAATTCCGAGCAAAGGTTCGAACTTGAATGATTAATGAAGTCCGAAAATTTATGTCTTAAGTCACCGGATATGATAATTAAAATAAACACTCCTGAATATTTCAATTAACTCTTAATCTCACTTACACCACTCCTGGAATAAAGTAGATTAAACACTAAGTAAATAATCACTCCTGAAAATTACTCAATGGTCGAAAGTAATTGATCACACAATTAAATTCAATAACAAAGTTTTTAGGTAAATCTCACATGCCTTTGATGATAGCATGGAACTATTATTTATAATAGAATAAACTTGTCCTCCAAGGACCAAGTAAGGGCCGAAAATCAGCCATAGGAAATAAGGAAACATTCCTTAATTCCTTACATCTTAATCCCTTGATTCTAGGTGTTGTATGCGTGACTAACAAGTGACACATACAAGGTTTAAGGTGATTTGATGATAGAACAAGTTTCGGACTTAAAGGAATTAAACCCCAAAACTCGAGCAACTCTAGCTAACTCAAAGATAAGGCACACCACTTTGAATTATCTAAAGGTCCTAAGATCACCACTTAACGTGCTAAGTTAAGCTAGCATAGGCGAATTCAAGTGTTTCCAATCCAAGAAACGAAATGAAGACAAGTGTGAATACTCACGGTTTTTCAGTCATAAAATTCTCTAGTTGTTCTCATTGATCTCAACTGCTTTTATAGTACAACCTAAGTATTACAACTGAAGTTTTTGATAATTAAAATAAAAGAAATAAGCCACGAAATTAGGGCCACTAACAGCACTAATAACCGGCACTAACTAACAACTAGAAAGCTGAAAATCCTAGCAACTAACTCCTACAAATAAGGCGCCTACTTCAGCATGTTGCACGCCCTTTGAAAGGTAGTTAGAAGCTCCATGATGCACGTCCCACCCTCCTACAATCAAGGAAGTTGTTGAAGATGCTTGGCTGCCACTTCACACGTCCAAGCTAAGTGATTCAAAAGCCTTCCACTTCTTTTGCACGTTCAAAGCCATGCCCTCCACACTCTCCTTGTTTGTAGTAACTTAATGCAAATCATTACATCCTATTTGAATGAATTACATAACTAACTGATTACATCAATCACTTACATAATCCGGCTAAAACAAACAACTCTAACTTATTCATTCTCCTAAGAACAAGAAAGAAAATAAAGCACTAAGAAACCATACTAACAAAGGACTCTAAAGAAGAATCAATGCTAGTAAGAACCGGACTTTGAAAGATAGAATGAATGGTTTCTCCAACCAAACTAATGAACTTGTAGTCCTTGACAAGAAGTAATGGAGAGGCCACGCCATCATCCTCCTCTTCTTGAGAGAAGTTTGACCTCAAACTTGGAATAGAACCTTCATCTTCATAAAAAGGACTAAGATCACTTACATTAAATGTTGCGGAGACTCCATAATCACCAGGAAGTTCAAGCTTGTATGCATTATTGTTCACCTTTTCAAGAACTTTGAATGGACCATCACTTCTAGGACTGACTTTGGAACGTCTCTTTGAAGGAAATCGTTCCTTGCGCAAATGGATCCAAACTAAGTCACCCGGATTGAATTGCACATCTTTTTTCTTCTTGTCCATACGTTGCTTGAGTGTTTCATTTGCTTTGATGATCCTTGCACGAACTACTTCATGTAGCTTCTTGATTTCCTTGGCTCGTTCATGAGCTACTTGACTGAATTTGTTGTAAATAGGCAAAGGGGAGAGATCAAGAGGGGTGCAAGGGTTAATGCCATAGACAATCTCAAAAGGACTCAAACCTGTGACCTTATGAGGAACTCGATTATATGCAAACTCCGCATGAGGAAGCATGTCTTCCCATTGACGAGGGCTCTTGGTAGCCAATGCCCTAAGCAAAGTGCCTAAGGTGCGATTGGTCACCTCAGTTTGGCCATCCGTTTGAGGGTGGCTAGAGGTACTGAATTTGAGCTTGGTCCCCATTTTCTTCCACAAAGTTAACCAAAAATGGCTTAAAAACTTTGTATCCCGATCACTTACCATGCTTCGAGGGATTCCATGGAGGCGAACTACCTCTTTGAAGTACAACAATGCTGTTTGAACCGCATCATGAGTGGTATGGCTTGGAATAAAGTGAGCCATTTTGGAGAATCTATCAACTACCACCATGATAGCATCCTTGTGGTGTTGAGTTCTTGGCAGCCCCGTGATGAAGTCGAGGCTTATGTCTTCCCAAGGTGCTTCGAGGGGTTGGTAATGGCATGTAAAGGCCTTGGGGTAGAGAGTGACCCTTAGCTCTTTGACACACTAAACATCTTCGAATAAGATACTCAACATCACGCATTAGCTTTGGCCAATAAAAGTAATCACTCACCATTGTTGTAGTCTTTTCAATGCCAAAATGCCCTGCTAAGCCTCCTTCATGGAACTCCTTGATTAGAGTTTCTCGAACACTATGCTTTGGCACACACAACCGGTTCTTCTTGAAAAGAAAACCATCAAAAATGTGATAGTCTCCTTGAGCATGAATTTGACATTTCTCCCATAAGTCACCAAAATCAGGATCATCTTTGTAATCTTCCTTCAATACCTCGAGGCCAATGACTCGACCTTTCATGGATCCTAGCAATGCATACTTCCTTGATAAAGCATCAGCTCCTTTATTCATCTTTCCCGATTTGTGTTTGATTACAAAATGGAAAGCTTGAATAGTCTCGACCCATTTAGCATGCCTAGGTTGAAGCTTTTGTTGGCTTTGAAGGTACTTGAGAGCCTCATGGTCGGAATGGAGAATAAACTCCTTGGCTATCAAGTAGTGGCGCCAATGTTCAAGAGATCTCACAAGGGCATAGAATTCCTTGTCATAGGTGGACTATTTGCGTTTTGCCTCGTTGAGCTTCTCACTAAAATAGGCTATTGGACGTCCATTTTGGGAGAGGACTGCCCCAATACCCACTCCGGATGCATCACACTCTACTTCAAAGATGTCTTCGAAGTTTGGAAGGGCAAGAACAGGAGCCGTAGTGAGCCTCCTCTTGATTTCTTCAAAGGCAGCTTGGGCTTGATCATTCCATTGGAATTGCTTCAACTTGGTTAGCTCGGTGATTGGTGCCATGAGGGAGCTAAAATCTCGAACAAACCTCCTATAAAAGGAAGCTAAGCCATGGAAGCTCCTAACTTGATAGATGGAGCTAGGAACCGCCCAATCTTGGATGGCTTGGATCTTCTTTTCATCTACTTCAATACCTGCATGAGAGACTAGAAAGCCAAGAAAAGTTACTTGGTTAGAAAAAAAATGACATTTCTCCAAGTTTCCATAGAGTTTTTCTCCTTCAAGCACTTCGAACACTTGTTGCAAGTGCTCCACATGTTCCATCTCAGTTTGGCTATAAACCAATATATCATCAAAATAGACGACCACGAATCTACCCAAAAATGGCTTCAAGGTTTGGTTCATAAGCCGCATGAAAGTGCTTGGAGCATTCGACAAGCCAAAAGGCATCACTAGCCATTCATACAAACCCTCCTTTGTCTTGAAGGCTGTTTTCCACTCATCTCCTTCATGTATTCGGATTTGATGATATCCACTCCTTAGGTCTATTTTAGAGAAGACCTTAGCACCATGCAAATCATCCAATAGATCATTTAACCTAGGGATAGGAAAACGATACTTAATGGTGATTTTATTGATGGCCCTACTATCAACACACATGCGCCATTCCCCATTCTTCTTTGGAACAAGTAAGGTAGGCACACAGACAAGGGCTTAATGACTCTCGAATCATTCCTTTGGACAACAACTCCTCCACTTGCCTTCTAATCTCCTCGGTTTCCTTAGGGTTGGTCCTATAGGCTGGTTTGTTGGGAAGGCTAGCACCGGGGATAAGGTCGATTTTATGTTGTATGTCACGCTTTGGAGGTAGGCCAGGGGGTATTTGTGGTGGAAAGACGTGAGCATATTGATCAAGCAAAGGCGTGAGCAAAGCGTGTGTTGGTTCTTGTGGTGTTGGTATGTCGTCTAGGCCACTCAAAATCAACTCCTTGAATGAGTTGTATTCTTGATGGTCAGATTTCATCAAAGTTGTGAGGGATAAGGTTTTCTTGTTTTGATGGCTTTGTTTGTCGGGTAGCTTGGGAATGAGAGGGGTAAGGGTGATTCTTTTGTGGTCTTTTGTGAAGGAATAAGTGTTTTTATAACCATCATGATTCACTCTTCTATCAAACATCCATGGTCGTCCAAGGAGCACATGACAAGCGTCCATGGGAATCACATCACACCACAACTCCTCTTCATATGTTCGACCAATACTAAAGGAAAGTAAAACTCGTGAAGTTACATGTAATCCTTTTCCTTGATTAAGCCATTGAATTATATAAGGTGAGGGATGAGGGTTGGTTGTTAAATTCAGTTTAGTTACAAGAGTTTGAGAAGCAACATTGGTACAACTTCCACCATCTATAATCAATGAACATACCTTTCCTCCAATGGTGCATCGAGTGTGAAAGATAGCTTCTCTTTGGAGCTGGTCCTCTTGGATAGGTAGACTACTAAGGTTGCGTCTCACCACCAAGCATTCTCCTTCATCTGGTCCAACAACTCGTCCTTCTTCATACTCCTCTCCGGATTCCTCCTCCTCTTCTTGATCAGCAAATACATCCTCCAAGGCTTCATATTCCGCAAGGCTGATCACCTTTTGTTAGGACACTCAGTTGCAATGTGCCCTAGTCCTTGGCACCTATAACATCTCCTTGGTGCCTTGCCTAAGGAAGGAATAGTGTCGGGTTTTGTGTTTGGTTTAGGAGTATAAGTGGTAGGTTGGTTAGGCTTTTGAGTTGTAGTGGTTGGCTTGGTATATGGTGTGGTTTTGGTAAAGGTGTGGTTTTGGTAAAGGTGCGTAAGGCATCCCATTTACCTTTGCCTTTAGTCTTTTGTTGGCGTTCCACCTTGTGGGCTAATAAGACTAACTCCTCTAATGTAGTGTAGGTGTGAAGCTCCACTACATTAGCTATGTGAGGCTCCAATCCTCCAAGGAAACGAACCAAAGTTTGTGGTTCATCCTCCCTCACATCACACTTCATCAAATAGGCTTCAAATTCTCGAGCATAGTCTTCTACACTCGAAGTTCCTTGTTGCAAATGGTGGAACTTAGCAAAGTTCTCTTGGACATAGTAGGTAGGAAGAAATTTTTGCTTGAGGAGTTTCCTCATTTTCTCCCACGTTCTCACCTTCTCTTTGCCCATTCTTTCCCTCTTAGTGCATACACTAGCCCACCAAGTAGAGGCGTACTTGCGTAGTTTCAATGCAACAAGTTTAACCCTCTTTTCTTCGGGAACTTGCTTGTAATCAAAAACTCGTTCCACGGTTCTTAGCCATTCAATGAAACCATCAGCGTCAAGTCTACCATCATAGTCAGGGATATCAACCTTGATATCATTAGAGTGTCCATGATTGGGGACTCCTCTTGGAACGACATTTCTTTGTTCAAAATTGAACAAGGTATGCTCGCTCTCTTCATCCGAGTGATCTCTATCTTGATCTCCTCGATTGATTCTTAGTCTCAATGAGAGTTGTCTAACTTGATCTTGCAACAACTCCATTCTAGCATTAGACTCTCTCTTTTCTTCCTCTAGGGCTTTGAGGAATTCTCTCCAATTCTCCGGGGGATCATTGGATGCAGCCATGGGTGGTGGTGGGTGTTTGGTTGTATTTGGGCGTGTGTTTGGGATGGATTTAGGTTAGGAATTACTGTAGCTCTGATACCAAGATGTTGTATGCGTGACTAACAAGTGACACATACAAGGTTTAAGGTGATTTGATGATAGAACAAGTTTCGGACTTAAAGGAATTAAACCCCAAAACTCGAGCAACTCTAGCTAACTCAAAGATAAGGCACACCACTTTGAATTATCTAAAGGTCCTAAGATCACCACTTAACGTGCTAAGTTAAGCTAGCATAGGCGAATTCAAGTGTTTCCAATCCAAGAAACGAAATGAAGACAAGTGTGAATACTCACGGTTTTTCAGTCATAAAATTCTCTAGTTGTTCTCATTGATCTCAACTGCTTTTATAGTACAACCTAAGTATTACAACTGAAGTTTTTGATAATTAAAATAAAAGAAATAAGCCACGAAATTAGGGCCACTAACAGCACTAATAACCGGCACTAACTAACAACTAGAAAGCTGAAAATCCTAGCAACTAACTCCTACAAATAAGGCGCCTACTTCAGCATGTTGCACGCCCTTTGAAAGGTAGTTAGAAGCTCCATGATGCACGTCCCACCCTCCTACAATCAAGGAAGTTGTTGAAGATGCTTGGCTGCCACTTCACACGTCCAAGCTAAGTGATTCAAAAGCCTTCCACTTCTTTTGCACGTTCAAAGCCATGCCCTCCACACTCTCCTTGTTTGTAGTAACTTAATGCACATCATTACATCCTATTTGAATGAATTACATAACTAACTGATTACATCAATCACTTACATAATCCGGCTAAAACAAACAACTCTAACTTATTCATTCTCCTAAGAACAAGAAAGAAAATAAAGCACTAAGAAACCATACTAACAAAGGACTCTAAAGAAGAATCAATGCTAGTAAGAACCGGACTTTGAAAGATAGAATGAATGGTTTCTCCAACCAAACTAATGAACTTGTAGTCCTTGACAAGAAGTAATGGAGAGGCCACGCCATCACTAGGAATGAATAAAGGAGTAAATAAGGAAACCACAAATCAGCCCCTAATTCCCTCACACGCCTAACATACTTAAGGAAACAAAGAAATAAGGCAACTCAAGGAATATTACAACTCAACGACAACTTGCAACCTTGGAACACAAGGATCCTACTCCACACGCCTAAGACACGCTGAAATGGAACGAAATAAGGCAACTGAATTTCGCACCTTTATTTGCTGAATTTTAAAGACTTAATTAAAACAACTAAGACTCTAGAAATGGTGTCATCTTCATGCTTCATCCATGGACTCATCGTCCCACTTGAGAAATGACACAAATGAGGAGTTTGAATTTAACTTGAACCCGAACACTTCAAGGACTAAACAAATCGGATCATTTGGAGCTTGACCTTGACCTTGACTTGTATCATTCTCCCCCTCTTCAAAAGAATTTGTCCTCAAATTTTCATCATCTAAATAAGGACTAAGATCACCAACATTGAAGGTTGCACTCACACCTCCATAATCACTTGGAAGCTCGATCTTATAAGCACTTTCATTAATAACATCAATGACTTTGAATGTGATACGAAATCACTTCAAAAGAATTGTGATTACGATAGTTGAACAATAAACTAAAAGCCTCCACCTTAAGTTTATAATTCGGTTTGCAACTAAGGAAATGAATCTCCACTCTCTCCCTCAATTACGTATTTAATTAACAAAGAACGAGAATCTCCACTCTCGAATATGTCAATTAGGTTGACTTTCTCGTAGTTTGACCTCCCAAGAAAATCGGTTCAAAGATAGAATAAAAACCTCGGTTTTTAATCTTTAACACAACGTGTTTTAATTTGAAGCACAAAGCTTAAATTTCAATTATCAAAATCTAATTTCATTTATGATCACCATTACATATATATATTACAAGCTAATTATTTCCCAAAAGATCTAAGTACTCAAAATATTAAACAAAGCAAGAAACAACTAATATCTCTAATTTCCAACAAGGATGTAAGAGGAATAGTGTTGTTGTGTGTTTTGTTGACTTATTCAAAGGAGGCAAAGGGGGAGGGCCGGTTTTCCACACCAAGTGGATGGCCTCCCTTAGCTTGCAACACAAGCTCCACAAATATCTCTAAGAACCTCCTTTCACACGTCCCTAGGGTGATTCGCATCCCCGAGCATGTTCGTGGATATTACAACTTACGCTACGCAAAATAATTCCGGTTTTACAAAAACCGAAAATTACAAAAACGTTAATTAAACTAACTAGCTTTTAATTAACTTCTTTTCCTACGTTGCTCAACATAATTAAACTAGTACTAATCCTTAAACCGTGAATTTCTCCCTTGTTGTGATTGAGATCAGTACTTAGTAGAATTTCGGAATTCGCAACTGATTTCGGATCATCCTCTCCTTCTTCAAAAGGAATTGTCCTCAATTCTTGCACATCTTCATCTTCTAAATAGGGGGATAAGTCTCCTACATTGAATGTTGCTGCCACGCCATAGTCTCCGGGAAGGTCTATTTTGTAAGCATTGTTTCCATATCGTTCAAGAACCTTGAAAGGTCCTTCAGCTCGGGGCATGAGCTTATGCTTTCTTTTACTTGGAAACCTCTCCTTCCTCAAGTGAATCCACACCAAATCTCCAGGAGCAAACAACCTCGGTTTTCGACTTTTGTTTGCTTTCTTTTTGTACATCTCATTTGTCTTCTCGATGTTGGTGCGTATTTCTTTGTGAACCTTCACCATTGTTTCAGCTTGTTGCCTAGCATCTCCGTGGACATAAGAGTCTTTAGGCAACGAAATAAGATCAATAGGGACATACGGATTAACCCCATATACCACTTCGAACGGTGAATGTTTTGTTGCAAAAGTTGGAGTCCTATTGTAGGCAAACTCCGCATGGCATAACTTGACATCCCAATCCTTTCCCGTCTTGCTCACCAAGCCCCTTAACAAGGTGCCTAGAGTTCGGTTGGTCACTTCAGTTTGACCATCCGTTTGGGGGTGATGTGAAGTACTAAACAAGTAACTTAGTACCCATCATCCTCCATAGGGACCTCCAAAAATGACTCAAAAACTTACTATCTCGATCCGAGACAATAGTTCTTGGTACTCCATGCAAGCGAACAATTTCCCCGAAATACAAACAAGAAACATTAATAGCATCTTCCGTTTTATGACAAGGCACGAAGTGCGCCATTTTTGAGAATCGGTCCACCACCACCATGACCGAATCCTTCCCTCTTTGAGTCCTAGGAAGAGCCACAATGAAATCCATACTAACATCCTCCCATGGTCTCTCCGGTGTCGGTAAAGGAGTGTACAACCCCTTATGGAACGTGCTTTTAGCCCTTTGACAAACACCACAACGAGCCAAAACAGCATGTACCTCTTTGATCATATGAGGCCATGAGAAATGTTCTTGTAACAACTCCATAGTCTTGCTCACGCCAAAATGGCCCGCCAACCCACCTCCATGAGCCTCTCTAATTAGCAAGTCTCGAACGGGACATTTAGGAACGCAAAGTTTGTTCCCCTTGAACAAGAACCCCTCCATTTGATGATAATGGTCTTTTGGACCATCTTTGGTAGCTTCGAACAGATCTCGTGTCCCCTCATCAAGAACATAAAATTCTTTAATCAGTTCAAACCCAAGTACCTTGGAATCCACCATATTAAGCAACACGTGTCTCCGAGATAAAGCATCAGCTACCACGTTAGCTTTTCCGGACTTGTACTTAGCAACAAAGTTGAACGATTGTAAGAATTCTACCCATTTAGCATGCCGAGCACTAAGCTTATGTTGTCCATGAATATATTTCAGTGATTCATGATCGGAATGAAGAACAAAAGCTTGTGGTCGTAAATAGTGACTCCAATGATTAAGGGATCTAACCATGGCGTAGAACTCTTTATCATAAGTAGAATAATTCAACTTAGCCTGATTTAATTTTTCGCTAAAATACGCAATAGGCTTGCCACATTGAATCAAAACAGCCCCAATACCCGTTCCACTTGCATCACACTCAACTTCAAATGGTTTTGCAAAATCAGGTAAAGCTAGGATAGGCGTTTTACACATTCTCTCTTTTACAAGCTCAAACGCCTTTTGAGCTGCGTCACTCCATTCAAATTTTCCATGTTTAGTGCATTCCGTTATAGGAGCTAATAAGGTGCTGAAATTGTTTAGAAACCTCCTATAAAACGAAGCTAAACCATGAAAAGACCTCACCTCGGTGATAGTTGTAGGAACCGGCCAAGAAGAAATTGCTTCAACTTTGGATGGATCCACCTTCACCCCTTCATCCGAAATTATGAACCCAAGGAAGCCAAGCTCTCGTTGCATGAACGTGCACTTTTCAAGCTTCCCATATAATTTTTGCTCTCTCAAAACCTCGAACACTCGTTGCAAATGATTTAAATGATCATCCTTGTTAGCACTGAAAACAAGAATATCATCCAAATATACAACTACGAACTTTCCCAAAAACGGCCTAAGTACCTCATTCATTAATCTCATGAAAGTACTAGGAGCATTTGTGAGACCAAATGGCATAACCAGCCATTCATACAACCCATACTTTGTTTTGAAAGCCGTTTTCCACTCATCTCCCTCCTTCATGCATATTTGGTGGTATCCACTTCTCAAATCAATTTTCGAAAACAACTTGGATCCACTCAACTCATCTAGCATGTCATCTAATCTAGGGATGGGAAATCTGTACTTTATGGTGATGTTATTCACAGCACGGCTATCAATACACATCCTCCATGAACCGTCTTTTTTTGGCACAAGCAAAGCCGGAACGGCACACGGACTCTTGCTCTCCCTCACGTACCCCTTGCCCATCAACTCACTGATTTGGCTTTGTAATTCCTCACTCTCTTTGGGATTACATCTATAGGAAGGCTTATTTGGAATTGGTGCTCCGGGAATGAGATCAATTTGATGTTCAATTCCACGTTTAGGGGGTAGGCCATTTGGTAGATCATTAGGGAACACATCTCCAAACTCCTCCAACAACTCCCTCAAATGCGGATCCTCAACGTTCACTCCCTCATTCATCTCCTTGGCAACCAGAATATACACCAACTGATTTTCCTCCAACTCCCTCTCGAATCGTTTTCTCCCTAAGAACACGCCACTACACATCGGGTTTTCTTTTGGTGTTGGTTTTGTGTTTCGGATTTTTGAAGGAGGTAATGGTAGTAAGGTTTTGGTTTTGCCATTCTTGTTCACCTTATACACATTTTTAAAACCATCATGCATCACTTTGCGATCAAATTGCCACGGTCTACCAAGTAGTATATGGCACGCAGTCATAGGGATTACATCACATAGAATTTCATCTTCATAATTTCCAATTGAGAATGTGATTAAAACTCTATTTTTTACCCTTACTTCACTATCATCATCTAGCCATTTCAGTTTATAAGGAATTGGATGTTTCGTCATAGGTAATGCTAACTTCTCTACAAGTTCAGTTGAAGCTACATTAGTACAACTTCCACCATCTATGATCAAATTGCATAGTTTTTTTTTTCACTAAGCATTTCGAATGAAAAATGGTCTCCCTTTGTTCCTCATTTTCGGCCACCACATTTGAGTATAAGGACCTCCTAATCACTAAGGTTTCACCCTCCATTTCAGGATTGCACACGTCCTCCTCATCCTCACTTCCATTTTTATCATGTTCCATTGCTAAAAGAGATTGTCTTTCCAACTCGTCTATTTCTATTATATCTCTTATGGTCATGATTCTTTTAGTCGGACAATTAGCTTGGTAATGGCCATAGCCTTGACACTTAAAACATTTCACTTTTAAGGTTTTGTCATCTCCGACTTTCTCCTTGTCTTTCCTAGTGAAATCAGGTTTTTGTTCTTATCAAGATTACTAGTACTAGGATTAACTTTGAAAGTACTAAATGGCTTGGAATAAGACTTACTTGCTACTGATTTCTTCTTTTGGCTATCCATTTTGAGAGCCACTTTGCAAGCTTCATCGAATGTGAGGTATGGAAACACCTCCACTTTCTCACGCACCTCTTCGTTTAGGCCTCCTAAGAATCGGCCTAACTTTTGCTCCTCCATTTCTTCGATTTCACAAACAATGGAAAGCTTCTCAAATTCCTTGATGTACTCCTCCATAGGCATGGCGCCTTGCTTGAGTGTGGACCACTTAACATACTGATTTTGTTTGTAGTTAGTTGGAACAAAACGTTTCCTCAATTGCTTCTTCAATTTTTCCCAAGTAGCAATCTTGGATTTGTTCTCTTTCACCCTTTGCCTCTTCAATCCTTCTAACCAAATGGATGCATATTTGGTTAGCTTCAAAACAGCAACCTTGTATCTCTTGTCGTTCGGAGTGTCTTTGTAATCAAAAAAACGCTCCAAAGAACGTTCCCATTCAATGTATAATTCCGGATCACTAGCTCCATCAAAATCCGGAACTTCAATTTTTAAACCCCTATCATCAGCCCTAGAACTCCTTTCTTCCTCATTGGGTTTCTTCTTAAACAATTCTAAGGTTATCTTTGCCATCATGTCGTGTAATGCTTCATTTTGCTTAGCTAAAGCTTCTAGCATTGCATCTCTTCTAGCATTATCATCTATTTCCTCGTCCATTTCGGAACTCAGCTCTTGATACCACTTGATACGAAATCACTTCAAAAGAATTGTGATTACGATAGTTGAACAATAAACTAAAAGCCTCCACCTTAAGTTTATAATTCGGTTTGCAACTAAGGAAATGAATCTCCACTCTCTCCCTCAATTACGTATTTAATTAACAAAGAACGAGAATCTCCACTCTCGAATATGTCAATTAGGTTGACTTTCTCGTAGTTTGACCTCCCAAGAAAATCGGTTCAAAGATAGAATAAAAACCTCGGTTTTTAATCTTTAACACAACGTGTTTTAATTTGAAGCACAAAGCTTAAATTTCAATTATCAAAATCTAATTTCATTTATGATCACCATTACATATATATATTACAAGCTAATTATTTCCCAAAAGATCTAAGTACTCAAAATATTAAACAAAGCAAGAAACAACTAATATCTCTAATTTCCAACAAGGATGTAAGAGGAATAGTGTTGTTGTGTGTTTTGTTGACTTATTCAAAGGAGGCAAAGGGGAGGGCCGGTTTTCCACACCAAGTGGATGGCCTCCCTTAGCTTGCAACACAAGCTCCACAAATATCTCTAAGAACCTCCTTTCACACGTCCCTAGGGTGATTCGCATCCCCGAGCATGTTCGTGGATATTACAACTTACGCTACGCAAAATAATTCCGGTTTTACAAAAACCGAAAATTACAAAAACGTTAATTAAACTAACTAGCTTTTAATTAACTTCTTTTCCTACGTTGCTCAACATAATTAAACTAGTACTAATCCTTAAACCGTGAATTTCTCCCTTGTTGTGATTGAGATCAGTACTTAGTAGAATTTCGGAATTCGCAACTGATTTCGGATCAGAATGGACCATCAGCTCTAGGCATAAGCTTGTTCTTCCTTCTACTTGGAAACCGTTCTTTCCTCAAATGAATCCAAACCAAATCGCCAATCTGAAATTTCGGTTGTCTTCTATGTTTGTTGGCCCTTTCTTTGTATTGAGTATTCATCTTCTCAATTCGTGTTTTCACTTGCTCACAAGTCTTCTTAAAGGCTTACAACCTCTTCTTTGAATCAACATGAATTTCAGATTTAGTTAGTGACACAAAATCAATAGGAAGGAAAGGATTGATACCATAGACCACCTCAATTGGAGATTTAGAAGTAGTAGAAGAATGAGCTCGATTATAAGCAAACTCGGCGTGAGCTAGCTTTATATCCCAATCCTTTTGTGTCTTACTCACCAAGCCACGTAACAAAGCTCCAAGAGTTCTATTAGTTACTTCAGTTTGACCATCCGTTTGAGGATGATGACTAGTGCTAAAGAGTAACTTAGTCCCCACCATCTTCCATAAGCTCCTCCAAAAGTGACTAAGGAACTTTGTATCACGATCACTAACAATACTTCTAGGAATACCATGCAAACAAATAATCTCCTTGAAGTACAAAACCGCCACATGCAAAGCATCATCAGTTTTATGCATAGGAACAAAATGAGCCATTTTCGAAAATCGATCCACTACCACCATAATTGCGTCCTTCCCCCTTTGAGTCCTTGGTAATCCAACAATAAAATCCATGCTCACACTATCCCAAGGTGCATCAGGTACGGGTAATGGAGTATAAAGGCCTTTATGGAAAGTACTCTTCGACCTTTGACAAGTGGCACACTTACTAACCACCATAGGAACATCCCTCATCATGTTGGACCAATAAAAACTCTCATTCAAAGTATCTAAGGTCTTTTGCACGCCAAAATGACCAGCTACCCCACCACTATGGACTTCTCTCACAAGCAACTCCCTCACGCCACTCTTAGGAATGCATAGCTTGTTTCCCTTAAACAAAAATCCCTCTTGTAATATAAACAAACCGCTAGGACTCTTAAAGAACTCATGTAAATCATCATCATTATCATACAAATCCTTTAAGTGTTCAAATCCCAACACCCTTGCATCAACCATGGCTAAAAGATAAGAACGCCTAGAAAGAGCATCCGCAACAATGTTACTCTTACCTTCCTTGTATTTGGACGAAAATGTGAAGGCTTGTAGGAATTCAACCCACTTAGCATGGCTATGGTTGAGCTTTTGCTGTCCATGGATGTATTTGAGTTCTTCATGATCCGAATGAAGAATGAAAGGCTTGGGCCTCAAGTAATGAGACCAATGATCCAAGGCTCTCACAATTGCATAGAATTCACGATCATAGTTGGAGTAGTTGAGTTTGGCGCCACTTAACTTCTCACTAAAGTAGGCAATGGGCCTCCTTTCTTGAAGCAAAACAGCCCCAACACCAAGTCCACTAGCATCACATTCAACCTCGAACAACTTGTTAAAATCCGGCAAGGCAAGGATAGGAGCATTGCAAAGTAACTCCTTGACTTCATCAAACGCCTTTTGAGCATGAGAGTTCCATGAAAACTCCCCTTTCTTCATCAAATCCGTGATTGGTGCCATGATGGTTGAGAAATTTCGGATGAATCTTCTATAAAAGGAAGCTAGACCATGAAAGCTTCGGCATTCATGAGCACTTGTAGGCGCCAACCATGAAGACATGGCCTTGACTTTTTCCGGATCCACATGATCCGAAATCAGTTGCGAATTCCGAAATTCTACTAAGTACTAATCTCAATCACAACAAGGGAGAAATTCACGGTTTAAGGATTAGTACTAGTTTAATTATGTTGAGCAACGTAGGAAAAGAAGTTAATTAAAAGCTAGTTAGTTTAATTAACGTTTTTGTAATTTTCGGTTTGTGTAAACCCGGAATTATTTTGTTAGCGTAAGTTGTAATATCCACGAAACATGCTTGGGGATGCGATCTACACTTGGGGCGTGTGAAAGGAGGTCCTTGAAGATATTTGTGGAGCTTGTGTTGCAAGCTAAGGGAGGCCATCCACTTGGTGTGGAAAACCGGCCCTCCTTCCCCTTTTAGTCAACAAAACACACAACAACACTATTCATCTTACACCTTGGTTGGAATTAGAGATATTTGTTGTTTAATGCTTTGTTTAATCTTCTAAGTACTTAGATCTTTTGGGATTGATTTGCTTGTAATCTATATATGTATTGTGGATCATAAATGAAAAATCAGTTTTAGTTTTGATTTGAACTTCATGTTTATTCGGCTTTTTGGACATTGAAAAATCCGAAATTTCGCTTGTGATTAAGAAGTAATCTTAATTTCGAAACCCTTGAGTTAAGTGAGTGAAACTTAAGTTAAGAAGAGAGTTAAAATAATTAGTGAGTTTAAACTAATTAAATCCACTCTCCAAAACCCTCCTAAATCAGTTTTAAGTAAGATAAACTTCCAAACCGATTTAGAACCCTTAAAGCAGAAATAAGTGAGTGAAGCTTATCGAGCTTGAGTTATATTTTCGTATACGTTTTCGTATCAAGTGGTATCAAGAGCTGAGTTCTGAAATGGACGATGAAATGAATGATAATGCTAGAAGAGATGCGATGCTAGAAGCTTTAGCTAAGCAAAACGATGCATTACACGACATGATGGCAAAGATAACCTTAGAATTGTTTAAGAAGAAACCCAATGAGGAAGAAAGGAGTTCTAGGGCTGATGATAGGGGTTTAAAATTGAAGTTCCGGATTTTGATGGAGCTAGTGATCCGGAATTATACATTGAATGGGAACGTTCTTTGGAGCGTTTTTTTGATTACAAAGACACTCCGAATGACAAGAAATACAAGGTTGCTGTTTTGAAGCTAACCAAATATGCATCCATTTGGTTAGAAGGATTGAAGAGGCAAAGAGTGAAGGAGAACAAATCCAAGATTGCTACTTGGGAGAAATTGAAGAAGCAATTACGGAAGCGTTTTGTTCCAACTAACTACAAGCAAAATCAGTATGTTAGATGGTCCACACTCAAACAAGGCACCACGTCCATGGATGAGTACATCAAGGAATTCGAAAAGCTTTCCATTGTTTGTGAAATAGAAGAAATGGAGGAGCAAAAATTGGGCAGATTCTTGGGAGGCCTAAATGAGGATGTGCGTGAGAAAGTGGAGGTGTACCCATACCTTTCTTTCGACGAGGCTTGCAAAGTGGCTCTAAAAATCGACAGCCAAAAGAAGAAAGCAACAACAAGTAAGTCTTATTCAAAGCCATTTAGTACTTTTAAAGCTAATACTAGTACTAGCAACTTTGATAAGAACAAAAAATCTGATTTCATTCCGAAAGATAAGGAGAAAGTTGTAGATGATAAAGCCTTTAAAGTGAAATGTTTTAAGTGTCGGGGTTATGGTCATTACCAATCGACTTGTCCTACTAAAAGAGTCATGACTATAAGGGACATAGAGGAGATAGATGAATTGGAGAGGATATATCTCTTAGAAAAGCAACATGATAAATCTGATTTCGGAAATGAAAGTGATGAGGACGTGTGTAATCCAGAAATGGAGGGTGAAATGTTGGTTCTTAGGAGGTCCTTGTACTCTAATGTCGTGGCTGAAAATGAGGAACAAAGAGAAACCATTTTTCATTCGAAATGCTTAGTGAATAAGAAACTATGCACGTTAATCATTGATGGTGGTAGTTGTACGAATGTAGCTTCAACTGAACTAGTAGAGAAGTTAGCATTACCTACTACTAAACATCCACATCCTTATAAACTGAAATGGTTAGATGATGATAGTGAAGTAAGGGTGAAGAATAGAGTTTTAATCACGTTTTCCATTGGAAATTATGAAGATGAAATTCTATGTGATGTAATTCCTATGACTGCGTGCCATATTCTCCTTGGTAGGCCGTGGCAATTTGATCGAAAAGTAATGCATGATGGTTGTTTGAATGTGTATAAGGTAAACAAGAATGGCAAAACCAAAACCTTATTACCATTACCCCCTTCAAAAATCCGAGACACAACACCTAAGCAAAAAAAGAACCTCGTGTGTGGTAGTGTATTTTTAGGGAGAAAAAGATTCGAGAGGGAGTTGGGGACAAACCAGGTCGTGTATGTTCTAGTTGCTAAGGAAGTGAATGAGGGAATGGAAGTTGAAGATTCGAATTTGAGGGAGTTATTGGAGGGATTTGGAGACGTGTTTCCTAATGACCTACCAAATGGCCTACCCCCTAAACGTGGAATTGAGCATCAAATTGATCTCATTCCCGGAGCACCACTTCCAAATAAACCTTCCTATAGATGTAATCCCAAAGAAAGTGAGGAGTTACAAAGCCAAATCAGTGAATTGATGGAGAAAGGTTACGTGAGGGAAAGTAAGAGTCCGTGTCTTGTTCCGGCTTTACTTGTGCCAAAAAAGGACGGAACATGGAGGATGTGCATTGATAGCCGTGCCGTGAACAATATAACTATCAAATACGGATTTCCCATCCCTAGGTTAGATGACATGTTGGATGAGTTGAGTGGATCCAATTTGTTCTCAAAAATTGATTTGAGAAGTGGATACCACCAAATATGCATGAGAGAGGGAGATGAGTGGAAGACGGCTTTCAAAACGAAGTATGGGTTGTATGAATGGCTGGTTATGCCGTTTGGTCTCACAAATGCCCCTAGTACGTTCATGAGATTGATGAATGAAGTACTTAGGCCGTTTTTGGGAAAGTTCGTGGTGGTGTATTTGGATGATATTCTTGTCTATAGTTCTAACAAGGAGGATCATTTGAGTCATTTGCAACAATTGTTCGAAGTTCTAAGGGAGAACAAATTATACGGGAAACTTGAGAAGTGCACGTTTATGCAAAAGGAGATTGGCTTCCTTGGTTTCATCATTGCCGATGAAGGTGTGAAAGTGGATCCTTCCAAAGTAGAAGCAATCTCTTCTTGGCCGGTTCCCACAACTATCACCGAGGTGAGATCTTTTCATGGTTTAGCTTCATTTTATAGGAGGTTTATAAATAATTTCAGCACGTTATTAGCCCCTATAACTGAATGCACTAAACATGGAAAATTTACATGGAGTGACGCAGCTCAAAAGGCGTTTGAACTTGTTAAGGAGAAAATGTGTGACACGCCTGTTTTGGCTTTACTCGATTTCACTAAACCATTTGAAGTTGAGTGTGACGCAAGTGGAACGGGTATTGGGGCTGTTTTAATTCAATGTGGCAAACCTATTGATACGAAAACGTATATGAAAATATAACTCAAGCTCGATAAGCTTCACTCACTTATTTATGCTTAAGGATTCTAAATCGGTTTGGAAGTTTATCTTACTTGAAACTGATTTAGGAGGGTGTTTGAGAGTGGATTTAATTAGTTTAAACTCACTAATTATATTAACTCTCTTCTTAAATTAAGTTTCACTCACTTAACTCAAGGGTTTCGAAATTAAGATTACTTCTTAATCACAAGCGAAATTTCGGATTTTTTCAATGTCCAAAAAACCGAATAAACATGAAGTTCAAATCAAAACTAAAACTGATTTTTCATTTATGATCCACAATACATATATAGATTACAAGCAAATCAATCCCAAAAGATCTAAGTACTTAGAAGATTAAACAAAGCATTAAACAACAAATATCTCTAATTCCAACCAAGGTGTAAGATGAATAGTGTTGTTGTGTGTTTTGTTGACTAAAAGGGGAAGGAGGGCCGGTTTTCCACACCAAGTGGATGGCCTCCCTTAGCTTGCAACACAAGCTCCACAAATATCTTCAAGGACCTCCTTTCACACGCCCCAAGTGTAGATCGCATCCCCAAGCATGTTTCGTGGATATTACAACTTACGCTAACAAAATAATTCCGGGTTTACACAAACCGAAAATTACAAAAACGTTAATTAAACTAACTAGCTTTTAATTAACTTCTTTTCCTACGTTGCTCAACATAATTAAACTAGTACTAATCCTTAAACCGTGAATTTCTCCCTTGTTGTGATTGAGATTAGTACTTAGTAGAATTTCGGAATTCGCAACCGATTTCGGATCATCCTCTCCTTCTTCAAAAGGAATTGTCCTCAATTCTTGCACATCTTCATCTTCTAAATAGGGGGATAAGTCCCCTACGTTGAATGTTGCTGCCACGCCATAGTCTCCGGGAAGGTCTATCTTGTAAGCATTGTCCCCATAACGTTCAAGAACCTTGAAAGGTCCTTCAGCTCGGGGCATGAGTTTATGCTTTCTTTTACTTGGAAACCTCTCCTTCCTCAAGTGAATCCACACCAAATCCCCAGGAGCAAACAACCTCGGTTTTCGACTTTTGTTTGCTTTCTTTTTGTACATCTCATTTGTCTTCTCGATATTGGTGCGTATTTCTTTGTGAACCTTCACCATTGTTTCAGCTTGTTGCCTAGCATCTCCGTGGACATAAGAGTCTTTAGGCAACGAAATAAGATCAATAGGTACATACGGATTAACCCCATATACCACTTCGAACGGTGAATGTTTTGTTGCAAAAGTTGGAGTCCTATTGTAGGCAAACTCCGCATGGCATAACTTGACATCCCAATCCTTTCCCGTCTTACTCACTAAGCCCCTTAACAAGGTGCCTAGAGTTCGGTTGGTCACTTCAGTTTGACCATCCGTTTGGGGGTGATGTGAAGTACTAAACAGTAACTTAGTACCCATCATCCTCCATAGGGACCTCCAAAAATGACTCAAAAACTTACTATCTCGATCCGAGACAATAGTTCTTGGTACTCCATGCAAGCGAACAATTTCCCTGAAATATAAACAAGAAACATTAATAGCATCTTCCGTTTTATGACAAGGCACGAAGTGCGCCATTTTTGAGAATCGGTCCACCACCACCATGACCGAATCCTTCCCTCTTTGAGTCCTAGGAAGAGCCACAATGAAATCCATACTAACATCCTCCCATGGTCTCTCCGGTGTCGGTAAAGGAGTGTACAACCCCTTATGGAACGTGCTTTTAGCCCTTTGACAAACACCACAACGAGCCAAAACAGCATGCACCTCTTTGATCATATGAGGCCATGAGAAATGTTCTTGTAACAACTCCATAGTCTTGCTCACGCCAAAATGGCCCGCCAACCCACCTCCATGAGCTTCCCTAATTAGCAAGTCTCGAACGGGACATTTAGGGACACAAAGTTTGTTCCCCTTGAACAAAAACCCCTCCATTTGATGATAATGGTCTTTTGGACCATTCTTGGTAGCCACGAACAGGTCACGTGTCTCCTCATCAAGAACATAGAATTCCTTAATCAACTCAAACCCAAGTACCTTGGAATCCACCATATTAAGCAATACGTGTCTCCGAGATAAAGCATCAGCTACAATATTGGCTTTTCCGGCCTTGTACTTGGCAACAAAATTGAAAGATTGTAAGAATTCCACCCATTTCGCATGACGAGCACTAAGCTTATGTTGTCCATGAATATACTTCAACGATTCATGATCAGAATGGAGAACAAAAGCTTGTGGTCGTAAATAGTGACTCCAATGATTAAGAGCTCTAACCATGGCATAAAACTCTTTATCATACGTGGAATAATTCAACTTGGCCTGATTTAGTTTCTCGCTAAAATAAGCAATAGGTTTGCCACATTGAATTAAAACAGCCCCAATACCCGTTCCACTTGCGTCACACTCAACTTCAAATGGTTTAGTGAAATCGGGTAAAGCCAAAACAGGCGTGTCACACATTTTCTCCTTAACAAGTTCAAACGCCTTTTGAGCTGCGTTACTCCATGTAAATTTTCCATGTTTAGTGCATTCAGTTATAGGGGCTAATAACGTGCTGAAATTATTTATAAACCTCCTATAAAATGAAGCTAAACCATGAAAAGATCTCACCTCGGTGATAGTTGTGGGAACCGGCCAAGAAGAGATTGCTTCTACTTTGGAAGGATCCACTTTCACACCTTCATCGGCAATGATGAAACCAAGGAAGCCAATCTCCTTTTGCATAAACGTGCACTTCTCAAGTTTCCCGTATAATTTGTTCTCCCTTAGAACTTCGAACAATTGTTGCAAATGACTCAAATGATCCTCCTTGTTAGAACTATAGACAAGAATATCATCCAAATACACCACCACGAACTTTCCCAAAAACGGCCTAAGTACTTCATTCATCAATCTCATGAACGTACTAGGGGCATTTGTGAGACCAAACGGCATAACCAGCCATTCATACAACCCATACTTCGTTTTGAAAGCCGTCTTCCACTCATCTCCCTCTCTCATGCATATTTGGTGGTATCCACTTCTCAAATCAATTTTTGAGAACAAATTGGATCCACTCAACTCATCCAACATGTCATCTAACCTAGGGATGGGAAATCTGTATTTGATAGTTATATTGTTCACGGCACGGCTATCAATGCACATCCTCCATGTTCCGTCCTTTTTTGGCACAAGTAAAGCCGGAACAGCACACGGACTCTTACTTTCCCTCACGTAACCTTTCTCCATCAATTCACTGATTTGGCTTTGTAACTCCTCACTTTCTTTGGGATTACATCTATAGGAAGGTTTATTTGGAAGTGGTGCTCCGGGAATGAGATCAATTTGATGCTCAATTCCACGTTTAGGGGGTAGGCCATTTGGTAGGTCATTAGGAAACACGTCTCCAAATCCCTCCAATAACTCCCTCAAATTCGAATCTTCAACTTCCATTCCCTCATTCACTTCCTTAGCAACTAGAACATACACGACCTGGTTTGTCCCCAACTCCCTCTCGAATCTTTTTCTCCCTAAAAATACACTACCACACACGAGGTTCTTTTTTTGCTTAGGTGTTGTGTCTCGGATTTTTGAAGGGGGTAATGGTAATAAGGTTTTGGTTTTGCCATTCTTGTTTACCTTATACACATTCAAACAACCATCATGCATTACTTTTCGATCAAATTGCCACGGCCTACCAAGGAGAATATGGCACGCAAGTCATAGGAATTACATCACATAGAATTTCATCTTCATAATTTCCAATGGAAAACGTGATTAAAACTCTATTCTTCACCCTTACTTCACTATCATCATCTAACCATTTCAGTTTATAAGGATGTGGATGTTTAGTAGTAGGTAATGCTAACTTCTCTACTAGTTCAGTTGAAGCTACATTCGTACAACTACCACCATCAATGATTAACGTGCATAGTTTCTTATTCACTAAGCATTTCGAATGAAAAATGGTTTCTCTTTGTTCCTCATTTTCAGCCACGACATTAGAGTACAAGGACCTCCTAAGAACCAACATTTCACCCTCCATTTTCGGATTACACACGTCCTCATCACTTTCATTTCCGAAATCAGATTTATCATGTTGCTTTTCTAAGAGATATATCCTCTCCAATTCATCTATCTCCTCTATGTCCCTTATAGTCATGACTCTTTTAGTAGGACAAGTCGATTGGTAATGACCATAACCCCGACACTTAAAACATTTCACTTTAAAGGCTTTATCATCTACAACTTTCTCCTTATCTTTCGGAATGAAATCAGATTTTTTGTTCTTATCAAAGTTGCTAGTACTAGTATTAGCTTTAAAAGTACTAAATGGCTTTGAATAAGACTTACTTGTTGTTGCTTCTTTTGGCTGTCGATTTTTAGAGCCACTTTGCAAGCCTCGTCGAAAGAAAGGTATGGGTACACCTCCACTTTCTCACGCACATCCTCATTTAGGCCTCCCAAGAATCTGCCCAATTTTTGCTCCTCCATTTCTTCTATTTCACAAACAATGGAAAGCTTTTCGAATTCCTTGATGTACTCATCCATGGACGTGGTGCCTTGTTTGAGTGTGGACCATCTAACATACTGATTTTGCTTGTAGTTAGTTGGAACAAAACGCTTCCGTAATTGCTTCTTCAATTTCTCCCAAGTAGCAATCTTGGATTTGTTCTCCTTCACTCTTTGCCTCTTCAATCCTTCTAACCAAATGGATGCATATTTGGTTAGCTTCAAAACAGCAACCTTGTATTTCTTGTCATTCGGAGTGTCTTTGTAATCAAAAAAACGCTCCAAAGAACGTTCCCATTCAATGTATAATTCCGGATCACTAGCTCCATCAAAATCCGGAACTTCAATTTTTAAACCCCTATCATCAGCCCTAGAACTCCTTTCTTCCTCATTGGGTTTCTTCTTAAACAATTCTAAGGTTATCTTTGCCATCATGTCGTGTAATGCATCGTTTTGCTTAGCTAAAGCTTCTAGCATCGCATCTCTTCTAGCATTATCATTCATTTCATCGTCCATTTCAGAACTCAGCTTTGATACCACTTGATACGAAAACGTATATGAAAATATAACTCAAGCTCGATAAGCTTCACTCACTTATTTCTGCTTTAAGGGTTCTAAATCGGTTTGGAAGTTTATCTTACTTAAAACTGATTTAGGAGGGTTTTGGAGAGTGGATTTAATTAGTTTAAACTCACTAATTATTTTAACTCTCTTCTTAACTTAAGTTTCACTCACTTAACTCAAGGGTTTCGAAATTAAGATTACTTCTTAATCACAAGCGAAATTTCGGATTTTTCAATGTCCAAAAAGCCGAATAAACATGAAGTTCAAATCAAAACTAAAACTGATTTTTCATTTATGATCCACAATACATATATAGATTACAAGCAAATCAATCCCAAAAGATCTAAGTACTTAGAAGATTAAACAAAGCATTAAACAACAAATATCTCTAATTCCAACCAAGGTGTAAGATGAATAGTGTTGTTGTGTGTTTTGTTGACTAAAAGGGGAAGGAGGGCCGGTTTTCCACACCAAGTGGATGGCCTCCCTTAGCTTGCAACACAAGCTCCACAAATATCTTCAAGGACCTCCTTTCACACGCCCCAAGTGTAGATCGCATCCCCAAGCATGTTTCGTGGATATTACAACTTACGCTAACAAAATAATTCCGGGTTTACACAAACCGAAAATTACAAAAACGTTAATTAAACTAACTAGCTTTTAATTAACTTCTTTTCCTACGTTGCTCAACATAATTAAACTAGTACTAATCCTTAAACCGTGAATTTCTCCCTTGTTGTGATTGAGATTAGTACTTAGTAGAATTTCGGAATTCGCAACTGATTTCGGATCACCTATTGCTTATTTTAGCGAGAAACTAAATCAGGCCAAGTTGAATTATTCCACGTATGATAAAGAGTTTTATGCCATGGTTAGAGCTCTTAATCATTGGAGTCACTATTTACGACCACAAGCTTTTGTTCTCCATTCTGATCATGAATCGTTGAAGTATATTCATGGACAACATAAGCTTAGTGCTCGTCATGCGAAATGGGTGGAATTCTTACAATCTTTCAATTTTGTTGCCAAGTACAAGGCCGAAAAAAGCCAACATTGTAGCTGATGCTTTATCTCGGAGACACGTATTGCTTAATATGGTGGATTCCAAGGTACTTGGGTTTGAGTTGATTAAGGAATTCTATGTTCTTGATGAGGAGACACGTGACCTGTTCGTGGCTACCAAGAATGGTCCAAAAGACCATTATCATCAAATGGAGGGGTTTTTGTTCAAGGGGAACAAACTTTGTGTCCCTAAATGTCCCGTTCGAGACTTGCTAATTAGGGAAGCTCATGGAGGTGGGTTGGCGGGCCATTTTGGCGTGAGCAAGACTATGGAGTTGTTACAAGAACATTTCTCATGGCCTCATATGATCAAAGAGGTGCATGCTGTTTTGGCTCGTTGTGGTGTTTGTCAAAGGGCTAAAAGCACGTTCCATAAGGGGTTGTACACTCCTTTACCGACACCGGAGAGACCATGGGAGGATGTTAGTATGGATTTCATTGTGGCTCTTCCTAGGACTCAAAGAGGGAAGGATTCGGTCATGGTGGTGGTGGACCGATTCTCAAAAATGGCGCACTTCGTGCCTTGTCATAAAACGGAAGATGCTATTAATGTTTCTTGTTTATATTTCAGGGAAATTGTTCGCTTGCATGGAGTACCAAGAACTATTGTCTCGGATCGAGATAGTAAGTTTTTGAGTCATTTTTGGAGGTCCCTATGGAGGATGATGGGTACTAAGTTACTGTTTAGTACTTCACATCACCCCCAAACGGATGGTCAAACTGAAGTGACCAACCGAACTCTAGGCACCTTGTTAAGGGGCTTAGTGAGTAAGACGGGAAAGGATTGGGATGTCAAGTTATGCCATGCGGAGTTTGCCTACAATAGGACTCCAACTTTTGCAGCAAATCATTCACCGTTCGAAGTGGTATATGGGGTTAATCCGTATGTACCTATTGATCTTATTTCGTTGCCTAAAGACTCTTATGTCCACGGAGATGCTAGGCAACAAGCTGAAACAATGGTGAAGGTTCACAAAGAAATACGCACCAATATCGAGAAGACAAATGAGATGTACAAAAAGAAAGCAAACAAAAGTCGAAAACCGAGGTTGTTTGCTCCTGGGGATTTGGTGTGGATTCACTTGAGGAAGGAGAGGTTTCCAAGTAAAAGAAAGCATAAACTCATGCCCCGAGCTGAAGGACCTTTCAAGGTTCTTGAACGTTATGGGGACAATGCTTACAAGATAGACCTTCCCGGAGACTATGGCGTGGCAGCAACATTCAACGTAGGGGACTTATCCCCCTATTTAGAAGATGAAGATGTGCAAGAATTGAGGACAATTCCTTTTGAAGAAGGAGAGGATGATCCGAAATCAGTTGCGAATTCCGAAATTCTACTATGTACTAATCTCAATCACAACAAGGGAGAAATTCACGGTTTAAGGATTAGTACTAGTTTAATTATGTTGAGCAACGTAGGAAAAGAAGTTAATTAAAAGCTAGTTAGTTTAATTAACGTTTTTGTAATTTTCGGTTTGTGTAAACCCGGAATTATTTTGTTAGCGTAAGTTGTAATATCCACGAAACATGCTTGGGGATGCGATCTACACTTGGGGCGTGTGAAAGGAGGTCCTTGAAGATATTTGTGGAGCTTGTGTTGCAAGCTAAGGGAGGCCATCCACTTGGTGTGGAAAACCGGCCCTCCTTCCCCTTTTAGTCAACAAAACACACAACAACACTATTCATCTTACACCTTGGTTGGAATTAGAGATATTTGTTGTTTAATGCTTTGTTTAATCTTCTAAGTACTTAGATCTTTTGGGATTGATTTGCTTGTAATCTATATATGTATTGTGGATCATAAATGAAAAATCAGTTTTAGTTTTGATTTGAACTTCATGTTAATTCGGTTTTTTGGACATTGAAAAAATCCGAAATTTCGCTTGTGATTAAGAAGTAATCTTAATTTCGAAACCCTTGAGTTAAGTGAGTGAAACTTAATTTAAGAAGAGAGTTAATATAATTAGTGAGTTTAAACTAATTAAATCCACTCTCAAACACCCTCCTAAATCAGTTTCAAGTAAGATAAACTTCCAAACCGATTTAGAATCCTTAAGCATAAATAAGTGAGTGAAGCTTATCGAGCTTGAGTTATATTTTCATATACGTTTTCGTATCAATAGGTTTGCCACATTGAATTAAAACAGCCCCAATACCCGTTCCACTTGCGTCACACTCAACTTCAAATGGTTTAGTGAAATCAGGTAAAGCCAAAACAGGCGTGTCACACATTTTCTCCTTAACAAGTTCAAACGCCTTTTGAGCTGCGTCACTCCATGTAAATTTTCCATGTTTAGTGCATTCAGTTATAGGGGCTAATAACGTGCTGAAATTATTTATAAACCTCCTATAAAATGAAGCTAAACCATGAAAAGATCTCACCTCGGTGATAGTTGTGGGAACCGGCCAAGAAGAGATTGCTTCTACTTTGGAAGGATCCACTTTCACACCTTCATCGGCAATGATGAAACCAAGGAAGCCAATCTCCTTTTGCATAAACGTGCACTTCTCAAGTTTCCCGTATAATTTGTTCTCCCTTAGAACTTCGAACAATTGTTGCAAATGACTCAAATGATCCTCCTTGTTAGAACTATAGACAAGAATATCATCCAAATACACCACCACGAACTTTCCCAAAAACGGCCTAAGTACTTCATTCATCAATCTCATGAACGTACTAGGGGCATTTGTGAGACCAAACGGCATAACCAGCCATTCATACAACCCATACTTCGTTTTGAAAGCCGTCTTCCACTCATCTCCCTCTCATGCATATTTGGTGGTATCCACTTCTCAAATCAATTTTTGAGAACAAATTGGATCCACTCAACTCATCCAACATGTCATCTAACCTAGGGATGGGAAATCTGTATTTGATAGTTATATTGTTCACGGCACGGCTATCAATGCACATCCTCCATGTTCCGTCCTTTTTTGGCACAAGTAAAGCCGGAACAGCACACGGACTCTTACTTTCCCTCACGTAACCTTTCTCCATCAATTCACTGATTTGGCTTTGTAACTCCTCACTTTCTTTGGGATTACATCTATAGGAAGGTTTATTTGGAAGTGGTGCTCCGGGGAATGAGATCAATTTGATGCTCAATTCCACGTTTAGGGGGTAGGCCATTTGGTAGGTCATTAGGAAACACGTCTCCAAATCCCTCCAATAACTCCCTCAAATTCGAATCTTCAACTTCCATTCCCTCATTCACTTCCTTAGCAACTAGAACATACACGACCTGGTTTGTCCCCAACTCCCTCTCGAATCTTTTTCTCCCTAAAAATACACTACCACACACGAGGTTCTTTTTTTGCTTAGGTGTTGTGTCTCGGATTTTTGAAGGGGGTAATGGTAATAAGGTTTTGGTTTTGCCATTCTTGTTTACCTTATACACATTCAAACAACCATCATGCATTACTTTTCGATCAAATTGCCACGGCCTACCAAGGAGAATATGGCACGCAGTCATAGGAATTACATCACATAGAATTTCATCTTCATAATTTCCAATGGAAAACGTGATTAAAACTCTATTCTTCACCCTTACTTCACTATCATCATCTAACCATTTCAGTTTATAAGGATGTGGATGTTTAGTAGTAGGTAATGCTAACTTCTCTACTAGTTCAGTTGAAGCTACATTCGTACAACTACCACCATCAATGATTAACGTGCATAGTTTCTTATTCACTAAGCATTTCGAATGAAAAATGGTTTCTCTTTGTTCCTCATTTTCAGCCACGACATTAGAGTACAAGGACCTCCTAAGAACCAACATTTCACCCTCCATTTCTGGATTACACACGTCCTCATCACTTTCATTTCCGAAATCAGATTTATCATGTTGCTTTTCTAAGAGATATATCCTCTCCAATTCATCTATCTCCTCTATGTCCCTTATAGTCATGACTCTTTTAGTAGGACAAGTCGATTGGTAATGACCATAACCCCGACACTTAAAACATTTCACTTTAAAGGCTTTATCATCTACAACTTTCTCCTTATCTTTCGGAATGAAATCAGATTTTTTGTTCTTATCAAAGTTGCTAGTACTAGTATTAGCTTTAAAAGTACTAAATGGCTTTGAATAAGACTTACTTGTTGTTGCTTTCTTCTTTTGGCTGTCGATTTTTAGAGCCACTTTGCAAGCCTCGTCGAAAGAAAGGTATGGGTACACCTCCACTTTCTCACGCACATCCTCATTTAGGCCTCCCAAGAATCTGCCCAATTTTTGCTCCTCCATTTCTTCTATTTCACAAACAATGGAAAGCTTTTCGAATTCCTTGATGTACTCATCCATGGACGTGGTGCCTTGTTTGAGTGTGGACCATCTAACATACTGATTTTGCTTGTAGTTAGTTGGAACAAAACGCTTCCGTAATTGCTTCTTCAATTTCTCCCAAGTAGCAATCTTGGATTTGTTCTCCTTCACTCTTTGCCTCTTCAATCCTTCTAACCAAATGGATGCATATTTGGTTAGCTTCAAAACAGCAACCTTGTATTTCTTGTCATTCGGAGTGTCTTTGTAATCAAAAAACGCTCCAAAGAACGTTCCCATTCAATGTATAATTCCGGATCACTAGCTCCATCAAAATCCGGAACTTCAATTTTTAAACCCCTATCATCAGCCCTAGAACTCCTTTCTTCCTCATTGGGTTTCTTCTTAAACAATTCTAAGGTTATCTTTGCCATCATGTCGTGTAATGCATCGTTTTGCTTAGCTAAAGCTTCTAGCATCGCATCTCTTCTAGCATTATCATTCATTTCATCGTCCATTTCAGAACTCAGCTTTGATACCACTTGATACGAAAACGTATATGAAAATATAACTCAAGCTCGATAAGCTTCACTCACTTATTTATGCTTAAGGATTCTAAATCGGTTTGGAAGTTTATCTTACTTGAAACTGATTTAGGAGGGTGTTTGAGAGTGGATTTAATTAGTTTAAACTCACTAATTATATTAACTCTCTTCTTAAATTAAGTTTCACTCACTTAACTCAAGGGTTTCGAAATTAAGATTACTTCTTAATCACAAGCGAAATTTCGGATTTTTTCAATGTCCAAAAAACCGAATAAACATGAAGTTCAAATCAAAACTAAAACTGATTTTTCATTTATGATCCACAATACATATATAGATTACAAGCAAATCAATCCCAAAAGATCTAAGTACTTAGAAGATTAAACAAAGCATTAAACAACAAATATCTCTAATTCCAACCAAGGTGTAAGATGAATAGTGTTGTTGTGTGTTTTGTTGACTAAAAGGGGAAGGAGGGCCGGTTTTCCACACCAAGTGGATGGCCTCCCTTAGCTTGCAACACAAGCTCCACAAATATCTTCAAGGACCTCCTTTCACACGCCCCAAGTGTAGATCGCATCCCCAAGCATGTTTCGTGGATATTACAACTTACGCTAACAAAATAATTCCGGGTTTACACAAACCGAAAATTACAAAAACGTTAATTAAACTAACTAGCTTTTAATTAACTTCTTTTCCTACGTTGCTCAACATAATTAAACTAGTACTAATCCTTAAACCGTGAATTTCTCCCTTGTTGTGATTGAGATTAGTACTTAGTAGAATTTCGGAATTCGCAACTGATTTCGGATCACCTATTGCTTATTTTAGCGAGAAACTAAATCAGGCCAAGTTGAATTATTCCACGTATGATAAAGAGTTTTATGCCATGGTTAGAGCTCTTAATCATTGGAGTCACTATTTACGACCACAAGCTTTTGTTCTCCATTCTGATCATGAATCGTTGAAGTATATTCATGGACAACATAAGCTTAGTGCTCGTCATGCGAAATGGGTGGAATTCTTACAATCTTTCAATTTTGTTGCCAAGTACAAGGCCGGAAAAGCCAACATTGTAGCTGATGCTTTATCTCGGAGACACGTATTGCTTAATATGGTGGATTCCAAGGTACTTGGGTTTGAGTTGATTAAGGAATTCTATGTTCTTGATGAGGAGACACGTGACCTATTCGTGGCTACCAAGAATGGTCCAAAAGACCATTATCATCAAATGGAGGGGTTTTTGTTCAAGGGGAACAAACTTTGTGTCCCTAAATGTCCCGTTCGAGACTTGCTAATTAGGGAAGCTCATGGAGGTGGGTTGGCGGGCCATTTTGGCGTGAGCAAGACTATGGAGTTGTTACAAGAACATTTCTCATGGCCTCATATGATCAAAGAGGTGCATGCTGTTTTGGCTCGTTGTGGTGTTTGTCAAAGGGCTAAAAGCACGTTCCATAAGGGGTTGTACACTCCTTTACCGACACCGGAGAGACCATGGGAGGATGTTAGTATGGATTTCATTGTGGCTCTTCCTAGGACTCAAAGAGGGAAGGATTCGGTCATGGTGGTGGTGGACCGATTCTCAAAAATGGCGCACTTCGTGCCTTGTCATAAAACGGAAGATGCTATTAATGTTTCTTGTTTATATTTCAGGGAAATTGTTCGCTTGCATGGAGTACCAAGAACTATTGTCTCGGATCGAGATAGTAAGTTTTTGAGTCATTTTTGGAGGTCCCTATGGAGGATGATGGGTACTAAGTTATTGTTTAGTACTTCACATCACCCCCAAACGGATGGTCAAACTGAAGTGACCAACCGAACTCTAGGCACCTTGTTAAGGGGCTTAGTGAGTAAGACGGGAAAGGATTGGGATGTCAAGTTATGCCATGCGGAGTTTGCCTACAATAGGACTCCAACTTTTGCAACAAAACATTCACCGTTCAAGTGGTATATGGGGTTAATCCGTATGTACCTATTGATCTTATTTCGTTGCCTAAAGACTCTTATGTCCACGGAGATGCTAGGCAACAAGCTGAAACAAGGGTGAAGGTTCACAAAGAAATACGCACCAATATCGAGAAGACAAATGAGATGTACAAAAAGAAAGCAAACAAAAGTCGAAAACCGAGGTTGTTTGCTCCTGGGGATTTGGTGTGGATTCACTTGAGGAAGGAGAGGTTTCCAAGTAAAAGAAAGCATAAACTCATGCCCCGAGCTGAAGGACCTTTCAAGGTTCTTGAACGTTATGGGGACAATGCTTACAAGATAGACCTTCCCGGAGACTATGGCGTGGCAGCAACATTCAACGTAGGGGACTTATCCCCCTATTTAGAAGATGAAGATGTGCAAGAATTGAGGACAATTCCTTTTGAAGAAGGAGAGGATGATCCGAAATCAGTTGCGAATTCCGAAATTCTACTAAGTACTAATCTCAATCACAACAAGGGAGAAATTCACGGTTTAAGGATTAGTACTAGTTTAATTATGTTGAGCAACGTAGGAAAAGAAGTTAATTAAAAGCTAGTTAGTTTAATTAACGTTTTTGTAATTTTCGGTTTGTGTAAACCCGGAATTATTTTGTTAGCGTAAGTTGTAATATCCACGAAACATGCTTGGGGATGCGATCTACACTTGGGGCGTGTGAAAGGAGGTCCTTGAAGATATTTGTGGAGCTTGTGTTGCAAGCTAAGGGAGGCCATCCACTTGGTGTGGAAAACCGCCCTCCTTCCCCTTTTAGTCAACAAAACACACAACAACACTATTCATCTTACACCTTGGTTGGAATTAGAGATATTTGTTGTTTAATGCTTTGTTTAATCTTCTAAGTACTTAGATCTTTTGGGATTGATTTGCTTGTAATCTATATATGTATTGTGGATCATAAATGAAAAATCAGTTTTAGTTTTGATTTGAACTTCATGTTTATTCGGCTTTTTGGACATTGAAAAATCCGAAATTTCGCTTGTGATTAAGAAGTAATCTTAATTTCGAAACCCTTGAGTTAAGTGAGTGAAACTTAAGTTAAGAAGAGAGTTAAAATAATTAGTGAGTTTAAACTAATTAAATCCACTCTCCAAAACCCTCCTAAATCAGTTTTAAGTAAGATAAACTTCCAAACCGATTTAGAACCCTTAAAGCAGAAATAAGTGAGTGAAGCTTATCGAGCTTGAGTTATATTTTCGTATACGTTTTCGTATCACCACATGAACTCCATCCCTAGACACAATGTAACCAAGAAAAGCAATACTAGGAACAAGAAAATCGCACTTTTCCATTTTTCCATACAACTTTTGCTCTCTTAATTTTTCAAATAAAGCTCTCAAGTGAAGTAAATGAGACTCAACACTAGTACTATATACAAGAATATCATCTAGATAGACAACAATAAACTTGTTAAGAAAGGGACGTAGTACCTCGTTCATAAGTCTCATGAATGAACTAGGAGCATTGCAAAGACCAAAGGGCATCACCATCCACTCATATAGACCTTGTTTGGTCTTGAAAGCGGTTTTCCATTCATCTCCTTCCCGAATTCTCATTTGGTGATAGCCACTCCTCAAGTCAATCTTCGAAAAAATCAAAGCTCCATGTAGCTCATCAAGCATGTCCTCCAATCTAGGCATAGGAAAACGATACTTGATTGTAATGTTGTTGACGGCTCTACTATCAATACACATCCTCCAAGTACCATCTTTTTTGGAACAAGCAAAGCGGGAACGGCACATGGACTCATGCTTTCTCTTACATAGCCTCGGTCAATCAACTCTTCAATTTGCTTTTGTAGCTCCTTAGAAGCTACGGGACCACATCTATATGCCGGCTTATTTGGCAAAGGTGCGCCTGGCACAAGATCAATAGCATGTTCAATGCCTCTCAATGGTGGTAATCCTTGAGGCAATTCCTCCGGAAATACATCACAAAACTCGTCCAATAGTGCTGCAAGTTTCGGATTACTAGAAGAAACACCGTTAGTCAAAGCAAGTTTAATACATAAAGCATAACAATGTCCCTCCAACTCTACCTCTTTCTCGAATTCTTTGGCCGAAAGAAACAAGTTTTATTTCCTTTCAACCACCTTCTTGGGTGCCATGGAACTAGGAGACAAAGGAACCAACCGAATCCTTTTAGAACCCATCAAAACCGTGTACACATTGGTTTCACCTTCATGAACAACTTTTCGATCATATTGCCAAGGTCTACCAAGAAGAAGATGACAAGCACTCATGGGTAGAACATCACCCCACAACTCATCTTTGTAACCCCCAATAGAAAACGAAACAAGAGCTTGTTTTTTCACCAACAAACCAGTTTTATCATCTAACCAACTCAACTTATAAGGATGTGGATGGTCTCTAACAATCAAATTCAACTTGGAAACCACATTAGAAGCAACCACATTCGTGCACGAACCACTATCAACATTCACATTACATGTAAATTCACCAATTCGACATCTAGTGTGAAACAAATTTTCTCTTTGATCATGGTTAGGAGAATGATCAACATGCAAAGTTCTCCTAATAACCCCAAGCATCCTAGACTCATCTTCGGCATATGCAATCTCATTATCATCACTTTCACATTCTTCCTCTTTCTCGCACACAATGTCACACATTCTCTCCTCCTCTTCTATGGTCATGTATTGTCTCAAAGTCAAGGTTTTTCTAGATGGACAACTACTAGCAATGTGACCTCTATCTTGACACTTAAAACACTTCCGAGTTTCCTCCCACTTTTCCTTAGAAATCACTACTTTAGGTCGTTCTCCCTTTTGTTCCCTTTAGAAGGATTATCTTTCTTTTCAAAGGGTTTAGAAGAATTAGAAGAAGAAGGGACGAAAGAAGAAGAAGAATTGGGTTTATTATGGCCGAATTTTCCCCCATATGATTTCTTTTCATCCAATTCATGCCTTTCAAATTTTAAAGCCAATCGACACACATCATCAAAAGTGCTATAATTCGACACATCAACCTTTCTAGCAATAGATTTATTAAGTCCATTAACAAACCTAGCAATTTTTTCTTGTTCGACTTCATCAACATCACAAATCAAACATAACTTGTCAAATTCAACCATATAATCATGCACGCTTGACACATCTTGAGTCAAAGAATTCTTTCTCATGTATTGCCTTTGAATAAAATCAATTGGAACAAACTTTTCATGCAATTTCCTTTTAAGCTTAGTCCAACTTTTAAGCTTAGGTTTCCCAAGTCTCGCCCTTTTTGCCTTTAGACTCTCTAACCAAATTCCAGCATATTTAGTTAGTCTAATGGTGGCAATTTTAAAACGTTTCTCATCATCACAAATTTTCTCAAGTTGACGAATCCATTCAAGTAAATCCTCGGGACTAGAATCACCAGTAAAATCATCTAGTTTAATCCCCCTATCATTATCATAAGTAGGTTTAACAATTTTAACCTCTTCAACATCGGATTCATAGTCAATGTGATTAGGGTCGTTTTTATTGTTCACTTTACCCACAAGAATGTTATGAGCTACTGTTAATCTTGTCGTTTTCTCCTTTTCCTCTAATTGAGTGTTATGAATTTTCTCAATAAGAGCTTTTATTTCAGCTAATTCAGACATTATAACACAAATAGCAAGCCACAACCACACAAAACCCCAACAAAGGATCGAACAAAGTAGAAGCACTTACCAATGAAAGGAGAATCCCTTCTATCCTCACCCTCCTGGAAAAATCTGATACCAACTGATATGATTGCACGTCCAAAGAGTCGAATGAGCAACCAAATTCCGAGCAAAGGTTCGAACTTGAATGATTAATGAAGTCCGAAAATTTATGTCTTAAGTCACCGGATATGATAATTAAAATAAACACTCCTGAATATTTCAATTAACTCTTAATCTCACTTACACCACTCCTGGAATAAAGTAGATTAAACACTAAGTAAATAATCACTCCTGAAAATTACTCAATGGTTGAAAGTAATTGATCACACAATTAAATTCAATAACAAAGTTTTTAGGTAAATCTCACATGCCTTTGATGATAGCATGGAACTATTATTTATAATAGAATAAACTTGTCCTCCAAGGACCAAGTAAGGGCCGAAAATATAGGAAATAAGGAAACATTCCTTAATTCCTTACATTTTAATCCCTTGATTCTAGGAATGAATAAAGGAGTAAATAAGGAAACCACAAATCAGCCCCTAATTCCCTCACACGCCTAACATACTTAAGGAAACAAAGAAATAAGGCAACTCAAGGAATATTACAACTCAATGACAACTTGCAACCTTGGAACACAAGGATCCTACTCCACACGCCTAAGACACGCTGAAATGGAACGAAATAAGGCAACTGAATTTCGCACCTTTATTTGCTGAATTTTAAAGACTTAATTAAAATAACTAAGACTCTAGACATGGTGCCATCTTCATGCTTCATCCATGGACTCATCGTCCCACTTGAGAAATGACACAAATGAAGAGTTTGAATTTAACTTGAACCCGAACACTTCAAGGACTAAACAAATCGGATCATTTGGAGCTTGACCTTGACCTTGACTTGTATCATGAAGCATAAAGGTTAAGCCACCAACTTCAAGAGATTTGATTCACACTCAAAGGTTAAACACGAAGCAAAACTTTCAATAAATCCTTCAATTCAACAAACGTACAACTTAACTATTTATAAGGAAAACAAACCGACTCCTATTATGCTTAGGACAAGTCCCTAAGTCATATCAACACTAAAACTCTAAAAGATAGATAAGAAACTCTAAAGGTTGAATCTTATAATCTATCTCTTTGAGAACATAGACTCCTAATATAACTGAAACACAAAGCATTTAAACATAGGAAGAGTTCTAGCTGAACTCAACTAGGCATACTAAGATACACACGCCACCCTTATACTCCTAACAGAACTAGAAGCATATCATGCCTCTATTACGTATCTTGCCCTAAGTTAGTTACCATGCACACGCATTCTTTTGTAGCAAAGAATCCAACTAACACGCCATGCACTGTAATCCAACTCCAACCGAGGAACCTTCGAACCAAGAGCAACCAAGTGAGCAATTTTGATATGAATGTTCAACTAGAATAGCCAAACACTCAAAGAACACGTCCACTGGAGGAATCCGAAAATAAGAACAAGTAACAAGGGATATTTCTTAATGAATGATCACTCCTAAAACACTCACAAGAATCTTAAACACACTCAAACCACTCCTGGAATTAAGTTGTTTAAACACTAATCAATAAACACTCCTGAATATCAATTAATGGAAGATTAAAGCTTATGAATTAATTCACAAACAATAACAATGTTTAGTCATAAAATCACTCTAACCATTGAAGAGGTTAGGCGCCATTATTTATAAGGAGTAAGCAAGAAAACCTTGCTCCTCAAGCATACCAAACCACACGGCATCCACCATCAATTTAGGAAAGTATCTCCTCCTTAATTCTAGCCTAGAATCAAGCTAAACTTAAGGAAACTCTAACTTAAGGAAAGACAACAAGTACTTTCCTTAATTACAACTCAAACACACGCCCAAGGCTGCTACCTTGCACGCCACTCCAATCTACCAAATTAAGGAAACTTTCCTAAAATACAACCATGACAACTAAACACCTAACCACCGAAATCTCTAAGGGATTTTCGGACTTTTATTGAACTAGAAACAACTCAACTAATTAACTAACATTTTAAACTAATAATGACACTAATTTAAAATGCTAATCAGTTTCTTCCACGAGCCATGTGACACACGACACAAATGCATGCTTGTTAGCCATCAAATTGAAACCCATGTGTTCCATCAAAAGTAAAACCGGCTCTTCTTGACTTGATGCCTTTGGATCCGCATCATTCTCCCCTTCTTCAAAAGAATTTGCCCTCAAATTCTCATCATCATGGTAAGGAGAAAGATCACCAATATTGAAAGTAGCACTCACATTGCCATAATCACTTGGTAAGTCGATTTTGTAAGCTCCATCACCTACGACTCCAATGACTTCGAAAGGACCATCAGCTCTAGGCATCAACTTGTTTTTCCTTTTGCTTGGAAACCTCTCCTTCCTCAAATGTATCCATACTAGGTCACCTTCCTTGAACTTAGGTTGGCGCCTATGCTTGTTAGCTCGTTCCTTGTATTGCTGATTCATTTTCTCAATTTGAGCTTTGACTTGCGCACAAGTCTTGTTAAAAGCTTCCAGCCTTTTCTTTGAATCCGCATGTATCTCACTTCTAGGAAGAGTAACAAGATCAATAGGGAGAAAAGGATTAACTCCATAAATGATCTCAAATGGAGAACGTAAAGTTGTGGCTGAATGTGAACGGTTGTAAGCAAATTCCGCATGTGCAAGCTTCACATCCCAATCTTTTTGTGTCTTACTCACAAGGCCACGTAACAAAGAACCAAGAGTTCTGTTTGTAACTTTAGTTTGACCATCTGTTTGAGGATGATGACTCGTGCTAAATAGGAGTTTCGTTCCCACCATCTTCCACAAACACCTCCAAAAGTGACAAAGGAATTTAGAATCCCTATCCGAAACAATGCTTCTAGGAATGCCATGAAGTCGAATTACCTCTTTGAAATACAAATCAGCCACATGGGAAGCGTCATCCGTCTTGTGCATGGGAATGAAATGAGCCATCTTCGAAAATCTATCCACAACCACCATGATAGCATCTTTGCCTCTTTGAGTTCTAGGCAAACCAACAATGAAATCCATGCTCACACTATCCCAAGGATGATCCGGAACTGGTAAAGGCGTGTAAAGCCCTTTATGAAAGGTGCTTTTGGACTTTTGGCACGTTGCACACTTGTTCACTACCATATGCACATCTTTGATCATGCTAGGCCAATAAAAATGTTCACTCAAAGTATCAAGTGTCTTTTGAATGCCAAAATGACCAGCAATACCTCCACTATGCACTTCACGAACTAGAAGCTCACGTACCTTGCACTTTGGGACACACAACTTGTTTCCTTTAAAAAGAAAACCCTCTTGAACCATGAACAACCCTTTAGGAGCAGCAAAAATCGAACCAAAGTCATCATCTTCTTTATAAAGCTCCTTCAAGTGTTCGAACCCCATTACTCTTGCATCCACCATAGCTAGCAAATAAGATCTCCTTGAAAGTGCATCTGCCACTATGTTGCTCTTTCCTTCTTTATACTTGGACGAGAAGGTGAAGGATTGGAGAAACTCGACCCACTTGGCATGCCTATGATTGAGTTTTTGTTGGCCATGAATGTGTTTGAGCGCCTCATGATCCGAATGAAGGATGAATGGTTTAGGCCTCAAATAATGTGACCAATGGTCCAAAGCTCGAACAATAGCTAAAACTCACGATCATAATTAGAGTAGTTCAACTTGGCACCATTGAGCTTCTCACTAAAGTATGAGATAGGGCGCTTCTCTTGGATCAAAACAGCACCAATTCCCAATCCACTTGCATCACACTCTACCTCGAACAATTTGTTGAAATCCGGCAAGGCAAGTATAGGAGCACTACACAACTTCTCTTTCACTTCTTCAAAAGCTTTTTGCGCCAAAGGAGACCATTCAAACTCACCTTTCTTCAACAAAGCTGTGATAGGAGCCATAATGGAAGAGAAGTTTCGAATGAATCTTCTATAGAACGAAGCCAAACCATGGAAGCTTCGACATTCACTAGCATTAGTAGGGGCCAGCCATGAAGAAATTGCTTGCACTTTCGAAGGATCAACATGAACTCCTTCCTTGGAAACAATGTAACCAAGAAACGCTATGCTCGACACAAGGAACTCACACTTTTCCATCTTGCCGAAAAGTTTTTGTTCTCTAAGCTTCTCAAACAAACTCCTCAAATGTATCAAATGATCATCAACACTCTTACTATAAACAAGGATATCATCCAAATAAACAACAACAAATTTGTTTAAAAAGGAACGAAGTACCTCATTCATAAGTCGCATGAAAGAACTAGGGGCGTTGCATAAGCCAAAAGGCATTACCATCCATTCATAAAGACCTTGTTTAGTCTTGAATGCTGTTTTCCACTCATCCCCTTCTCGAATCCTCATTTGATGATAACCACTTCTAAGATCGATTTTTGAGAAAATTGAGGCTCCATTGAGTTCATCAAGCATATCCTCCAACCTCGGCATGGGAAATCTATACTTCACAGTGATATTGTTCACGGCCCTACTATCAATGCACATTCTCCATGTACCATCTTTCTTAGGCACAAGTAAAGCGGGAACCGCACAAGGACTCATGCTCTCTCTTACATACCCCCTTTCGATCAATTCTTCAATTTGTCGTTGAAGCTCTTTGGAAGCACTTGGATCACACCTATAAGCAGGTTTATTAGGCAAAGGAGCTCCCCGGAACTAGATCAATGGCATGTTCAATTCCCCTTAAGGGTGGCAGCCCTTGTGGAAGGTCTTCCGGAAATACATCACAAAATTCCTTCATGAGTGAATCAAGTTGTGGATTACTTGGCTTCACTTCACTTGCAACAGCATGTTTGATGACTAAAGCATAGCACACGCCCTCATCTTCAATCTCTTTCTCGAACTCTTTGAAAGAAAGAAACAAACTAGTCTTTTTCTCTTCCTTCTTGTGAATCACGGCACTAGGAGCCAAAGGATGCAACCTAATCTTCTTGGAACCCACCGAAACTGTATACACATTGGAGTCCCCTTCATGTATCACCTTTCTATCAAATTGCCATGGTCTCCCGAGTAAAACGTGACAAGCATTCATGGGAAGTACATCACACCATAGCTCATCCTTGTAATTCCATATGGAGAAAGAAAGTAATGCTTGCTTCTTCACCCTAAGTCCCGTATCATCAAGCCAACTCAACTTGTAGGGGTGTGGATGATCTCTCACAATAAGACTTAATTTGCTCACCAAATCTGCCGCCACTACATTGGTACAAGACCCACTATCAATGATCATGTTACAAGTGTTTTCACCCACTTTGCAAAGAGTATGGAACAAGTTTTCCCTTTGTTCTTTGCTTGGAAGGCAATCAACATGTAAAACCCTCCTTACAACACCAATAAGCCTACTGTCATCTTCGGCATATGCATCCTCCTCCTCACTCTCAACCGTGTCATCTCTAGGCACAAATTCGTACAACTCCTCTTCTTCATTCAATTCCATGTATTGTCTCATGGTGAGAGCTTTCTTTGTTGGACAATTACTAGCAATGTGTCCTCTTCCTTGGCACTTGAAACACTTCCGATTTTCTTCAAACTTTTCCCTAGGAACGAAAACTTTCTGTTTTTCGACCCTTTTATCATCTTTCGTTGCATGTTCTTTCTTAGACCCTTCATAGTTCTTGTTAGAAGATGAATAAGAAGAATAAGAAGAAGAAGGTTTGAACGAGTTACTAGATTTAGCATAGGAAGTTTTCGGTTTGTCCTCGTTCTCATGAGATTCAAATTTAAGCGCCAATCTACATGCTTCATCAAACGTAGTGTAAGTCGACACTTCTACCTTCCTTGCAATAGGACGGTTCAAGCCTTTGATGTAACGACCAATTTTCATTGCTTCCCTTTCTTCTATGTCACAAATAAGGCACAGTTTATCAAATTCCATAGTGTACTCATGCACACTCAAAGTATCTTGACACAAAGTAGTCAACTTTATGTACTGTTTTTGCTCGTAATCACTTGGCAAAAATTTCTCCTTGAGCTTCTCTTTCAACTTAGTCCAACTACTAAGCTTGTCTTTCTTCTTTCTTGCACGTTTTGCCTTCAAATTTTCGAGCCAAATACCAGCATACTTGGTCAATCTCACTGAGGCTATCTTGAATCTCCTTTGATCATCAAACCCCCTATAATCACACACCTTCTCCAATTGTCGAATCCACTCAAGTAAATCCTCCGGACTAGAATCACCAGTAAAATCATCCAATTTTAATCCCCTATCATCATTGAAATTAGGTTTAACAACCCTAACTTCATCCTCTTCATCCGAAAGTCCAATGTAATCAACACTGTTTTTATCCAACTTCTTAGTGATAATAGAAGTTATAGCATCCATTCTAGTTTCAAGTCTACTAACATGATTCGAATCAGCATTATATTTTGCTTGGAAATCAAATTGCATCTTAGCTATGTCCTCAATAGCCTTAGCTAATTTTTCCAATTCACTCGACATTATCTTAACAAATAACAACACTTCGACACACTAGGAAGCACAAAAGAACCCTAGTACCACTTATCCCAATGGAATGATCGAAACTTTAAGAAGAAAAGTAACAATTTACCTTGGATCTTTGAAGAGTAGAATCCCTTCTATCCTCTCCCGCCTGGAAAATCTGATACCACTTGATATGAATGTTCAACTAGAATAGCCAAACACTCAAAGAACACGTCCACTGGAGGAATCCGAAAATAAGAACAAGTAACAAGGGATATTTCTTAATGAATGATCACTCCTGAAACACTCACAAGAATCTTAAACACACTCAAACCACTCCTGGAATTAAGTTGTTTAAACACTAATCAATAAACACTCCTGAATATCAATTAATGGAAGATTAAAGCTTATGAATTAATTCACAAACAATAACAATGTTTAGTCATAAAATCACTCTAACCATTGAAGAGGTTAGGCGCCATTATTTATTAGGAGTAAGCAAGAAAACCTTGTTCCTCAAGCATACCAAACCACACGGCATCCACCATCAATTTAGGAAAGTATCTCCTCCTTAATTCTAGCCTAGAATCAAGCTAAACTTAAGGAAACTCTAACTTAAGGAAAGACAACAAGTACTTTCCTTAATTACAACTCAAACACACGCCCAAGGCTGCTACCTTGCACGCCACTCCAATCTACCAAATTAAGGAAACTTTCCTAAAATACAACCATGACAACTAAACACCTAACCACCGAAATCTCTAAGGGATTTTCGGACTTTTATTGAACTAGAAACAACTCAACTAATTAACTAACATTTTAAACTAATAATGACACTAATTTAAAATGCTAATCAGTTTCTTCCACGAGCCATGTGACACACGACACAAATGCATGCTTGTTAGCCATCAAATTGAAACCCATGTGTTCCATCAAAAGTAAAACCGGTTCTTCTTGACTTGATGCCTTTGGATCCGCATCAAATTTGATCCCCTTCTACTCCCGTATCATCCTCCCCTTCTTCGAAAGCAATTGTCCTCAATTGAGCATCCTCATCATCATGCAAATAAGGCGACAAATCTCCAATGTTAAAGGTAGCACTCACGCCATAATCACCAGGCAACTCGAGATTGAAGGCATTATCATTGAACTTCTCGACAATCTTGAAAGGATCTTCGGATCGTGGCATCAACTTATTCTTCCGCAAGTTAGGGAACCTCTCCTTTCTCAAGTGTAGCCACACTAAATCTCCCACTTGATAAGAATGTTGCTTGCGGTGCTTATTGGCAAGCTTCTTATACCGTTCATTGACTTGTTCAATTCGAGCTCTTACTTGTGCATGTAACTTCAACATAGCTGCTGCCTTTTCTTTGGCATCCTTATGTACATACTCCTCCCTAGGCAATGGAATCAAATCCAAAGGAATGCGTGGAGTCACACCATAAACTACTTCAAAAGGTGAACACTTGGTAGCATAAGTTGGTGCTCGATTGTATGCAAATTCAGCATGTGCTAACTTCATGTCCCAATCTTTGGTGCTCTTACTCACCAAGCCTCGAAGTAAAGCTCCCAAGGTTCAATTGGTGACCTCGGTCTGTCCATCCGTTTGAGGATGGTGTGAAGTACTAAAACAAAGCTTAGTCCCCAATAGTTTCCACAATGTCTTCCAAAAGTAGCTCATGAACTTGGTGTCCCTATCACTCACAATAGTCTTCGGCACTCCACGTAAACGAAGTATCTCTTGGAAGTACAATGTTGCTACCTTGCTGGCATCATCAGTTTTATGGCATGGAAGGAAATGTGCCATCTTGGAAAACCTATCCACCACAACCATGATGGAATCCTTGCCCCTTTGAGTTCGAGGTAAGCCCACAATAAAGTCCATTGACACATCATCCCAAGGAAATTCCGGGACTGGTAGTGGCGTGTACGGTGAAACGTACTCTTGGCCTTTTGACAACTAGCACAACGATCCAATACTCCTTGAACATCCCCTTGCATCTTGGGCCAATAAAAATGTTCTTGTAAAATGGCTAAAGTCTTGTTAATACCAAAATGCCCCGCAATTCCACCTCCATGCGCCTCTCTTACCAACAACTCCCTAATAGAACACTTAGGCACACACATCAGTGCTCTTTTGCAAACATGATTTACGAATTCTGCTGACGCTTTAAGTAGAAAATCCCAATTAATTTTCTTAAAATTTGAAAATGCGACTTTAACGTCGTCTTAGATAGAAAATCCCAATTAATTTTTATAAAATTGAAAACGCAACTTTATCGTCGTCTTAAATAGAAAATTCCAATTAATTTTCTAAAATTTGAAAATGCGACTTTATTGTCGTCTTAGAAAGAAAATCCCAATCAATTTTCTAAAATTTGAAAATGTGACTTTAGCTCGTCTTTTTTAAGTGTAGTCTTATGAATTTGTCTTTTATAATGCGGGAGACTCCGACAATTAACATCGACTCCAATTTTTATCACAGTTTTTATTTTATTGATGACAACTAAGTTGTCAAGTCACCATCATTCACTTTTTATGACTTTGTGTGTTATCATGTCACCTTAAATTAGGACATTGTCGGGTCATGTCACCTTAAAGTGACGCATAGTTAGGTCATATCACCTTAAAGCGATGCATTGTCAAGTCACGTCGCCTAGAGGGTTGACCAAAGGTTATTACCATCGAGATAAACTATGGTGGACCAATCATCATATGGCAATATTTTATCTATTTTCCAAAAAATCTTTTAGGAATTTTTCATGCACAATGCTTATTTGCTTTATCGGAAAATGATGATCACTATAAAAAATAGATTGATCAAGGTCATTATTTTGGATGACTATTAGGAAAAATGGATTGTATCAATGTTCTTGATTTATCATTGACACTTGTTTATCAATGTTCGGCTTCAAAAAAATTACCACACCACAAATGCTTGGTCATTAGCCATGGTTAGGGATGCTCCTTATTACCCCGTGGATAATACCCAAACTTATTATCCATGGCATGGATGATCATCTTTTTCATCTATAAAAGATTTCAATGGGTTTTAAGGGGTCTTACAAATCCAACTTTTCTTTTGAGGAAAGTCCCTTTCAACAAAAAAATCCTTCATCTTCGTCTAGTGCCACAAAGCAAGACAAGGGAAAAGAAAAAGTAGGGGTGAAACAAGAAGAGTATGATCAAAGAAGAAGGTGTTTTAGATGTCACGGTAGAGGGCATATTGCATCTGAGTGCCCTAGCAAGAGTGTTTTGACCACAAGTCAATTGAGAGTCATGGAAGAAGAAGAAAAATTGTTTGAATTTGTTCCTGAAGTAGAAAGAGAAGAGAGTGACGTAGAAGAAATAAATCCGAAAAAAGAAGAAAACATGATTGGCGGGGTAATTCGGAGAATGTTGTATGGTGAAGCAAATTGTGAATCGCAAAGAGAGAACTTGTTTCGAACTCGTTGCAACATTGGGGACAAAACTTGTAATGTGATAATAGATAGTGGGGCTCAAGTTGATGTTGTCTCACCCGTGGTAGTCCAAAATGTGAAACTTCCTACAAGACCACACGAGAAGCCATATAAGCTTACTTGGTTGAATGAAGATTCTCATACTCGAGTGAAGCAGCAAGCATTGGTAGCCTACTCCATTGGCAGCTTTCAAGAAGAGAGGTGGTGTGATGTTCTTCATATGGATGCGTGTCACTTACTACTTGGCAGGCCATGGCAATTCGACAATGATTCCAAGCACAAGGGAACTTCAAATGAGTATCTATTGACCTTGAAAGATGGCAAAAGAGTCAAGTTGTCTCCCCTACTCCCACAAATAGCTCAAAAAGAAAAGAAAGTGAGCAATCATGTTGTAATTTGTAATGATTTCTATGATATAGTGGATAAAGAGGAAGAGGTTTGCTTGGGAGTTGATGCAAGGGCTATTTCTTTTGATAACTCATCTTCCTATGAGTTGTGGAAAGAAACACCAACCACGTTACAAGAACCACGAGTCAAGAATAGCCTTTTGCTTTCAAGCCTAAGTGAAAAAGTTTTGAGAGGTCGGAAACCAAAAAGAAAGATGCAAACAAAGAACAAGGAAATGTTTTTAACCCCGGGGAATGGGTTTGGTTACAATTGAATGGGAGGTGCCTGAAACTCATGACTTTTCCACTTGATGAGGGACCCTTTGAGATATTAGAGAGAATTGATCATGAGAGCTACAAAATAGATTTGGGAGGCTTGAGTGCTACCTTCAAAAGGGGTGAGTTGTCTCTTTACACCGAAGAAGAAAGTTTGGGGTCAAACTTTTTTTTAGAAGAGGAGAATGATCAAAGTCCGTTCTTTAACATCAATGGGTCTTTGACCATGGAACCCATAAAGCCTCCTTAAACTGAATACATGGAATACAACATTTGAAGAGCCCAAGTTCTGTTTGGGTTGCAAGCAAGGAAGTAAAGGAAGCCCAAGTTCTATTTGGGTTCCTATTTATTTTTGTTGTTTTATTTTCAAGCTTAAAATAAAGCCTAGTGATTACTTATGACACCAAGGCTAGTAGGTGTGTGTTTAGTGGCTGATTAGGCATGTAATTAAGGGTTGTTTACAGCTCTATAGTTGCTGATTGCTTTCTTTTGTAACAGCCCCTTAAATGAGGCTTAATTAGGGCTTGAATCAAGGAGATTTGTAACTCCTCAAAACCATTCCTCTTAGGACGGTTTTAGGGATGTTTTTAGCTCCTCCTTGCTGCTCCTTATCTCTATATAAGGAGAGCAAATGATAATAGAAAGGAGCTTTGAGTTTTGAAGTAAAAACCTTTGTGTTTTCTGTTTTTAGCTTTGAGTTTGTCTCAAGTTTGAAACTAACCCTTATTACTTTGAGTGAGTCTTGAGTGATAAGATTAGGGGAGATTGAGTGAGTCTTGTCTCTGGCCTAAGATCCCAAATCATTGAGTTTGTCTTGTGATTTGGTCATTTATCCTAAAATCGTGAGTTACAAAGTGTTCTTGTGAGTGTTCTTGTTCTTGAGTTTAAAAACATCGTCCAACTCCTAGAAAGGGCATCCGCAACAATGTTACTCTTACCTTCCTTGTATTTAGACGAGAAAGTGAAGGTTTGTAGGAATTCGACCCACTTAGCATGCCTATGGTTGAGTTTTTGCTGTCCATGGATGTATTTGAGTGCTTCATGATCCGAATGAAGAATGAAAGGCTTGGGCCTCAAGTAATGAGACCAATGATCTAAGGCTCTCACAATTGCATAGAATTCACGATCATAGTTGGAGTAGTTGAGTTTGGCGCCACTTAACTTCTCACTAAAGTAGGCAATGGGCCTCTTTTCTTGCAGCAAAATCGCCCCAACTCCAAGTCCACTAGCATCACATTCTGATACGAAATCACTTCAAAAGAATTGTGATTACGATAGTTGAACAATAAACTAAAAGCCTCCACCTTAAGTTTATAATTCGGTTTGCAACTAAGGAAATGAATCTCCACTCTCTCCCTCAATTACGTATTTAATTAACAAAGAACGAGAATCTCCACTCTCGAATATGTCAATTAGGTTGACTTTCTCGTAGTTTGACCTCCCAAGAAAATCGGTTCAAAGATAGAATAAAAACCTCGGTTTTTAATCTTTAACACAACGTGTTTTAATTTGAAGCACAAAGCTTAAATTTCAATTATCAAAATCTAATTTCATTTATGATCACCATTACATATATATATTACAAGCTAATTATTTCCCAAAAGATCTAAGTACTCAAAATATTAAACAAAGCAAGAAACAACTAATATCTCTAATTTCCAACAAGGATGTAAGAGGAATAGTGTTGTTGTGTGTTTTGTTGACTTATTCAAAGGAGGCAAAGGGGGAGGGCCGGTTTTCCACACCAAGTGGATGGCCTCCCTTAGCTTGCAACACAAGCTCCACAAATATCTCTAAGAACCTCCTTTCACACGTCCCTAGGGTGATTCGCATCCCCGAGCATGTTCGTGGATATTACAACTTACGCTACGCAAAATAATTCCGGTTTTACAAAAACCGAAAATTACAAAAACGTTAATTAAACTAACTAGCTTTTAATTAACTTCTTTTCCTACGTTGCTCAACATAATTAAACTAGTACTAATCCTTAAACCGTGAATTTCTCCCTTGTTGTGATTGAGATCAGTACTTAGTAGAATTTCGGAATTCGCAACTGATTTCGGATCAGGTACGTACATGGGAGAAGATGAAGAAGCTTCTCAAGCAAAAGTTCTTGCCAACCTACTATGTGCAAGAGAATTTTGCTAAGCTTCATAACATTCAACAAGGTTCGAGAAGTGTTGAAGATTATGCAAGAGAGTTCGAGTCTTTCTTGATGAAATGTGAACTACAAGAGGATGAACCTCAAACTCTTGTTAGATTCTTGGGAGGATTGGACTCCAAGATTGCAAATGTGGTGGAACTTCACCATTATTCGACCCTTGAAGAACTTGTCATTTTGGCTCATAAAGTGGACAAGCAACAAAAGACCAAAGGTAAATGGGACTCCTCACGAGCCTTTACCAAAACCACACCCTATTCTAAGCCAAACACATTCACTCCTAAACCTACCCCTTCTACTACTCCTAAACCACCCTTCAAGAAACCCGAAACCAATCCCATTCAAACCAAGGCTCCTAGGAGATGTTTTAGGTGCCAAGGATTAGGACACTTTGCATCCGAATGTCCTAATACAAAAGTGGTGACCTTGATGGAGTATGAAGCCTTAGAAGAAGATTTCGAGGAGGAGGAGCATGAAGAAGAACAAGAGGAGGAGGAAAGAGTACTCGGCCCTGATGAAGGGGAGTGCTTGGTTGTTCGAAGAGCCCTTAGTGGGATGGCTGTCCAAGAGGAGCAACTTCAAAGGGAATCCATCTTTCATACTCGATGCACAATTGGAGGAAAGGTATGTACTTTGATTATTGATGGTGGAAGTTGTACTAATGTTGCCTCTCAAACCCTCATAACTAAGCTCCACCTAAACACAACCCCTCACCCTAACCCTTATGTCATTCAATGGTTGAATCAAGGTAAAGGAATACATGTCTCAAATCGTGTATTGCTTAACTTTAGTATTGGAAAGACTTATGAGGAGGAGATTTGGTGCGATGTCATTCCAATGGACGCATGTCATGTATTACTTGGGAGACCTTGGATGTTTGATAGGAGAGTCTTGCATGATGGTTACAAAAATACATACACTTTCATGAAAAATCACAAGAAAATTGTTCTTGCCCCCCTTGTCCCCAAACCAAAAGAACCCCAAACCCTTCAATCCAAAAAAAAGATAGCCTTAACCACCTTGATGAAATCTGATTATCATGAATATGCACCCATGAAGGAACTCATCCTTAGTGGTATTGATGAATCCCCACCTCCACAAAACAACCAACACCCTTTACTCACCCCATTGCTTGACAAATATGTCCACGCATTTCCACAAGAAATACCTCCTGGTTTACCTCCTAAACGTGACATACAACACAAAATAGACCTCATTCCCGGAGCTAGCCTACCTAATAAACCTGCTTATCGAACTAACCCTAGAGAAACCGAAGAGATAAGAAGACAGGTGGAGGAATTGAAGTCTAAAGGGTTGATTAGAGAATCATTGAGTCCATGTGCTGTACCTACACTATTAGTACCAAAGAAGAATGGTGAGTGGCGCATGTGTGTTGATAGTAGAGCTATCAACAAGATCACCATCAAATATCGTTTTCCCATTCCTAGGTTAAACGATCTTCTTGATGATCTTCATGGTTCTAAAGTCTTTTCTAAGATTGATCTTAGGAGTGGCTATCATCAAATTAGAATCTATGAAGGAGATGAATGGAAAACTGCATTCAAGACAAAAGAAGGGTTGTATGAATGGCTTGTCATGCCATTTGGTTTGTCTAATGCACCTAGCACATTCATGAGGCTCATGAATCAAACACTTCGACCATTTCTTGGAAGATTTGTTGTGGTTTACTTTGATGATATTCTTGTTTATAGCAAGAATGAGGAAGAACATGCTTCTCATTTGGAGCAAGTGTTCGAAGTTATGGAGAGAGAGATGCTCTATGGAAATCTCGAAAAATGTCATTTCTTTTCCAATCAAGTGATCTTTCTCGGTTTCTTGGTCTCTAATGAAGGTATCAAGGTTGATGATAAGAAGGTGCAAGCAATAAGAGATTGGCCTACCCCCATTTCTATTCAACAAATTCGAAGCTTTCATGGCTTGGCATCATTCTATAGGCGTTTTGTGAGGGATTTCAGCACCCTCATGGCACCCCTAACTGAACTCACGAAGCTCAAACACTTCCAATGGAACTCTCAAGCTCAATTAGCCTTCGAGGAAGTGAAGAAAAGGTTGACTACAGCACCCATCTTAGCCCTACCTAGCTTTGATGAAGTGTTTGAGGTAGAATGTGATGCATCCGGCGTGGGAATAGGTGCGGTCTTGTCTCAAAATGGTCGTCCATTGGCCTATTTTAGTGAGAAACTAAATGAAACCAAGCGTAAGTACTCAACCTATGACAAAGAGTTTTATGCCTTGGTTCGTTCATTAGATCATTGGCGCCATTACCTTATTGCTAAGGAATTCATCCTACATTATGATCATGAAGCTTTGAAGTACTTGCAAAGTCAACAGAAATTGCAAGCAAGACACGCCAAATGGGTCGAGTTCTTACAAGCATTTCATTTTGTTATCAAGCATAAATCCGGCAAAATGAATAAAGGAGCAGATGCTTTGTCAAGAAAGTATGTCTTATTGAATTCATTGAGAAGTCAAGTCATTGGACTTGAAGTTTTGAAGGAGAATTACAAAGAAGATCCGGATTTTGGTGAGATGTTCATGAAGTGTCAAAGTCATGCTCAAGGAGAATATCATCTCTTCGATGGCTTCCTATTCAAAAACAACCAACTATGTGTCCCTAGGCATAGTGTGCGTGAATCTCTCATCAAAGAGTTCCATGAAGGAGGCTTGGCTGGCCACTTTGGCATTGAGAAGACAACCACCATGGTAAGTGCCTATTTCTATTGGCCACGCTTAAAGAGAGATGTGGAGTATTTGATCAAACGATGCAATGTGTGTCAAAGGGCTAAAGGTCATTCTTTACCTCAAGGCCTTCATTTGCCATTACCAACACCTCAAGCTCCATGGGAGGATGTGAGTCTTGATTTCATCACAGGATTGCCACGCTCACAACACCATAAAGATGCTATAATGGTTGTTGTTGATCGTTTCTCTAAAATGGCTCATTTCATTGCTAGCAACACCACTCATGATGCTGTTCAAACCGCCTTGTTATACTTCAAGGAAGTGGTCAAGTTGCATGGTGTTCCGAGGTCTATGGTTAGTGATCGAGACTCCAAGTTCTTGAGTCATTTTTGGCTCACGTTGTGGAAGAAAATGGGTACAAAGCTGAAGTTTAGCACCTCAAGCCATCCACAAACCGACGGACAAACTGAAGTTGTGAATAGAACTCTTGGCACGTTGCTTAGAGCTCTAGTGATACGAAATCACTTCAAAAAGAATTGTGATTACGATAGTTGAACAATAAACTAAAAGCCTCCACCTTAAGTTTATAATTCGGTTTGCAACTAAGGAAATGAATCTCCACTCTCTCCCTCAATTACGGATTTAATTAACAAAGAACGAGAATCTCCACTCTCGAATATGTCAATTAGGTTGACTTTCTCGTAGTTTGACCTCCCAAGAAAATCGGTTCAAAGATAGAATAAAAACCTCGGTTTTTAATCTTTAACACAACGTGTTTTAATTTGAAGCACAAAGCTTAAATTTCAATTATCCAAATCTGCTTTTATTTATGATCACCATTACATATATATATTACAAGCTAATTATTTCCCAAAAGATCTAAGTACTCAAAATATTAAACAAAACAAGAAACAACTAATATCTCTAATTTCCAACAAGGATGTAAGAGGAATAGTGTTGTTGTGTGTTTTGTTGACTTATTCAAAGGAGGCAAAGGGGGAGGGCCGGTTTTCCACACCAAGTGGATGGCCTCCCTTAGCTTGCAACACAAGCTCCACAAATATCTCTAAGAACCTCCTTTCACACGTCCCTAGGGTGATTCGCATCCCCGAGCATGTTCGTGGATATTACAACTTATGCTACGCAAAATAATTCGGTTTTACAAAAACCGAAAATTACAAAAACGTTAATTAAACTAACTAGCTTTTAATTAACTTCTTTTCCTACGTTGCTCAACATAATTAAACTAGTACTAATCCTTAAACCGTGAATTTCTCCCTTGTTGTGATTGAGATCAGTACTTAGTAGAATTTCGGAATTCGCAGCGATTTCGGATCATCCTCTCCTTCTTCAAAAGGAATTGTCCTCAATTCTTGCACATCTTCATCTTCTAAATAGGGGGATAAGTCTCCTACATTGAATGTTGCTGCCACGCCATAGTCTCCGGGAAGGTCTATTTTGTAAGCATTGTTTCCATATCGTTCAAGAACCTTGAAAGGTCCTTCAGCTCGGGGCATGAGCTTATGCTTTCTTTTACTTGGAAACCTCTCCTTCCTCAAGTGAATCCACACCAAATCTCCAGGAGCAAACAACCTCGGTTTTCGACTTTTGTTTGCTTTCTTTTTGTACATCTCATTTGCCTTTTCGATGTTGGTGCGTATTTCTTTGTGAACCTTCACCATTGTTTCAGCTTGTTGCCTAGCATCTCCGTGGACATAAGAGTCTTTAGGCAACGAAATAAGATCAATAGGGACATACGGATTAACCCCATATACCACTTCGAACGGTGAATGTTTTGTTGCAAAAGTTGGAGTCCTATTGTATGCAAACTCCGCATGGCATAACTTGACATCCCAATCCTTTCCCGTCTTGCTCACCAAGCCCCTTAACAAGGTGCCTAGAGTTCGGTTGGTCACTTCAGTTTGACCATCCGTTTGGGGGGTGATGTGAAGTACTAAACAGTAACTTAGTACCCATCATCCTCCATAGGGACCTCCAAAAATGACTCAAAAACTTACTATCTCGATCCGAGACAATAGTTCTTGGTACTCCATGCAAGCGAACAATTTCCCTGAAATACAAACAAGAAACATTAATAGCATCTTCCGTTTTATGACAAGGCACGAAGTGCGCCATTTTTGAGAATCGGTCCACCACCACCATGACCGAATCCTTCCCTCTTTGAGTCCTAGGAAGAGCCACAATGAAATCCATACTAACATCCTCCCATGGTCTCTCCGGTGTCGGTAAAGGAGTGTACAACCCCTTATGGAACGTGCTTTTAGCCCTTTGACAAACACCACAACGAGCCAAAACAGCATGTACCTCTTTGATCATATGAGGCCATGAGAAATGTTCTTGTAACAACTCCATAGTCTTGCTCACGCCAAAATGGCCCGCCAACCCACCTCCATGAGCCTCTCTAATTAGCAAGTCTCGAACGGGACATTTAGGAACGCAAAGTTTGTTCCCCTTGAACAAGAACCCCTCCATTTGATGATAATGGTCTTTTGGACCATCTTTGGTAGCTTCGAACAGATCTCGTGTCCCCTCATCAAGAACATAAAATTCTTTAATCAGTTCAAACCCAAGTACCTTGGAATCCACCATATTAAGCAACACGTGTCTCCGAGATAAAGCATCAGCTACCACGTTAGCTTTTCCGGACTTGTACTTAGCAACAAAGTTGAACGATTGTAAGAACTCTACCCATTTAGCATGCCGAGCACTAAGCTTATGTTGTCCATGAATATATTTCAGTGATTCATGATCGGAATGAAGAACAAAAGCTTGTGGTCGTAAATAGTGACTCCAATGATTAAGGGATCTAACCATGGCGTAGAACTCTTTATCATAAGTAGAATAATTCAACTTAGCCTGATTTAATTTTTCGCTAAAATACGCAATAGGCTTGCCACATTGAATCAAAACAGCCCCAATACCCGTTCCACTTGCATCACACTCAACTTCAAATGGTTTTGCAAAATCAGGTAAAGCTAGGATAGGCGTTTTACACATTCTCTCTTTTACAAGCTCAAACGCCTTTTGAGCTGCGTCACTCCATTCAAATTTTCCATGTTTAGTGCATTCCGTTATAGGAGCTAATAAGGTGCTGAAATTGTTTAGGAATCTCCTATAAAACGAAGCTAAACCATGAAAAGACCTCACCTCGGTGATAGTTGTAGGAACCGGCCAAGAAGAAATTGCTTCAACTTTGGATGGATCCACCTTCACCCCTTCATCCGAAATTATGAACCCAAGGAAGCCAAGCTCTCGTTGCATGAACGTGCACTTTTCCAGCTTCCCATATAATTTTTGCTCTCTCAAAACCTCGAACACTCGTTGCAAATGATTTAAATGATCATCCTTGTTAGCACTGAAAACAAGAATATCATCCAAATATACAACTACGAACTTTCCCAAAAACGGCCTTAGTACCTCATTCATTAATCTCATGAAAGTACTAGGAGCATTTGTGAGACCAAATGGCATAACCAACCATTCATACAACCCATACTTTGTTTTGAAAGCCGTTTTCCACTCATCTCCCTCCTTCATGCATATTTGGTGGTATCCACTTCTCAAATCAATTTTCGAAAACAACTTGGATCCACTCAACTCATCTAGCATGTCATCTAATATAGGGATGGGAAATCTGTACTTTATGGTGATGTTATTCACAGCACGGCTATCAATACACATCCTCCATGAACCGTCTTTTTTTGGCACAAGCAAAGCCGGAACGGCACACGGGCTCTTGCTCTCCCTCACGTATCCCTTGCCCATCAACTCACTGATTTGGCTTTGTAATTCCTCACTCTCTCTGGGATTACATCTATAGGAAGGCTTATTTGGAATTGGTGCTCCGGGAATGAGATCAATTTGATGTTCAATTCCACGTTTAGGGGGTAGGCCATTTGGTAGATCATTAGGGAACACATCTCCAAACTCCTCCAACAACTCCCTCAAATGCGGATCCTCAACGTTCACTCCCTCATTCATCTCCTTGGCAACCAGAATATACACCAACTGATTTTCCTCCAACTCCCTCTCGAATCGTTTTCTCCCTAAGAACACGCCACTACACATCGGGTTTTCTTTTGGTGTTGGTTTTGTGTTTCGGATTTTTGAAGGAGGTAATGGTAGCAAGGTTTTGGTTTTGCCATTCTTGTTCACCTTATACACATTTTTAAAACCATCATGCATCACTTTGCGATCAAATTGCCACGGTCTACCAAGTAGTATATGGCACGCAGTCATAGGGATTACATCACATAGAATTTCATCTTCATAATTTCCAATTGAGAATGTGATTAAAACTCTATTTTTTACCCTTACTTCACTATCATCATCTAGCCATTTCAGTTTATAAGGAATTGGATGTTTCGTCATAGGTAATGCTAACTTCTCTACAAGTTCAGTTGAAGCTACATTAGTACAACTTCCACCATCTATGATCAAATTGCATAGTTTTTTTTTCACTAGGCATTTCGAATGAAAAATGGTCTCCCTTTGTTCCTCATTTTCGGCCACCACATTTGAGTATAAGGACCTCCTAATCACTAAGGTTTCACCCTCCATTTCAGGATTGCACACGTCCTCCTCATCCTCACTTCCATTTTTATCATGTTCCATTGCTAAAAGAGATTGTCTTTCCAACTCGTCTATTTCTATTATATCTCTTATGGTCATGATTCTTTTAGTCGGACAATTAGCTTGGTAATGGCCATAGCCTTGACACTTAAAACATTTCACTTTTAAGGTTTTGTCATCTCCGACTTTCTCCTTGTCTTTCCTAGTGAAATCAGGTTTTTTGTTCTTATCAAGATTACTAGTACTAGGATTAACTTTGAAAGTACTAAATGGCTTGGAATAAGACTTACTTGCTACTGATTTCTTCTTTTGGCTATCCATTTTGAGAGCCACTTTGCAAGCTTCATCGAATGTGAGGTATGGAAACACCTCCACTTTCTCACGCACCTCTTCGTTTAGGCCTCCTAAGAATCGGCCTAACTTTTGCTCCTCCATTTCTTCGATTTCACAAACAATGGAAAGCTTCTCAAATTCCTTGATGTACTCCTCCATAGGCATGGCGCCTTGCTTGAGTGTGGACCACTTAACATACTGATTTTGTTTGTAGTTAGTTGGAACAAAACGTTTCCTCAATTGCTTCTTCAATTTTTCCCAAGTAGCAATCTTGGATTTGTTCTCTTTCACTCTTTGCCTCTTCAATCCTTCTAACCAAATGGATGCATATTTGGTTAGCTTCAAAACAGCAACCTTGTATCTCTTGTCGTTCGGAGTGTCTTTGTAATCAAAAAAACGCTCCAAAGAACGTTCCCATTCAATGTATAATTCCGGATCACTAGCTCCATCAAAATCCGGAACTTCAATTTTTAAACCCCTATCATCAGCCCTAGAACTCCTTTCTTCCTCATTGGGTTTCTTCTTAAACAATTCTAAGGTTATCTTTGCCATCATGTCGTGTAATGCTTCATTTTGCTTAGCTAAAGCTTCTAGCATTGCATCTCTTCTAGCATTATCATCTATTTCCTCGTCCATTTCAGAACTCAGCTCTTGATACCACTTGATACGAAATCACTTCAAAAAGAATTGTGATTACGATAGTTGAACAATAAACTAAAAGCCTCCACCTTAAGTTTATAATTCGGTTTGCAACTAAGGAAATGAATCTCCACTCTCTCCCTCAATTACGGATTTAATTAACAAAGAACGAGAATCTCCACTCTCGAATATGTCAATTAGGTTGACTTTCTCGTAGTTTGACCTCCCAAGAAAATCGGTTCAAAGATAGAATAAAAACCTCGGTTTTTAATCTTTAACACAACGTGTTTTAATTTGAAGCACAAAGCTTAAATTTCAATTATCCAAATCTGCTTTTATTTATGATCACCATTACATATATATATTACAAGCTAATTATTTCCCAAAAGATCTAAGTACTCAAAATATTAAACAAAACAAGAAACAACTAATATCTCTAATTTCCAACAAGGATGTAAGAGGAATAGTGTTGTTGTGTGTTTTGTTGACTTATTCAAAGGAGGCAAAGGGGGAGGGCCGGTTTTCCACACCAAGTGGATGGCCTCCCTTAGCTTGCAACACAAGCTCCACAAATATCTCTAAGAACCTCCTTTCACACGTCCCTAGGGTGATTCGCATCCCCGAGCATGTTCGTGGATATTACAACTTATGCTACGCAAAATAATTCCGGTTTTACAAAAACCGAAAATTACAAAAACGTTAATTAAACTAACTAGCTTTTAATTAACTTCTTTTCCTACGTTGCTCAACATAATTAAACTAGTACTAATCCTTAAACCGTGAATTTCTCCCTTGTTGTGATTGAGATCAGTACTTAGTAGAATTTCGGAATTCGCAACTGATTTCGGATCATCTAGCCACCAAGGGTCCAAGGCAATGGGAAGAGCTTCTTCCTCATGCTGAATTTGCCTACAATCGAGTTCCTCACAAGGTAACTGGTCTTAGTCCTTTCGAGATTGTCTATGGAATAAATCCTTGTACTCCTCTTGATCTTTCACCACTTCCAACTCAAAACAAGTTTAGTATGGAAGCTGATGAGAGAGCAAGAGAAATCAAGAAATTACATGAGCTTGTTCGAGCTAGGATCATAAAGGCTAATGAGAGGTTGAAGCTACGCTTGGACAAGAAAAAGAAAGATGTTCAATTTGCACCAGGCGATTTTGTATGGATACATCTAAGGAAGGAACGATTTCCTTCCAAGAGGCGTTCCAAATTGAGTCCAAGATCGGATGGACCATTCAAGGTACTCGAAAAAATCAATCCTAATGCATATAAGATCGAGCTTCCTGGAGATTATGGAGTTTCAGCTACCTTCAATGTGTCGGATCTTAGTCCATTTCATGAGGATTTTGGTGCCATTCCAAGTTTGAGGTCAAACTCTTTTCAACAAGGGGAGGATGATGGCGATGCATCTTCATCATTGAACATCAACAAGGATCATTCTCTCATTGCTATGGTAAGTGAAACTATGTTGGAGTTCAACAATATGTCCAAAGTCAAGACTAGTGAGTTCGAAGTTCTTGTGAGCTTAGTTCTTACTTAGTTTGATTCGATCATCATTTCCTTTCTTTGTTTAGTTGTTTTAATCATGTTTTAGTTGTTGTTTTGAGTTGTATTTCAATTACCTAAAACTTGTACTCCTAAGTATCATTGAGTTGTAATGAGAACTAGTTAAGTACAAGAGTCCTAGTTTGATAGGAGTGTGCAAATGTTCGCACATGAAGAGTCCTAGTACTAGTAGGATTGTTTGTTTAGAATCCTAGTACTAGTAGGAGTTGCTTAGTGTTGTAATCATGTGCCAAGCATGCTGAAGAATGCCGTTTGAATTAGTGAAGCATGGTGGAGGAAGTTCAGCAAGGCAATGCTTAAAAATAGGAACCACTTCCTATTGATAAGCCTTGCCAACGTCCCACTTCCAACCACTTTGTGGTGCGTGCAAGAGGAGGAATTTGAACGTGCAAAGAAAGCCAAGGAAGTGGAGTTTGTTCCACAATTCAAGGGAAGGCGTGCTGATCATGCCCTATGCCTCAACGTCCCACTCTCCTTGTCTTAAGCAACCATCAAGACATGATCAACCATGTTCAGCCATGATCTACTCCATGATCGACATTTAAGACTTAGTGGATGTAGTGCTTTATTTTGTTAATTTATTTTAATTCATTAAATCAGAAAATTAGGACATGAGCTTGTGTATTTAAAGCATTCGAATCATCAATGAAAAGCAGATTGAAGTTTATGCCTAAAAAAAAAACCGAGTTAATTCTCAAACACTTGAATTGTTCTTGTTTCTTGGATTTGGAAACATTGAGTGATTTGCCTTTGCTTAATTAGTCCTAGCTAGACTAATTTGTGATCTTAGGAACTTTAATTGACTAAGGTGGTGTGACTGTATCCTTAGAAGGTTAAAGAAAGCTAAACTATCCCTGAACACATTGTCGAAAGTCCCAAGCTTCCCCTTTGTGTTTGTTCTTGTTCGAACATAAGTTTGTGAGCTTCGAGTGTTACTCCAAGCCTACAACACAAGGCATCACACCATAGTTGATCCATATATTCACCCACACGGAAGCCAACTAACGCTTGTTTACGCACCCAAACGCCATCATCATTCAACCAACTCAGTTTATATGGATGCGGATGCTTGCGAGTTTGCAAAGTCAATGATTCAGCCAAAGACAAATCAAACACGTTAGTACATGATCCGCTATCTATGATAAAGGGACAAACTTTACCCTTGATGACACAATTCGAGTGAAAAAGATTGTTGCGTTGCTCATCGTCATTCTCATCATGGCTGGAAGTAAATAAAGATCGGCGGATGAGCAAAGTAGGATGCTCATGTTCCGGAGTACAAATTGGTTGCTTCGGCCAAAAGTCATCATCATCCATAAGTGGATCAGTTGAGGCCGAAGTACAAGATTGTTGTGCGTGCATCTCTTAAGCCAAATAGCAGACTAACTCCTCACGAGTGGTGAGAGAAGTATTTGGGACAGTTGCTGATCCGAAATCAGTTGCGAATTCCGAAATTCTACTAAGTACTAATCTCAATCACAACAAGGGAGAAATTCACGGTTTAAGGATTAGTACTAGTTTAATTATGTTGAGCAACGTAGGAAAAGAAGTTAATTAAAAGCTAGTTAATTTAATTAACGTTTTTGTAATTTTCGGTTTGTGTAAACCCGGAATTATTTTGTTAGCGTAAGTTGTAATATTGGACGAACCATCCTTGGGAATGCGAATCACCCTAGGGACGTGTGAAAGGAGGTTCTTAGAGATATTTGTGGAGCTTGTGTTGCAAGCTAAGGGAAGCCTTCCACTTGGGTGTGGAAAACCGGCCCCCTTCCCTTTTAGTCAACAAAACACACAACAACACTATTCCTCTTACACCTTGGTTGGAATTAGAGATATTTGTTGTTTAATGCTTTGTTTAATCTTCTAAGTACTTAGATCTTTTGGGATTGATTTGCTTGTAATCTATATATGTATTGTGGATCATAAATGAAAAAATCAGTTTTAGTTTTGATTTGAACTTCATGTTTATTCGGCTTTTTGGACATTGAAAAATCCGAAATTTCGCTTGTGATTAAGAAGTAATCTTAATTTCGAAACCCTTAAGTTAAGTGAGTGAAACTTAATTTAAGAAGAGAGTTAATATAATTAGTGAGCTTAAACTAATTAAATCCACTCTCAAACACCCTCCTAAATCAGTTTTAAGTATATCAACTTCCAAACTGATTTAGAATCCTTAAGCAGAAATAAGTGAGTGAAGCTTATCGAGCTTGAGTTATATTTTCATATACGTTTTCGTATCAAGTGGTATCAGAGCTGAGTTCTGAAATGGACGATGAAATGAATGATAATGCTAGAAGAGATGCGATGCTAGAAGCTTTAGCTAAGCAAAACGATGCATTACATGACATGATGGCAAAGATAACCTTAGAATTGTTTAAGAAGAAACCCAATGAGGAAGAAAGGAGTTCTAGGGCTGATGATAGGGGTTTGAAAATTGAAGTTCCGGATTTTGATGGAGCTAGTGATCCGGAATTATACATTGAATGGGAACGTTCTTTGGAGCGTTTTTTTGATTACAAAGACACTCCGAATGACAAGAAATACAAGGTTGCTGTTTTGAAGCTAACCAAATATGCATCCATTTGGTTAGAAGGATTGAAGAGGCAAAGAGTGAAGGAGAACAAATCCAAGATTGCTACTTGGGAGAAATTGAAGAAGCAATTACGGAAGCGTTTTGTTCCAACTAACTACAAGCAAAATCAGTATGTTAGATGGTCCACACTCAAACAAGGCACCACGTCCATGGATGAGTACATCAAGGAATTCGAAAAGCTTTCCATTGTTTGTGAAATAGAAGAAATGGAGGAACAAAAATTGGGCAGATTCTTGGGAGGCCTAAATGAGGATGTGCGTGAGAAAGTGGAGGTGTACCCATACCTTTCTTTTGACGAGGCTTGCAAAGTGGCTCTAAAAATCGACAGCCAAAAGAAGAAAGCAACAACAAGTAAGTCTTATTCAAAGCCATTTAGTACTTTTAAAGCTAATACTAGTACTAGCAACTTTGATAAGAACAAAAAATCTGATTTCATTCCGAAAGATAAGGAGAAAGTTGTAGATGATAAAGCCTTTAAAGTGAAATGTTTTAAGTGTCAAGGTTATGGTCATTACCAATCGACTTGTCCTACTAAAAGAGTCATGACTATAAGGGACATAGAGGAGATAGATGAATTGGAGAGGATATATCTCTTAGAAAAGCAACATGATAAATCTGATTTCGGAAATGAAAGTGATGAGGACGTGTGTAATCCAGAAATGGAGGGTGAAATGTTGGTTCTTAGGAGGTCCTTGTACTCTAATGTCGTGGCTGAAAATGAGGAACAAAGAGAAACCATTTTTCATTCGAAATGCTTAGTGAATAAGAAACTATGCACGTTAATCATTGATGGTGGTAGTTGTACGAATGTAGCTTCAACTGAACTAGTAGAGAAGTTAGCATTACCTACTACTAAACATCCACATCCTTATAAACTGAAATGGTTAGATGATGATAGTGAAGTAAGGGTGAAGAATAGAGTTTTAATCACGTTTTCCATTGGAAATTATGAAGATGAAATTCTATGTGATGTAATTCCTATGACTGCGTGCCATATTCTCCTTGGTAGACCGTGGCAATTTGATCGAAAAGTAATGCATGATGGTTGTTTGAATGTGTATAAAGTAAACAAGAATGGCAAAACCAAAACCTTATTACCATTACCCCCTTCAAAAATCCGAGACACAACACCTAAGCAAAAAAAGAACCTCGTGTGTGGTAGTGTGTTTTTAGGGAGAAAAAGATTCGAGAGGGAGTTGGGGACAAACCAGGTCGTGTATGTTCTAGTTGCTAAGGAAGTGAATGAGGGAATGGAAGTTGAAGATTCGAATTTGAGGGAGTTATTGGAGGGATTTGGAGACGTGTTTCCTAATGACCTACCAAATGGCCTACCCCCTAAACGTGGAATTGAGCATCAAATTGATCTCATTCCCGGAGCACCACTTCCAAATAAACCTTCCTATAGATGTAATCCCAAAGAAAGTGAGGAGTTACAAAGCCAAATCAGTGAATTGATGGAGAAAGGTTACGTGAGGGAAAGTAAGAGTCCGTGTGCTGTTCCGGCTTTACTTGTGCCAAAAAAAGACGGAACATGGAGGATATGCATTGATAGCCATGCCGTGAACAATATAACTATCAAATACAGATTTCCCATCCCTAGGTTAGATGACATGTTGGATGAGTTGAGTGGATCCAATTTGTTCTCGAAAATTGATTTGAGAAGTGGATACCACCAAATATGCTTGAGAGAGGGAGATGAGTGGAAGACGGCTTTCAAAACGAAGTATGGGTTGTATGAATGGCTGGTTATGCCGTTTGGTCTCACAAATGCCCCTAGTACGTTCATGAGATTGATGAATGAAGTACTTAGGCCGTTTTTGGGAAAGTTCGTGGTGGTGTATTTGGATGATATTCTTGTCTATAGTTATAACAAGGAGGATCATTTGAGTCATTTGCAACAATTGTTCGAAGTTCTAAGGGAGAACAAATTATACGGGAAACTTGAGAAGTGCACGTGTATGCAAGAGATTGGCTTCCTTGGTTTCATCATTGCCGATGAAGGAGTGAAAGTGGATCCTTCCAAAGTAGAAGCAATCTCTTCTTGGCCGGTTCCCACAACTATCACCGAGGTGAGATCTTTTCATGGTTTAGCTTCATTTTATAGGAGGTTTATAAATAATTTCAGCACGTTATTAGCCCCTATAACTGAATGCACTAAACATGGAAAATTTACACGGAGTGACGCAGCTCAAAAGGCGTTTGAACTTGTTAAGGAGAAAATGTGTAACACGCCTGTTTTGGCTTTACCTGATTTCACTAAACCATTTGAAGTTGAGTGTGACGCAAGTGGAACGGGTATTGGGGCTGTTTTAATTCAATGTGGCAAACCTATTGCTTATTTTAGCGAGAAACTAAATCAGGCCAAGTTGAATTATTCCACGTATGATAAAGAGTTTTATGCCATGGTTAGAGCTCTTAATCATTGGAGTCACTATTTACGACCACAAGCTTTTGTTCTCCATTCTGATCATGAATCGTTGAAGTATATTCATGGCCAACATAAGCTTAGTGCTCGTCATGCGAAATGGGTGGAATTCTTACAATCTTTCAATTTTGTTGCCAAGTACAAGGCCGGAAAAGCCAACATTGTAGCTGATGCTTTATCTCGGAGACACGTATTGCTTAATATGGTGGATTCCAAGGTACTTGGGTTTGAGTTGATTAAGGAATTCTATGTTCTTGATGAGGAGACACGTGACCTGTTCGTGGCTACCAAGAATGGTCCAAAAGACCATTATCATCAAATGGAGGGGTTTTTGTTCAAGGGGAACAAACTTTGTGTCCCTAAATGTCCCGTTCGAGACTTGCTAATTAGAGAAGCCCATGGAGGTGGGTTGGCGGGCCATTTTGGCGTCAGCAAGACTATGGAGTTGTTACAAGAACATTTCTCATGGCCTCATATGATCAAAGAGGTGCATGCTGTTTTGGCTCGTTGTGGTGTTTGTCAAAGGGCTAAAAGCACGTTCCATAAGGGGTTGTTGATCCGAAATCAGTTGCGAATTCCGAAATTCTACTAAGTACTGATCTCAATCACAACAAGGGAGAAATTCACGGTTTAAGGATTAGTACTAGTTTAATTATGTTGAGCAACGTAGGAAAAGAAGTTAATTAAAAGCTAGTTAGTTTAATTAACGTTTTTGTAATTTTCGGTTTTTGTAAAACCGGAATTATTTTGCGTAGCGTAAGTTGTAATATCCACGAACATGCTCGGGGATGCGAATCACCCTAGGGACGTGTGAAAGGAGGTTCTTAGAGATATTTGTGGAGCTTGTGTTGCAAGCTAAGGGAGGCCATCCACTTGGTGTGGAAAACCGGCCCTCCCCCTTTGCCTCCTTTGAATAAGTCAACAAAACACACAACAACACTATTCCTCTTACATCCTTGTTGGAAATTAGAGATATTAGTTGTTTCTTGCTTTGTTTAATATTTTGAGTACTTAGATCTTTTGGGAAATAATTAGCTTGTAATATATATATGTAATGGTGATCATAAATGAAATTAGATTTTGATAATTGAAATTTAAGCTTTGTGCTTCAAATTAAAACACGTTGTGTTAAAGATTAAAAACCGAGGTTTTTATTCTATCTTTGAACCGATTTTCTTGGGAGGTCAAACTACGAGAAAGTCAACCTAATTGACATATTCGAGAGTGGAGATTCTCGTTCTTTGTTAATTAAATACGTAATTGAGGGAGAGAGTGGAGATTCATTTCCTTAGTTGCAAACCGAATTATAAACTTAAGGTGGAGGCTTTTAGTTTATTGTTCAACTATCGTAATCACAATTCTTTTGAAGTGATTTCGTATCAAGTGGTATCAAAGCTGAGTTCTGAAATGGACGAGGAAATAGATGATAATGCTAGAAGAGATGCAATGCTAGAAGCTTTAGCTAAGCAAAATGAAGCATTACACGACATGATGGCAAAGATAACCTTAGAATTGTTTAAGAAGAAACCCAATGAGGAAGAAAGGAGTTCTAGGGCTGATGATAGGGGTTTAAAATTGAAGTTCCGGATTTTGATGGAGCTAGTGATCCGGAATTATACATTGAATGGGAACGTTCTTTGGAGCGTTTTTTTGATTACAAAGACACTCCGAACGACAAGAGATACAAGGTTGCTGTTTTGAAGCTAACCAAATATGCATCCATTTGGTTAGAAGGATTGAAGAGGCAAAGGGTGAAAGAGAACAAATCCAAGATTGCTACTTGGGAAAAATTGAAGAAGCAATTGAGGAAACGTTTTGTTCCAACTAACTACAAACAAAATCAGTATGTTAAGTGGTCCACACTCAAGCAAGGCGCCATGCCTATGGAGGAGTACATCAAGGAATTTGAGAAGCTTTCCATTGTTTGTGAAATCGAAGAAATGGAGGAGCAAAAGTTAGGCCGATTCTTAGGAGGCCTAAACGAAGAGGTGCGTGAGAAAGTGGAGGTGTTTCCATACCTCACATTCGATGAAGCTTGCAAAGTGGCTCTCAAAATGGATAGCCAAAAGAAGAAATCAGTAGCAAGTAAGTCTTATTCCAAGCCATTTAGTACTTTCAAAGTTAATCCTAGTACTAGTAATCTTGATAAGAACAAAAAACCTGATTTCACTAGGAAAGACAAGGAGAAAGTCGGAGATGACAAAACCTTAAAAGTGAAATGTTTTAAGTGTCAAGGCTATGGCCATTACCAAGCTAATTGTCCGACTAAAAGAATCATGACCATAAGAGATATAATAGAAATAGACGAGTTGGAAAGACAATCTCTTTTAGCAATGGAACATGATAAAAATGGAAGTGAGGATGAGGAGGACGTGTGCAATCCTGAAATGGAGGGTGAAACCTTAGTGATTAGGAGGTCCTTATACTCAAATGTGGTGGCCGAAAATGAGGAACAAAGGGAGACCATTTTTCATTCGAAATGCTTAGTGAAAAAAAAACTATGCAATTTGATCATAGATGGTGGAAGTTGTACTAATGTAGCTTCAACTGAACTTGTAGAGAAGTTAGCATTACCTATGACGAAACATCCAATTCCTTATAAACTGAAATGGCTAGATGATGATAGTGAAGTAAGGGTAAAAAATAGAGTTTTAATCACATTCTCAATTGGAAATTATGAAGATGAAATTCTATGTGATGTAATCCCTATGACTGCGTGCCATATACTACTTGGTAGACCGTGGCAATTTGATCGCAAAGTGATGCATGATGGTTTTAAAAATGTGTATAAGGTGAACAAGAATGGCAAAACCAAAACCTTACTACCATTACCTCCTTCAAAAATCCGAAACACAAAACCAACACCAAAAAGAAAACCCGATGTGTAGTGGCGTGTTCTTAGGGAGAAAACGATTCGAGAGGGAGTTGGAGGAAAATCAGTTGGTGTATATTCTGGTTGCCAAGGAGATGAATGAGGGAGTGAACGTTGAGGATCCGCATTTGAGGGAGTTGTTGGAGGAGTTTGGAGATGTGTTCCCTAATGATCTACCAAATGGCCTACCCCCTAAACGTGGAATTGAACATCAAATTGATCTCATTCCCGGAGCACCAATTCCAAATAAGCCTTCCTATAGATGTAATCCCAAAGAGAGTGAGGAATTACAAAGCCAAATCAGTGAGTTGATGGGCAAGGGGTACGTGAGGGAGAGCAAGAGTCCGTGTGCCGTTCCGGCTTTGCTTGTGCCAAAAAAAGACGGTTCATGGAGGATGTGTATTGATAGCCGTGCTGTGAATAACATCACCATAAAGTACAGATTTCCCATCCCTAGATTAGATGACATGCTAGATGAGTTGAGTGGATCCAAGTTGTTTTCGAAAATTGATTTGAGAAGTGGATACCACCAAATATGCATGAAGGAGGGAGATGAGTGGAAAACGGCTTTCAAAACAAAGTATGGGTTGTATGAATGGCTGGTTATGCCATTTGGTCTCACAAATGCTCCTAGTACTTTCATGAGATTAATGAATGAGGTACTTAGGCCGTTTTTGGGAAAGTTCGTAGTTGTATATTTGGATGATATTCTTGTTTTCAAGTGCTAACAAGGATGATCATTTAAATCATTTGCAACGAGTGTTCGAGGTTTTGAGAGAGCAAAAATTATATGGGAAGCTTGAAAAGTGCACGTTCATGCCACGAGAGCTTGGCTTCCTTGGGTTCATAATTTCGGATGAAGGGGTGAAGGTGGATCCATCCAAAGTTGAAGCAATTTCTTCTTGGCCGGTTCCTACAACTATCACCGAGGTGAGGTCTTTTCATGGTTTAGCTTCGTTTTATAGGAGGTTTCTAAACAATTTCAGCACCTTATTAGCTCCTATAACGGAATGCACTAAACATGGAAAATTTGAATGGAGTGACGCAGCTCAAAAGGCGTTTGAGCTTGTAAAAGAGAGAATGTGTAAAACGCCTATCCTAGCTTTACCCGATTTTGCAAAACCATTTGAAGTTGAGTGTGATGCAAGTGGAACGGGTATTGGGGCTGTTTTGATTCAATGTGGCAAGCCTATTGCGTATTTTAGCGAAAAATTAAATCAAGGCTAAGTTGAATTATTCTACTTATGATAAAGAGTTCTACGCCATGGTTAGATCCCTTAATCATTGGAGTCACTATTTACGACCACAAGCTTTTGTTCTTCATTCCGATCATGAATCACTGAAATATATTCATGGACAACATAAGCTTAGTGCTCGGCATGCTAAATGGGTAGAATTCTTACAATCGTTCAACTTTGTTGCTAAGTACAAGTCCGGAAAAGCTAACGTGGTAGCTGATGCTTTATCTCGGAGACACGTGTTGCTTAATATGGTGGATTCCAAGGTACTTGGGTTTGAACTGATTAAAGAATTTTATGTTCTTGATGAGGGGACACGAGATCTGTTCGAAGCTACCAAAGATGGTCCAAAAGACCATTATCATCAAATGGAGGGGTTCTTGTTCAAGGGGAACAAACTTTGCGTTCCTAAATGTCCCGTTCGAGACTTGCTAATTAGAGAGGCTCATGGAGGTGGGTTGGCGGGCCATTTTGGCGTGAGCAAGACTATGGAGTTGTTACAAGAACATTTCTCATGGCCTCATATGATCAAAGAGGTACATGCTGTTTTGGCTCGTTGTGGTGTTTGTCAAAGGGCTAAAAGCACGTTCCATAAGGGGTTGTACACTCCTTTACCGACACCGGAGAGACCATGGGAGGATGTTAGTATGGATTTCATTGTGGCTCTTCCTAGGACTCAAAGAGGGAAGGATTCGGTCATGGTGGTGGTGGACCGATTCTCAAAAATGGCGCACTTCGTGCCTTGTCATAAAACGGAAGATGCTATTAATGTTTCTTGTTTGTATTTCAGGGAAATTGTTCGCTTGCATGGAGTACCAAGAACTATTGTCTCGGATCGAGATAGTAAGTTTTTGAGTCATTTTTGGAGGTCCCTATGGAGGATGATGGGTACTAAGTTACTGTTTAGTACTTCACATCACCCCCAAACGGATGGTCAAACTGAAGTGACCAACCGAACTCTAGGCACCTTGTTAAGGGGCTTGGTGAGCAAGACGGGAAAGGATTGGGATGTCAAGTTATGCCATGCGGAGTTTGCCTACAATAGGACTCCAACTTTTGCAACAAAACATTCACCGTTCGAAGTGGTATATGGGGTTAATCCGTATGTCCCTATTGATCTTATTTCGTTGCCTAAAGACTCTTATGTCCACGGAGATGCTAGGCAACAAGCTGAAACAATGGTGAAGGTTCACAAAGAAATACGCACCAACATCGAGAAGACAAATGAGATGTACAAAAAGAAAGCAAACAAAAGTCGAAAACCGAGGTTGTTTGCTCCTGGAGATTTGGTGTGGATTCACTTGAGGAAGGAGAGGTTTCCAAGTAAAAGAAAGCATAAGCTCATGCCCCGAGCTGAAGGACCTTTCAAGGTTCTTGAACGATATGGAAACAATGCTTACAAAATAGACCTTCCCGGAGACTATGGCGTGGCAGCAACATTCAATGTAGGAGACTTATCCCCCTATTTAGAAGATGAAGATGTGCAAGAATTGAGGACAATTCCTTTTGAAGAAGGAGAGGATGATCCGAAATCAGTTGCGAATTCCGAAATTCTACTAAGTACTGATCTCAATCACAACAAGGGAGAAATTCACGGTTTAAGGATTAGTACTAGTTTAATTATGTTGAGCAACGTAGGAAAAGAAGTTAATTAAAAGCTAGTTAGTTTAATTAACGTTTTTGTAATTTTCGGTTTTTGTAAAACCGGAATTATTTTGCGTAGCGTAAGTTGTAATATCCACGAACATGCTCGGGGATGCGAATCACCCTAGGGACGTGTGAAAGGAGGTTCTTAGAGATATTTGTGGAGCTTGTGTTGCAAGCTAAGGGAGGCCATCCACTTGGTGTGGAAAACCGGCCCTCCCCCTTTGCCTCCTTTGAATAAGTCAACAAAACACACAACAACACTATTCCTCTTACATCCTTGTTGGAAATTAGAGATATTAGTTGTTTCTTGCTTTGTTTAATATTTTGAGTACTTAGATCTTTTGGGAAATAATTAGCTTGTAATATATATATGTAATGGTGATCATAAATGAAATTAGATTTTGATAATTGAAATTTAAGCTTTGTGCTTCAAATTAAAACACGTTGTGTTAAAGATTAAAAACCGAGGTTTTTATTCTATCTTTGAACCGATTTTCTTGGGAGGTCAAACTACGAGAAAGTCAACCTAATTGACATATTCGAGAGTGGAGATTCTCGTTCTTTGTTAATTAAATACGTAATTGAGGGAGAGAGTGGAGATTCATTTCCTTAGTTGCAAACCGAATTATAAACTTAAGGTGGAGGCTTTTAGTTTATTGTTCAACTATCGTAATCACAATTCTTTTGAAGTGATTTCGTATCAGTTGTACACTCCTTTACCGACACCGGAGAGACCATGGGAGGATGTTAGTATGGATTTCATTGTGGCTCTTCCTAGGACTCAAAGAGGGAAGGATTCGGTCATGGTGGTGGTGGACCGATTCTCAAAAAAGGCGCACTTCGTGCCTTGTCATAAAACGGAAGATGCTATTATTAATGTTTCTTGTTAATATTTCAGGGAAATTGTTCGCTTGCATGGAGTACCAAGAACTATTGTCTCGGATCGAGATAGTAAGTTTTTGAGTCATTTTTGGAGGTCCCTATGGAGGATGATGGGTACTAAGTTACTGTTTAGTACTTCACATCACCCCCAAACGGATGGTCAAACCGAAGTGACCAACCGAACTCTAGGCACCTTGTTAAGGGGCTTAGTGAGCAAGACGGGAAAGGATTGGGATGTCAAGTTATGCCATGCGGAGTTTGCCTACAATAGGACTCCAGCTTTTGCAACAAAACATTCACCGTTCGAAGTGGTATATGGAGTAAATCCGTATGTACCTATTGATCTTATTTCGTTGCCTAAAGACTCTTATGTCCACGGAGATGCTAGGCAACAAGCTGAAACAATGGTGAAGGTTCACAAAGAAATACGCACCAACATCGAGAAGACAAATGAGATGTACAAAAAGAAAGCAAACAAAAGTCGAAAACCCAGGTTGTTTGCTCCTGGAGATTTGGTGTGGATTCACTTGAGGAAGGAGAGGTTTCCAAGTAAAAGAAAGCATAAACTCATGCGCCGAGCTGAAGGACCTTTCAAGGTTCTTGAACGTTATGGGGACAATGCTTACAAGATAGACCTTCCCGGAGACTATGGCGTGGCAGCAACATTCAACGTAGGGGACTTATCCCCCTATTTAGAAGATGAAGATGTGCAAGAATTGAGGACAATTCCTTTTGAAGAAGGAGAGGATGATCCGAAATCAGTTGCGAATTCCGAAATTCTACTAAGTACTAATCTCAATCACAACAAGGGAGAAATTCACGGTTTAAGGATTAGTACTAGTTTAATTATGTTGAGCAACGTAGGAAAAGAAGTTAATTAAAAGCTAGTTAATTTAATTAACGTTTTTGTAATTTTCGGTTTGTGTAAACCCGGAATTATTTTGTTAGCGTAGGTTGTAATATTGGACGAACCATCCTTGGGAATGCGAATCACCCTAGGGACGTGTGAAAGGAGGTTCTTAGAGATATTTGTGGAGCTTGTGTTGCAAGCTAAGGGAAGCCTTCCACTTGGGTGTGGAAAACCGGCCCCCTTCCCTTTTAGTCAACAAAACACACAACAACACTATTCCTCTTACACCTTGGTTGGAATTAGAGATATTTGTTGTTTAATGCTTTGTTTAATCTTCTAAGTACTTAGATCTTTTGGGATTGATTTGCTTGTAATCTATATATGTATTGTGGATCATAAATGAAAAAATCAGTTTTAGTTTTGATTTGAACTTCATGTTTATTCGGCTTTTTGGACATTGAAAAATCCGAAATTTCGCTTGTGATTAAGAAGTAATCTTAATTTCGAAACCCTTGAGTTAAGTGAGTGAAACTTAATTTAAGAAGAGAGTTAATATAATTAGTGAGCTTAAACTAATTAAATCCACTCTCAAACACCCTCCTAAATCAGTTTTAAGTAAGATAAACTTCCAAACTGATTTAGAATCCTTAAGCAGAAATAAGTGAGTGAAGCTTATCGAGCTTGAGTTATATTTTCATATACGTTTTCGTATCAGTTGCGAGCAAAAGCATTGAGGTTTCTTTGCCTTTAACGTGGCACTAGAAGGAACAGTGATAGATGTGGTGGAGGACTCGGTCTCCTTGGGCTTATCACGCACCAAGTCAGTCGTGGTGGGAGGAGTGCTTGACGAGGCATCCAACGAGGCAGCAGGGTGTTTGAACCACGAAAGCTTCTTAAAACGAGAATCGGTTTGTTGGCGTTCAATCTTAGAAGCAAGGATGCAAACATCATTAAATGTGACATATTGCTGCAGTTCAACCAAGTTGGCGATGGATTTGTTCAAACCGACAAGAAAACGAGCAATTTTTTGTTCGTCCACTTCTTGAATGTCACACGCCATATGGAGCCGTTCAAACTCCTTAATGTACTGCTCAACGCTCAAAGTGGCCTGATGCAATGAGTTAAATCGCACAAAAAGCTCCTGTTTGTAGGTACGAGGCACAAAACGCTTGCGCATCTTAGCTTTGAGAGATGACCAGCAATCAATGGCCGGTTTGTCCTCTCTTGCACGCCTTGTCCGCATAGAGTCATACCAAAGGGAAGCGTACTTCGTGAGTTTCAGAATAGCATATGAAAAACGAGAGCCTTAACTCAAGTTCTTATGATCAAAGAACCGATCCAACCTTCTTTCCCATTCCAAATAGGATTCGGGGTCGAGGTCTCCATCAAACGAAGGCAAATCAGCCCGCTTGATGTCATCTTCACGCCTAGGTTGATGATGTGGGGGTCGGGCGAAATTTGTGTCGCGTTGGAGGGTCTGGTATTGGTCGTTCATAGCAGATATTTGTGCAGCAAGTTGTTGGATGGCTTGTTGCCAAGTTTCGGGTTCATCAGGCATGGTGGAAGGGAAATAAAATAGCACGGCAGGTGAGATGTGTGGGGCGCAAGAAACGTAATTTGACTCAGATGTATTTGATGACTGCGACTTCGTTACTGGTACAAATGCGCTCAAATTTTAACACAAGATAGATCTCGTTGTTAGCTTTCCAACGAACTAAGAAAATCTGAATTCCGGCTTGAAACATAGCCACACGAACAAGTTTACCGAACTGGGGTAAGATTTGACGCAAAGCAGCAGTGCGGGGGTGGAAATCAGCAGCCACACCACTTGATGTGATTCTTGAAACAAGAAGCACGAAATTTAGGCTCTTTGATGTAGTTAGTGGCTTTTGTAGATGACAGATTGAAACTGTAATGAAATCAGTAGCAAAGATCAAGTATATTGGCGTATTTCGTCTCAATAACTCGACTGGTAACCAGGATATGGAGAACTGTTGTAGGCTTGGAGTAACACTCGAAGCTCACAAGGAACAATTTCGAACAACACAAACACTAAGGAGAAGTAGGGAACTTCGACTAAGTGTTAGAGGGATAGTTTAGCTTTCTTTAACCTTCTAAGGATACAGACACACCACCTTAGTTATAAAGTTCCTAAGATCACAAATTAGTCTAGCTAGGACTAATTAAGCAAAGGCAAATCACTCAATGTTTCCAAATCCAAGAAACAAGAACAATTCAAGTGTTTGAGAATTAACTCGGTTTTTTTAGGCATAAACTTCAATCTGATTTTTTATTGATGATTCGAATGCTTAAATACACAAGTTCCATGTCCTAATTTTCTGATTTAATGACTTAAAATAAATTAACAAAATAAAGCACTACATCCACTAAGTCTAAAATGACGAACATGGATTAGATCATGGAGGAATCATGGTGTTAGGACAAGAAGGAGTGGCGTTGAGGCACCAAGGCATGATCAGCATGCCTTGCTTGAATTGTGGAACAACTTCCACTTCCTTGGCTCTCCTTGCACGTACCACTAAGTGGTTGAGAGTGGGGCGTTGGTGTGGCTTAACAATAGGAAGTGGTTCCTATTTTTAAGCATTGCCTTGCTGAACTTCCTCCTTCATGCTTCATCAATTCAAACGGCATTCTCAAGCATGATCCGCACATGTTACAACATCAAACAACTCCTACTAGTACTAGGACTCTAACAAAGAAACCGACTAGTACTAGGACTCTTCATGCGCAAGCATTTGCACACTCCTACCAAACTAGGACTCTTGTACTTAACTAGTTCTCATTACAACTCAATGATACTTAGGAGTACAAGTTTTAGGGAATTGAAATACAACTCAAAACAACAACTAAAACATGATTAAAAACAACTAAACAAAGAAATGGACTGATGGACGAATCAACTAAGTAAGAACCAAGCTCACAAGAACTTCGAACTCACTAGACTTGACATTGGACATAGTTTTGAACTCCAACATAGTTTCACTTACCATAGCAATGAGAGAATGATCCTTGTTGATGTTCAATGATGAAGATGCATCGCCATCATCCTCCCCTTGTTGAAAAGAGTTTGACCTCAAACTGGGAATGGCACCAAAATCCTCATGAAATGGACTAAGATCCGAGACATTGAAGGTAGCTGAAACTCCATAATCTCCAGGAAGCTCGATCTTATATGCATTAGGATTGATTTTTTCAAGCACCTTGAATGGTCCATCTGATCTTGGACTCAATTTGGAACGCCTCTTGGAAGGAAATCGTTCCTTCCTTAGATGTATCCATACGAAATCTCCTGGTGCAAATTGAACATCTTTCTTTTTCTTGTCCAAGCGTAGCTTCAACCTCTCATTAGCCTTCATGATCCTAGCTCGAACAAGTTCATGTAATTTCTTGATTTCTCTTGCTCTCTCATCAGCTTCCATACTAAACTTGTTTTGAATTGGAAGTGGTGAAAGATCAAGTGGATTACAAGGATTTAATGCATAGACAATCTCAAAAGGACTAAGACCAGTTACCTTGTGAGGGACTCGATTGTAGGCAAATTCAGCATGAGGAAGAAGCTCTTCCCATTGCCTTGGACCCTTGGTGGCTAGAGCTCTAAGCAACGTGCCAAGAGTTCTATTCACAACTTCAGTTTGTCCGTCGGTTTGTGGATGGCTTGAGGTGCTAAACTTCAGCTTTGTACCCATTTTCTTCCACAACGTGAGCCAAAAGTGACTCAAGAATTTGGAGTCTCGATCACTAACCATTGGACCTCGGAACACCATGCAACTTAACCACTTCCTTGAAGTACAACAAGGCGGTTTGAGCAGCATCATGAGTGGTGTTGCTAGCAATGAAGTGAGCCATTTTAGAGAAACGGTCAACAACAACCATTATAGCATCTTTATGGTGTTGTGTTCGTGGCAATCCCGTGATGAAATCAAGACTCACATCCTCCCATGGAGCTTGAGGTGTTGGTAATGGCAAATGAAGGCCTTGAGGCAAAGAATGACCTTTTACCCTTTCACACACATTGCATCGTTTGATCAAATACTCCACATCTCTCTTTAAACGTGGCCAATAGAAGTAGACACTTACCATGGTGGTTGTCTTCTCAATGCCAAAGTGACCAGCCAAGCCTCCTTCATGGAACTCTTTGATGAGAGATTCACGCACACTATGCCTAGGGACACATTGTTGGTTGTTTTTGAATAGAAAGCCATTGAAGAGATGGTATTGTCCTTGAGCATGATTTTGACACTTCATGAACATCTCACCAAAATCCGGATCTTCTTTGTAATTCTCCTTCAAAACTTCAAGTCCAATGACTTGACTCCTTAATGAATTCAATAGGACATACTTTCTTGACAAAGCATCTGCCCCTTTATTCATTTTGCCGGATTTGTGCTTGATAACAAAATGAAATGCTTGTAGGAACTCGACCCATTTGGCGTGCCTTGCTTGCAATTTCTGTTGGCTTTGCAAGTACTTCAAAGCTTCATGATCAGAGTGTAGGATGAATTCCTTAGCAATAAGGTAATGGCGCCAATGATCCAATGAACGAACCAAGGCATAAAACTCTTTGTCATAGGTTGAGTACTTACGCTTGGCTTCATTTAGTTTCTCACTAAAATAGGCCAATGGACGACCATTTTGAGACAAGACCGCACCTATTCCCACGCCGGATGCATCACATTCTACCTCAAACACTTCATCAAAGCTAGGTAGGGCTAAGATGGGTGTTGTAGTCAACCTTCTCTTCACTTCCTCGAAGCTAATTGAGCTTGAGAGTTCCATTGGAAGTGCTTGAGCTTCGTGAGTTCAGTTAGGGGTGCCATGAGGGTGCTGAAATCCCTCACAAAACGCCTATAGAATGATGCCAAGCCATGAAAGCTTCGAATTTGTTGAATGGAAGTGGGGGTAGGCCAATCTCTTATTGCTTGCACCTTCTTGTCATCAACCTTGATACCTTCATTAGAGACCAAGAAACCGAGAAAGATCACTTGGTTGGAAAAGAAGTGACATTTTTCGAGGTTCCCATAGAGCATCTCTTTCTCCATAACTTCGAACACTTGCTCCAAATGAGAAGCATGTTCTTCCTCATTCTTGCTATAAACAAGAATATCATCAAAGTAAACCACAACAAATCTTCCAAGAAATGGCCGAAGTGTTTGGTTCATGAGCCTCATGAATGTGCTAGGTGCATTAGACAAGCCAAATGGCATGACAAGCCATTCATATAACCCTTCTTTTGTTTTAAATGCAGTTTTCCATTCATCTCCTTCATAGATTCTAATTTGATGATAGCCACTTCTAAGATCAATCTTAGAGAAGACTTTAGAACCATGAAGATCATCAAGAAGATCATTTAACCTGGGAATGGGAAAACGATATTTGATGGTGATCTTGTTGATAGAGCTATCAACACACATGCGCCACTCGCCATTCTTCTTTGGTACCAATAGTGTAGGTACAGCACATGGACTCAAGGATTCTCTAATCAACCCTTTAGACTTCAATTCTTCCACCTGCCTTCTTATCTCTTCGGTTTCTCTAGGGTTAGTTCGATAAGCGGGTTTATTAGGTAGGCTAGCTCCTGGAATGAGGTCTATTTTGTGTTGTATGTCACGTTTAGGAGGCAAACCAGGGGGTATTTCTTGTGGAAATGCGTGAACATACTTGTCAAGCAAAGGGGTGAGTAAAGGGTGATGGTTGTTTTGTGGAGGTGGAGGTTCATCAATACCACTAAGGATGAGTTCCTTCATGGGCGCATATTCATGATAATCGGATTTCATCAAGGTGGTTAAGGCTATCTTTCTTTTGGATTGAAGTGTTTGGGGTTCTTTTGGTTTGGGGACAAGGGGGGCAAGAACAATTTTCTTGTGATTTTTCATGAAAGTATACGTATTCTTGTGACCATCATGTAAGACTCTCCTATCAAACATCCAAGGTCTCCCAAGTAACACATGACATGCGTCCATTGGGATGACATCACACCAAATCTCCTCTTCATAAGTCTTTCCAATACTAAAGTTAAGCAATACACGATTTGAGACATGTATTCCTTTACCTTGATTCAACCATTGAATGACATAAGGGTTAGGGTGAGGGGTTGTGTTTAAGTTGAGCTTAGTTATGAGGGTTTGAGAGGCTACATTAGTACAACTTCCACCATCAATAATCAAAGTACATACCTTTCCTCCAATTGTGCATCGAGTATGAAAGATGGATTCCCTTTGAAGTTGGTCCTCTTGGACAGCCATCCCACTAAGGGCTCTTCGAACAACCAAGCACTCCCCTTCATCAGGGCCGAGTACTCTTTCCTCCTCCTCTTGTTCTTCTTCATGCTCCTCCTCCTCGAAATCTTCTTCTAAGGCTTCATATTCCATCAAGGTCACCACTTTTGTATTAGGACATTCGGATGCAAAGTGTCCTAATCCTTGGCACCTAAAACATCTCCTAGGAGCCTTAGTTTGAATAGGATTGGTTTCGGGTTTCTTGAAGGGTGGTTTAGCAGTAGTAGAAGGGGTAGGTTTAGGAGTGAATGTGTTTGGCTTAGAATAGGGTGTGGTTTTGGTAAAGGCTCGTGAGGAGTCCCATTTACCTTTGGTCTTTTGTTGCTTGTCCACCTTATGAGCCAAGATGACAAGTTCTTCAAGGGTCGAATAATGGTGAAGTTCCACCACATTGGCAATCTTGGAGTCCAATCCTCCCAAGAACCTAACAAGAGTTTGAGGTTCATCCTCTTGTAGCTCACATTTCATCAAGAAAGACTCGAACTCTCTTGCATAGTCTTCAACACTTCTCGAACCTTGTTGAATGTTATGAAGCTTAGCAAAGTTCTCTTGCACATAGTAGGTTGGCAAGAACTTTTTCTTGAGAAGCTTCTTCATCTTCTCCCATGTACGTACCTTTTCTTTTCTAGCTCTCTCCCTTTTGGCACATACACTAGCCCACCAAGTAGAGGCATACTTCCTCAACTTAAGAGCTACCAACTTCACTCTCTTATCTTCTGGTATTTGTTTGTAATCAAATACTCTTTCCACCGTTCTCATCCATTCTATGAATTCATCAGCATCCAACCTGCCATCATAATCAGGGATATCAACCTTGATATCATTGTTATAGCGTTGGTGTTGTTGTGGAGGTCTTCTAAAGGCTAAGAAAGTGTCATCACTTTCTCGATCGAATGTTCATCACCACTTCTATCTCCTCGTTGATTTTGCAATCTAAGGGAGAGTTGCCTAACTTGCTCTTGCAATAAGGCCATCCTTGCATCACTCTCCTTCTTTTCATCCTCCATAAATTTCAATGTGGCTCGCCAATTGCTTGGAGGTTCGGATTGATCACCAATCTCCATGGATAGGGCTGTTTTTGTTTTCGGTTTTAAGGTGGGGGTTGGGGATTGTAATGGAAGCGTGTTTAGGGGTGTTTTAAGGTGATTAAAGAGTGTATCTTCAACCTCCAGCTCTGATACCAAGATGTTGTAGGCTTGGAGTAACACTCGAAGCTCACAAGGAACAATTTCGAACAACACAAACACAAAGGAGAAGTAGGGAACTTCGACTAAGTGTTAGAGGGATAGTTTAGCTTTGTTTAACCTTCTAAGGATACAGACACACCACCTTAGTTAATTAAAGTTCCTAAGATCACAAATTAGTCTAGCTAGGACTAATTAAGCAAAGGCAAATCACTCAATGTTTCCAAATCCAAGAAACAAGAACAATTCAAGTGTTTGAGAATTAACTCGGTTTTTTTAGGTATAAACTTCAATCTGATTTTTCATTGATGATTCGAATGCTTAAATACACAAGTTCCATGTCCTAATTTTCTGATTTAATGATTAAAATAAATTAACAAAATAAAGCACTACATCCACTAAGTCGAAAATGTCGAACATGGATTAGATCATGGAGGAATCATGGTGTTAGGACAAGGAGGAGTGGCGTTGAGGCACCAAGGCATGATCAGCATGCCTTGCTTGAATTGTGGAACAACTTCCACTTCCTTGGCTCTCCTTGCACGTTCAAACTCTTCCTCTTGCACGTACCACTAAGTGGTTGAGAGTGGGGCGTTGGTGTGGCTTAACAATAGGAAGTGGTTCCTATTTTTAAGCATTGCCTTGATTCACAATGTTTACCCTAGGAATAAAGTGACGTTTTTATGGTGTTTTTATGAATGAAAACTAAAAATAAGAAATAAAAACAAGGATAGTACTCTTGATTCTCGCAGGAATAAGAGGGTCTCTTCCTAATCGCAATTAGAAGATGAATACAAGTCGCAACAAGTATTGTTTTGGTTCACAACCGAAATAAGCAACGCTCACAATTCTCAAATCAATTCATCTCTGCTTTTTATTAAAGACTAGACATGTATTTATATAGGATGAGCAAACAACCTTGCCCTCCAAGCTATAATAGGACCGGATCTCCTAAGCAAGAAATAAGGAAACATTCCCCTTAAAACTAGCATAGAATCTAGCACAACTTAAGGAAACAAGTCTTTTAGGAAAGCTTTGCAAAACTTTCCATAAAACTTACAAAATCACACGCCTAAACCTAAACCTTATTACAACTCAGATTTTCGACTCTTATTACAATCGATTAAAAAATAAAAACAACTTAATCAACTAATTTAACTAACAAACATAATAAAAGACATATTTTTCGTTACATGTAAAACCTCTACTTTAAGAGTAAAGTAAAACCATGCAACAACATAAGAAAGCAAATTAAAGATAGTCCAACATGCATCATTCTCCCTCTCTTGAAAAAAAACTTGACCTCAAGTTTCTTCAAACCACTCCATGAAATCATCCATATGAATCGAATGGTCACCAACAAGATCACCAACGACAATATATTAAAGATTGAGCAATGATTAACAAACAACTCAATGTCTCTAGAACTTGCCTTCTTATGAAAAAGATTAAATCTTTTCTGCAAAATCAAATCTTTATAAACATGACATGGAAAAGATCCATTCTTTTCCTCTTCTTGAGCATCATCAACAAGAATCAAATCCTTATCATCATGGAAAATTGTAAAAATCAAATCTTCATCTTTGGAAGAAGATAAAGTTTCAATCTTTTCGTCATCTTGAACAATGAAAACCAAATCTAAAATTTCTTCCTCTATTGTGCAAGGAATATCTTCAAGATAACTATTAAGCTTTTCATCCAAATATTGATTCGAGTCATACATCAAATCCCACTTTGGTTGTAGTCGTAGTGATAATTCCTCAAGAATTTCATTAGTTGTTAACACATCATAATAATAAAAGCGACAATTCATAGTTGGTTTAATATAATGGAGAAATTGTCCAGAAAATTTCAATAAAAGTCCGAGATTTAAAACGTAAGTAAACCAGCTCGAAATTTCATGAAATTTTGTCACAACATAGCCCTATATGTCTGGAACACTCGACCAAAATTTCATCAACAAATACCCAACCAATTGTTTGCAGTTTTAATTCTCACAAAACTGGTCCAGAATAGTTCGGTTTTGACCAATTATACAAAATGTGCTCAATTAATTAGCAAACCTTCTTCAAAAATTATGAAACTTTCCAGTCTTAAACTAGACAAAAATTAGTCCAATTTTAAGCCAAGAAACTCTCAAAAATTAGTTGTATGCAAGGAGAACCAATTGCTCAAAGTTTACCTGATAACTGCTCGAATCTGTCAGGAATTTTCGTCAAAAGTTTCCGCTTGCTGTGACTTCGTTATTGATCGGAATAAGCTGAAATTTTGACACAACAAACTTCAAGATGTCTAGTTAGTCCACACAAAATTTCACAACAATCCGCCTTCTCACGCGCCCTCACGCTCGTCTACAACCTTACTGCTCTGATACCAACTGATATGAATTTCGAAGTCCGAAAATTCACAATGTTTACCCTAGGAATAAAGTGACGTTTTTATGGTGTTTTTATGAATGAAAACTGAAAATAAGAAATAAAAACAAGGATAGTACTCTTGATTCTCGCAGGAATAAGAGGGTCTCTTCCTAATCGCAATTAGAAGATGAATACAAGTCGCAACAAGTATTGTTTTGGTTCACAACCGAAATAAGCAACGCTCACAATTCTCAAATCAATTCATCTCTGCTTTTTATTAAAGACTAGACATGTATTTATATAGGATGAGCAAACAACCTTGCCCTCCAAGCTATAATAGGACCGGATCTCCTAAGCAAGAAATAAGGAAACATTCCCCTTAAAACTAGCATAGAATCTAGCACAACTTAAGGAAACAAGTCTTTTAGGAAAGCTTTGCAAAACTTTCCATAAAACTTACAAAATCACACGCCTAAACCTAAACCTTATTACAACTCAGATTTTCGACTCTTATTACAATCGATTAAAAAATAAAAACAACTTAATCAACTAATTTAACTAACAAACATAATAAAAGACATATTTTTCGTTACATGTAAAACCTCTACTTTAAGAGTAAAGTAAAACCATGCAACAACATAAGAAAGCAAATTAAAGATAGTCCAACATGCATCAAGGACTCTTCATGCGCAAGCATTTGCACACTCCTACCAAACTAGGACTCTTGTACTTAACTAGTTCTCATTACAACTCAATGATACTTAGGAGTACAAGTTTTAGGGAATTGAAATACAACTCAAAACAACAACTAAAACATGATTAAAAACAACTAAACAAAGAAAGGGACTGATGGACGAATCAACTAAGTAAGAACCAAGCTCACAAGAACTTCGAACTCACTAGACTTGACATTGGACATAGTTTTGAACTCCAACATAGTTTCACTTACCATAGCAATGAGAGAATGATCCTTGTTGACGCCATCAAGAACCTGCGTATTTCGTCTCAAAGTTCAACTAGGGGGTTTTGGATTCTCTCCGGGTTCGTTTTGGATTCTCTCCTAAATTTGTAATTCACAAGAATTAACTTAAACATACTCTACCTTTTATTAATATGACCGAATGGTCTATTTATAGTGCACAAATAATCCTAAACTGATTAGAACTATTAAAGCAAATTAACCTAAACCTAGTTGAACTAGTAAAGCATAAAAGATAAACAAAAACTTAACAAACTAATCTATCCAATCCACACGGATGTGACTGATTTCACACGCCTAATGTGATTAGAACTCCTAACACAACTCAAACTCTAATTAAAATAAAGTCCTAATGCAATTGAAACTCTAAACAAACTATAAATTAAAGCCCTAAATTACATAGAATTCTAACAGAACTAGAACTCTACATAACTAATACTTCTATTTCACATCACTTAGTGTCATAAGTAATCACTAGGCTTTATTTTAAGCTTGAAAATAAAACAACAAAAATAAATAGGATCCAAACAGAACTTGGGCTTCCTTTACATCCTTGCTTGCAACCCAAACAGAACTTGGGCTCTTCAAATGTTGTATTCCATGTATTCAGTTTAAGGAGGCTTTATGGGTTCCATGGTCGAAGACCCATTGATGTTAAAGAACGGACTTTGATCACTTTCCTAAAAATATTTGCTCGTTGGCCGTGTGATGTAATGCCTTGAAGAGCAAGTTTTCTTGTTGCTCTTATTATAAATAGGCACGCCTAATTAATAAAAAAGGTTAGAGTTGAATGAATTGTTTGAGTTATTCGAATGCTTGCTGCATTGAACATTTGGTCGTCGTACCAAGAACATACAAATCATGGTTTTTGTGCATCTCCTAGTCGAGGTTAGTAAGAGATCTTCTAGTTCTCGAGGGAACAAGAGCCTATCTTTTTATTTTCGTTATTAATTATAAAACACCAAAAATAAATCGTACATTAAGCTTCCGCAATCATATCACTTCATACACATACATATATTCTCATACTACAAACACATATTCAAACACATTCAAACTATATTCAAATTTTAAGCTTCAAGATTGCTGCTCTTGCGGATCGTTACATATGACCCAAGTAACAAAGGTATTATTCCTGAGGGTCAATTTCAATTTAATTCTTGTTTTACTAACAATCTGCATATCAGGATGTAGATCTTTCTTACATATTCTTCTCTACTACTCTCTTTTTTGTACTTCTTTATATATTTCTTCAAATTATTGATGTATGCTTGTATGTTTAATGCTTTCATTACCGCACAAAGTTTATTTCTGCTAAACAAAGACCTAAATAAATGCTGCAGCGCAAAATTCATATAATTTGGAAAGTCACAGTAAGTTCTCTGCAATAAATAACATGTCACCAAAAATTAGTCTCGTGTCTAACGAACCGACGTAGATTAATTTTTAGATTGCATTAAGATATTACGTGTAACACTCCATCCAATCACAAGCAATAAATAAATAGAATGGAAAGATTTATTTAATACAAGACGATAGTGGCAATATCGCCAAGAAGCAAAGGACTGTGTCAGTCTAACGTTCAAAAATGAAATCTAAAACAACATAAAAAATCAATTACAAAGAACAATAATCAAAAAGTATCCATAACGTGATAACACAATCTTAGAAATCCCTAATAGAAGCAAAGAAAAAAAGTAATTCCTCCTAATTAAGCTCATCAGTCTCTCATAATTCATGACATAAACACAAGACTGCAACATATTAATCTGCAAAATATATTAAAATACGTCCACAATCAGTGAGGAGTAACTAACAGCTCTCCTAGCTCAATTAGGATCAATATAGGAGTTATCAAGCCTTGATTAATAAATCTTACTTCACATAAAATATCAAAGAAAAATACACAACCAAACCAGCTAACAGTTCAACATGCTTAATTAGAGTAGATTAAACAACAATTAACATAAGCATACAAGATCCATAACATAAGCCTTTAAAGTAATAGAATAAAATAATTGGTTTGGCGATAGAATTGCACTCTATTGTAACAAAGATAACAGCTTATGTAACACCTTTTCCGTATTGGTGACTAGCGTTATAAAAGATAATAGTCACTGTTACAACTGATACCAAGGCGTTACAATACTTCTATTGTTACGCCGTCATATATATGTAACATATGATTTGGCGTTATAATAGACTTGTTGTAACATGTTTTGTCCATTTTGTAACGCTATTTAGCGTTATAACAACATATCATATAACAACACACCAAAATATAGCCACAACAATAATATATCCACTTTCATAAAACCAAAGTCATTACTTTATTAATATACACCTTTACCTCAAGATATACATAGTCCTAATAAATCTCAAATACAGCAGGACTTGAATACAATACTTTTGGTATCAAAACACAAAAAACTATGCTACCCATGAATGCAGGATCATGCTCATAAGAATAAAATAATGACTTTAACTAAAAATATAAATTCAACTCGTCATCTTCATACTTGGACAAAAGCTTCCACTCGAGCACTTTGTGAACATAATGATCACTTTGCTACTATGGGAAACATCTTTCACAACATTATGATCCAATCTCGTGAACTAACTATGAAGTAAGGAAATATAACGCACTAATTCAAGACAAACAATAAAACAACCAGCATTAATTATAAGCACGAATACGCACAACAATAACCACTACACATGTTGTGGCCAATACAAAATAAAAATTGCTTAAACACAGTTATGGAAGCTAAACTCATGATGTAAAGGTCACCCCAAACAAAATTTTGCCAACCAATCGGAAGGTTTGCAATGTACTCAAGAGGGGGTGAATTAAGAACTTAGACGAACTGGTGCAAATTCAAATTCTTTCAATTTAATGGAGAACCAGTTGAGCTGGTTCCCGACAGCGGAAACAATAGAACTTGAAAGCAGTAAAAGACACACCAAATTTAACAAGGTTTAGCCAAACAAGGGCCTACGTCCTCCTACGCTAGTTTTCTTATTAATCAACTCTGAAAAACAAGAATACTCTTGCACTCTCATGTTTCCCTTACTCCAGGGAAACAACACACCCCACACTATCTCTAGTGTGCTATTTCGCACCTGAACTCACAAGCACTCGCGAATGAACTTACAAACGCTACGTAATATCTAACCTATATGTTAGAGATTCAATACAATCAATTTCTCTTAACTCGCGCTTTCTTACAATGCAAACAAAGAGTAATATCAAGCTCTATGAGATGCGTACTCTATTTTAGATAACTGTTTAGCTGCTCTCTTTGTGACAGATCTCAATTTTTCTCAATAAAATTAGGGAGAGCATTAAGGGTGAAGGATAATCATTATTCAGTGTTTATAGACCTAAGTCTAACCTTTAAGTGTGCCCTAACTCAAGATATCAAAGATATGACTTTCTTAAGTTGTGGAAAGTATATCTTGAACAATATCTTTGTTGAAGGAAAGATGTTATCCAAGATATACACACGCTTTAAACACGGAATTATGATTCGAAAGGTTGGCAAACATTACTTATAGAAAGTATTTGAGAAAATATATTTTCGAAAATCTTTTCTAAAATGGCCAGCTCAATCATCCAACAAAGTAACTGATACCCAAACCGGTTACCCTACTTAGTAGTGTTCTGAATATGTAACCAACTGGTTTCCATATTCAAAACCATATTGTTCCACCAATGCACTTCTTTGAACTTAGTTGTTTACCTGTATGGAGCCACCATCTTCACCCGACATGCGCTACAAGGTCGGTCACCGGTGGAACCGACGCGCAACCAGGGGATATCGGTTGCAACCCGATCCTCCTGGCTAATACCCGCCTTCTTGTACTGATAGTTGGTTTCTTCCCTATCTGGCTCTTTCCATTGTACAAGCAAGATTAGTTGGATTAGCCCACTTCTCCGTAGGTTATATATTCACATATGCGGCTTTCTTGATTGCCTCTACATCATTCATCTCAGAGAGGACTACAGAAAAATTCTGGAAAAACGCCAACGACTACTGTCTTATTGGAACTTTAGGAGGTTCCCGAAAAAAGATAGCGAAAAAAATTATCCCTAGAGTATACACTAATAGAAATGTATAAACCAATGCTTCCATAGATTCGATTGTGGTCACACTTAAGAACAACACAAACAATTCCACTAATAAATACCATACGCAAATATTACATGAATATCTAAGATGAATTTAATAAAGAATTCAAAACTATCTTCATGCATTTTGAATCATTGAAGCTTCTCTTGAATCAACAATGTAGAACTTTCTCTTTTCCACGAACATCTTTGAGAGGGCCTCCTAGCTTCAAGTCTTGGAATAACTTGTTTGCTACACAAGATGATATCATAGCATAGCCAACACTAGTGGAAAAAAGCCCATCCGATCCGGTCAAAATCGGGCTTACTGATCCGATTTTGATCCGGATCGGGTGGGCTCGCAGCAGTTCACTATTATTAAATGATCCGGTCCTAAACCGGATCAGTTAATCAGTTACTGATCCAATTTTGAAGGAAAACCGGATCAGTTAATATGATTAACTGATCCGGTTTAACTTCAAAATCGGATCAGCTAATCAGCAATATGAAATTAAAAAATAAAAACTGGCCAACAAACTGATCCGGGTTTCTTGATGAACCGGATCAGCTATTGCAATATGAAATTTAAAAAAACACTTGCTGTCATTACACCAGCATGGGCATACCCCTTTACAGCTCATATAAACAATTCATTCTTGTTTTCCCTATACAAGCAGATGTACCATACAAGAAAATATACAAATGGTTTAACCACACCATTATTATACATTAATTTTGACTAAAAACACACACCATGTGAGTTAGGGGAACAAAATTTTGTTTTCAGTTACAAAAGGTAAATTAGTCTCTTCAGCAATCTTGACATCAAACCTGAAGGATATTCGTAGGAGATCAAGGTGTTAAAGCAAATTATCACATCAGTCTAAATGCACATTGGACAAACATACTATAGAAGCCATTTAGATGAGACATAATCTAAAAGTTGTATGACACTTATCCCACTAACACCCTGTATCTAGCTACACAAAACCTCAATGTAATTTTGTGGTATGATGTGGCAAAGAAAAAGTCTTCACTATATAGGAATTAACCAACTTTTTGTCTCAGAAAATTCTTTCTTTAGCCCCCCCTCTTTCCAAGCAACCAATGGAACATGCCTTGTGATAATAAATGAGTAAGCAGTCAGTGTATATGATAAATGTAAACCCATTATTTTCTTAAAAAAAAAGTCATGTTATCATCGAATCTACTTTAATATACCATGAAGACAATCAGTATGATATACAGCAAATTACAGGAGACTAATTGGCAATTTATAACATACGGCCCAAATTGACTTAATTTGGAGCTTCATGAACTAGGTTGTTTCTTGTCATTCAATATTTCAATCTTAGCACACAGGCTTAATTTTTTTAACATATGAAGAGAGCACCATGATAATGCACTCTTGATTTTCTTATCATCACCAAGAAACTCAATAGGTTGGGGAGTGTGTAAAGTGAGAACGCTCAAAGAGAAGCACTGCACTTTTTAGAAATATTATTAATAAAGTAAAAGCAAAAATGGAGCAGACACGCTGCATATAGCAAAACAAAAGCATACGTTGATCAGCAACACCATTAGCTTCATCAGCCTGATCAATTTTAAGAATCCCATTTTGTCCAGTGTTGTTGGTTGCACTTGGCGCCAGTGCCAAAGCATTCTCGAGTGCAGTCTTCCACTATTGTAGATCCTCTAAAGTCTCAGCATGCAAACAACATGTGAAAGGCACAAAATAGACGATTCTATATTTATAGGAGGATCAAATGTCACTGAAGATAAAGGGAGAAGAATGTTTGGCAAAAATAATACAAGTACTTTAGGCCCCATCATAGTGAAAAATAATAAAAGGAATGGAGACTCAAGAGACTTGTGTAATAGATGTCAATCCTTAACAAAATCTAGGTGTTGCGCACACAACCAAATAACTTTTATTGCACACTAAAAAGTGTAGTCATTCTGATAAGACTTACTAGCCTAACAGACTGTGAGGAGTCAGGAGCGTCCTATTTATAAAAAAATTATCTGGAACTAAAATCACATTGTTACACAAAGAAACCTGCAGTAGACACTCAACACCAACAAAAGTTAGCCATATTATGCATTCCTTTGTTAACCACTTAACTGGATAAACCGCGGGTGCTACAAGCCTACAACCACATTCCACCACAGAATCACGGATCCTTGATCACAAACTACATGGCACTGCTTCTAAAGACCCCAAAACAAAAATGGTCAAATCAAACTTGCAAGACAAGGTTCAAATATAACAGTAACCAATAATATGAACCACGAATAAGAATCATAACAATCCAAGAAACCAAAATGTTCTTGAATTGGTAGAAGACTAGAAGTTTCTGATTATATCCCACTCACTCTTAACAAGTGTCTACGATAGTAATACAACCATCATGAAATCACGATGGCTGACAGAGATAACCTCAAGATTCAAGGTCAATGTAAACCGGAAATAAGATGCAACATGGATATAATGGAGGACTTCAGAGAACATCACTTGATTCGAGGATATAATATCAACATTCTGAAACCCTAAAAACGCAAAACTAACACGTGCTATATGTTTACCAGCCTCATAACGAGCTGACAAAACTTATATGTTGCAGTCTAATCATGTACACAGGTGCTCCATGCTTGACTAGCCACCAAGTGTAACATCTCTACATGAAAGATTTTCAATATATATAATATCTAAATCAATTTATAAAGCCTTGTCTAAACGAGTGAAAGATGATTCAACTCGAGAAGTTATCAATCAGTTCAATGGCATGATACTAGGATAACTCACTTAACCATTTTAGAAGATAGCAGATATTTAAGTAATAATCACAGTTATGCAGAACCAGGAGCAACGAGAGTAAAAATGATATGATTGCATGATGTATTTGATCTAGGAAAGCCAAATACTAGAGTAACGTGCGGAAGATTGTAATATCAATTCGAACAAATGTAACCAAGGATAGTTCCTAGTTGCTCAATGATAAAGGCGAGGCCACCACAAGGAACAAACTAAGGGTTTTGATGCGTAAAGGCAAGGCCACCAGCAATCAAGAGAGATGAATACTCAAAGCATTCGAAAAAAACACAAAGCATAAACTGAATTTCATTAATTAAATCACACGTACAACTTAAGCTATTTATAAGCACACATAAAACGTAATAATAGGTTTAGGACAATTCCCTAAATCCTAGACTCCTAAAAGAAATCAAACACCTAACAACCTCCTTAAAAACCGCCACTTAGGCTAACACTCCTAAGAATATCAAACTCTACTCTAAAAATCGATTCTAGTTAGGAAAACACTCCTAAAGCAAATCAAACACTACACTCCTAGTTGCTGGTCATAATCAAGCTTTACCATGCATACTAGTACGTGTGAGTGTGATGATGATCCTAGGAATCTTCCATGCATAGCCTCAATTGACTCCACATCCAAAATGACACTCTTATGCATTAAGGCTAGCACATCCTCATCCATACTTGGATCATACTCCTCTTCTTCGAAAACAATTGTCCTCAATTGAGCTACATCATCATCATGAACATAGGGTGATAAGTCGCCAATGTTGAATGTAGAACTTACACCATAGTCTTTCGGTAGCTCCAACTTGAAGGCATTGTCGTTATACTTCTCAATGATTTTGAAAGGTCCTTCTGATCTAGGCATCAACTTGTTTTTTCGCATATTTGGAAACCTTTCTTTACGCAAATGTAGCCATACCAAATCACCAACCTTATACTCATGTTGCTTGCGGTTCTTGTTGGCTAACACCTTGTACCTGTCGTTTACCTTCTCGATCCTTGCGCGTACTTGGGCGTGCAACTTCAACATGGCTTGCGCCTTAGCTTGAGCATCTCCATGCACGTAATCACCCTTTGGCAAAGGAATGAGATCAATAGGCAATCTTGGATTGACACCATACACTACTTCAGACGGAGAATGACGAGTTGCATAAGTAGGAGATCTATTGTATGCAAACTCAGCATGAGATAACTTGACATCCCAATCCTTAGTACTCTTGCTAACCAAGCCTCGCACCAAAGCCCCAAGTGTTCGGTTTGTCACTTCCGTCTCGCCCATCGGTTTGAGGGTGATGAGAAGTGCTAAAACAAAGCTTAGTACCAAGCATCTTCCATAAAGTCTTCCGGAAATAACTCATGAACTTGGTGTCTCGATCACTCACAATTGTTTTAGGCACCCCATGTAAACGTACAATCTCTTTAAAATACAAATCAGCCACTTTTGATGCATCATCCGTTTTGTGGCAAGGAATGAAGTGAGCCATTTTAGAAAAACGGTCCACCACCACCATAATGGAGTCCTTACCTCTTTGTGTACGAGGCAAACCCACAATGAAATCCATGGAGACATCCTCCCAAGGGAATTTCGGAACAGGTAAGGGAGTATACAATCCTTGATGAAACGTACTCTTTGCCTTCTGACAAGTAGCACATCTAGCAATAACTCCTTGGACATCTCCTTGCATCTTTGGCCAATAAAAATGCTCTTGCAACATTGCAAGTGTCTTGGTAATACCAAAATGGCCAGCAATGCCTCCCCCATGAGCCTCCCTAACAAGTAATTCACGAATTGAACAAGATGGAATGCAAAGCTTGTTACCTTTGAAACGGAAACCCTCGTGCATGACATAGGATCCCACGGCCCCTTTGACACATTCACCAACAATAGGCCCAAAATCAACATCTTCCTTGTAATACTCTTTAAGAAGCTCGAACCCTAACAACTTGGATTGTAACACACCAATCAAAGTATGCCTCCTTGAAAGAGCATCAGCTACCACATTATTTTTGCCTTCTTTGTACTTGGAAGAAAAGTTGAAAGATTGAAGGAACTCAACCCATTTTGCATGCCGTGGATTGAGCTTTTGCTGCCAATGTATATGCTTAAGAGCCTCATGATCCGAATGCAACACAAAGTGACTAGGACGTAAATAATGACTCCAATGATCCAACGCCCTCACTATTGCATAGAATTCCTTGTCATAGGTAGAATAGTTTAACCTTGCGCCATTCAATTTCTCACTAAAGTAAGCTATGGGACGCTTACCTTGCACCAAAACTGCTCCAATGCCAACTCCACTAGCATCACACTCCACCTCAAAAGGTTGTGAAAAATCAGGCAAAGCTAGGATGGGCGTGTTGCACAATAGTTGTTTAATAGTCTCCAAGGCTTGTTGGGCTGCCCTACTCCACTCAAACTTCCCTTGCTTAATACATTCGGTCATGGGAGCCATAATGCTACTGAAATTCTTCACAAAACGCCTATAAAAAGAAGCAAGACCATGAAAAGACCTTACTTGGGAGATAGTAGTAGGCGTAGGCCACGAATTTATGACTTCCACTTTGGAGGGATCAACCGAAACGCCATCCTTAGAAACTATATAACCAAGAAAAGTGACGCTGGGAACAAGGAAATAGCACTTCTCCACCTTAGCATAGAGTTGCTGCCTCCTTAACACTTCGAATACGGCCCTCAAATGGCCCATATGTTCAGCAACACTTCGACTATAAATCAAAATGTCATCGAGGTATACCACCACAAATTTGCCCAAGAAAGGTTTGAGCATTTCATTCATCAACCGCATGAAAGTACTAGGAGCATTAGTAAGACCAAATGGCATCACAAGCCATTCATAAAGACCCACCTTAGTCATGAAAGCCGTCTTCCACTCATCTCCTTCCCTCATTCTAATTTGGTGGTAACCACTTCTCAAGTCTATCTTGGAGAACACTGTCGAACCATGCAATTCATCAAGCAAATCATCAAGTCTAGGAATAGGAAACCTATACTTGATAGTTATATTATTCACAGCTCTAGAATCAATGCACATGCGCCAAGTCCCATCCTTCTTTGGCACCAACAAAGCCGGAACAGCACAAGGGCTCATACTTTCCCTCACATATCCCCTCTCCATCAACTCCTCAATTTGTCTTTGAAGCTCTTTCGTCTCTTGAGGGTTACACCTATAGGCTGCCTTGTTTGGTAAAGAAGCTCCAGGAACAAGGTCAATTTGGTGCTCAATGCCTCTAATAGGTGGTAATCCCGGGGGTAAATCATTAGGGAACACATCCACAAAGTCCTCCAAAATCTGAGCTACACACTTAGGAACGGTTGGTTGTGAGTTTGTGGTGCTCTCCTCACTCACTTGAACCAACAAATACCCACCTCCCTCCTTCTCTAACTCATGAGTAATTTGTTTTTCAGTCAACAACAAACTCTCTTTGGCGTGGGGTTTAGAGACAACAAGAGGTTTCAAGGCGGTTTTCTTATTCCCAATATTGGCAATATACACATTGGCACGTCCATCATACTTCACAAACCGATCATATTGCCAAGGACGTCCTAATAAGACATGACATGCGTCCATATTCACCACATCACATAACACTTCATCCCTAAATTTACCAATTTCAAAAGAAATAAGGGCTTGTTTTTTTACCTTAACATCGCTGCCATCACTTAGCCAATGTAATTTGTAAGGTTTTGGATGAGGTGTGGTTGGCCATTTAAGCTTATCAATCAACGTAGTAGAGACCACATTGGTGCAACTTCCCGTGTCAATGATCAAATCACACAATCTTTCCTTCACAAGGCAACGTGTAAGGAAGATTTTGTCCCTTTGAGTCTCCAAGGGTGCTGCTTTGGAGTGAAGGGTGCGCATGATGAGTGCTTGGCCCTCCATCACCGGTTCCTCCTCCGAATCAGCTACATATGCGTCCTCCTCATTGCCCCCATACTCCTCTTCTTCGAAGCTTGGGTCCTCCTTGGAAGCATATGCCTCGTCAATCTCACGAATGTCCCTCAATGTCATGACACGATTGTTTGGACAATCTTTGATCACATGGCCATACCCCTTGCACTTAAAACAAATTCGTCTCTCCTCCGTGGGTAAGGGTTGTGATGACTTGCCCTTGTCTTGCTTGAATTTGTCAAACTTGGGCGTGAATTTGGACGTGTTGCCCCCACTTTTCTCTCCTTGAGTTTTCTCAAAACTCCTCACAAACGGCTTTGGAAACGATGCCTTCTTAGCTTTGGCATGTTTCTCAACTCTCATGGCTACTTGACATACCTCCTCAAAGCTCCAATAGGGTTGCAAATCAACCTTCTTCGATATTTTCTTGTCAAGACCCCCAATAAATCGTGCTATTTTAAACTCAACTTTCTCCTCCACATCGCACATCATGGTCAATCTTTCAAATTCAGCCACATATTCCTCGACACTAAGGGTGTTTTGCTTGAAAGCTTGAAGCTTTATGTACATGTCTTGGATAAAATCCGTGGGCAAAAATCGTTTCTTCATACGAACCTTGAGTTGTTTCCATGAATCAAGGCGTGGCTTCCCTTCCTTCCTCCGTTTGTTTTTGAGATTTTCGAACCAAAGGCTTGCATAGGATGTTAGTTTTAGCACAGCCACCTTAAAACGCTTGTGATCATCATAATCCTTATAATCAAAAACGCGTTCAATCCTTTGTAGCCATTCTAAGAACTTTTCAGGTTTCATGCTGCCATCAAATTCCGGGAGATCAAGTCTCAATCCCCTATCATCATCATGCTGCTGTTGCCTTCGTCGAGGTCTCCCTTGGGGTTGCTCCCCTTCCGAACTAGACTCATGTATAGAAGGCACACTCCTACTAGGACTAGGAGATTGATTTCTATGCGGAACTCCTTGTTGATTTCGGAAAAGATGAACAAGTTCATCCATGCGTGCTCTTAGGTCGGCTATTTCTCTATCTCGACGCAATTCATTGGCTTGATTGAGTGTAAGGCCTCGAGGGACTCGAACCTCGTAGTCCTCGTCACTTTGAGCACCGTCCATAATGAAGACTCCAAACAGAACTTGGATCTTGGACGAATTTTTTTGCCCTTCACGTTTCTAGTGTGAAGATATTTATTAAAGTTTTGTGAAAAACACAAAATCTTGAGAAAAAGATGGAGTCTTGGAAGGTTTCTTTGAATGTGTTTGTGTAATGGAGGGATGTACTTTAGTGAAGTTTTGTGGAAATTTCGGAATCTTGAAAAAAAGGTTCAATCTTTAAGGTGTTCTTGAAGGTTGAATACTCTCCTTCAATGGCCGAAAAAAATTCTCAAGGATGAGAACCAAAGCTCTGGATACCAAGATGATGTATTTGATCTAGGAAAGCCAAATACTAGAGTAACGTGCGGAAGATTGTAATATCAATTCGAACAAATGTAACCAAGGATAGTTCCTAGTTGCTCAATGATAAAGGCAAGGCCACCACAAGGAACAAACTAAGGGTTTTGATGCGTAAAGGCAAGGCCACCAGCAATCAAGAGAGATGAATACTCAAAGTATTCGAAAAAAACACAAAGCATAAACTGAATTTCATTAATTAAATCACACGTACAACTTAAGCTATTTATAAGCACACATAAAACGTAAATCCTAATAGGTTTAGGACAATTCCCTAAATCCTAGACTCCTAAAAGAAATCAAACACCTAACAACCTCCTTAAAAACCGCCACTTAGGCTAACACTCCTAAGAATATCAAACTCTACTCTAAAAACCGATTCTAGTTAGGAAAACACGCCTAAAGCAAATCAAACACTACACTCCTAGTTGCTGGTCATAATCAAGCTTTACCATGCATACTAGTACGTGTGAGTGTGATGATGATCCTAGGAATCTTCCATGCATAGCCTCAATTGACTCCACATCCAAAATGACACTCTTATGCATTAAGGCTAGCACATCCTCATCCATACTTGGATCATTGCACGTCCAAAGAGTCGAATGAGCAACCAAATTCCGAGCAAAGGTTCGAACTTGAATGATTAATGAAGTCCGAAAATTTATATCTTAAGTCACCGGATATGATAATTAAAATAAACACTCCTGAATATTTCAATTAACTCTTAATCTCACTTACACCACTCCTGGAATAAAGTAGATTAAACACTAAGTAAATAATCACTCCTGAAAATTACTCAATGGTCGAAAGTAATTGATCACACAATTAAATTCAATAACAAAGTTTTTAGGTATAACTCACATGCCTTTGATGATAGCATGGAACTATTATTTATAATATAATAAACTTGTCCTCCAAGGACCAAGTAAGGGCCGAAAATCAGCCATAGGAAATAAGGAAACATTCCTTATTTCCTTACATCTTAATCCCTTGATTCTAGGAATGAATAAAGGAGTAAATAAGGAAACCACAAATTTGCCCCTAATTCCCTCACACGCCTAACATACTAAAGTAACTAATAGAACTCTTGGAGCTTTGTTACGTGGCTTGGTGAGTAAGACACAAAAGGATTGGGATATAAAGCTAGCTCACGCCGAGTTTGCTTATAATCGAGCTCATTCTTCTACTACTTCTAAGTCTGCATTTGAGGTGGTCTATGGTATCAATCCTTTCCTTCCTATTGATTTTGTGTCACTAACTAAATCTGAAATTCATGTTGATTCAATGAAGAGGTTGGAAGCTTTTCAGAAGACTTGTGAGCAAGTGAAAGCACGAATTGAGAAGATGAATACTCAATACAAAGAACGGGCCAACAAGCATAGAAGACAACCGAAATTTCAGATTGGCGATTTGGTTTGGATTCATTTGAGGAAAGAACGATTTCCAAGTAGAAGGAAGAACAAGCTTATGCCTAGAGCGATGGTCCATTCAAAGTTATTGATGTGATTAATGAAAGTGCTTATAAGATCGAGCTTCCAAGTGATTATGGAGGTGTGAGTGCAACCTTCAATGTTGGTGATCTTGATGCGAAAACGTATATGAAAAATATAACTCAAGCTCGATAAGCTTCACTCACTTATTTCGCTTAAGGATTCTAAATCGGTTTGGAAGTTTATCTTACTTAAAACTGATTTAGGAGGGTGTTTGAGAGTGGATTTAATTAGTTTAAGCTCACTAATTATATTAACTCTCTTCTTAAATTAAGTTTCACTCACTTAACTCAAGGGTTTCGAAATTAAGATTACTTCTTAATCACAAGCGAAATTTCGGATATTTCAATGTCCAAAAAACCGAATAAACATGAAGTTCAAATCAAAACTAAAACTGATTTTTCATTTATGATCCACAATACATATATAGATTACAAGCAAATCAATCCCAAAAGATCTAAGTACTTAAAAGATTAAACAAAGCAATAAACAACAAATATCTCTAATTCCAACCAAGGTGTAAGAGGAATAGTGTTGTTGTGTGTTTTGTTGACTAAAAGGGAAGGGGGGCCGGTTTTCCACACCCAAGTGGAAGGCTTCCCTTAGCTTGCAACACAAGCTCCAAAAATATCTCTAAGAACCTCCTTTCACACGTCCCTAGGGTGATTCGCATTCCCAAGTATGGTTCGTCCAATATTACAACTTACGCTAACAAAATAATTCCGGGTTTACACAAACCGGAAATTACAAATACGTTAATTAAACTAACTAGCTTTTAATTAACTTCTTTTCCTACGTTGCTGATCCGAAATCAGTTGCGAATTCCGAAATTCTACTAAGTACTGATCTCAATCACAACAAGGGAGAAATTCACGGTTTAAGGATTAGTACTAGTTTAATTATGTTGAGCAACGTAGGAAAAGAAGTTAATTAAAAGCTAGTTAGTTTAATTAACGTTTTTGTAATTTTCGGTTTTTGTAAAACCGGAATTATTTTGCGTAGCGTAAGTTGTAATATCCACGAACATGCTCGGGGATGCGAATCACCCTAGGGACGTGTGAAAGGAGGTTCTTAGAGATATTTGTGGAGCTTGTGTTGCAAGCTAAGCTAAGGGAGGCCATCCACTTGGTGTGGAAAACCGGCCCTCCCCCTTTGCCTCCTTTGAATAAGTCAACAAAACACACAACAACACTATTCCTCTTACATCCTTGTTGGAAATTAGAGATATTAGTTGTTTCTTGCTTTGTTTAATATTTTGAGTACTTAGATCTTTTGGGAAATAATTAGCTTGTAATATATATATGTAATGGTGATCATAAATGAAAGCAGATTTGGATAATTGAAATTTAAGCTTTGTGCTTCGAATTAAAACACGTTGTGTTAAAGATTAAAAACCGAGGTTTTTATTCTATCTTTGAACCGATTTTCTTGGGAGGTCAAACTACGAGAAAGTCAACCTAATTGACATATTCGAGAGTGGAGATTCTCGTTCTTTGTTAATTAAATACGTAATTGAGGGAGAGAGTGGAGATTCATTTCCTTAGTTGCAAACCGAATTATAAACTTAAGGTGGAGGCTTTTAGTTTATTGTTCAACTATCGTAATCACAATTCTTTTGAAGTGATTTCGTATCAAGTGGTATCGGAGCCGAGTTCCGAAATGGACGAGGAAATAGATGATAATGCTAGAAGAGATGCAATGCTAGAAGCTTTAGCTAAGCAAAATGAAGCATTACACGACATGATGGCAAAGATAACCTTAGAATTGTTTAAGAAGAAACCCAATGAGGAAGAAAGGAGTTCTAGGGCTGATGATAGGGGTTTAAAAATTGAAGTTCCGGATTTTGATGGAGCTAGTGATCCGGAATTATACATTGAATGGGAACGTTCTTTGGAGCGTTTTTTTGATTACAAAGACACTCCGAATGACAAGAGATACAAGGTTGCTGTTTTGAAGCTAACCAAATATGCATCCATTTGGTTAGAAGGATTGAAGAGGCAAAGAGTGAAAGAGAACAAATCCAAGATTGCTACTTGGGAAAAATTGAAGAAGCAATTGAGGGAAACGTTTTGTTCCAACTAACTACAAACAAAATCAGTATGTTAGGTGGTCCACACTCAAGCAAGGCGCCATGCCTATGGAGGAGTACATCAAGGAATTTGAGAAGCTTTCCATTGTTTGTGAAATCGAAGAAATGGAGGAGCAAAAGTTAGGCCGATTCTTAGGAGGCCTAAACGAAGAAGGTGCGTGAGAAAGTGGAGGTGTTTCCATACCTCACATTCGATGAAGCTTGCAAAGTGGCTCTCAAAATGGATAGCCAAAAGAAGAAATCAGTAGCAAGTAAGTCTTATTCCAAGCCATTTAGTACTTTCAAAGTTAATCCTAGTACTAGTAATCTTGATAAGAACAAAAAACCTGATTTCACTAGGAAAGACAAGGAGAAAGTCGGAGATGACAAAACCTTAAAAGTGAAATGTTTTAAGTGTCAAGGCTATGGCCATTACCAAGCTAATTGTCCGACTAAAAGAATCATGACCATAAGAGATATAATAGAAATAGACGAGTTGGAAAGACAATCTCTTTTAGCAATGGAACATGATAAAAATGGGAGTGAGGATGAGGAGGACGTGTGCAATCCCTGAAATGGAGGGTGAAACCTTAGTGATTAGGAGGTCCTTATACTCAAATGTGGTGGCCGAAAATGAGGAACAAAGGGAGACCATTTTTCATTCGAAATGCCTAGTGAAAAAAAAACTATGCAATTTGATCATAGATGGTGGAAGTTGTACTAATGTAGCTTCAATCGAACTTGTAGAGAAGTTAGCATTACCTATGACGAAACATCCAATTCCTTATAAACTGAAATGGCTAGATGATGATAGTGAAGTAAGGGTAAAAAATAGAGTTTTAATCACATTCTCAATTGGAAATTATGAAGATGAAATTCTATGTGATGTAATCCCTATGATTGCGTGCCATATACTACTTGGTAGACCGTGGCAATTTGATCGCAAAGTGATGCATGATGGTTTTAAAAATGTGTATAAGGTGAACAAGAATGGCAAAACCAAAACCTTACTACCATTACCTCCTTCAAAAATCCGAAACACAAAACCAACACCAAAAGAAAACCCGATGTGTAGTGGCGTGTTCTTAGGGAGAAAACGATTCGAGAGGGAGTTGGAGGAAAATCAGTTGGTGTATATTCTGGTTGCCAAGGAGATGAATGAGGGAGTGAACGTTGAGGATCCGCATTTGAGGGAGTTGTTGGAGGAGTTTGGAGATGTGTTCCCTAATGATCTACCAAATGGCCTACCCCCTAAACGTGGAATTGAACATCAAATTGATCTCATTCCCGGAGCACCAATTCCAAATAAGCCTTCCTATAGATGTAATCCCAAAGAGAGTGAGGAATTACAAAGCCAAATCGGTGAGTTGATGGGCAAGGGATACGTGAGGGAGAGCAAGAGTCCGTGTGCCGTTCCGGCTTTGCTTGTGCCAAAAAAAGACGGTTCATGGAGGATGTGTATTGATAGCCGTGCTGTGAATAACATCACCATAAAGTACAGATTTCCCATCCCTAGATTAGATGACATGCTAGATGAGTTGAGTGGATCCAAGTTGTTTTCGAAAATTGATTTGAGAAGTGGATACCACCAAATATGCATGAAGGAGGGAGATGAGTGGAAAACGGCTTTCAAAACAAAGTATGGGTTGTATGAATGGCTGGTTATGCCATTTGGTCTCACAAATGCTCCTAGTACTTTCATGAGATTAATGAATGAGGTACTTAGGCCGTTTTTGGGAAAGTTCGTAGTTGTATATTTGGATGATATTCTTGTTTTCAGTGCTAACAAGGATGATCATTTAAATCATTTGCAACGAGTGTTCGAGGTTTTGAGAGAGCAAAAATTATATGGGAAGCTTGAAAAGTGCACGTTCATGCAACGCGAGCTTGGCTTCCTTGGGTTCATAATTTCGGATGAAGGGGGTGAAGGTGGATCCATCCAAAGTTGAAGCAATTTCTTCTTGGCCGGTTCCTACAACTATCACCGAGGTGAGGTCTTTTCATGGTTTAGCTTCGTTTTATAGGAGGTTTCTAAACAATTTCAGCACCTTATTAGCTCCTATAACGGAATGCACAAAACATGGAAAATTTGAATGGAGTGACGCAGCTCAAAAGGCGTTTGAGCTTGTAAAAGAGAGAATGTGTAAAACGCCTATCCTAGCTTTACCTGATTTTGCAAAACCATTTGAAGTTGAGTGTGATGCAAGTGGAACGGGTATTGGGGCTGTTTTGATTCAATGTGGCAAGCCTATTGCGTATTTTAGCGAAAAATTAAATCAGGCTAAGTTGAATTATTCTACTTATGATAAAGAGTTCTACGCCATGGTTAGATCTCTTAATCATTGGAGTCACTATTTACGACCACAAGCTTTTGTTCTTCATTCCGATCATGAATCACTGAAATATATTCATGGACAACATAAGCTTAGTGCTCGGCATGCTAAATGGGTAGAGTTCTTACAATCGTTCAACTTTGTTGCTAAGTACAAGTCCGGAAAAGCTAACGTGGTAGCCGATGCTTTATCTCGGAGACACGTGTTGCTTAATATGGTGGATTCCAAGGTACTTGGGTTTGAACCTGATTAAAGAATTTTATGTTCTTGATGAGGGGACACGAGATCTGTTCGAAGCTACCAAAGATGGTCCAAAAGACCATTATCATCAAATGGAGGGGTTCTTGTTCAAGGGGAACAAACTTTGCGTTCCTAAATGTCCCGTTCGAGACTTGCTAATTAGAGAGGCTCATGGAGGTGGGTTGGCGGGCCATTTTGGCGTGAGCAAGACTATGGAGTTGTTACAAGAACATTTCTCATGGCCTCATATGATCAAAGAGGTACATGCTGTTTTGGCTCGTTGTGGTGTTTGTCAAAGGGCTAAAAGCACGTTCCATAAGGGGTTGTACACTCCTTTACCGACACCGGAGAGACCATGGGAGGATGTTAGTATGGATTTCATTGTGGCTCTTCCTAGGACTCAAAGAGGGAAGGATTCGGTCATGGTGGTGGTGGACCGATTCTCAAAAATGGCGCACTTCGTGCCTTGTCATAAAACGGAAGATGCTATTAATGTTTCTTGTTTGTATTTCAGGGAAATTGTTCGCTTGCATGGAGTACCAAGAACTATTGTCTCGGATCGAGATAGTAAGTTTTTGAGTCATTTTTGGAGGTCCCTATGGAGGATGATGGGTACTAAGTTACTATTTAGTACTTCACATCACCCCCAAACGGATGGTCAAACTGAAGTGACCAACCGAACTCTAGGCACCTTGTTAAGGGGCTTGGTGAGCAAGACGGGAAAGGATTGGGATGTCAAGTTATGCCATGCGGAGTTTGCCTACAATAGGACTCCAACTTTTGCAACAAAACATTCACCGTTCGAAGTGGTATATGGGGTTAATCCGTATGTCCCTATTGATCTTATTTCGTTGCCTAAAGACTCTTATGTCCACGGAGATGCTAGGCAACAAGCTGAAACAATGGTGAAGGTTCACAAAGAAATACGCACCAACATCGAGAAGGCAAATGAGATGTACAAAAAGAAAGCAAACAAAAGTCGAAAACCGAGGTTGTTTGCTCCTGGAGATTTGGTGTGGATTCACTTGAGGAAGGAGAGGTTTCCAAGTAAAAGAAAGCATAAGCTCATGCCCCGAGCTGAAGGACCTTTCAAGGTTCTTGAACGATATGGAAACAATGCTTACAAAATAGACCTTCCCGGAGACTATGGCGTGGCAGCAACATTCAATGTAGGAGACTTATCCCCCTATTTAGAAGATGAAGATGTGCAAGAATTGAGGACAATTCCTTTTGAAGAAGGAGAGGATGATCCGAAATCAGTTGCGAATTCCGAAATTCTACTAAGTACTGATCTCAATCACAACAAGGGAGAAATTCACGGTTTAAGGATTAGTACTAGTTTAATTATGTTGAGCAACGTAGGAAAAGAAGTTAATTAAAAGCTAGTTAGTTTAATTAACGTTTTTGTAATTTTCGGTTTTTGTAAAACCGGAATTATTTTGCGTAGCGTAAGTTGTAATATCCACGAACATGCTCGGGGATGCGAATCACCCTAGGGACGTGTGAAAGGAGGTTCTTAGAGATATTTGTGGAGCTTGTGTTGCAAGCTAAGGGAGGCCATCCACTTGGTGTGGAAAACCGGCCCTCCCCCTTTGCCTCCTTTGAATAAGTCAACAAAACACACAACAACACTATTCCTCTTACATCCTTGTTGGAAATTAGAGATATTAGTTGTTTCTTGCTTTGTTTAATATTTTGAGTACTTAGATCTTTTGGGAAATAATTAGCTTGTAATATATATATGTAATGGTGATCATAAATGAAAGCAGATTTGGATAATTGAAATTTAAGCTTTGTGCTTCGAATTAAAACACGTTGTGTTAAAGATTAAAAACCGAGGTTTTTATTCTATCTTTGAACCGATTTTCTTGGGAGGTCAAACTACGAGAAAGTCAACCTAATTGACATATTCGAGAGTGGAGATTCTCGTTCTTTGTTAATTAAATACGTAATTGAGGGAGAGAGTGGAGATTCATTTCCTTAGTTGCAAACCGAATTATAAACTTAAGGTGGAGGCTTTTAGTTTATTGTTCAACTATCGTAATCACAATTCTTTTGAAGTGATTTCGTATCAGTTGCTCAACAAAATTAAACTAGTACTAATCCTTAAACCGTGAATTTCTCCCATAATCCCCCTTCACACGCCTAAACACACCATGAAATAAGGAAAGTATTACAACTCAATGACAACTTGCAAACTTGGAGCACAAGGACCAAATCACACGCCTAAACCAAATCACACGCCTAATCTTGGTCGAAATATCACAAGATATTTTCAGACCTTTATTTGCTGAAAATTAAAGACTTAATTAAAATAACTAAGACTCTAGAAATGGTGTCATCTTCATGCTTCATCCATGGACTCATCGTCCCACTTGAGAAATGACACAAATGAGGAGTTTGAATTTAAATTGAACCCGAACACTTCAAGGACTAAACAAATCGGATCATTTGGAGCTTGACCTTGACCTTGACTTGTATCACCTTGAATTAAGTGAGTTAAACTTAATTTAAGAGAGAGTTAATATAATTAGTGAGTTTAAACTAATTAAATCCACTCTCAGAAACCCTCCTAAATCAGTTTCTAAGTGAGATAAACTTCAAAACCGATTTAGAATCCTTAAGTAGAAATAAGTGAGTAAAGCTTATCAAGCTTAAGAAAACCCAATTCTTTTAGTTTTAAGAGTGATTATTTCGACTAAAAGTCTATATCCATTGTTCGATTGTTTCCGCTGGTATTGGGTCTCCTAAACACACGTGAGAGGAATATCGTTTCGCATCAAGTGGTATCAGAGCCCAGCCCTCTAAGTCCTCTTGGCACTTAGACGTTCTTGGAGAAGAAGGAAACCACAAAAAAGAAGCAAAAGGAAGCAACCCGTAAAAGACAGTTTTTTGAGGTAACTTTGAACGCGAGGTTCTCACATCTCAGATCGTGTTTTTGGGTGATTCTTTTTTAGAAAATGGTTATTGTTATGTCTAGTTTTGGTGGTCATTTGCTAGCCTAATCAGCGTGTTTTTCTTAAGTGGTCTAAACCGGATTAATCTGGACCAGCTTTAGAAAAATAAAAACTGCAATCAATCGGTTTGTTATTTTTTTATGAAATTTTGGTCGAGTGCTTAAAACACCTAGGGCTACGTTGTGACAAAATTTCATTCAATTTCAAGTTGATTTGATTAGGGTTTGAAGCTCAAATGTTTGGTGAAAATTCTGGGCAGTTTTCTGTCTATTTGTAATTTATGGATGTGAGTGGCTTTTCGCCTGAGTTCTTAAAGGCCTATCAAAGAATTGATAGGGCAAAACAAGTAATGGATGGTCTTAGACATCCACCAACTTTTGAAAAAAGATTTCAAAAGGCTAAAGAGGAGATTGAGTTGTTGATTGAACAACGAAAAGCAAAAAACACATGAGGAAACATCGAGAGATATAATTCTTGTTGATGACGAGCCCACAAAAAAGGTTCCAGAATTTGTTCTTGATGAAGAAGGAGAAAAGACTAAATCTTTTTCAAATTTGGACAATAAAGATTTGATCTTGGAGGTTCCAATCTTTGAAGAATGATTACCTATCTCATGTTTTCCATCTGATTTGCTCAAGAAACATAAACTATTTCATGAACAAGTTAATGTCTATGTTCATAATGGTTCAAATTTTCGAGACATTGGGTTGTTTGTTCAAGGTCGCTTAAATCTTTGCTCGGTCTTTGACTTATTGCAGTTGGCAATCTTGTTAATAATCATTCGATTAATATGGATGATTTCTTGGTTATCTTAGTGCCTTGATTTGATCAAAACTTGAGGACAAGTTTTTTGAAGATAGAGAGAATGAAGTGAAATCAGTTAGCTCAGTTAGCTTTTTTATGCTCTCATTTTTGTAATAATTAATTAGGCTTAATTAGCAAGTTTAGTGTTAGTTGAGTTCTAAACATGCTTTACTTTCACTAATTATGTTTAGAAGTTATTTTAAGTAGAAACTGTTTTGTACGTTTGGTCTGTGGCGCGGTAGAATCATTTTGATGATTCCGAACAAGTTACTTGGAATTTTCGAGTGATTCCAATTACATTAGTTCACTAACATCTTGAAGTTTCATCCTACAATATTTGGTGAGATTTCATGAAGAAACGAAGTTGCAGTAGCCTTTCAATTGAGACATCAATTCTGGATCAGTTTTAAGGTTTTGCATAACCGGTTTTATTTTGCTTAGTTTAAGTTGTATTTGGACGTGTGAGGCATGGGGCAGCAGCTAATGTGGACTCTTGGAGATCAGTTGAAGCTTTTCTTGCAAGCTAAGAGAAGCCTCCCACTTGCTTGAAGAAAACCGGTCAACAATACACACAAGAACACTATGCAGCACTATTCACCCCACTCGTTGATCAACTTGTTTTGTGGGATATTTATAGCTTAATGCTTTGTTTATTAGCTTAGTGTGTGGGATATTTGTAGCTTAATGCTTTGTTTATTAGCTTAGTGTGTTAGATATTTATGGTTGATCTTTTTGGTCTTCTTTGACTCTTGTATTATAAGTAATGGAAAGGCTCAATGGAAAAAAAGATTTGGTTGTTAAACTTGAGCATTGTGCTTATTCGAACTTTTGGAGTGCAAACCTGAAATTTCCTCTTGTGATTAAGAAGTGATCTTAATCTTGAAATCCTTGAGTTATGTGAGTTAAACTTAATTTAAGAGAGAGTTAATATAATTAGTGAGTTCAAACTAATTAAATCCACTCTCAAAAACCCTCCTAAATCAATTTCTAAGTGAGATAAACTTTAAAACCGATTTAGAATCCTTAAGTAGAAATAAGTGAGTGAAGCTTATCAAGCTTAAGTAAACCCAATTCTTTTAGTTTTAAGAGTGATTCCTTCGACTAAAAGTCAATATCCATTGTTTGATTGTTTCCGCTGGTATTGGGTCTCCTAAACACACGTGAGAGGAGTCTCATTTCGCATCACCAAGGTACTTGGGTTTGAGTTGATTAAGGAATTCTATGTTCTTGATGAGGAGACACGTGACCTGTTCGTGGCTACCAAGAATGGTCCAAAAGACCATTATCATCAAATGGAGGGGTTTTTGTTCAAGGGGAACAAACTTTGTGTCCCTAAATGTCCCGTTCGAGACTTGCTAATTAGAGAAGCTCATGGAGGTGGGTTGGCGGGCCATTTTGGCGTCAGCAAGACTATGGAGTTGTTACAAGAACATTTCTCATGGCCTCATATGATCAAAGAGGTGCATGTTGTTTTGGCTCGTTGTGGTGTTTGTCAAAGGGCTAAAAGCACGTTCCATAAGGGGTTGTACACTCCTTTACAGACACCGGAGAGACCATGGGAGGATGTTAGTATGGATTTCATTGTGGCTCTTCCTAGGACTCAAAGAGGGAAGGATTCGGTCATGGTGGTGGTGGACCGATTCTCAAAAATGGCGTGCCTTGTCATAAAACGGAAGATGCTATTAATGTTTCTTGTTTATATTTCAGGGAAATTGTTCGCTTGCATGGAGTACCAAGAACTATTGTCTCGGATCGAGATAGTAAGTTTTTGAGTCATTTTTGGAGGTCCCTATGGAGGATGATGGGTACTAAGTTATTGTTTAGTACTTCACATCACCCCCAAACGGATGGTCAAACCGAAGTGACCAACCGAACTCTAGGCACCTTGTTAAGGGGCTTAGTGAGCAAGACGGGAAAGGATTGGGATGTCAAGTTATGCCATGCGGAGTTTGCCTACAATAGGACTCCAACTTTTGCAACAAAACATTCACCGTTCGAAGTGGTATATGGAGTAAATCCGTATGTACCTATTGATCTTATTTCGTTGCCTAGAGACTCTTATGTCCACGGAGATGCTAGGCAACAAGCTGAAACAATGGTGAAGGTTCACAAAGAAATACGCACCAACATCGAGAAGACAAATGAGATGTACAAAAAGAAAGCAAACAAAAGTCGAAAACCGAGGATGTTTGCTCCTGGAGATTTGGTGTGGATTCACTTGAGGAAGGAGAGGTTTCCAAGTAAAAGAAAGCATAAACTCATGCCCCGAGCTGAAGGACCTTTCAAGGTTCTTAAACGTTATGCGGACAATGCTTACAAGATAGACCTTCCCGGAGACTATGGCGTGGCAGCAACATTCAACGTAGGGGACTTATCCCCCTATTTAGAAGATGAAGATGTGCAAGAATTGAGGACAATTCCTTTTGAAGAAGGAGAGGATGATCGAAATCAGTTGCGAATTCCGAAATTCTACTAAGTACTAATCTCAATCACAACAAGGGAGAAATTCACGGTTTAAGGATTAGTACTAGTTTAATTATGTTGAGCAACGTAGGAAAAGAAGTTAATTAAAAGCTAGTTAGTTTAATTAACGTTTTTGTAATTTTCGGTTTGTGTAAACCCGGAATTATTTTGTTAGCGTAAGTTGTAATATCCACGAAACATGCTTGGGGATGCGATCTACACTTGGGGCGTGTGAAAGGAGGTCCTTGAAGATATTTGTGGAGCTTGTGTTGCAAGCTAAGGGAGGCCATCCACTTGGTGTGGAAAACCGGCCCTCCTTCCCCTTTTAGTCAACAAAACACACAACAACACTATTCATCTTACACCTTGGTTGGAATTAGAGATATTTGTTGTTTAATGCTTTGTTTAATCTTCTAAGTACTTAGATCTTTTGGGATTGATTTGCTTGTAATCTATATATGTATTGTGGATCATAAATGAAAAATCAGTTTTAGTTTTGATTTGAACTTCATGTTTATTCGGCTTTTTGGACATTGAAAAATCCGAAATTTCGCTTGTGATTAAGAAGTAATCTTAATTTCGAAACCCTTGAGTTAAGTGAGTGAAACTTAAGTTAAGAAGAGAGTTAAAATAATTAGTGAGTTTAAACTAATTAAATCCACTCTCCAAAACCCTCCTAAATCAGTTTTAAGTAAGATAAACTTCCAAACCGATTTAGAACCCTTAAAGCAGAAATAAGTGAGTGAAGCTTATCGAGCTTGAGTTATATTTTCGTATACGTTTTCGTATCAAGTGGTATCAAGAGCTGAGTTCTGAAATGGACGATGAAATGAATGATAATGCTAGAAGAGATGCGATGCTAGAAGCTTTAGCTAAGCAAAACGATGCATTACACGACATGATGGCAAAGATAACCTTAGAATTGTTTAAGAAGAAACCCAATGAGGAAGAAAGGAGTTCTAGGGCTGATGATAGGGGTTTAAAAATTGAAGTTCCGGATTTTGATGGAGCTAGTGATCCGGAATTATACATTGAATGGGAACGTTCTTTGGAGCGTTTTTTTGATTACAAAGACACTCCGAATGACAAGAAATACAAGGTTGCTGTTTTGAAGCTAACCAAATATGCATCCATTTGGTTAGAAGGATTGAAGAGGCAAAGAGTGAAGGAGAACAAATCCAAGATTGCTACTTGGGAGAAATTGAAGAAGCAATTACGGAAGCGTTTTGTTCCAACTAACTACAAGCAAAATCAGTATGTTAGATGGTCCACACTCAAACAAGGCACCACGTCCATGGATGAGTACATCAAGGAATTCGAAAAGCTTTCCATTGTTTGTGAAATAGAAGAAATGGAGGAGCAAAAATTGGGCAGATTCTTGGGAGGCCTAAATGAGGATGTGCGTGAGAAAGTGGAGGTGTACCCATACCTTTCTTTCGACGAGGCTTGCAAAGTGGCTCTAAAAATCGACAGCCAAAAGAAGAAAGCAACAACAAGTAAGTCTTATTCAAAGCCATTTAGTACTTTTAAAGCTAATACTAGTACTAGCAACTTTGATAAGAACAAAAAATCTGATTTCATTCCGAAAGATAAGGAGAAAGTTGTAGATGATAAAGCCTTTAAAGTGAAATGTTTTAAGTGTCAGGGTTATGGTCATTACCAATCGACTTGTCCTACTAAAAGAGTCATGACTATAAGGGACATAGAGGAGATAGATGAATTGGAGAGGATATATCTCTTAGAAAAGCAACATGATAAATCTGATTTCGGAAATGAAAGTGATGAGGACGTGTGTAATCCGGAAATGGAGGGTGAAATGTTGGTTCTTAGGAGGTCCTTGTACTCTAATGTCGTGGCTGAAAATGAGGAACAAAGAGAAACCATTTTTCATTCGAAATGCTTAGTGAATAAGAAACTATGCACGTTAATCATTGATGGTGGTAGTTGTACGAATGTAGCTTCAACTGAACTAGTAGAGAAGTTAGCATTACCTACTACTAAACATCCACATCCTTATAAACTGAAATGGTTAGATGATGATAGTGAAGTAAGGGTGAAGAATAGAGTTTTAATCACGTTTTCCATTGGAAATTATGAAGATGAAATTCTATGTGATGTAATTCCTATGATCTGCGTGCCATATTCTCCTTGGTAGGCCGTGGCAATTTGATCGAAAAGTAATGCATGATGGTTGTTTGAATGTGTATAAGGTAAACAAGAATGGCAAAACCAAAACCTTATTACCATTACCCCCTTCAAAAATCCGAGACACAACACCTAAGCAAAAAAAGAACCTCGTGTGTGGTAGTGTATTTTTAGGGAGAAAAAGATTCGAGAGGGAGTTGGGGACAAACCAGGTCGTGTATGTTCTAGTTGCTAAGGAAGTGAATGAGGGAATGGAAGTTGAAGATTCGAATTTGAGGGAGTTATTGGAGGGATTTGGAGACGTGTTTCCTAATGACCTACCAAATGGCCTACCCCCTAAACGTGGAATTGAGCATCAAATTGATCTCATTCCCGGAGCACCACTTCCAAATAAACCTTCCTATAGATGTAATCCCAAAGAAAGTGAGGAGTTACAAAGCCAAATCAGTGAATTGATGGAGAAAGGTTACGTGAGGGAAAGTAAGAGTCCGTGTGCTGTTCCGGCTTTACTTGTGCCAAAAAAGGACGGAACATGGAGGATGTGCATTGATAGCCGTGCCGTGAACAATATAACTATCAAATACAGATTTCCCATCCCTAGGTTAGATGACATGTTGGATGAGTTGAGTGGATCCAATTTGTTCTCAAAAATTGATTTGAGAAGTGGATACCACCAAATATGCATGAGAGAGGGAGATGAGTGGAAGACGGCTTTCAAAACGAAGTATGGGTTGTATGAATGGCTGGTTATGCCGTTTGGTCTCACAAATGCCCCTAGTACGTTCATGAGATTGATGAATGAAGTACTTAGGCCGTTTTTGGGAAAGTTCGTGGTGGTGTATTTGGATGATATTCTTGTCTATAGTTCTAACAAGGAGGATCATTTGAGTCATTTGCAACAATTGTTCGAAGTTCTAAGGGAGAACAAATTATACGGGAAACTTGAGAAGTGCACGTTTATGCAAAAGGAGATTGGCTTCCTTGGTTTCATCATTGCCGATGAAGGTGTGAAAGTGGATCCTTCCAAAGTAGAAGCAATCTCTTCTTGGCCGGTTCCCACAACTATCACCGAGGTGAGATCTTTTCATGGTTTAGCTTCATTTTATAGGAGGTTTATAAATAATTTCAGCACGTTATTAGCCCCTATAACTGAATGCACTAAACATGGAAAATTTACATGGAGTGACGCAGCTCAAAAGGCGTTTGAACTTGTTAAGGAGAAAATGTGTGACACGCTTGTTTTGGCTTTACCCGATTTCACTAAACCATTTGAAGTTGAGTGTGACGCAAGTGGAACGGGTATTGGGGCTGTTTTAATTCAATGTGGCAAACCTATTGCTTATTTTAGCGAGAAACTAAATCAGGCCAAGTTGAATTATTCCACGTATGATAAAGAGTTTTATGCCATGGTTAGAGCTCTTAATCATTGGAGTCACTATTTACGACCACAAGCTTTTGTTCTCCATTCTGATCATGAATCGTTGAAGTATATTCATGGACAACATAAGCTTAGTGCTCGTCATGCGAAATGGGTGGAATTCTTACAATCTTTCAATTTTGTTGCCAAGTACAAGGCCGGAAAAGCCAACATTGTAGCGATGCTTTATCTCGGAGACACGTATTGCTTAATATGGTGGATTCCAAGGTACTTGGGTTTGAGTTGATTAAGGAATTCTATGTTCTTGATGAGGAGACACGTGACCTGTTCGTGGCTACCAAGAATGGTCCAAAAGACCATTATCATCAAATGGAGGGGTTTTTGTTCAAGGGGAACAAACTTTGTGTCCCTAAATGTCCCGTTCGAGACTTGCTAATTAGGGAAGCTCATGGAGGTGGGTTGGCGGGCCATTTTGGCGTGAGCAAGACTATGGAGTTGTTACAAGAACATTTCTCATGGCCTCATATGATCAAAGAGGTGCATGCTGTTTTGGCTCGTTGTGGTGTTTGTCAAAGGGCTAAAAGCACGTTCCATAAGGGGTTGTACACTCCTTTACCGACACCGGAGAGACCATGGGAGGATGTTAGTATGGATTTCATTGTGGCTCTTCCTAGGACTCAAAGAGGGAAGGATTCGGTCATGGTGGTGGTGGACCGATTCTCAAAAATGGCGCACTTCGTGCCTTGTCATAAAACGGAAGATGCTATTAATGTTTCTTGTTTATATTTCGGGGAAATTGTTCGCTTGCATGGAGTACCAAGAACTATTGTCTCGGATCGAGATAGTAAGTTTTTGAGTCATTTTTGGAGGTCCCTATGGAGGATGATGGGTACTAAGTTACTTGTTTAGTACTTCACATCACCCCCAAACGGATGGTCAAACTGAAGTGACCAACCGAACTCTAGGCACCTTGTTAAGGGGGCTTAGTGAGTAAGACGGGAAAGGATTAGGATGTCAAGTTATGCCATGCGGAGTTTGCCTACAATAGGACTCCAACTTTTGCAACAAAACATTCACCGTTCGAAGTGGTATATGGGGTTAATCCGTATGTACCTATTGATCTTATTTCGTTGCCTAAAGACTCTTATGTCCACGGAGATGCTAGGCAACAAGCTGAAACAATGGTGAAGGTTCACAAAGAAATACGCACCAATATCGAGAAGACAAATGAGATGTACAAAAAGAAAGCAAACAAAAGTCGAAAACCGAGGTTGTTTGCTCCTGGGGATTTGGTGTGGATTCACTTGAGGAAGGAGAGGTTTCCAAGTAAAAGAAAGCATAAACTCATGCCCCGAGCTGAAGGACCTTTCAAGGTTCTTGAACGTTATGGGGACAATGCTTACAAGATAGACCTTCCCGGAGACTATGGCGTGGCAGCAACATTCAACGTAGGGGACTTATCCCCCTATTTAGAAGATGAAGATGTGCAAGAATTGAGGACAATTCCTTTTGAAGAAGGAGAGGATGATCCGAAATCAGTTGCGAATTCCGAAATTCTACTAAGTACTAATCTCAATCACAACAAGGGAGAAATTCACGGTTTAAGGATTAGTACTAGTTTAATTATGTTGAGCAACGTAGGAAAAGAAGTTAATTAAAAGCTAGTTAGTTTAATTAACGTTTTTGTAATTTTCGGTTTGTGTAACCCCGGAATTATTTTGTTAGCGTAAGTTGTAATATCCACGAAACATGCTTGGGGATGCGATCTACACTTGGGGCGTGTGAAAGGAGGTCCTTGAAGATATTTGTGGAGCTTGTGTTGCAAGCTAAGGGAGGCCATCCACTTGGTGTGGAAAACCGGCCCTCCTTCCCCTTTTAGTCAACAAAACACACAACAACACTATTCATCTTACACCTTGGTTGGAATTAGAGATATTTGTTGTTTAATGCTTTGTTTAATCTTCTAAGTACTTAGATCTTTTGGGATTGATTTGCTTGTAATCTATATATGTATTGTGGATCATAAATGAAAAATCAGTTTTAGTTTTGATTTGAACTTCATGTTTATTCGGCTTTTTGGACATTGAAAAATCCGAAATTTCGCTTGTGATTAAGAAGTAATCTTAATTTCGAAACCCTTGAGTTAAGTGAGTGAAACTTAAGTTAAGAAGAGAGTTAAAATAATTAGTGAGTTTAAACTAATTAAATCCACTCTCCAAAACCCTCCTAAATCAGTTTTAAGTAAGATAAACTTCCAAACCGATTTAGAACCCTTAAAGCAGAAATAAGTGAGTGAAGCTTATCGAGCTTGAGTTATATTTTCGTATACGTTTTCGTATCAATTCTCTCCTAGATTCAAGGGATTAGGATGTAAGGAATTAAGGAGTGTTTCCTTAATTCTTATGGCTGATTTTCGGCCTTGCTTGGTCCTTGGAGGACAAGTTTATTCTATTATAAATAATAGTTCCATGCTATCATTCAAGGCATGTGAGATTTACCTAAAAACTTTGTTATTGAATTTAATTGTGTGATCAATTACTTTCGGCCATTGAGTAATTTTCAGGAGTGATTATTTACTTAGTGTTTAATCTACTTTATTCCAGGAGTGGTGTAAGTGAGATTAAGAGTTAATTAAAATATTCAGGAGTGTTTATTTTAATTATCATATCCGGTGACTTAATCATAATTTTCGGACTTCATTACTTCATCAAGTTCGATCCTTTGCTCGAGATTCTTGATTGCCCATTCACTTTGGACGTGTAATCATATCAGTTGGTATCAGATTTTTCCAGGAGGGTGAGGATAGAAGGGATTCTTCTTTCATTGGTAAGTGCTTCTTCTTTGTCGATCCTTTGTTGGGGATTTGTGTGTGGTTGTGGCTTGCTATTTCTTCTGTGACGTAGCATCTTAATTGGGTTATAATGGCGGAATTGGCTGAAATAAAAGCTCTTATTGAGAAACTCTTTAACACTCAAAATGAAGAAAAAGAAAAAAGGGAAAGATTAACAGTAGCTCATAACATTCTTGCGGGTAAAGTGAACAATAAAAACGACCCTAATCATGTTGACTATGAATCTGATGTTGAAGAGGTTAAAATTGTTTAACCGACTTATGATAATGATAGGGGGATTAAACTAGATGACTTTACTTGGTGATTCTAGTCCCGAGGATTTACTTGAATGGATTCGTCAACTTGAGAAAATTTGTGATTATAAGGGGTTTGATGATGAGAAACGTTTTAAAATTGCCACCATTAGACTAACTAAGTATGCTGGAATTTGGTTAGAAAGTCTGAAGGCAAAAAGGGCGAGACTTGGGAAACCTAAGCTTAAAAGTTGGACTAAGCTTAAAAGGAAATTGCATGAGAAGTTTGTTCCAAGTGATTTTATTCAACGACAATACATGATAAAAAATTCTTTGACTCAAGATGTGTCGAGTGTGCATGATTACATGGTTGAACTTGACAAGTTGTGTTTGATTTGTGATGTTGAGGAGGTCGAACAAGAGAAAATTGCTAGGTTTGTTAATGGACTTAATAAATCTATTGCTAGAAAGGTTGATGTGTCGAATTATAGTACTTTTGATGATGTGTGTCGATTGGCTTTAAAATTTGAAAGGCATGAATTGGAGGAAAAGAAACCATATGGGGAAAATTCGGCCATAATAAGACCAGCTCTTCTTCTTCTTTCGTCCCTTCTTCTTCTTCTAACTCTTCTAAAACCTTTGAGAAAAAAGATAATCCTTCTAAGGGGGAACAAAAGGGAGACCGTCCTAAATTGGTGATTCCTAGAGAAAAATGGGAGGAAACTCGAAAGTGTTTTAAGTGTCAAGGGAGGGGTCACATTGCTAGTAATTGTCCATCTAGGAAGACCTTAACGATGAGACAATACATGGAAATAGAGGAGGAAGAAAGAACGTATAACATTGTGTGTGAAAAGGAGGAAGAATGTGAAAGTGATGATAATGAGATTGCATATGCCGAAGATGAATCTAGGATGCTTGGGGTTATTAGGAGAACCTTGCATGTTGATCATTCTCCTAACCATGATCAAAGAGAAAACTTGTTTCATACTAGATGTCGAATTGGTGAGTTTACATGTAATGTAATTATTGTGAGTGGTTCATGTACGAATGTGGTTGCTTCTAATGTGGTTTCTAAGTTGAATTTGATTGTTAGAGACCATCCACATCCTTATAAGTTGAGTTGGTTGGATGACAAAACGGGTTTGTTGGTGAAAAAGCAAGCTCTTGTGTCGTTTTCTATTGGGGGTTACAAAGATGAGTTGTGGGGTGATGTTCTACCCATTAGTGCTTGTCATCTTCTTCTTGGTAGACCTTGGCAATATGATCGAAAAGTTGTTCATGAGGGCGAAACCAATGTGTACACGGTTTTGATGGGTTCTAAAAAGATTCGGTTGGTTCCTTTGTCTCCTAGTTCCATGGCACCCAAGAAGGTGGTTGAAACGAAACAAAACTTGTTTCTTTCGGCCAAAGAATTCGAGAAAGAGGTAGAGTTGGAAGGACATTGTTATGCTTTATGTGTTAAACTTGCTTTGACTAATGGTGTTTCTTCTAGTAGTCCGAAACTTGCAGCTCTATTGGACGAATTTTGTGATGTTTTTCCGGAAGAATTACCTCAAGGATTACCACCATTGAGAGGCATTGAGCATGCTATTGATCTTGTGCCAGGCGCACCTTTGCCAAATAAGCCGGCATATAGATGTGATCCCGTAGCTTCTAAGGAGCTACAAAAGCAAATTGAAGAGTTGATTGACCGAGGCTATGTAAGAGAAAGCATGAGTCCATGTGCCGTTCCCGCTTTGCTTGTTCCTAAGAAAGATGGTACTTGGAGGATGTGTATTGATAGTAGAGCCGTCAACAACATTACAATCAAGTATCGTTTTCCTATGCCTAGATTGGAGGACATGCTTGATGAGCTACATGGAGCTTCGATTTTTTTCGAAGATTGATTTGAGGAGTGGTTATCATCAAATGAGAATTCGGGAAGGAGATGAATGGAAAACTGCTTTCAAGACCAAACAAGGTCTATATGAGTGGATGGTGATGCCCTTTGGTCTTTGCAATGCTCCTAGTTCATTTATGAGACTTATGAATGAGGTACTACGTCCCTTTCTTAACAAGTTTATTGTTGTCTATTTAGATGATATTCTTGTATATAGTACTAGTGTTGAGTCTCATTTACTTCACTTGAGAGCTTTATTTGAAAAATTAAGAGAGCAAAAGTTGTATGGAGAAATGGAAAAGTGTGATTTTCTTGTTCCTAGTATTGCTTTTCTTGGTTACATTGTGTCTAGGGATGGAGTTCATGTGGATCCGGAAAAAGTCAAGGCCATGTCTTCATGGTTGGCGCCTACAAGTGCTCATGAATGTCGAAGCTTTCATGGTCTAGCTTCCTTTTATAGAAGATTCATCCGAAATTTCTCAACTATCATGGCACCAATCACGGATTTGATGAAAAAAGGGAGTTTTCATGGAACTCTCATGCTCAAAAGGCGTTTGATGAAGTCAAGGAGTTACTTTGCAACGCTCCTATCCTTGCCTTGCCGGATTTCAACAAATTGTTCGAAGTTGAGTGTGATGCTAGTGGACTTGGAGTTGGGGCGGTTTTGCTTCAAGAAAGGAGGCCCATTGCCTACTTTAGTGAGAAGTTGAGTGGCGCCAAACTCAATTACTCCAACTATGATCGTGAATTCTATGCAATTGTGAGAGCCTTGGATCATTAGTCTCATTACTTGAGGCCCAAGCCTTTCATTCTTCATTCGGATCATGAAGCACTCAAATACATCCATGGGCAGCAAAAGCTCAACCATAGGCATGCTAAGTGGGTTGAATTCCTACAAGCCTTCACATTTTTGTCCAAGTACAAGGAAGGTAAGAGTAACATTGTTGCGGATGCCCTTTCTAGGCGTTCCTATCTTTTGGCCTTGGTTGATGCAAGGGTGTTGGGGTTTGAACACTTAAAGGATTTGTATGATAATGATGATGATTTCCGTGAGTTCTTTAAGAGTCCTAGTGGTTTGTTTGTGGTACAAGAGGGGTTTTTGTTTAAGGGGAACAAGCTATGCATTCCTAAAAGTGGCGTGAGCGAGTTGCTTGTGAGAGAAGTTCATAGTGGAGGGGTGGCTGGTCATTTCGGTGTTTAAAAGACATTAGACACTTTGAATGAGAGTTTTTATTGGCCTAACATGATGAGGGATGTTCATATGGTGGTTAGTAAGTGTGCTACTTGTCAAAGGTCGAAGAGTACCTTCCATAAAGGCCTTTATACTCCATTACCCGTACCTGATACACCTTGGGATAGTGTGAATTTGAATTTCATTGTTGGATTACCATTATGGTGGTGGATTTATACTCAAAGGGGGAAGGACGCCATTATGGTGGTGGTGGATCGATTTTCGAAGATGGCTCACTTTGTTCCAATGCATAAAACGATGATGCTTTGCATGTGGCGGATTTATACTTCAAAGAGATTATTCGATTGCATGGTATTCCTAGAAGTATTGTTAGTGATCGTGATACGAAGTTCCTTAGTCATTTTTGGAGGAGCTTATGGAAGATGGTGGGGACTAAGTTACTCTTTAGCACAAGTCATCATCCTCAAACAGATGGTCAAACGAAGTGACTAATAGAACTCTTGGAGCTTTGTTACGTGGCTTGGTGAGTAAGACACAAAAGGATTGGGATATAAAGCTAGCTCACGCCGAGTTTGCTTATAATCGAGCTCATTCTTCTACTACTTCTAAGTCTCCATTTGAGGTGGTCTATGGTATCAATCCTTTCCTTCCTATTGATTTTGTGTCATTAACTAAATCTGAAATTCATGTTGATTCAAAGAAGAGGTTGGAAGCCTTTAAGAAGACTTGTGAGCAAGTGAAAGCACGAATTGAGAAGATGAATACTCAATACAAAGAACGGGCCAACAAACATAGAAGACAACCGAAATTTCAGATTGGTGATTTGGTTTGGATTCATTTGAGGAAAGAACGATTTCCAAGTAGAAGGAAGAACAAGCTTATGCCTAGAGCTGATGGTCCATTCAAAGTTATTGATGTGATTAATGAAAGTGCTTATAAGATCGAGCTTCCAAGTGATTATGGAGGTGATCCGAAATCAGTTGCGAATTCCGAAATTCTACTAAGTACTGATCTCAATCACAACAAGGGAGAAATTCACGGTTTAAGGATTAGTACTAGTTTAATTATGTTGAGCAACGTAGGAAAAGAAGTTAATTAAAAGCTAGTTAGTTTAATTAACGTTTTTGTAATTTTCGGTTTTTGTAAAACCGGAATTATTTTGCGTAGCGTAAGTTGTAATATCCACGAACATGCTCGGGGATGCGAATCACCCTAGGGACGTGTGAAAGGAGGTTCTTAGAGATATTTGTGGAGCTTGTGTTGCAAGCTAAGGGAGGCCATCCACTTGGTGTGGAAAACCGGCCCTCCCCCTTTGCCTCCTTTGAATAAGTCAACAAAACACACAACAACACTATTCCTCTTACATCCTTGTTGGAAATTAGAGATATTAGTTGTTTCTTGCTTTGTTTAATATTTTGAGTACTTAGATCTTTTGGGAAATAATTAGCTTGTAATATATATATGTAATGGTGATCATAAATAAAAGCAGATTTGGATAATTGAAATTTAAGCTTTGTGCTTCAAATTAAAACACGTTGTGTTAAAGATTAAAAACCGAGGTTTTTATTCTATCTTTGAACCGATTTTCTTGGGAGGTCAAACTACGAGAAAGTCAACCTAATTGACATATTCGAGAGTGGAGATTCTCGTTCTTTGTTAATTAAATACGTAATTGAGGGAGAGAGTGGAGATTCATTTCCTTAGTTGCAAACCGAATTATAAACTTAAGGTGGAGGCTTTTAGTTTATTGTTCAACTATCGTAATCACAATTCTTTTGAAGTGATTTCGTATCAAGTGGTATCAAAGCTGAGTTCCGAAATGGACGAGGAAATAGATGATAATGCTAGAAGAGATGCAATGCTAGAAGCTTTAGCTAAGCAAAATGAAGCATTACACGACATGATGGCAAAGATAACCTTAGAATTGTTTAAGAAGAAACCCAATGAGGAAGAAAGGAGTTCTAGGGCTGTTGATAGGGGTTTAAAAAATTGAAGTTCCGGATTTTGATGGAGCTAGTGATCCGGAATTATACATTGAATGGGAACGTTCTTTGGAGCGTTTTTTGATTACAAAGACACTCCGAATGACAAGAGATACAAGGTTGCTGTTTTGAAGCTAACCAAATATGCATCCATTTGGTTAGAAGGATTGAAGAGGCAAAGAGTGAAAGAGAACAAATCCAAGATTGCTACTTGGGAAAAATTGAAGAAGCAATTGAGGAAACGTTTTGTTCCAACTAACTACAAACAAAATCAGTATGTTAGGTGGTCCACACTCAAGCAAGGCGCCATGCCTATGGAGGAGTACATCAAGGAATTTGAGAAGCTTTCCATTGTTTGTGAAATCGAAGAAATGGAGGAGCAAAAGTTAGGCCGATTCTTAGGAGGCCTAAACGAAGAGGTGCGTGAGAAAGTGGAGGTGTTTCCATACCTCACATTCGATGAAGCTTGCAAAGTGGCTCTCAAAATGGATAGCCAAAAGAAGAAATCAGTAGCAAGTAAGTCTTATTCCAAGCCATTTAGTACTTTCAAAGTTAATCCTAGTACTAGTAATCTTGATAAGAACAAAAAACCTGATTTCACTAGGAAAGACAAGGAGAAAGTCGGAGATGACAAAACCTTAAAAGTGAAATGTTTTAAGTGTCAAGGCTATGGCCATTACCAAGCTAATTGTCCGACTAAAAGAATCATGACCATAAGAGATATAATAGAAATAGACGAGTTGGAAAGACAATCTCTTTTAGCAATGGAACATGATAAAAATGGGAGTGAGGATGAGGAGGACGTGTGCAATCCTGAAATGGAGGGTGAAACCTTAGTGATTAGGAGGTCCTTATACTCAAATGTGGTGGCCGAAAATGAGGAACAAAGGGAGACCATTTTTCATTCGAAATGCCTAGTGAAAAAAAAACTATGCAATTTGATCATAGATGGTGGAAGTTGTACTAATGTAGCTTCAACTGAACTTGTAGAGAAGTTAGCATTACCTATGACGAAACATCCAATTCCTTATAAACTGAAATGGCTAGATGATGATAGTGAAGTAAGGGTAAAAAATAGAGTTTTAATCACATTCTCAATTGGAAATTATGAAGATGAAATTCTATGTGATGTAATCCCTATGACTGCGTGCCATATACTACTTGGTAGACCGTGGCAATTTGATCGCAAAGTGATGCATGATGGTTTTAAAAATGTGTATAAGGTGAACAAGAATGGCAAAACCAAAACCTTACTACCATTACCTCCTTCAAAAATCCGAAACACAAAACCAACACCAAAAGAAAACCCGATGTGTAGTGGCGTGTTCTTAGGGAGAAAACGATTCGAGAGGGAGTTGGAGGAAAATCGGTTGGTGTATATTCTGGTTGCCAAGGAGATGAATGAGGGAGTGAACGTTGAGGATCCGCATTTGAGGGAGTTGTTGGAGGAGTTTGGAGATGTGTTCCCTAATGATCTACCAAATGGCCTACCCCCTAAACGTGGAATTGAACATCAAATTGATCTCATTCCCGGAGCACCAATTCCAAATAAGCCTTCCTATAGATGTAATCCCAAAGAGAGTGAGGAATTACAAAGCCAAATCAGTGAGTTGATGGGCAAGGGATACGTGAGGGAGAGCAAGAGTCCGTGTGCCGTTCCGGCTTTGCTTGTGCCAAAAAAGACGGTTCATGGAGGATGTGTATTGATAGCCGTGCTGTGAATAACATCACCATAAAGTACAGATTTCCCATCCCTAGATTAGATGACATGCTAGATGAGTTGAGTGGATCCAAGTTGTTTTCGAAAATTGATTTGAGAAGTGGATACCACCAAATATGCATGAAGGAGGGAGATGAGTGGAAAACGGCTTTCAAAACAAAGTATGGGTTGTATGAATGGCTGGTTATGCCATTTGGTCTCACAAATGCTCCTAGTACTTTCATGAGATTAATGAATGAGGTACTTAGGCCGTTTTTGGGAAAGTTCGTAGTTGTATATTTGGATGATATTCTTGTTTTCGGTGCTAACAAGGATGATCATTTAAATCATTTGCAACGAGTGTTCGAGGTTTTGAGAGAGCAAAAATTATATGGGAAGCTTGAAAAGTGCACGTTCATGCAACGAGAGCTTGGCTTCCTTGGGTTCATAATTTCGGATGAAGGGGTGAAGGTGGATCCATCCAAAGTTGAAGCAATTTCTTCTTGGCCGGTTCCTACAACTATCACCGAGGTGAGGTCTTTTCATGGTTTAGCTTCGTTTTATAGGAGGTTTCTAAACAATTTCAGCACCTTATTAGCTCCTATAACGGAATGCACAAAACATGGAAAATTTGAATGGAGTGACGCAGCTCAAAAGGCGTTTGAGCTTGTAAAAGAGAGAATGTGTAAAACGCCTATCCTAGCTTTACCTGATTTTGCAAAACCATTTGAAGTTGAGTGTGATGCAAGTGGAACGGGTATTGGGGCTGTTTTGATTCAATGTGGCAAGCCTATTGCGTATTTTAGCGAAAAATTAAATCAGGCTAAGTTGAATTATTCTACTTATGATAAAGAGTTCTACGCCATGGTTAGATCTCTTAATCATTGGAGTCACTATTTACGACCACAAGCTTTTGTTCTTCATTCCGATCATGAATCACTGAAATATATTCATGGACAACATAAGCTTAGTGCTCGGCATGCTAAATGGGTAGAGTTCTTACAATCGTTCAACTTTGTTGCTAAGTACAAGTCCGGAAAAGCTAACGTGGTAGCTGATGCTTTATCTCGGAGACACGTGTTGCTTAATATGGTGGATTCCAAGGTACTTGGGTTTGAACTGATTAAAGAATTTTATGTTCTTGATGAGGGGACACGAGATCTGTTCGAAGCTACCAAAGATGGTCCAAAAGACCATTATCATCAAATGGAGGGGTTCTTGTTCAAGGGGAACAAACTTTGCGTTCCTAAATGTCCCGTTCGAGACTTGCTAATTAGAGAGGCTCATGGAGGTGGGTTGGCGGGCCATTTTGGCGTGAGCAAGACTATGGAGTTGTTACAAGAACATTTCTCATGGCCTCATATGATCAAAGAGGTACATGCTGTTTTGGCTCGTTGTGGTGTTTGTCAAAGGGCTAAAAGCACGTTCCATAAGGGGTTGTACACTCCTTTACCGACACCGGAGAGACCATGGGAGGATGTTAGTATGGATTTCATTGTGGCTCTTCCTAGGACTCAAAGAGGGAAGGATTCGGTCATGGTGGTGGTGGACCGATTCTCAAAAATGGCGCACTTCGTGCCTTGTCATAAAACGGAAGATGCTATTAATGTTTCTTGTTTGTATTTCAGGGAAATTGTTCGCTTGCATGGAGTACCAAGAACTATTGTCTCGGATCGAGATAGTAAGTTTTTGAGTCATTTTTGGAGGTCCCTATGGAGGATGATGGGTACTAAGTTACTATTTAGTACTTCACATCACCCCCAAACGGATGGTCAAACCGAAGTGACCAACCGAACTCTAGGCACCTTGTTAAGGGGCTTGGTGAGCAAGACGGGAAAGGATTGGGATGTCAAGTTATGCCATGCGGAGTTTGCCTACAATAGGACTCCAACTTTTGCAACAAAACATTCACCGTTCGAAGTGGTATATGGGGTTAATCCGTATGTCCCTATTGATCTTATTTCGTTGCCTAAAGACTCTTATGTCCACGGAGATGCTAGGCAACAAGCTGAAACAATGGTGAAGGTTCACAAAGAAATACGCACCAACATCGAGAAGGCAAATGAGATGTACAAAAAGAAAGCAAACAAAAGTCGAAAACCGAGGTTGTTTGCTCCTGGAGATTTGGTGTGGATTCACTTGAGGAAGGAGAGGTTTCCAAGTAAAAGAAAGCATAAGCTCATGCCCCGAGCTGAAGGACCTTTCAAGGTTCTTGAACGATATGGAAACAATGCTTACAAAATAGACCTTCCCGGAGACTATGGCGTGGCAGCAACATTCAATGTAGGAGACTTATCCCCCCTATTTAGAAGATGAAGATGTGCAAGAATTGAGGACAATTCCTTTTGAAGAAGGAGAGGATGATCCGAAATCGGTTGCGAATTCCGAAATTCTACTAAGTACCGATCTCAATCACAACAAGGGAGAAATTCACGGTTTAAGGATTAGTACTAGTTTAATTATGTTGAGCAACGTAGGAAAAGAAGTTAATTAAAAGCTAGTTAGTTTAATTAACGTTTTTGTAATTTTCGGTTTTTGTAAAACCGGAATTATTTTGCGTAGCGTAAGTTGTAATATCCACGAACATGCTCGGGGATGCGAATCACCCTAGGGACGTGTGAAAGGAGGTTCTTAGAGATATTTGTGGAGCTTGTGTTGCAAGCTAAGGGAGGCCATCCACTTGGTGTGGAAAACCGGCCCTCCCCCTTTGCCTCCTTTGAATAAGTCAACAAAACACACAACAACACTATTCCTCTTACATCCTTGTTGGAAATTAGAGATATTAGTTGTTTCTTGCTTTGTTTAATATTTTGAGTACTTAGATCTTTTGGGAAATAATTAGCTTGTAATATATATATGTAATGGTGATCATAAATAAAAGCAGATTTGGATAATTGAAATTTAAGCTTTGTGCTTCAAATTAAAACACGTTGTGTTAAAGATTAAAAACCGAGGTTTTTATTCTATCTTTGAACCGATTTTCTTGGGAGGTCAAACTACGAGAAAGTCAACCTAATTGACATATTCGAGAGTGGAGATTCTCGTTCTTTGTTAATTAAATACGTAATTGAGGGAGAGAGTGGAGATTCATTTCCTTAGTTGCAAACCGAATTATAAACTTAAGGTGGAGGCTTTTAGTTTATTGTTCAACTATCGTAATCACAATTCTTTTGAAGTGATTTCGTATCAGGAGGTGTGAGTGCAACCTTCAATGTTGGTGATCTTAGTCCTTATTTAGATGATGAAAATTTGAGGACATATTCTTTTGAAGAGGGGGAGAATGATACAAGTCAAGGTCAAGGTCAAGCTCCAAATGATCCGATTTGTTTAGTCCTTGAAGTGTTCGGGTTCAATTTAAATTCAAACTCCTCATTTGTGTCATTTCTCAAGTGGGACGATGAGTCCATGGATGAAGCATGAAGATGACACCATTTCTAGAGTCATAGTTATTTTAATTAAGTCTTTAATTTTCAGCAAATAAAGGTCCGAAAATATCTTGTGATATTTCGACCAAGATTAGGCGTGTGATTTGGTTTAGGCGTGTGATTTGGTCCTTGTGCTCCAAGTTTGCAAGTTGTCATTGAGTTGTAATACTTTCCTTATTTCTTGGTGTGTTTAGGCGTGTGAAGGGGGATTATGGGCTGATTTGGTTGTTTCCTTATTTACTCCTTTATTCTCTCCTAGATTCAAGGGATTAGGATGTAAGGAATTAAGGAGTGTTTCCTTAATTCTTATGGCTGATTTTCGGCCTTGCTTGGTCCTTGGAGGACAAGTTTACTCTATTATAAATAATAGTTCCATGCTATCATTCAAGGCATGTGAGATTTACCTAAAAACTTTGTTATTGAATTTAATTGTGTGATCAATTACTTTCGGCCATTGAGTAATTTTCAGGAGTGATTATTTACTTAGTGTTTAATCTACTTTATTCCAGGAGTGGTGTAAGTGAGATTAAGAGTTAATTAAAATATTCAGGAGTGTTTATTTTAATTATCATATCCGGTGACTTAATCATAATTTTCGGACTTCATTACTTCATTAAGTTCGATCCTTTGCTCGAGATTCTTGATTGCTCATTCACTTTGGACGTGTAATCATATCACAAGGATTTCAAGATTAGGATCACTTCTTAATCACAAGAGGAAATTTCGGGTTTGCACTCCAAAAGTTCGAATAAGCACAATGCTCAAGTTTAACAACCAAATCTTTTTGTAATTGGAATCACTCGAAAATTCCAAGTAACTTGTTCGGAATCATCAAAATGATTCTACCGCGCCACAGACCAAACGTACAAAACAGTTTCTACTTAAAACAACTTCTAAACATAATTAGTGAAAGTAAAGCATGTTTAGAACTCAACTAACACTAAACTTGCTAATTAAGCCTAATTAATTATTACAAAAATGAGAGCATAAAAAAAGCTAACTGAGCTAACTGAGAAATATCCATTGTTCGATTGTTTCCGCTGGTATTGGGTCTCCTAAACACACGTGAGAGGAATCTCATTTCGCATCACTTGGAATCCACCATATTAAGCAATACGTGTCTCCGAGATAAAGCATCAGCTACAATGTTGGCTTTTCCGGCCTTGTACTTGGCAACAAAATTGAAAGATTGTAAGAATTCCACCCATTTCGCATGACGAGCACTAAGCTTATGTTGGCCATGAATATACTTCAACGATTCATGATCAGAATGGAGAACAAATGCTTGTGGTCGTAAATAGTGACTCCAATGATTAAGAGCTCTAACCATGGCGTAAAACTCTTTATCATACGTGGAATAATTCAACTTGGCCTGATTTAGTTTCTCGCTAAAATAAGCAATACGTTTGCCACATTGAATTAAAACAGCCCCAATACCCGTTCCACTTGCGTCACACTCAACTTCAAATGGTTTAGTGAAATCAGGTAAAGCCAAAATAGGCGTGTTACACATTTTCTCCTTAACAAGTTCAAACGCCTTTTGAGCCGCGTCACTCCATGTAAATTTTCCATGTTTAGTGCATTCAGTTATAGGGGCTAATAACGTGCTGAAATTATTTATAAACCTCCTATAAAATGAAGCTAAACCATGAAAAGATCTCACCTCGGTGATAGTTGTGGGAACCGGCCAAGAAGAGATTGCTTCTACTTTGGAAGGATCCACTTTCACACCTTCATCGGCAATGATGAAACCAAGGAAGCCAATCTCCTTTTGCATAAACATGCACTTCTCAAGTTTCCCGTACAATTTGTTCTCCCTTAGAACTTCGAACAATTGTTGCAAATGACTCAAATGATCCTCCTTGTTAGAACTATAGACAAGAATATCATCCAAATACACAACCACGAACTTTCCCAAAAACGGCCTAAGTACTTCATTCATCAATCTCATGAACGTACTAGGGGCATTTGTGAGACCAAACGGCATAACCAGCCATTCATACAACCCATACTTCGTTTTGAAAGCCGTCTTCCACTCATCTCCCTCTCTCATGCATATTTGGTGGTATCCACTTCTCAAATCAATTTTCGAGAACAAATTGGATCCACTCAACTCATCCAACATGTCATCTAACCTAGGGATGGGAAATCTGTATTTGATAGTTATATTGTTCACGGCACGGCTATCAATGCACATCCTCCATGTTCCGTCTTTTTTTGGCACAAATAAAGCCGGAACAGCACACGGACTCTTACTTTCCCTCACGTAACCTTTCTCCATCAATTCACTGATTTGGCTTTGTAACTCCTCACTTTCTTTGGGATTACATCTATAGGAAGGTTTATTTGGAAGTGGTGCTCCGGGAATGAGATCAATTTGATGATCAATTCCACGTTTAGGGGGTAGGCCATTTGGTAGGTCATTAGGAAACACGTCTCCAAATCCCTCCAATAACTCCCTCAAATTCGAATCTTCAACTTCCATTCCCTCATTCACTTCCTTAGCAACTAGAACATACACGACCTGGTTTGTCCCCAACTCCCTCTCGAATCTTTTTCTCCCTAAAAACACACTACCACACACGAGGTTCTTTTTTTGCTTAGGTGTTGTGTCTCGGATTTTTGAAGGGGGTAATGGTAATAAGGTTTTGGTTTTGCCATTCTTGTTTACCTTATACACATTCAAACAACCATCATGCATTACTTTTCGATCAAATTGCCACGGCCTACCAAGGAGAATATGGCACGCAGTCATAGGAATTACATCACATAGAATTTCATCTTCATAATTTCCAATGGAAAACGTGATTAAAACTCTATTCTTCACCCTTACTTCACTATCATCATCTAACCATTTCAGTTTATAAGGATGTGGATGTTTAGTAGTAGGTAATGCTAACTTCTCTACTAGTTCAGTTGAAGCTACATTCGTACAACTACCACCATCAATGATTAACGTGCATAGTTTCTTATTCACTAAGCATTTCGAATGAAAAATGGTTTCTCTTTGTTCCTCATTTTCAGCCACGACATTAGAGTACAAGGATCTCCTAAGAACCAACATTTCACCCTCCATTTCTGGATTACACACGTCCTCATCACTTTCATTTCCGAAATCAGATTTATCATGTTGCTTTTCTAAGAGATATATCCTCTCCAATTCATCTATCTCCTCTATGTCCCTTATAGTCACGACTCTTTTAGTAGGACAAGTCGATTGGTAATGACCATAACCTTGACACTTAAAACATTTCACTTTAAAGGCTTTATCATCTACAACTTTCTCCTTATCTTTCGGAATGAAATCGGATTTTTTGTTCTTATCAAAGTTGCTAGTACTAGTATTAGCTTTAAAAGTACTAACTGGCTTTGAATAAGACTTACTTGTTGTTGCTTTCTTCTTTTGGCTGTCGATTTTTAGAGCCACTTTGCAAGCCTCGTCGAAAGAAAGGTATGGGTACACCTCCACTTTCTCACACACATCCTCATTTAGGCCTCCCAAGAATCTGCCCAATTTTTGCTCCTCCATTTCTTCTATTTCACAAACAATGGAAAGCTTTTCGAATTCCTTGATGTACTCATCCATGGACGTGGTGCCTTGTTTGAGTGTGGACCATCTAACATACTGATTTTGCTTGTAGTTAGTTGGAACAAAACGCTTCCGTAATTGCTTCTTCAATTTCTCCCAAGTAGCAATCTTGGATTTGTTCTCCTTCACTCTTTGCCTCTTCAATCCTTCTAACCAAATGGATGCATATTTGGTTAGCTTCAAAACAGCAACCTTGTATTTCTTGTCATTCGGAGTGTCTTTGTAATCAAAAAACGCTCCAAAGAACGTTCCCATTCAATGTATAATTCCGGATCACTAGCTCCATCAAAATCCGGAACTTTAATTTTCAAACCCCTATCATCAGCCCTAGAACTCCTTTCTTCCTCATTGGGTTTCTTCTTAAACAATTCTAAGGTTATCTTTGCCATCATGTCGTGTAATGCTTCGTTTTGCTTAGCTAAAGCTTCTAGCATCGCATCTCTTCTAGCATTATCATTCATTTCATCGTCCATTTCAGAACTCAGCTCTTGATACCACTTGATGCGAAAACGTATATGAAAAATATAACTCAAGCTCGATAAGCTTCACTCACTTATTTCTGCTTAAGGATTCTAAATCGGTTTGGAAGTTTATCTTACTTAAAACTGATTTAGGAGGGTGTTTGAGAGTGGATTTAATTAGTTTAAGCTCACTAATTATATTAACTCTCTTCTTAAATTAAGTTTCACTCACGTAACTCAAGGGTTTCGAAATTAAGATTACTTCTTAATCACAAGCGAAATTTCGGATATTTCAATGTCCAAAAAACCGAATAAACATGAAGTTCAAATCAAAACTAAAACTGATTTTTCATTTATGATCCACAATACATATATAGATTACAAGCAAATCAATCCCAAAAGATCTAAGTACTTAAAAGATTAAACAAAGCAATAAACAACAAATATCTCTAATTCCAACCAAGGTGTAAGAGAAATAGTGTTGTTGTGTGTTTTGTTGACTAAAAGGGAAGGGGGCCGGTTTTCCACACCCAAGTGGAAGGCTTCCCTTAGCTTGCAACACAAGCTCCACAAATATCTCTAAGAACCTCCTTTCACACGTCCCTAGGGTGATTCGCATTCCCAAGTATGGTTCGTCCAATATTACAACTTACGCTAACAAAATAATTCCGGGTTTACACAAACCGGAAATTACAAAAACGTTAATTAAACTAACTAGCTTTTAATTAACTTCTTTTCCTACGTTGCTCAACAAAATTAAACTAGTACTAATCCTTAAACCGTGAATTTCTCCCTTGTTGTGATTGAGATTAGTACTTAGTAGAATTTCGGAATTCGCAACTGATTTCGGATCAGATAGCATCTTTGCCTCTTTGAGTTCTAGGCAAACCAACAATGAAATCCATGCTCACACTATCCCAAGGATGATCCGGAACTGGTAGAGGCGTGTAAAGCCCTTTATGAAAGGTGCTTTTGAACTTTTGGCACGTTGCACACTTGCTCAGTACCATATGCACATCTTTGATCATGCTAGGCCAATAAAAATGTTCACTCAAAGTAGCAAGTGTCTTTTGAATGCCAAAATGACCAGCAATACCTCCACTATGCACTTCACGAACTAGAAGCTCACGTACCTTGCACTTTGGGACACACAACTTGTTTCCTTTAAAAAGAAAATCCTCTTGAACCATGAACAAACCTTTAGGAGCAGTAAAAATCGAACCAAGTTCATCATCTTCTTTATAAAGCTCTTTCAAGTGTTCGAACCCCATTACTCTTGCATCCACCATAGCTAGCAAATAAGATCTCCTTGAAAGTGCATCTCGCCACAATATTGCTCTTTCCTTCTTTGTATTTGGACGAGAAGGTGAAGGATTGGAGAAACTCGACCCACTTGGCGTGCCTATGATTGAGTTTTTGTTGGCCATGAATGTGTTTGAGCGCCTCATGATCCGAATGTAGGATGAATGGTTTAGGCCTCAAATAATGTGACCAATGGTCCAAAGCTCGAACAATAGCATAAAACTCACGATCATAATTTGAGTAGTTCAACTTGGCACCATTGAGCTTCTCACTAAAGTATGAAATAGGGCGCCTCTCTTGGATCAAAACAGCACCAATTCCCAATCCACTTGCATCACACTCTACCTCGAACAACTTGTTGAAATCCGACAAAGCAAGTATAGGAGCACTACACAACTTCTCTTTCACTTCTTCAAAAGCCTTTTGCGCCAAAGGAGACCATTCAAACTCACCTTTCTTCAACAAAGCTGTGATAGGAGCCATAATGGAAGAGAAGTTTCGAATGAATCTTCTAGAGAACGAAGCCAAACCATGGAAGCTTCGACATTCACTAGCATTAGTAGGGGCCAGCCATGAAGAAATTGCTTGCACCTTCGAAGGATCAACATGAACTCCTTCCTTGGAAACAATGTAACCAAGAAACGTTATGCTCGACACAAGGAACTCACACTTTTCCATCTTGCCGAAAAGTTTTTGTTCTCTAAGCTTCTCAAATAAACTTCTTAAATGTATGTATCAAATGATCATCAATACTCTTACTATAAACAAGGATATCATCCAAATAAACAACAACAAATTTGTTTAAAAAGGAACGAAGTACCTCATTCATAAGTCGCATGAAAGAACTAGGGGCGTTGCATAAGCCAAAAGGCATCACCATCCATTCATAAAGACCTTGTTTATAGTCTTGAATGCTGTTTTCCACTCATCCCCTTCTCGAATCCTCATTTGATGATAACCACTTCTAAGATCGATCTTGGAGAAAATCGAGGCTCCATTGAGTTCATCAAGCATATCCTCCAATCTAGGCATGGGAAATCGATACTTCACGGTGATATTGTTCACGGCCCTACTATCAATGCACATTCTCCATGTACCATCTTTCTTAGGCACAAGTAAAGCGGGAACCGCACAAGGACTCATGCTTTCTCTTACATACCCTCTTTCGATCAATTCTTCAATTTGTCGTTGAAGTTCTTTGGAAGCACTTGGATCACACCTATAAGCGGGTTTATGATGTGATTCTTGAAACAAGATTCACGAAATTTAGGCTCTTTGATGTAGTTTAGTGGCTTTTGTAGATGAAAGATCGAAACTTTAATGAAATCAGTAGCAAAAATCAAGTATATTGGCGTATTTCGTCTCAATAACTCGATTGGTAACCAGGATATGGAGAACTTAGGCGTATTTCGTCTCAAAGTTCAACTAGGGGGGTTTTGGATTCTCTCCGGATTCGTTTTGGATTCTCTCCTAAATCTGTAATTCACAAGAATTAACTTAAACATACTCTACCTTTATTAATATGACCGATGGTCTATTTATAGTGCACAAATAATCCTAAACTGATTAGAACTAATAAAGCAAATTAACCTAAACCTAGTAGAACTAGTAAAGCATAAAAGATAAACAAAAACATAACAAACTAATCTATCTAATCCACACGGCTGTGATCGATTTCACACGCCTAATGTGATTAGAACTCCTAACATAACTCAAACTCTAATTAAAATAAAGTCCTAATGCAATTGAAACTCTAAACAAACTATAAATTAAAGCCCTAAATTACAAAGAATTCTAACAGAATTAGAACTCTACATAACTAATACTTCTATTTCACATCAAACTCCCCTTCTTGAAAGAAACTTGTCCTCAAGTTTCGTCATCCGGAAAACATGGGACGAGATCACTGGAAGTGAGAGTTGCACAAATACCATCCGCAAGTAGAACTTTGAACGTTTCATACCCAATTTGCTCAATGATTTCGAATGAGCCTTCATCCATCGGTTCGTCGTACTTGTGATTGATATGCAGTTTTTGAGCGTTTAAAGACAACCAAACACGATCACCTTTGGCCAGCTTACTACCTTGGCGCAATTGGAGGTAATTAGCTCGACGTTCCTTCTTGTTGTTGGCGGTGTCCAGCAGCTCATGGTGGCAAGAAGCAAGGCAAACATGCGAACCATGCTTAGGTGGTGGTTCCTCCATAACGGCAGCAGCATCAATGGGCTTTGGACGCCTAGTTTTAGGAGGCAAAGACTGCAAGATCATGCGTTTATCACCCATCAAAACCGAATAAGCATTGGTTTTGCCATTATGCATCACATGACGATCACTTTGCCAAGGACGGCCTAGTAATAACGAGCATGCAATCATGGGCAAGGCATCACACCATAGTTGATCCATATATTCACCCACACGGAAGCCAACTAACGCTTGTTTACGCACCCAAACGCCATCATCATTCAACCAACTCGGTTTATATGGATGCGGATGCTTGCGAGTTTGCAAATTCAATGATTCAGCCAAAGTGAAATCAAACACGTTAGTACATGATCCGCTATCTATGATAAAGGGACAAACTTTACCCTTGATGACACAATTGGAGTGAAAAAGATTGTTGCGTTGCTCATCGTCATTCTCATCATGGCTGGAAGTAAATAAAGATCGGCGGATGAGCAAAGTAGGATGCTCATGTTCCGGAGCACAAATTGGTTGCTTCGACCAAAAGTCATCATCATCCATAGGTGGATCAGTTGAGGCCGAAGTAGAAGATTGTTGTGCGTGCATCTCTTGAGCCAAATAGCAGACTAACTCCTCACGAGTGGTGAGAGAAGCATTGGGACAGTTGCGAGCAATATGACCGAGGCCTTGGCAACGAAAGCATTGAGGTTTCTTGGCCTTTAACGTGGCACTAGAAGGAACAGTGATAGATGTGGTGGAGGACTCGATCTCCTTGGGCTTATCACGCACCAAGTCGTCGTGGTGGGAGGAGTACTCGACGAGGCATCCAACGAGGCAGCAGGGTGTTTGAACCACGAAGGCTTCTTAAAACGAGAATCGGTTTGTTGGCGTTCAATCTTAGAAGCAAGGATGCAAACATCATCAAATGTGACATATTGCTGCAGTTCAACCAAGTTGGCGATGGATTTGCTCAAACCGACAAGAAAACGAGCAATTTTTTGTTCGTCCACTTCTTGAATGTCACACGCCATATGGAGCCGTTCAAACTCCTTAATGTACTGCTCAACGCTCAAAGTGGCCTGATGCAATGAGTTAAGGCGCACAAAAAGCTCCTGTTTGTAGGTACGAGGCACAAAACGCTTGCGCATCTTAGCTTTGAGAGATGACCAGCAATCAATGGCCGGTTTGTCCTCTCTTGCACGCCGTGTCCGCATAGAGTCATACCAAAGGGAAGCGTACTTCGTGAGTTTCAGAATAGCATATGAAAAACGAGAGCCTTCACTCAAGTTCTTATGATCAAAGAACCGATCCAACCTTCTTTCCCATTCCAAATAGGATTCGGGGTCGAGGTCTCCATCAAACGAAGGCAAATCAGCCAGCTTGATGTCATCTTCACGCCTAAGTTGATGTTGTGGGGGTCGGGCGAAATTTGTGTCGCGTTGGAGGGTCTGGTATTGGTTGTTCATAGCAGCCATTTGCGCAGCAAGTTGTTGGATGGCTTGTTACCAAGTTTCGGGTTCATCAGGCATGGTGGAAGGGAAATAAAATAGCACGGCAGGGGAGATGTGTGGGGCGCAAGAAACGTAATTTGACTCAGATGTATGTGATGACTGCGACTTCGTTACTGGTTCAAATGTGCTCAAATTTTAACACAAGATAGATCTCTTTGTTAGCTTTCCAACGAACTATTGAATTGTGGCCAGACGAACAGTTTTACCGAACTGGGGTCAGATTTGACGCAAAGCAGCAGTGCGGGGGTGGAAATCAGCAGCCACACCACTTGATGTGATTCTTGAAACAAGATTCACGAAATTTAGGCTCTTTGATGTAGTTTAGTGGCTTTTGCAGATGAAAGATCGAAACTTTAATGAAATCAGTAGCAAAAATCAAGTATATTGGCGTATTTCGTCTCAATAACTCGATTGGTAACCAGGATATGGAGAACTTAGGCGTATTTCGTCTCAAAGTTCAACTAGGGGGGTTTTGGATTCTCTCCGGATTCGTTTTGGATTCTTCTCCTAAATCTGTAATTCACAAGAATTAACGTAAACATACTCTACCTTTATTAATATGACCGAATGGTCTATTTATAGTGCACAAATAATCCTAAACTGATTAGAACTAATAAAGCAAATTAACCTAAACCTAGTAGAACTAGTAAAGCATAAAAGATAAACAAAAACATAACAAACTAATCTATCTAATCCACACGGCTGTGACTGATTTCACACGCCTAATGTGATTAGAACTCCTAACACAACTCAAACTCTAATTAAAATAAAGTCCTAATGCAATTGAAACTCTAAACAAACTATAAATTAAAGCCCTAAATTACATAGAATTCTAACAGAACTAGAACTCTACATAACTAATACTTCTATTTCACATCAGTTTATTAGGCAAAGGAGCTCCCGGAACTAAATCAATGGCATGTTCAATTCCCCTTAAGGGTGGCAGCCCTTGTGGAAGGTCTTCCGGAAATACATCACAAAATTCTTTCATGAGTGAATCAAGTTGTGGATTACTTGGCTTCACTTCACTTGCAACAGCATGTTTGATGACTAAGGCATAGCACACTCCTTCATCTTCAATCTCCTTCTCGAAATCTTTAGAAGAAAGAAACAAACTAGTCTTCTTTTCTTCCTTCTTGTGAATCACGGCACTAGGAGCCAAAGGATGCAACCTAATCTTCTTGGAACCCACCGAAACTGTATACACGTTGGAGTCCCCTTCATGTATCACTTTTCTATCAAATTGCCAAGGTCTCCCAAGTAAAACGTGACAAGCATTCATGGGAAGTACATCACACCATAACTCATCCTTGTAATTCCCTATGAAGAAAGAAAGTAACGCTTGCTTCTTTACCCTAAGTCCCGTATCATCAAGCCAACTCAACTTGTAGGGGCGTGGATGATCTCTCACAACAAGACTCAATTTGTTCACCAAATCTGCCGCAACAACATTGGTACAAGAACCACTATCAATGATCATGTTACAAGTGTTTTCACCCACCTTGCAACGAGTATGGAACAAGTTCTCTCTTTGTTCTTTGCATGGAAGGCAATCAACATGTAAAACCCTCCTAACAACACCAATAAGCCTACTTGTCATCTTCGGCATATGCATCCTCCTCCTCACTCTCAACCGTGTCATCTCTAGGCACAAATTCGTACAACTCCTCTTCTTCATTCAATTCCATGTATTGCCTCATGGTGAGAGCTTTCTTTGTTGGACAATTACTAGCAATGTGTCCTCTTCCTTGGCACTTGAAACACTTCCGATTTTCTTCAAACTTTTCCCTAGGAACAAAAACTTTCTGTTTTTCGCCCCTTTTATCATCTTTCGTTGTATGTTCTTTCTTAGACCCTTCATAGTTCTTGTTAGAAGATGAATAAGAAGAATAAGAAGAAGAAGGTTTGAAAGAGTTCCCAGTTTTAGCATAGGACGTTTTTGGCTTGTCTTCTTTCTCATGAGATTCAAATTTAAGCGCCAATCTACACACTTCATCAAACGTAGTGTAAGTTGACACCTCTACCTTCCTTGCAATAGGATGGTTCAAGCCTTTGATGTAACGAGCAATTTTCAATGCTTCCCTTTCTTCTATGTCACAAATAAGGCATAGTTTATCAAATTCCATAGTGTACTCATGCACACTCAACGTATCTTGACACAAAGTGGTCAACTTTATGTACTGTTTTTGCTCGTAATCACTTGGCATAAATTTCTCCTTGAGCTTCTCTTTCAACTTAGTCCAACTACTAAGCTTGTCTTTCTTCTTTCTTGCACGTTTTGCCTTCAAATTTTCGAGCCAAATACCAGCATACTTGGTCAATCTAACTGAGGCTATCTTGAATCTCCTTTGATCATCAAACCCTATAATCACACACCTTCTCCAATTGTCGAATCCACTCAAGTAAATCCTCCGGACTAGAATCACCAGTGAAATCATCCAATTTTAATCCCCTATCATCATTGAAATTAGGTTTAACAACCCTAACTTCATCCTCTTCATCCGAAAGTCCAATGTAATCAACACTATTTTTATCCAATTTTTTAGTGATAATAGAAGTTATGGCATCCATTCTAGTTTCAAGTCTACTAACACTATTCAATTACATTATAACTTACTCAAGTGTTTTATTTAGTTATTTGATTAACTCATTCGTTCAATTCAATTTCATTATAACATACTCAAGTGTTTAATTTAGTTATTTGATTAACTCATTCGTTCAATTCAATTACATTATAACTTACTCAAGTGTTTTATTTAGTTATTTGATTAACTCATTCGTTCAATTCAATTACATTATAACTTACTCAAGTGTTTTATTTAGTCATTTGATTAACTCATTCATTCAATTTAATTACATTATAACTTACTCGAGTGTTTTATTTAGTTATTTGATTCACTCCTTCATTCAATTCAATTACATAAAAACTTACTGAAGTGTTATATTTAGTTATTTGATTAACTCATTCGTTCAATTCAATAACATTATAACTTACTCAAGTGTTTTATTTAGTTATTTGATTAACTCATTCGTTCCAATCAATTACATTATAACTTACTCAAGTGTTTTATTTAGTTATTTGATTAACTCATTCATTCAATTTAATTACATTATAACTTACTCGATTTGATGCAAGTCGGACTATCTTTAATTTGCTTTCTTAGGTTGTTGCATGGTTTTACTTTACTCTTAAAGTGAAGGTTTTACATGTAACTAAAAATATGTCTTTTATTATGTTTGTTAGTTAAATTAGTTAATTAAGTTATTTTATTGTTAGTTGAATGTAATAAGTTGGCCGAAATTGGAGTTGTAATAAGGGATGGCTTAGGCGTGTGGTTTTGTGAGATTTATGGAAAGTTTTGCAAAGCTTTCCTAAATCCAATGTTTCCTTAAGTTGTGCTAGATTCTAGGCTTTAATTTAGGGGAAACTTTCCTTATTTACTTAAAGCTAGCCGTGAGTTGTAATGCCTTGGAGGGCAAAGATTACTTGCTGCCCTCCTTATAAATAGGCGCCTAGTCCATTAATAAAAGTAGTGAATTGATTTGAGAATTGTGAGCGTTGCTTATTTCGGTTGTTAACCAAAACAATACTTGTTGCGACTTGTATTCATCTTCTAATTGCGATTAGGAAGAGACCCTCTTATTCCTGCGAGAATCAAGAGTACTATCCTTGTTTTTATTTCTTATTTTCAGCATTCATTCATAATAAAAACATAAAAAGACGTCATTTAAAACTAGGTTAAAGTTTGTGAATTTTCGGACTTCGAAATTCATATCACAATTACTTTCGGCCATTGAGTAATTTTCAGGAGTGATTATTTACTTAGTGTTTAATCTACTTTATTCCAGGAGTGGTGTAAGTGAGATTAAGAGTTAATTAAAATATTCAGGAGTGTTTATTTTAATTATCATATCCGGTGACTTAATCATAATTTTCGGACTTCATTAATTCTTCAAATTCGAACCTTTGCTCGGATTTCCTTGGTTGCTCTTCAACTTGGACGTGCAATCATATCAGTTGGTATCAGATTTTTCCAGGAGGGTGAGGATAGAAGGGATTCTTCTTTCATTGGTAAGTGCTTCTTCTTTGTCGATCCTTTGTTGGGGATTTGTGTGTGGTTGTGGCTTGCTATTTCTTCCGTGACGTAGCATCTTAATTGGGTTATAATGGCGGAATTGGCTGAAATAAAAGCTCTTATTGAGAAACTCTTTAACACTCAAAATGAAGAAAAAGAAAAAAGGGAAAGATTAACAGTAGCTCATAACATTCTTGCGGGTAAAGTGAACAATAAAAACTACCCTAATCACGTTGACTATGAATCTGATGTTGAAGAGGTTAAAATTGTTAAACCGACTTATGATAATGATAGGGGGATTAAACTAGATGACTTTACTGGTGATTCTAGTCCTGAGGATTTACTTGAATGGATTCGTCAACTTGAGAAAATTTGTGATTATAAGGGGTTTGATGATGAGAAACGTTTTAAAATTGCCACCATTAGACTAACTAAGTATGCTGGAATTTGGTTAGAAAGTCTAAAGGCAAAAAGGGCGAGACTTGGGAAACCTAAGCTTAAAAGTTGGACTAAGCTTAAAAGGAAATTGCATGAGAAGTTTGTTCCAAGTGATTTTATTCAACGACAATACATGAGAAAGAATTCTTTGACTCAAGATGTGTCGAGTGTGCATGATTACATGGTTGAATTTGACAAGTTGTGTTTGATTTGTGATGTTGAGGAGGTCGAACAAGAGAAAATTGCTAGGTTTGTTAATGGACTTAATAAATCTATTGCTAGAAAGGTTGATGTGTCGAATTATAGTACTTTTGATGATGTGTGTCGATTGGCTTTAAAATTTGAAAGGCATGAATTGGAGGAAAAGAAACCATATGGGGGAAAATTCGGCCATAATAAGACCAGCTCTTCTTCTTCTTTCGTCCCTTCTCGCTTCTTCTAACTCTTCTAAAACCTTTGAGAAAAAAGATAATCCTTCTAAGGGGGAACAAAAGGGAGACCGTCCTAAATTGGTGATTCCTAGAGAAAAATGGGAGGAAACTCTAAAGTGTTTTAAGTGTCAAGGGAGGGGTCACATTGCTAGTAATTGTCCATCTAGGAAGACCTTAACGATGAGACAATACATGGAAATAGAGGAGGAAGAAAGAACGTATAACATTGTGTGTGAAAAGGAGGAAGAATGTGAAAGTGATGATAATGAGATTGCATATGCCGAAGATGAATCTAGGATGCTTGGGGTTATTAGGAGAACTTAGCATGTTGATCATTCTCCTAACCATGATCAAAGAGAAAACATGTTTCATACTAGATGTAGAATTGGTGAGTTTACATGTAATGTGATTATTGACAGTGGTTCATGTACGAATGTGGTTGCTTTTAATGTGGTTTCTAAGTTGAATTTGATTGTTAGAGACCATCCACATCCTTATAAGTTGAGTTGGTTGGATGACAAAACGGGTTTGTTGGTGAAAAAGCAAGCTCTTGTGTCGTTTTCTATTGGGGGTTACAAAGATGAGTTGTGGGGTGATGTTCTACCCATGAGTGCTTGTCATCTTCTTCTTGGTAGACCTTGGCAATATGATCGAAAAGTTGTTCATGAGGGCGAAACCAATGTGTACACGGTTTTGATGGGTTCTAAAAAGATTCGGTTGGTTCCTTTGTCTCCTAGTTCCATGGCACCCAAGAAGGTGGTTGAAACGAAACAAAACTTGTTTCTTTCGGCCAAAGAATTCGAGAAAGAGGTAGAGTTGGAAGGACATTGTTATGCTTTATGCGTTAAACTTGCTTTGACTAATGGTGTTTCTTCTAGTAGTCCGAAACTTGCAGCTCTATTGGACAAATTTTGTGATGTTTTTCCGGAAGAATTACCTCAAGGATTACCACCATTGAGAGGCATTGAGCATGCTATTGATCTTGTGCCAGGCGCACCTTTGCCAAATAAGCCGGCATATAGATGTGATCCCGTAGCTTCTAAGGAGCTACAAAAGCAAATTGAAGAGTTGATTGACCGAGGCTATGTAAGAGAAAGCATGAGTCCATGTGCCGTTCCCGCTTTGCTTGTTCCTAAGAAAGATGGTACTTGGAGGATGTGTATTGATAGTAGAGCCGTCAACAACATTACAATCAAGTATCGTTTTCCTATGCCTAGATTGGAGGACATGCTTGATGAGCTACATGGAGCTTCGATTTTTTCGAAGATTGATTTGAGGAGTGGATATCATCAAATGAGAATTCGGGAAGGAGATGAATGGAAAACCGCTTTCAAGGCCAAACAAGGTCTATATGAGTGGATGGTGATGCCCTTTGGTCTTTGCAATGCTCCTAGTTCATTTATGAGACTTATGAATGAGGTACTACGTCCCTTTCTTAACAAGTTTATTGTTGTCTATTTAGATGATATTCTTGTATATAGTACTAGTGTTGAGTCTCATTTACTTCACTTGAGAGCTTTATTTGAAAAATTAAGAGAGCAAAAGTTGTATGGAAAAATGGAAAAGTGTGATTTTCTTGTTCCTAGTATTGCTTTTCTTGGTTACATTGTGTCTAGGGATGGAGTTCATGTGGATCCGAAAAAGTCAAAGCCATGTCTTCATGGTTGGCGCTTACAAGTGCTCATGAATGTCGAAGCTTTCATGGTCTAGCTTCTTTTTATAAAAGATTCATCCGAAATTTCTCAACTATCATGGCACCAATCACGGATTTGATGAAGAAAGGGGAGTTTTCATGGAACTCTCATGCTCAAAAGGCGTTTGATGAAGTCAAGGAGTTACTTTGCAACGCTCCTATTCTTGCCTTGCCGGATTTCAACAAATTGTTCGAAGTTGAGTGTGATGCTAGTGGACTTGGAGTTGGGGCGGTTTTGCTTCAGGAAAGGAGGCCCATTGCCTACTTTAGTGAGAAGTTGAGTGGCGCCAAACTCAATTACTCCAACTATGATCGTGAATTCTATGCAATTGTGAGAGCCTTGGATCATTGGTCTCATTACTTGAGGCCCAAGCCTTTCATTCTTCATTCGGATCATGAAGCACTCAAATACATCCATGGACAGCAAAAGCTCAACCATAGGCATGCTAAGTGGGTTGAATTCCTACAAGCCTTCACATTTTCGTCCAAGTACAAGGAAGGTAAGAGTAACATTGTTGCGGATGCCCTTTCTAGGCGTTCCTATCTTTTGGCCATGGTTGATGCAAGGGTGTTGGGGTTTGAACACTTAAAGGATTTGTATGATAATGATGATGATTTCGTGAGTTCTTTAGGAGTCCTAGTGGTTTGTTTGTGGTACAAGAGGGATTTTTGTTTAAGAGAAACAAGCTATGCATTCCTAAGAGTGGCGTGAGGGAGTTGCTTGTGAGAGAAGTTCATAGTGGAGGGGTGGCTGGTCATTTCGGTGTTCAAAAGACATTAGACACTTTGAATGAGAGTTTTTATTGGCCTAACATGATGAGGGATGTTCATATGGTGGTTAGTAAGTGTGCTACTTGTCAAAGGTCGAAGAGTACCTTCCATAAAGGCCTTTATACTCCATTACCCGTACCGATACACCTTGGGATAGTGTGAGTATGGATTTCATTGTTGGATTACCAAGAACTCAAAGGGGGAAGGACCATTATGGTGGTGGTGGATCGATTTTCGAAGATGGCTCACTTTGTTCCTATGCATAAAACTGATGATGCTTTGCATGTGGCGGATTTGTACTTCAAAGAGATTATTCGATTGCATGGTATTCCTAGAAGTATTGTTAGTGATCGAGATACAAAGTTCCTTAGTCACTTTTGGAGGAGCTTATGGAAGATGGTGGGGACTAAGTTACTCTTTAGCACAAGTCATCATCCTCAAACGGATGGCCAAACCGAAGTAACTAATAGAACTCTTGGAGCTTTGTTACGTGGCTTGGTGAATAAGACACAAAAGGATTGGGATATAAAGCTAGCTCACGCCGAGTTTGCTTATAATCGAGCTCATTCTTCTACTACTTCTAAATCTCCATTTGAGGTGGTCTATGGTATCAATCCTTTCCTTCCTATTGATTTTGTGTCATTAACTAAATCTGAAATTCATGTTGATTCAAAGAAGAGGTTGGAAGCCTTTAAGAAGACTTGTGAGCAAGTGAAAGCACGAATTGAGAAGATGAATGCTCAATACAAAGAACGGGCCAACAAACATAGAAGACAACCGAAATTTCAGATTGGTGATTTGGTTTGGATTCATTTGAGGAAAGAACGATTTCCAAGTAGAAGGAAGAACAAGCCTATGCCTAGAGCTGATGGTCCATTCAAAGTTATTGATGTGATTAATGAAAGTGCTTATAAGATCGAGCTTCCAAGTGATTATGGAGGTGTGAGTGCAACCTTCAATGTTGGTGATCTTAGTCCTTATTTAGATGATGAAAATTTGAGGACAAATTCTTTTGAAGAGGGGGAGAATGATACAAGTCAAGGTCAAGGTCAAGCTCCAAATGATCCGATTTGTTTAGTCCTTGAAGTGTTCGGGTTCAATTTAAATTCAAACTCCTCATTTGTGTCATTTCTCAAGTGGGACAATGAGTCCATGGGTGAAGCATGAAGATGACACCATTTCTAGAGTCTTAGTTATTTTAATTAAGCAAATAAAGGTCCGAAAATATCTTGTGATATTTCGGCCATTTGAGGCGTGTCTTAGGCGTGTGAAGTAGGATCCTTGTGTTCCAAGGTTGCACGTTGTCATTGAGTTGTAATATTCCTTGAGTTGCCTTATTTCTTTGTTTCCTTAAGTATGTTAGGCGTGTGAAGGGATTTAGGGGCTGATTTGTGGTTTCCTTATTTACTCCTTTATTCTCTCCTAGAATCAAGGGATTAAGATGTAAGGAATTAAGGAATGTTTCCTTAATTCTTATGGCTGATTTTCGGCCCTTGCTTGGTCCTTGGAGGACAAGTTATTTCTATTATAAATAATAGTTCCATGCTATCATTCAAGGCATGTGAGATTTACCTAAAAACTTTGTTATTGAATTTAATTGTGTGATCAATTACTTTCGGCCATTGAGTAATTTTCAGGAGTGATTATTTACTTAGTGTTTAATCTACTTTATTCCAGGAGTGGTGTAAGTGAGATTAAGAGTTAATTAAAATATTCAGGAGTGTTTATTTTAATTATCATATCCGGTGACTTAATCATAATTTTCGGACTTCATTAATTCTTCAAATTCGAACCTTTGCTCGGATTTCCTTGGTTGCTCTTCAACTTGGACGTGCAATCATATCATCTCTTATGGTCATGATTCTTTTAGTCGGACAATTAGCTTGGTAATGGCCATAGCCTTGACACTTAAAATATTTCACTTTTAAGGTTTTGTCATCTCCGACTTTCTCCTTGTCTTTCCTAGTGAGATCAGTTTTTTTGTTCTTATCAAGATTACTAGTACTAGGATTAACTTTGTGATATGGATCCGATGAGAAAATTGAAGATAACTAAATTAGTGGATCTTATGAATTATTGGGCTTGGATCATCTTACAATTGAAGGTTGTGAATAGTGTTTTGATGTTAATTTTATTTGTTAATGATCCATATGAGAGATGGTCATTTCCTACAAATCCTAGTTCTGTTAGGATTTGTGTTGTTTTCCTAGTTCTAGTAGGAATAGGACTCTTAGTATCCTAATCCTAGTAGGATTAGAAGTCCTAGTTTTGTTAGGAGTATAATAGCTTAGAAATTCTAGTTGAGTTAGAAATCCAAATCCTAGTTGGATTAGGATTCTAATTGGAGTAGAGTTATATGTTTAATAGGAGTCTAGTTAGTAGGCGCCAAGTTGAGCTTGTTCTACTTGGTTTAGGAGTTTGTTATTTCTTTGTTATCTTTTATGTTTTCTAGTCCTAGTATAATTAGGTATTTGTAATGCCTATATAAAGGCTTTATTTCGATCATTAATAAAACAGAGATTATGAGTTTATGAAAGTTTATTTCGTGAGTTTAATTGCTTACAAACCATTAATTAATATTCAGGAGTGTTTATTAGTTAGTGTTAAACAACTTAATTCCGGGAGTGGTTTGAGTGTGTTTAAAAACCATTGAATTCAATTCAGGAGTGATTTGGATTTAGTGCTTGATTAATTAGGCCGAGGAGTGACCTAATTGAATCAAAACCCTATTTGATAGTTCAGGAGTGTTCAATCAAATAGTACTATCCTTTTGTTCGAGTGTTATTTGAGTTTGTTCGTCAAAGATTCAACCAAGAAACCATCAAGAACCAATCTTTCTTTCAAGATTCTTGGCAAATTTAAAACTTCACTAAAGTGTGGAATCACATCCACATCAAATTGGCATCAGAGCACTAAATCCAATTGAAGATAACTAAATTAGTGGATCTTATGAATTATTGGGCTTGGATCATCTTACAATTGAAGGTTGTGAATAGTGTTTTGATGTTAATTTTATTTGTTAATGATCCATATGAGAGATGGTCATTTCCTACAAATCCTAGTTCTGTTAGGATTTGTGTTGTTTTCCTAGTTCTAGTAGGAATAGGACTCTTAGTATCCTAATCCTAGTAGGATTAGAAGTCCTAGTTTTGTTAGGAGTATAATAGCTTAGAAATTCTAGTTGAGTTAGAAATCCAAATCCTAGTTGGATTAGGATTCTAATTGGAGTAGAGTTATATGTTTAATAGGAGTCTAGTTAGTAGGCGCCAAGTTGAGCTTGTTCTACTTGGTTTAGGAGTTTGTTATTTCTTTGTTATCTTTTTATGTTTTCTAGTCCTAGTATAATTAGGTATTTGTAATGCCTATATAAAGGCTTTATTTCGATCATTAATAAAACGAGAGATTATGAGTTTATGAAAGTTTATTTCGTGAGTTTAATTGCTTACAAACCATTAATTAATATTCAGGAGTGTTTATTAGTTAGTGTTAAACAACTTAATTCCGGGAGTGGTTTGAGTGTGTTTAAAAACCATTGAATTCAATTCGGGAGTGATTTGGATTTAGTGCTTGATTAATTAGGCCAGGAGTGACCTAATTGAATCAAAACCCTATTTGATAGTTCGGGAGTGTTCAATCAAATAGTACTATCCTTTTGTTCGAGTGTTATTTGAGTTTGTTCGTCAAAGATTCACCCAAGAAACCATCAAGAACCAATCTTTCTTTCAAGATTCTTGGCAAATTTAAAACTTCACTAAAGTGTGGAATCACATCCACATCAAATTGGCATCAGAGCACTAAATCCAATTGAAGATAACTAAATTAGTGGATCTTATGAATTATTGGGCTTGGATCATCTTACAATTGAAGGTTGTGAATAGTGTTTTGATGTTAATTTTATTTGTTAATGATCCATATGAGAGATGGTCATTTCCTACAAATCCTAGTTCTGTTAGGATTTGTGTTGTTTTCCTAGTTCTAGTAGGAATAGGACTCTTAGTATCCTAATCCTAGTAGGATTAGAAGTCCTAGTTTTGTTAGGAGTATAATAGCTTAGAAATTCTAGTTGAGTTAGAAATCCAAATCCTAGTTGGATTAGGATTCTAATTGGAGTAGAGTTATATGTTTAATAGGAGTCTAGTTAGTAGGCGCCAAGTTGAGCTTGTTCTACTTGATTTAGGAGTTTGTTATTTCTTTGTTATCTTTTATGTTTTCTAGTCCTAGTATAATTAGGTATTTGTAATGCCTATATAAAAAAGGCTTTATTTCGATCATTAATAAAACAGAGATTATGAGTTTATGAAAGTTTATTTCGTGAGTTTAATTGCTTACAAACCATTAATTAATATTCAGGAGTGTTTATTAGTTAGTGTTAAACAACTTAATTCCGAGGAGTGGTTTGAGTGTGTTTAAAAACCATTGAATTCAATTCAGGAGTGATTTGGATTTAGTGCTTGATTAATTAGGCCGGGAGTGACCTAATTGAATCAAAACCCTATTTGATAGTTCAGGAGTGTTCAATCAAATAGTACTATCCTTTTGTTCGAGTGTTATTTGAGTTTGTTCGTCAAAGATTCAACCAAGAAACCATCAAGAACCAATCTTTCTTTCAAGATTCTTGGCAAATTTAAAACTTCACTAAAGTGTGGAATCACATCCACATCACTTTGAAAGTACAAAATGGCTTGGAATAAGACTTACTTGCTACTGATTTCTTCTTTTGGCTATCCATTTTGAGAGCCACTTTGCAAGCTTCATCGAATGTGAGGTATGGAAACACCTCCACTTTCTCACGCACCTCTTCGTTTAGGCCTCCTAAGAATGGGCCTAACTTTTGCTCCTCCATTTCTTCGATTTCACAAACAATGGAAAGCTTCTCAAATTCCTTGATGTACTCCTCCATAGGCATGGCGCCTTGCTTGAGTGTGGACCACCTAACATACTGATTTTGTTTGTAGTTAGTTGGAACAAAACGTTTCCTCAATTGCTTCTTCAATTTTTCCCAAGTAGCAATCTTGGATTTGTTCTCTTTCACCCTTTGCCTCTTCAAGCCTTCTAACCAAATGGATGCATATTTGGTTAGCTTCAATACAGCAACCTTGTATTTCTTTTCATTCGGAGTGTCTTTGTAATCAAAAAACGCTCCAAAGAACGTTCCCATTCAATGTATAATTCCGGATCACTAGCTCCGTCAAAATCTGGAACTTCGATTTTTAAACCCCTATCATCAGCCCTAGAACTCCTTTCTTCCTCATTGGGTTTCTTCTTAAACAGCTCTAAGGTTATCTTTGCCATCATGTCGTGTAATGCTTCATTTTGCTTGGCTAAAGCTTCTAGCATTGACCTCCCAAGAAAATCGGTTCAAAGTTAGAATAAAAACCACGGTTTTTAATCCTTAACACAACGTGTTTTAATTGAAGCACAAAGCTTAAATTTCAATAATCCAATCTAATCTCCATTCATGATCAACATTACATATATATATTACAAGCTAATCAATCCCAAAACATCTAAGTACTTAAAAGATTAAACAAAGCAATAAACAACAAATATCTCAAAATTCCAACAAAGGTGTAAGAGGAATAGTGTTGTTGTGTGTTTTGTTGACTAAAAGGGGAAGGTGGGCCGGTTTTCCACACCAAGTGGATGGCCACCCTTAGCTTGCAACACAAGCTCCACAAATATCTTCAAGGACCTCCTTTCACACGCCCCAAGTGTAGATCGCATCCCCAAGCATGTTTCGTGGATATTACAACTTACGCTAAGCAAAATAATTCCGGTTTTACAAAAACCGAAAATTACAAAAACGTTAATTAAACTGACTCGCTTAATTAACTTCCTTTCCTATGTTGCTCAACATGATTAAACTAATACTAATCCTTAAATCGTGAATTTCTCCCTTGTTGTGATTGAGATTAGTACTTAGTAGAATTTCAGAACTAGCAACTAGTTTCGGATCAGAGAAGAAGAAGAAAACACAAATGTGTATGAATTGGATGCAAAAACAGACGAGGGAGTGGAGGTAAAAAAATCCTGATTTGAAGGAAGTCTTATTGGAGGTTGCACCAACCCTACCACCACAAAATGATGCAGCACCAATTCTAAAGAGCATGGAGGTGAACAAGAAAGATTATGCACAACCTTCAAGCTCGAACAACAGAATTCGAGGTCGAATTCTTTTGAAGAAAGAGAGAATGGTACGAAATGGGAAGGTACCAAGATTATTAAGGATGGCTTACATGATCATCCTTAACCTTGATTTAGTATCACCTGTTCTACCTAACAAGATCCGTTGGATATGGCTCTTATCATGGATTAGGATCACTTGTTAGAAGTTTAGCTAAGTACTAATCTTAATTAGTTTTTGTAATTTACGGTTTTGTAAACTGGAAATTATTTTGTGTAGCGTAAATTGTAATATGGGACGAACCATGCTTGGGGACATGAATTACACTTGGGACGTGTAAAGGGAACTATTGGAGATATTTTAGAGCTTTACTTGCAAGCTAAGAGAAGCCCCCCACTTGGTGTGGAAAACCGGCCCTCCTTCCCCCAAAGTCAACAAAACACACAACAACACTATTCCTTCTTACATCTTTGTTGGATTAAGAGGTATTTGTTGTTTAATTGCTTTGTTTAATTACCTTAGTGTATTAGATATTTATGTCTGATTTGTTAAGCCTTTTTAGCTCTTTGCTATATATATGTAATATGGTTCATCAATGGAAAAGAGATTTGAATGTTGAAAACTTAAGCTTTGTTGCTTATTCAAAAACACGTTGTGTTTAAAGTCTAAAAACCGAGGTTTTTATTCTAGCTTTGAAACGAATTTCTTGGGAGGTAACACTACAAGAATTCAACCCAATTAACAGATTTGAGAGTGGAGATTCTCGTAATTTGTTAATTAAAACCCTTAGTTAAGGTTGAGAGTGGAGATTCACTTCCTTAGCTAAACCCGAATTATAAGCTTTAAGAGGAGTCTTTTAGCTTGTGTTCAATCTATCCTCAACACCATTCTTCATTGAGTTGTGTTTATCAACCAATTATTTTAGTTTTAAGAGTCTGTTCTTACGACTATAAGTCTATATCCATTGTTCGATAGTTTCCGCTGGTATTGGGTCTCCTAAACACACGTGAGAGGAGTTCAATTTCGCATCAAGTGGTATCAGAGCTCCAGCCTCTAAGTCCTCTTGGCACTTAGACGTTCTTGGAGAAGAAGGAAAACCACAAAAAAGAAGCAAAAGGAAGCAACCCGTAAAAGACAGTTTTTTGAGGTAACTTTGAACGCGAGGTTCTCACATCTCAGATCGTGTTTTTGGGTGATTCTTTTTTTGAAAGTGGTTATTTTTATGTCTAGTTTTGGCGTGTAAAATTTCATAACTTTTGGTGGTCATTTGCTAGCATAATCAGCGCGTTTTTCTTAAGTGGTCTAAAACCGGATTAATCTGGACCAGCTTTAGAAAAATAAAAACTGCAATCAATTTGATATGAATGTTCAACTAGGATAGTCAAACACTCAAAAGAACACGTCCAATTGAGCAAGGACAATGAAGAATCCGAAAATAAGAACAAGTAACAAGGGATATTTCTTAAAGAATGATCACCTCCGAAACACCCACAAGAAATCTTAAACACACTCAAACCACTCCTGGAATTAAGTTGTTTAAACACTAATTAATAAACACTCCTGAATATCAATTAATGGAAGATTAAAGCTTATGAATTAATTCACAAACATTAACAATATTTAATCATAAAATCACTCTAACCCTTGAAGAGGTTAGGCGCCTATTATTTATAAGGGAATCAGCAAGAAGACCTTGCCCCTCAAGCAAACCAAACCACACGGCTAACCTAGTAAATTAGGAAAGTATCTCCTCCTTAATTCTAGCCTAAAATCAAGCTAAACTTAAGGAAACTCTAACTTAAGGAAAGACAACAAATACTTTCCTTAATTACAGCTCAATCACACGCCCAAGGCTAGCTACCTTGCACGCCACTCCAATCTACCAAATTAAGGAAACTTTCCTAAAATACAGCCATGACAACTAAACACTTAACCACCGAAATCTCTAAGGGATTTTCGGACCTTTATTGAACTAAAAACAACTCAACTAATTAACTAACATTTTAAACTAATAATGGCACTAATTTAAAATGCTAATCAGTTTCTTCCTCGAGCCATGTGACACACGACACAAATGCATGCTTGTTAGCCATCAAATTGAAACCCATGTGTTCCATCAAAAGTAAAACCGGCTCTTCTTGACTTGATGCCTTTGGATCCGCATCATTCTCCCCTTCTTCAAAAGAATTTGCCCTCAAATTCTCATCTTCATGGTAGGGAGAAAGATCACCAACATTGAAAGTAGCACTCACATTTCCATAATCACTTGGTAAGTCGATTTTGTAAGCTCCATCACCCACGACTCCAATGACTTCGAAAGGACCATCAGCTCTAGGCATCAACTTGTTTTTTCGTTTGCTCGGAAACCTTTCCTTCCTCAAATGTATCCATACTAGGTCACCTTCCTTGAACTTAGGTTGGCGCCTATGCTTGTTAGCTCGTTCCTTGTATTGTTGATTCATTTTCTCAATTTGAGCTTTAACTTGCGCACAAGTCTTGTTAAAAGCTTCCAGCCTTTTCTTTGAATCCGCATGTATCTCACTTCTAGGAAGAGTAACAAGATCAATAGGGAGAAAAGGATTAACTCCATAAATGATCTCAAATGGAGAACGTAAAGTTGTGGCTGAATGTGAACGGTTGTAAGCAAATTCCGCATGTGCAAGCTTCACATCCCAATCTTGTTGCGTCTTACTCACAAGGCCATGTAACAAAGAACCAAGAGTTCTGTTTGTGACTTCAGTTTGACCATCTGTTTGAGGATGATGACTCGTGCTAAATAGGAGTTTCGTTCCCACCATCTTCCACAAACACCTCCAAAAGTGGCTAAGGAATTCAGAATCCCTATCCGAAACAATGCTTCTAGGAATGCCATGAAGTCGAATTACCTCTTTGAAATACAAATCAGCAACATGGGAAGCGTCATTCGTCTTGTGCATGGGAATGAAATGAGCCATCTTCGAAAATCTATCCACAACCACCATGATAGCATCTTTGCCTCTTTGAGTTCTAGGCAAACCAACAATGAAATCCATGCTCACACTATCCCAAGGATGATCCGGAACTGGTAGAGGCGTGTAAAGCCCTTTATGAAAGGTGCTTTTGGACTTTTGGCACGTTGCACACTTGCTTACTACCATATGCACATCTTTGATCATGCTAAGGCCAATAAAAATGTTCACTCAAAGTATCAAGTGTCTTTTGAATGCCAAAATGACCAACAATACCTCCACTATGTACTTCATGAACTAGAAGTTCACGTACCTTGCACTTTGGGACACACAACTTGTTTCCTTTAAAAAGAAAACCCTCTTGAACCATGAACAACCCTTGAGGAGCAACAAAAATCGAACCAAGTTCACCATCTTCTTTATAAAGCTCCTTCAAGTGTTCGAACCCCATTACTCTTGCATCCACCATAGCTAACAAATAAGATCTCCTTGAAAGTGCATCTGCCACAATGTTGCTCTTTCCTTCTTTATACTTGGACGAGAAGGTGAAGGATTGGAGAAACTCGACCCACTTGGCGTGCCTATGATTGAGTTTTTATTGGCCATGAATGTGTTTGAGCGCCTCATGATCCGAATGAAGGATGAATGGTTTAGGCCTCAAATAATGTGACCAATGGTCCAAAGCTCGAACAATAGCATAAAACTCACGATCATAATTAGAGTAGTTCAACTTGGCACCATTGAGCTTCTCACTAAAGTATGAGATAGGGCGCTTCTCTTGGATCAAAACAGCACCAATTCCCAATCCACTTGCATCACATTCTAACTCGAACAATTTGTTGAAATCCGGCAAAGCAAGTATAGGAGCACTACACAACTTCTCTTTCACTTCTTCAAAAGCTTTTTGCGCCAAAGGAGACCATTTGATACGAAATCACTTCAAAAGAATTGTGATTACGATAGTTGAACAATAAACTAAAAGCCTCCACCTTAAGTTTATAATTCGGTTTGCAACTAAGGAAATGAATCTCCACTCTCTCCCTCAATTACGTATTTAATTAACAAAGAACGAGAATCTCCACTCTCGAATCTGTCAATTAGGTTGACTTTCTCGTAGTTTGACCTCCCAAGAAAATCGGTTCAAAGATAGAATAAAAACCTCGGTTTTTAATCTTTAACACAACGTGTTTTAATTTGAAGCACAAAGCTTAAATTTCAATTATCAAAAAATCTCATTTCATTTATGATCACCATTACATATATATATTACAAGCTAATTATTTCCCAAAAGATCTAAGTACTCAAAATATTAAACAAAGCAAGAAACAACTAATATCTCTAATTTCCAACAAGGATGTAAGAGGAATAGTGTTGTTGTGTGTTTTGTTGACTTATTCAAAGGAGGCAAAGGGGGAGGGCCGGTTTTCCACACCAAGTGGATGGCCTCCCTTAGCTTGCAACACAAGCTCCACAAATATCTCTAAGAACCTCCTTTCACACGTCCCTAGGGTGATTCGCATCCCCGAGCATGTTCGTGGATATTACAACTTACGCTACGCAAAATAATTCCGGTTTTACAAAAACCGAAAATTACAAAAACGTTAATTAAACTAACTAGCTTTTAATTAACTTCTTTTCCTACGTTGCTCAACATAATTAAACTAGTACTAATCCTTAAACCGTGAATTTCTCCCTTGTTGTGATTGAGATCAGTACTTAGTAGAATTTCGGAATTCGCAACCGATTTCGGATCATCCTCTCCTTCTTCAAAAGGAATTGTCCTCAATTCTTGCACATCTTCATCTTCTAAATAGGGGGATAAGTCTCCTACATTGAATGTTGCTGCCACGCCATAGTCTCCGGGAAGGTCTATTTTGTAAGCATTGTTTCCATATCGTTCAAGAACCTTGAAAGGTCCTTCAGCTCGGGGCATGAGCTTATGCTTTCTTTTACTTGGAAACCTCTCCTTCCTCAAGTGAATCCACACCAAATCTCCAGGAGCAAACAACCTCGGTTTTCGACTTTTGTTTGCTTTCTTTTTGTACATCTCATTTGTCTTCTCGATGTTGGTGCGTATTTCTTTGTGAACCTTCACCATTGTTTCAGCTTGTTGCCTAGCATCTCCGTGGACATAAGAGTCTTTAGGCAACGAAATAAGATCAATAGGGACATACGGATTAACCCCATATACCACTTCGAACGGTGAATGTTTTGTTGCAAAAGTTGGAGTCCTATTGTAGGCAAACTCCGCATGGCATAACTTGACATCCCAATCCTTTCCCGTCTTGCTCACCAAGCCCCTTAACAAGGTGCCTAGAGTTCGGTTGGTCACTTCAGTTTGACCATCCGTTTGGGGGTGATGTGAAGTACTAAACAGTAACTTAGTACCCATCATCCTCCATAGGGACCTCCAAAAATGACTCAAAAACTTACTATCTCGATCCGAGACAATAGTTCTTGGTACTCCATGCAAGCGAACAATTTCCCTGAAATACAAACAAGAAACATTAATAGCATCTTCCGTTTTATGACAAGGCACGAAGTGCGCCATTTTTGAGAATCGGTCCACCACCACCATGACCGAATCCTTCCCTCTTTGAGTCCTAGGAAGAGCCACAATGAAATCCATACTAACATCCTCCCATGGTCTCTCCGGTGTCGGTAAAGGAGTGTACAACCCCTTATGGAACGTGCTTTTAGCCCTTTGACAAACACCACAACGAGCCAAAACAGCATGTACCTCTTTGATCATATGAGGCCATGAGAAATGTTCTTGTAACAACTCCATAGTCTTGCTCACGCCAAAATGGCCCGCCAACCCACCTCCATGAGCCTCTCTAATTAGCAAGTCTCGAACGGGACATTTAGGAACGCAAAGTTTGTTCCCCTTGAACAAGAACCCCTCCATTTGATGATAATGGTCTTTTGGACCATCTTTGGTAGCTTCGAACAGATCTCGTGTCCCCTCATCAAGAACATAAAATTCTTTAATCAGTTCAAACCCAAGTACCTTGGAATCCACCATATTAAGCAACACGTGTCTCCGAGATAAAGCATCGGCTACCACGTTAGCTTTTCCGGACTTGTACTTAGCAACAAAGTTGAACGATTGTAAGAATTCTACCCATTTAGCATGCCGAGCACTAAGCTTATGTTGTCCATGAATATATTTCAGTGATTCATGATCGGAATGAAGAACAAAAGCTTGTGGTCGTAAATAGTGACTCCAATGATTAAGGGATCTAACCATGGCGTAGAACTCTTTATCATAAGTAGAATAATTCAACTTAGCCTGATTTAATTTTTCGCTAAAATACGCAATAGGCTTGCCACATTGAATCAAAACAGCCCCAATACCCGTTCCACTTGCATCACACTCAACTTCAAATGGTTTTGCAAAATCAGGTAAAGCTAGGATAGGCGTTTTACACATTCTCTCTTTTACAAGCTCAAACGCCTTTTGAGCTGCGTCACTCCATTCAAATTTTCCATGTTTAGTGCATTCCGTTATAGGAGCTAATAAGGTGCTGAAATTGTTTAGAAACCTCCTATAAAACGAAGCTAAACCATGAAAAGACCTCACCTCGGTGATAGTTGTAGGAACCGGCCAAGAAGAAATTGCTTCAACTTTGGATGGATCCACCTTCACCCCTTCATCCGAAATTATGAACCCAAGGAAGCCAAGCTCTCGTTGCATGAACGTGCACTTTTCAAGCTTCCCATATAATTTTTGCTCTCTCAAAACCTCGAACACTCGTTGCAAATGATTTAAATGATCATCCTTGTTAGCACCGAAAACAAGAATATCATCCAAATATACAACTACGAACTTTCCCAAAAACGGCCTAAGTACCTCATTCATTAATCTCATGAAAGTACTAGGAGCATTTGTGAGACCAAATGGCATAACCAGCCATTCATACAACCCATACTTTGTTTTGAAAGCCGTTTTCCACTCATCTCCCTCCTTCATGCATATTTGGTGGTATCCACTTCTCAAATCAATTTTCGAAAACAACTTGGATCCACTCAACTCATCTAGCATGTCATCTAATCTAGGGATGGGAAATCTGTACTTTATGGTGATGTTATTCACAGCACGGCTATCAATACACATCCTCCATGAACCGTCTTTTTTTTGGCACAAGCAAAGCCGGAACGGCACACGGACTCTTGCTCTCCCTCACGTACCCCTTGCCCATCAACTCACTGATTTGGCTTTGTAATTCCTCACTCTCTTTGGGATTACATCTATAGGAAGGCTTATTTGGAATTGGTGCTCCGGGAATGAGATCAATTTGATGTTCAATTCCACGTTTAGGGGGTAGGCCATTTGGTAGATCATTAGGGAACACATCTCCAAACTCCTCCAACAACTCCCTCAAATGCGGATCCTCAACGTTCACTCCCTCATTCATCTCCTTGGCAACCAGAATATACACCAACTGATTTTCCTCCAACTCCCTCTCGAATCGTTTTCTCCCTAAGAACACGCCACTACACATCGGGTTTTCTTTTGGTGTTGGTTTTGTGTTTCGGATTTTTGAAGGAGGTAATGGTAGTAAGGTTTTGGTTTTGCCATTCTTGTTCACCTTATACACATTTTTAAAACCATCATGCATCACTTTGCGATCAAATTGCCACGGTCTACCAAGTAGTATATGGCACGCAGTCATAGGGATTACATCACATAGAATTTCATCTTCATAATTTCCAATTGAGAATGTGATTAAAACTCTATTTTTTACCCTTACTTCACTATCATCATCTAGCCATTTCAGTTTATAAGGAATTGGATGTTTCGTCATAGGTAATGCTAACTTCTCTACAAGTTCAGTTGAAGCTACATTAGTACAACTTCCACCATCTATGATCAAATTGCATAGTTTTTTTTTCACTAAGCATTTCGAATGAAAAATGGTCTCCCTTTGTTCCTCATTTTCGGCCACCACATTTGAGTATAAGGACCTCCTAATCACTAAGGTTTCACCCTCCATTTCAGGATTGCACACGTCCTCCTCATCCTCACTTCCATTTTTATCATGTTCCATTGCTAAAAGAGATTGTCTTTCCAACTCGTCTATTTCTATTATATCTCTTATGGTCATGATTCTTTTAGTCGGACAATTAGCTTGGTAATGGCCATAGCCTTGACACTTAAAACATTTCACTTTTAAGGTTTTGTCATCTCCGACTTTCTCCTTGTCTTTCCTAGTGAAATCAGGTTTTTTGTTCTTATCAAGATTACTAGTACTAGGATTAACTTTGAAAGTACTAAATGGCTTGGAATAAGACTTACTTGCTACTGATTTCTTCTTTTGGCTATCCATTTTGAGAGCCACTTTGCAAGCTTCATCGAATGTGAGGTATGGAAACACCTCCACTTTCTCACGCACCTCTTCGTTTAGGCCTCCTAAGAATCGGCCTAACTTTTGCTCCTCCATTTCTTCGATTTCACAAACAATGGAAAGCTTCTCAAATTCCTTGATGTACTCCTCCATAGGCATGGCGCCTTGCTTGAGTGTGGACCACTTAACATACTGATTTTGTTTGTAGTTAGTTGGAACAAAACGTTTCCTCAATTGCTTCTTCAATTTTTCCCAAGTAGCAATCTTGGATTTGTTCTCTTTCACTCTTTGCCTCTTCAATCCTTCTAACCAAATGGATGCATATTTGGTTAGCTTCAAAACAACAACCTTGTATCTCTTGTCGTTCGGAGTGTCTTTGTAATCAAAAAACGCTCCAAAGAACGTTCCCATTCAATGTATAATTCCGGATCACTAGCTCCATCAAAATCCGGAACTTCAATTTTTAAACCCCTATCATCAGCCCTAGAACTCCTTTCTTCCTCATTGGGTTTCTTCTTAAACAATTCTAAGGTTATCTTTGCCATCATGTCGTGTAATGCTTCATTTTGCTTAGCTAAAGCTTCTAGCATTGCATCTCTTCTAGCATTATCATCTATTTCCTCGTCCATTTCAGAACTCAGCTTTGATACCACTTGATACGAAATCTCTTCAAAAGAATTGTGATTACGATAGTTGAACAATAAACTAAAAGCCTCCACCTTAAGTTTATAATTCGGTTTGCAACTAAGGAAATGAATCTCCACTCTCTCCCTCAATTACGTATTTAATTAACAAAGAACGAGAATCTCCACTCTCGAATCTGTCAATTAGGTTGACTTTCTCGTAGTTTGACCTCCCAAGAAAATCGGTTCAAAGATAGAATAAAAACCTCGGTTTTTAATCTTTAACACAACGTGTTTTAATTTGAAGCACAAAGCTTAAATTTCAATTATCAAAAAATCTCATTTCATTTATGATCACCATTACATATATATATTACAAGCTAATTATTTCCCAAAAGATCTAAGTACTCAAAATATTAAACAAAGCAAGAAACAACTAATATCTCTAATTTCCAACAAGGATGTAAGAGGAATAGTGTTGTTGTGTGTTTTGTTGACTTATTCAAAGGAGGCAAAGGGGGAGGGCCGGTTTTCCACACCAAGTGGATGGCCTCCCTTAGCTTGCAACACAAGCTCCACAAATATCTCTAAGAACCTCCTTTCACACGTCCCTAGGGTGATTCGCATCCCCGAGCATGTTCGTGGATATTACAACTTACGCTACGCAAAATAATTCCGGTTTTACAAAAACCGAAAATTACAAAAACGTTAATTAAACTAACTAGCTTTTAATTAACTTCTTTTCCTACGTTGCTCAACATAATTAAACTAGTACTAATCCTTAAACCGTGAATTTCTCCCTTGTTGTGATTGAGATCAGTACTTAGTAGAATTTCGGAATTCGCAACTGATTTCGGATCACCATTCAAACTCACCTTTTTTCAACAAAGCGGTGATAGGAGCCATAATGGAAGAGAAGTTTCGAATGAATCTTCTATAGAACGAAGCCAAACCATGGAAGCTTCAACATTCACTAGCATTAGTAGGGGCCAGCCATGAAGAAATTGCTTGCACTTTCGAAGGATCAACATGAACTCCTTCCTTGGAAACAATGTAACCAAGAAACGCTATGCTCGACACAAGGAACTCACACTTTTCCATCTTGCCGAAAAGTTTTTGTTCTCTAAGCTTCTCAAACAAACTTCTCAAATGTATCAAATGATCATCAACACTCTTACTATAAACAAGGATATCATCCAAATAAACAACAACAAATTTGTTTAAAAAGGAACGAAGTACCTCATTCATAAGTCGCATGAAAGAACTAGGGGCGTTGCATATGCCAAAAGGCATCACCATCCATTCATAAAGACCTAGTTTAGTCTTGAATGCTGTTTTCCACTCATCCCCTTCGCGAATCCTCATTTGATGATAACCACCTCTAAGATCGATCTTGGAGAAAATCGAGGCTCCATTAAGTTCATCAAGCATATCCTCCAATCTAGGCATGGGAAATCGATACTTCACGGTGATATTGTTCACGGCCCTACTATCAATGCACATTCTCCATGTACCATCTTTCTTAGGCACAAGTAAAGCGGGAACCGCACAAGGACTCATGCTTTCTCTTACATACCCTCTTTCGATCAATTCTTCAATTTGTCGTTGAAGTTCTTTGGAAGCACTTGGATCACACCTATAAGCAGGTTTATTAGGCAAAGGAGCTCCCGGAATTAAGTCAATGGCGTGTTCAATTCCCCTTAGGGGTGGCAGCCCTTGTGGGAGGTCTTCCGGAAATACATCCCGAAATTCCTTCATGAGCGAATCAAGTTGTGGATTACTTGACTTCACTTCACTTGCAGCATGTTTGATGACTAAAGCATAGCACACACCTTCATCTTCAATCTCTTTTTCGAACTCTTTGAAAGAAAGAAACAAACTAGTCTTTTCTCTTCCTTCTTATGAATCACGGCACTAGGAGCCAAAGGATGCAACCTAATCTTCTTGGAACCCACCGAAACTGTATACACGTTGGAGTCCCCTTCATGTATCACCTTTCTATCAAATTGCCATGGTCTCCCAAGTAAAACATGACAAGCATTCATGGGAAGTACGTCACACCATAGCTCATCCTTGTAAGTCCCTATGGAGAAAGAAAGTAACGCTTGCTTCTTCACCCTAAGTCCCGTATCATCAAGCCAACTCAACTTGTAGGGTCGTGGATGATCTCTCACAATAAGAATCAATTTGCTCACCAAATCTGCCGCAACTACATTGGTACAAGACCCGCTATCAATGATCATGTTACAAGTGTTTTCACCCACTTTGCAACGAGTACGGAACAAGTTCTCTCTTTGTTCTTTGCTTGGAAGGCAATCAACATGTAAAACCCTCATAACAACACCAATAAGCCTACTGTCATCTTCGGCATATGCATCCTCCTCCTCACTCTCAACCGTGTCATCTTTAGGCACAAATTCGTACAACTCCTCTTCTTCATTCAATTCCATGTATTGCCTCATGGTGAGAGCTTTCTTTGTTGGACAATTACTAGCAATGTGTCCTCTTCCTTGGCACTTGAAACACTTCCAATTTTCTTCAAACTTTTCCCAAGGAACGAAAACTTTCTGTTTTTCGACCCTTTTATAATCTTTCGCTGCATGTTCTTTCTTAGACCCTTCATAGTTCTTGTTAGAAGATGAATAAGAAGAATAAGAAGAAGAAGGTTTGAACGAGTTACCAGATTTAGCATAGGAAGTTTTCGGTTTGTCCTCGTTCTCATGAGATTCAAATTTAAGTGCCAATCTACATGCTTCATCAAACGTAGTGTAAGTTGACACCTCTACCTTCCTTGTAATAGGACGGTTTAGGCCTCTAATGTAACGAGCAACTTTCATTGCCTCCTTTTCTTCCAAGTCACAAATAAGGCTTAATTTGTCAAACTCCATAGTGTACTCATGTACACTCATCGTGTCTTGACACAAAGTATTCAACCTTATGTATTGTTTTTGCTCGTAATCACTTGGCAAAAATTTCTCCTTGAGCTTCTCTTTCAACTTAGTCCAACTACTAAGCCTTTCTTTCTTTTTTCTTGCACGTTTGGCCTTCAAATTTTCGAGCCAAATACCAGCGTACTTGGTCAATCTAATCGAGGCTATCTTGAATCTCCTTTGATCATCGAACCCCCTATAGTCACACAACTTCTCCAGTTGTCGAATCCACTCAAGTAAATCTTCCGGACTAGAATCACCAGTGAAATCATCCAACTTTAATCCTCTATCATCATTGAAATTAGGTTTAACAACCCTAACTTCATCCTCTTCATCCGAAAGTCCAATGTAATCAACACTGTTTTTATCCAACTTCTTAGTGATAATAGAAGTTATAGCATCCATTCTAGTTTCAAGTCTACTAACATGATTCGAATCAGCATTATATTTTGCTTGGAAATCAAATTGCGTCTTAGCTATGTCCTCAATAGCCTTAGCTAATTTTTCCAATTCACTCGACATTATCTCAACAAATAAAAACACTTCGACACCTTCGGGAAGCACAAAAGAACCCTAGTACCACTTATCCCAATGTAAAGATCGAAACTTTAAGAAGAAAAGTAACAATTTACCTTGGATCTTTGAAGAGTAGAATCCCTTCTATCCTCTCCCCGCCTGGAAAAACCGATACCACTTGATATGAATGTTCAACTAGGATAGTCAAACACTCAAAAGAACACGTCCAATTGAGCAAGGACAATGAAGAATCCGAAAATAAGAACAAGTAACAAGGGATATTTCTTAATGAATGATCACTCCTGAAACACCCACAAGAAATCTTAAACACACTCAAACCACTCCTGGAATTAAGTTGTTTAAACACTAATTAATAAACACTCCTGAATATCAATTAATGGAAGATTAAAGCTTATGAATTAATTCACAAACATTAACAATATTTAATCATAAAATCACTCTAACCCTTGAAGAGGTTAGGCACCTATTATTTATAAGGGAATCAGCAAGAAGACCTTGCCCCTCAAGCAAACCAAACCACACGGCTAACCTAGTAAATTAGGAAAGTATCTCCTCCTTAATTCTAGCCTAAAATCAAGCTAAACTTAAGGAAACTCTAACTTAAGGAAAGACAACAAATACTTTCCTTAATTACAACTCAATCACACGCCCAAGGCTAGCTACCTTGCACGCCACTCCAATCTACCAAATTAAGGAAACTTTCCTAAAATACAGCCATGATAACTAAACACTTAACCACCGAAATCTCTAAGGGATTTTCAGACCTTTATTGAACTAAAAACAACTCAACTAATTAAATAACATTTTAAACTAATAATGACACTAATTTAAAATGCTAATCAGTTTCTTCCTCGAGCCATGTGACACACGACACAAATGCATGCTTGTTAGCCATCAAATTGAAACCCGTGTGTTCCATCAAAAGTAAAACCGGCTCTTCTTGACTTGATGCCATTGGATCCGCATCACAATTGGTTTGTTAATTTTTTATGAAATTTTGATCGAGTGCTTAAAACACCTAGGGCTACGTTGTGACAAAATTTCATTCAATTTCAAGTTGATTTGATTAGGGTTTGAAGCTCGAATTTTTGGTGAAAATTCTGGGCAGTTTCTAGGCAGATTGTTTTTTTTTTCTTCTGTTTGTATTCATTGTAATAGTAGTTCATCTTGAACTTCTATAAGTGTGTTGTTGTTAATATGGATGAACTAGTTGAAGCTTTTGCACGGATGCAATAAGCTAATCAAAAGGTACGATTCTTGAGGCAACAAATGCAAGAAGATAAGAAGCAAAAACTTCACAAGAAGAAAGTGTCTCTATTAGTAGACAAGCTTCAATCGAATGGAGAAAGTGAAGTTAGTGCTGAACAAGAAGAAGAAGAAAACACAAATGTGTATGAATTGGATGCAAAAACAAACGAGGGAGTGGAGGTAAAAAAATCCTGATTTGAAGGAAGTCTTATTGGAGGTTGCACCAACCCTACCACCACAAAATGATGCAGCACCAATTCTAAAGAGCATGGAGGTGAACAAGAAAGATTATGCACAACCTTCAAGCTCGAACAACAGAATTCGAGGTCGAATTCTTTTGAAGAAAGAGAGAATGGTACGAAATGGGAAGGTACCAAGATTATCACCTGTTCTACCTAACAAGATCCGTTGGATATGGCTCTTATCATGGATTAGGATCACTTGTTAGAAGTTTAGCTAAGTACTAATCTTAATTAGTTTTTGTAATTTACGGTTTTGTAAACCGGAAATTATTTTGTGTAGCGTAAATTGTAATATGGGACAAACCATGCTTGGGGACGTGAATTACACTTGGGACGTGTAAAGGGAACTATTGGAGATATTTTGGAGCTTTACTTGCAAGCTAAGAGAAGCCCCCCACTTGGTGTGGAAAACCGGCCCTCCTTCCCCCAAAGTCAACAAAACACACAACAACACTATTCCTTCTTACAGCTTTGTTGGATTAAGAGATATTTGTTGTTTAATTGCTTTGTTTAATTACCTTAGTGTATTAGATATTTATGGCTGATTTGTTAAGCCTTTTTAGCTCTTTGCTATATATATGTAATATGGTTCATCAATGGAAAAGAGATTTGAATGTTGAAAACTTAAGCTTTGTTGCTTATTCAAAAACACGTTGTGTTTAAAGTCTAAAAATCGAGGTTTTTATTCTAGCTTTGAAACGAATTTCTTGGGAGGTAACACTACAAGAATTCAACCCAATTAACAGATTTGAGAGTGGAGATTCTCGTTATTTGTTAATTAAAACCCTTAGTTAAGGTTCAGAGTGGAGATTCACTTCCTTAGCTAAACCCGAATTATAAGCTTTAAGAGGAGTCTTTTAGCTTGTGTTCAATCTATCCTCAACACCATTCTTCATTGAGTTGTGTTTATCAACCAATTCTTTTAGTTTTAAGAGCTGTTCTTACGACTATAAGTCTATATCCATTGTTCGATAGTTTCCGCTGGTATTAGGTCTCCTAAACACACGTGAGAGGAGTTCAATTTCGCATCAAGTTATCAGAGCTCCAGCCTCTAAGTCCTCTTGGCACTTAGACGTTCTTGGAGAAGAAGGAAAACCACAAAAAAGAAGCAAAAGGAAGCAACCCGTAAAAGACAGTTTTTTGAGGTAACTTTGAACGCGAGGTTCTCACATCTCAGATCGTGTTTTTGGGTGATTCGTTTTTTTGAAAGTGGTTATTTTTATGTCTAGTTTTGGCCTGTAAAATTTCATAACTTTTGGTGGTCATTTGCTAGCATAATCAGCGCGTTTTTCTTATGTGGTCTAAAACCGGATTGATCTGGACCAGCTTTAGAGAAATAAAAACTGCAATCAATTGGTTTGTTATTTTTTTATGAAATTTTGGTCGAGTGCTTAAAACACCTAGGGCTATGTTGTGACAAAATTTCATTCAATTTCAAGTTGATTTGATTAGGGTTTGAAGCTCGAGTTTTTGGGGAAAATTCTGGGCAGTTTCTAGGCAGATTGTTTTTTTTTTCTTCTGTTTGTATTCATTGTAATAGTAGTTCATTTTGATGATTCCGAACAAGTTACATGGAATTTTCGAGTGATTCCAATTACATTGGTTCACTAACATCTTGAAGTTTCATCCTACAAAATTTGGTGAGATTTCATGAAGAAACGAAGTTGCAGTAGCCTTTCAATTGAGACGTCAATTCTGGATCAGTTTTACGGTTTTGCATAACCGGTTTTATTTTGCTTAGTTTAAGTTGTATTTGGACGTGTGAGGCATGGGGCAGCAGCTAATGTGGACTCTTGGAGATCAGTTGAAGCTTTCCTTGCAAGCTAAGAGAAGCCTCCCACTTGCTTGAAGAAAACCGGTCAACAATACACACAAGAACACTATGCTGCACTATTCACCCCACTTGTTGATCAACTTGTTTTGTGGGATATTTATAGCTTAATGCTTTGTTTATTAGCTTAGTGTGTTATATATTTATGGTTGATCTTTTTGGTCTTCTTTGACTGATACGAGATCAAGATAGGTTTAATGTGCTTTCTTAGGGTTGTTGCATGGTTTTACTTTACTCTTAAAGTAGAAGTTTTACATGTAACCAAAAATATGTGTTTATTGTTATTGTTAGTTAAGTTAGTTAGTTAAAGTAGCTTAATTAATAAAGTTCCGAAAATCAGCTTGTAATTCATTTACTTAGCTCCAAGTAGATGAGTTGTCATGAGTTGTAATTAGGAAAGAAAGGGAAGGGGAGTGTCGTGTGCTTTTTTGTAAGATTTATGGAAAGTTTTGCAAAGCTTTCCTAAATCACTAGTTTCCTTATTTTGGTGCTAGATTCTAGGCTTAATTTTAGGAGAGAGTTTCCTTATTTTCTTCTATGTTAGGCGTGTGACTTGATGTACTTAGGGAGCAAGGTTTTCTTGCTTCTTATTCTATAAATACATGCCTAGTCCTATGAGGCTAAGAAGAATTGATTATTGAAATTTCGGACTTGTTAGTCTTTGAAGGATTGGACGTATTTTCCAAGACTTGTTTGTTTTTAGGGAGTGAACCTAAACACAAGACCCTTAGTATTAGGCGAGTGAAACCTAAAACTAAGCGAGATTTGAGTGAGTTAGTGAGTGAAGCTAGCAAACTTAGTCTCAAACACATCCTAACTTGAACCTTTGGTGAGTGAAGCCATTGAATTAGAGTTAGAACCCTTAGGGAATCATAAGTGAGTGAAGCTTGTGAGGAACTAAGCTAGATTCCGTTCACGGAATCATATCAGTTTTTTATTTTCGTTCATAATTATAAAACATCAAAAACAAATTCGTACATTAAGCTTCCGCATTCATATCAGTTGGTATCAGAGCAGCGCCACTAAAACGGTGTGTGAGGGCGTGTTTCAGCTCCAAATTGTGATTTTCTTGGTTCGTTGGAAAGCTAACATACAGGCCTACGTTGTGTCAAAATTTCAGCTTGATCCAAGTAGTAACGAAGTCACAGCGAAGCAAACAATCCGACGTTCTCATGGGAGACAGTGAAGAGGATCGACGAAGGGATGCCATGTTGGAAGCACTTGCCAAACAAAACGAAACTTTGCAAGACATGATCACCCAACTGGCATTGGAGGTGTTTAAGAAGAAGAAGGGGGATGAGACACGTTCACAAAGGGACGAGTTGATTAAGCTTGGAGACCTTCCTGAGTTCAATGGTTTGAAAGATCCTCAAGCCTATTTGAATTGGGAAAGAAAAATAGAACGCCTCTTTGATCGTAAAGGTATGGATGAATCTCAGCGTTTTAATCATGCTATACTTAAATTTATTGATTATGCATCTGATTGGTAGGCATCTTTTCAAGTCCAAAGAGTGAGAGATGGGAAGGAAAAGATTACAACTTGGGCTTCATTAAAACTGAAAATGAGAAAACGGTTTGTTCCCAAGTCCTATAAGCAAGAGTTGTACCTTAAACTAAATTCTTTTCAACAAAATCATCTGTCCATGGCTGAATATGTGATTGAATTTGAGAAGATATATTTGGCATGTGGGTGCAAGGAAGAGGAGGAACAAAAGATGGCAAAATTTCTGTTTGGTATGAATACATCTATTGCTAATCTTGTTGAATTGCAAAATTATAACACATTTGATGAGTTGTGTCAATTAGCAAGTAAGGTGGAAAGGCAGCAAAAGGAGGCTAAGGGTAAGAGTTCTCGTTTTTCTTTTACTCCTAAAACTGAAACTTCCTTTTCTTTTGTAAAAACCGAAACTTTGGACAAAGGAAAATCTGGTTCGGAACATGTGAAGGGTGAGGTGTCTCAAAAGTTTCAAAAAGGAGAGAAGGATGAGATCAAATGCTTCAAATGTCAAGGTAGGGGGCATTACAAATCCGAGTGTCCTAATAGGAGAGTGATGACGGATGCCATGTTTAATACATTGGAGGAAGAAGAAACCAACCATACGTTGCTTATGAAAGGTAAAGGTGATACGAACACACTTCAAAATGAGAATTGCGTTTACGATAGTTGAACAATAAACTAAAAGCCTCCACTTCAAGTTTACAATTCGGTTTATAACTAAGGAAATGAATCTCCACTCTCTTCCTCAATTACGGTTTTTAATTAACAAAGAACGAGAATCTCCACTCTCGAATATGTCAATTAGGTTGACTTTCTCGTAGTTTGACCTCCCAAGAAAATCGGTTCAAAGTTAGAATGAAAACCACGGTTTTTAATCTTTAACACAACGTGTTTTAATTGAAGCACAAAGCTTAAATTTCAATAATCCAATCTAATCTCCATTCATGATCAACATTACATATATATATTACAAGCTAATCAATCCTAAAACATCTAAGTACTTAAAAGATTAAACAAAGCAATAAACAACAAATATCTCAAAATTCCAACAAAGGTGTAAGAGGAATAGTGTTGTGTGTTTTGTTGACTAAAAGGGAAGGAGGGCCGGTTTTCCACACCAAGTGGATGGCCTCCCTTAGCTTGCAACACAAGCTCCACAAATATCTTCAAGGACCTCCTTTCACACGCCCCAAGTGTAGATCGCATCCCCAAGCATGTTTCGTGGATATTACAACTTACGCTAAGCAAAATAATTCCGGTTTTACAAAAACCGAAAATTACAAAAACGTTAATTTAACTAACTCGCTTAATTAACTTCCTTTCCTATGTTGCTCAACATGATTAAACTAGTACTAATCCTTAAACCGTGAATTTCTCCCTTGTTGTGATTGAGATTAGTACTTAGTAGAATTTCAGAACTAGCAACTAGTTTCGGATCATCCTCTCCTTCTTCAAAAGGAATTGTCCTCAATTCTTGCACATCGTTATCTTCAAAATAGGGGGATAAGTCCCCTACGTTGAATGTGGCTGCCACGCCATAGTCTCCGGGGAGGTCTATTTTGTAAGCATTATTTCCGTAACGTTCAAGAACCTTGAAAGGTCCTTCAGCTCGGGGCATGAGTTTATGCTTTCTTTTACTTGGAAACCTCTCCTTCCTCAAGTGTATCCACACCAAATCTCCCGGAGCAAACAACCTCGGTTTTCGGCCCTTGTTTGCTTTTTTCTTGTACATTTCATTGGCCTTTTCGATGTTGGTGCGTATTTCTTTGTGAACCTTCACCATTGTTTCAGCTTGTTGCCTAGCATCCCCGTGGACATAAGAGTCCTTAGGCAACGAAATGAGATCAATAGGTACATACAGGTTTACCCCATATACCACTTCGAACGGTGAATGTCTTGTTGCAAAAGTGGGAGTCCTATTGTAAGCAAACTCCGCGTGGCATAGCTTGACATCCCAATCTTTCCCGGTCTTGCTCACTAAGCCCCTTAACAAGGTGCCTAGAGTTCGATTTGTCACTTCTGTTTGACCGTCAGTTTGGGGGTGATGTGAAGTACTAAACAGCAACTTAGTACCCATCATCCTCCACAGGGACCTCCAAAAATGACTCAAAAACTTGCTATCTCGATCCGAGACAATAGTTTTTGGTATTCCATGCAGACGAACAATTTCCCTGAAATATAAACAAGAAACGTTAATAGCATCTTCTGTTTTATGGCAAGGCACAAAGTGTGCCATTTTTGAGAAACGGTCCACCACCACCATGACCGAATCCTTTCCTCTTTGCGTTCTCGGAAGTACAACGATGAAATCCATACTAACATCCTCCCAAGGCCTCTCCGGTGCGGCAAAGGAGTATACAACCCCTTATGGAACGTGCTTTTGGCTCTTTGACAAACACCACAACGAGCCAAAACAGCGTGCACTTCCTTGATCATATGAGGCCAAGAAAAATGTTCTTGTAATAATTCCATGGTTTTGGCAACGCCAAAATGGCCAGCCAATCCGCCACCATGAGCCTCTCTTATGAGCAAATCACGAACGGGACATTTGGGAACGCAAAGTGTGTTCCCCTTGAACAAGAACCCCTCCATTTGATGATAATGGTCTTTTGGACCATCTTTGGTAGCCTCGAACAGATCTCGTGTTCCGTCATCAAGAACATAAAATTCTTTAATCAGTTCAAACCCAAGTACCTTGGAATCCACCATATTAAGCAATACGTGTCTCCGAGATAAAGCATCAGCTACCACGTTAGCTTTCCCGGCCGTGTACTTAGCAACAAAGTTGAACGATTCTAAGAACTCTACCCATTTAGCATGTCGAGCACTAAGCTTATGTTGTCCATGAATATATTTCAGTGATTCATGATCGGAATGAAGAACAAAAGCTTGTGGTCGTAAATAGTGACTCCAATGATTAAGAGATCTAACCATGGAATAATTCAACTTAGCCTGATTTAATTTTTCGATAAAATATGCAATAGGCTTGCCACATTGAATCAAAACAGCCCCAATACCCGTTCCACTTGCATCACACTCAACTTCAAATGGTTTTGCAAAATCAGGTAAAGCTAGGATAGGCGTTTTACACATTCTCTCTTTTACAAGCTCAAACGCCTTTTGAGCTGCGTCACTCCATTCAAATTTTCCATGTTTAGTGCATTCCGTTATAGGAGCTAATAAGGTGCTGAAATTGTTTATAAACCTCCTATAAAACGAAGCTAAACCATGAAAAGACCTCACCTCGGTGATAGTTGTAGGAACCGGCCAAGAAGAAATTGCTTCAACTTTGGATGGATCCACCTTCACCCCTTCATCCGAAATTATGAACCCAAGGAAGCCAATCTCTCGTTGCATGAACGTGCACTTTTCGAGCTTCCCATACAGTTTTTGTTCTCTCAAAACTTCGAACACTCGTTGCAAATGATTTAAATGATCATCCTTGTTAGCACTAAAAACAAGAATATCATCCAAATATACAACTAAGAACTTTCCCAAAAACGGCCTAAGTACTTTATTCATTAATCTCATGAAAGTACTAGGGGCATTCGTGAGACCAAATGGCATAACCAGCCATTCATACAACCCATACTTCGTCTTGAAAGCCGTCTTCCACTCATCTCCCTCCTTCATGCATATTTGGTGGTATCCACTTCTCAAATCAATTTTCGAAAACAACTTGGATCCACTCAACTCATCTAGCATGTCGTCTAATCTAGGGATGGGAAATCTGTACTTTATGGTGATGTTATTCACAGCACGACTATCAATACACATCCTCCATGAACCGTCTTTTTTCGGCACAAGCAAAGCCGAAATGGCACACGGACTCTTGCTCTCCCTCACGTAACCCTTGCCCATCAACTCACTGATTTGGCTTTGTAATTCCTCATTCTCTTTGGGATTACATCTATAGGAAGGCTTATTTGGAATTGGTGCTCCGGGAATGAGATCAATTTGATGTTCAATTCCACGTTTAGGGGGTAGGCCATTTGGTAGATCATTAGGGAACACATCTCCAAACTCCTCCAACAACTCCCTCAAATGCGGATCCTCAACGTTCACTCCCTCATTCACCTCCTTGGCAACCAGAATATACACCAACTGATTTTCCTCCAACTCCCTCTCGAATCGTTTTCTCCCTAAGAACACGCCACTACACATCGGGTTTTCTTTTGGTGTTGGTTTTGTGTTTCGGATTTTTTAAGGAGGTAATGGTAGTAAGGTTTTGATTTTGCCATTCTTGTTCACCTTATACACATTCTTAAAACCATCATGCATCACTTTGCGATCAAATTGCCACGGTCTACCAAGTAGTATATGGCACGCAGTCATAGGGATTACATCACATAGATTTTCAACTTCATAATTTCCAATTGAGAATGTGATTAAAACTCTATTTTTTACCCTTACTTCACTATCATCATCTAGCCATTTCAGTTTATAAGGAATTGGATGTTTAGTCATAGGTAATGCTAACTTCTCTACAAGTTCAGTTGAAGCTACATTAGTACAACTTCCACCATCTATGATCAAATTGCATAGTTTTTTTCTCACTAGGCATTTCGAATGAAAAATGGTCTCCCTTTGTTCCTCATTTTCGGCCACCACATTTGAGTATAAGGACCTCCTAATCACTAAGGTTTCACCCTCCATTTCAGGATTGCACACGTCCTCCTCATCCTCACTTCCATTTTTATCATGTTCCATCGCTAAAAGAGATTGTCTTTCCAACTCATCTATTTCTATTATATCTCTTATGGTCATGATTCTTTTAGTCGGACAATTAGCTTGGTAATGGCCATAGCCTTGACACTTAAAACATTTCACTTTTAAGGTTTTGTCATCTCCGACTTTCTCCTTGTCTTTCCTAGTGAAATCAGTTTTTTTGTTCTTATCAAGATTACTAGTACTAGGATTAACTTTGAAAGTACTAAATGGCTTGGAATAAGACTTACTTGCTACTGATTTCTTCTTTTGGCTATCCATTTTGAGAGCCACTTTGCAAGCTTCATCGAATGTGAGGTATGGAAACACCTCCACTTTCTCACGCACCTCTTCGTTTAGGCCTCCTAAGAATCGGCCTAACTTTTGCTCCTCCATTTCTTCGATTTCACAAACAATGGAAAGCTTCTCAAATTCCTTGATGTACTCCTCCATAGGCATGGCGCCTTGCTTGAGTGTGGACCACCTAACATACTGATTTTGTTTGTAGTTAGTTGGAACAAAACGTTTCCTCAATTGCTTCTTCAATTTTTCCCAAGTAGCAATCTTGGATTTGTTCTCTTTCACCCTTTGCCTCTTCAAGCCTTCTAACCAAATGAATGCATATTTGGTTAGCTTCAATACAGCAACCTTGTATTTCTTTTCATTCGGAGTGTCTTTGTAATCAAAAAAACGCTCCAAAGAACGTTCCCATTCAATGTATAATTCCGGATCACTAGCTCCGTCAAAATCTGGAACTTCGATTTTTAAACCCCTATCATCAGCCCTAGAACTCCTTTCTTCCTCATTGGGTTTCTTCTTAAACAATTCTAAGGTTATCTTTGCCATCATGTCGTGTAATGCTTCATTTTGCTTAGCTAAAGCTTCTAGCATTGCATCTCTTCTAGCATTATCATTCATTTCATCGTCCATTTCAGAACTCAGCTCTTGATACCACTTGATACGAACACACTTCAAAATGAGAATTGCGTTTACGATAGTTGAACAATAAACTAAAAGCCTCCACTTCAAGTTTACAATTCAGTTTATAACTAAGGAAATGAATCTCCGCTCTCTTCCTCAATTACGGTTTTTAATTAACGAAGAACGAGAATCTCCACTCTCGAATATGTCAATTAGGTTGACTTTCTCGTAGTTTGACCTCCCAAGAAAATCGGTTCAAAGTTAGAATAAAATCCACGGTTTTTAATCTTTAACACAACGTGTTTTAATTGAAGCACAAAGCTTAAATTTCAATAATCCAATCTAATCTCCATTCATGATCAACATTACATATATATATTACAAGCTAATCAATCCCAAAACATATAAGTACTTAAAAGATTAAACAAAGCAATAAACAACAAATATCTCAAAATTCCAACCAAGGTGTAAGAGGAATAGTGTTGTTGTGTGTTTTGTTGACTAAAAGGGGAAGGAGGGCCGGTTTTTGATACGGCAGTAGATGAGGATCAAGTTGCTCAATTGGTTGCTCTTGGTTCGAAGGTTCCTCAGTTGGAGTTGGATTCTATGCATGGCGTGTTAGTTGGATTCTTTGTTACCAAAGAGTGCGTGTGCATGATCACTAACTTGGGGCAAGGTGCGTAATACATCCATGTTACACTTCTAGTTCTGTTAGGAGTGTAGGAGTGGCGTGTGTGTCTTGGTATGCTAAGCATACGTAGTTGAGTTCAGCTAGAACTCTTCATATCTTTAAGTGTTTGGTATTTGAGTTATGTTAGGAGTCTATGTTCTCAAGGAGATAGATTATAAGATTCAACCTTAGAGTTTCTTATCTATCTTTTAGAGTTGGATTAGGATTATGACTTAGGGACTTGTCCTAAGCATAGTAGGAGTTGGTTTTTGTTTTCTTATAAATAGTTTATGATGTACGTGATTTAGAATTAATGAATGATTGAAAGTTTTATTTCGTGTTTAACCTTGAGTGTTAATCAAATCTCTTGAAGTTGGTGGCTTAGCCTTTATGCTTCAAAACCCTTAAATCACATTGTGGTGCTTTGCTTTATCAATTGATTTAGGATCTATCGTTCGTTTTTGTTACTGTAATCATAATTTCCGCACAAGTATTTAATCCCACAAGATTAGATACATCATATGGTATCACGAGCTAGGAAGAACATCCTACTAACAGCCGAATTTTTTTCCCTCCACAAGGGGAAGACCAACGTTGTACGTTTGTATTAACGGTTCAAGATCTTTCAAGAACTCGACCAAGAACGTATCTTTTCCTAAAGATTCCAGAAATTTTACAAAGTTCTATCAAAGATAAACCATCCAAGGAGTTTAGTGTTGAAAAAAATTCGTCCAAGATCCACAAGAACCACCAAGAAAGCGGCGTCCAAGTACTGTTTGGACCTTGGACATGGGGGACGATCCTGTCGAGGGCGATGAGGGCCAACCTAGGGTGCCTCGAGGCTTGACTTTAGACCAAGCAAACAACTTACGACGTGATAGAGAGCTGGAGGAATTGAGAGTGCGCATGGATGAGGTGCTAAGATTGCTCGAAGTAGGGCAAAATCGAGGAAGGCGCCACGAGTCTCCTAGTCCTGTTAGGAGTATCCATGATGATCTTTCATCCAACTCGGATGAGGAGTACCACCCTCGACAAAGACCACAACGAAGACAAGAGGATGATCGAGGCTTAAGACTAGATATGCCAGAGTTTGATGGAGGGATGTGATACGAACACGACTCAACTAAGAATAGTGTTTAGGATAGAATTGAATTCAAGCTAAAAGAATCACTCTTAAAGCTAGTAATTCGGTTTTTAGTTAAGGAAGTGAATCACTCTCGACCTTAATCTAAAAGGATTTTAATTAACAAAATAAGTGAATCACTCTCAAATCTTGTTAATTGGGTTTGAACTCTTGTAGTTTTACCTCCCAAGAAATTCGTGCAAATTAGAGTTAAAAACACTCGGTTCTTAATCTTTAAACACAACGGTTTATAACAATGTTTTTCAACAACCAAATCTAATCTTCATTCATAATCAAGATTACATACTTATAGTACAAGAGTTAAAAGCTTAAAACACCAGCTATTATATCTAATACACTAAAGAGAATTAAACAAAGCATTTAAAGTACAAAAGATCTTCTAAGGCTAGCCGAAATCAGCACCTCTATTCTCCTAACCTTTTGCTCTTATTGGATGCTTTAAAATGGCTGCAAACCAATGCAAAGATAACCTATACTTGAAGTAGCTTCTTTCCATGTGTGAATCATCATCATTGTTGCCTAAAATGTGGCTGCCCAAATCAGAAGAAAGGAGGGACAGAAAAACGCTGCAATGCAGCCCCTTTTTCTTTCCTCCATTCATGTCCTTTCCTCCTTGCTTAGGAAAGGTTGTAATTGGACCCCTTGCTGTAGGCTTCTTGGTAAGCATGTATAAGCAAGGTGCTTCACCTACTAGCTTCATTAGATCATCCATTGCATCACAAAAACCATCATGAAAACCGTAGCTTCTAACAAAATGACTGATTTTTCTTTCTTTGGTGCTAAGTGATTTCAAAGCATGTTTAGTGAGAGTTAAGCATGTTTAAGACTAAACTAACACTAACTAATATTAAGCACCTCAAGCACACACCTCCCCAACACCCATGGGCAGCTGCTAGCTTACTTAGCTTCTCTTCCATTATTGCTTAGCATGATTACGTTAGTACTAATCTTTAAGCCATGAATCTCTCCTTTGTTGTGATTGAGATTAGTACTTAGTAATACCTCTTGATTTGCAACTGATTTCGTATCAGGATGAAACCCGAAAAATTCCTTGAATGGATGCAACGAATTGAGCGAGTATTCGACTATAAGGAATATGATGATCACAAGAGATTCAAGGTTGCTGTTTTGAAACTCACGGGTTATGCGAGTCTATGGGATGAAAATCTCAAAAATAAGAGAAGCAAGGGAGGAAAGCCACGGTTGAATTCTTGGGAAGCTTTGAAGACTCGACTAAAGAAACGGTTTTTGCCTAGTGACTTCGTTCAAGACATGTAATTGAAGTTGCAAGGATTAAAACAAAACTCCCTTACTGTTGAGGAGTACGTAGTTGAGTTCGAGAAACTATGCATGATGTGTGACTTGGAGGAAAGGACCGAGCACAAGATTGCAAGATTTATCACTGGTCTCGACAAATCCATTGCAAAGAAGGTGGATCTACAACCCTACTGGTCGTTTGAAGAGGTTTTCAAGGTGGCCATTGATACGAAATCACTTCAAAAAGAATTGTGATTACGATAGTTGAACAATAAACTAAAAGCCTCCACCTTAAGTTTATAATTCGGTTTGCAACTAAGGAAATGAATCTCCACTCTCTCCCTCAATTACGGATTTAATTAACAAAGAACGAGAATCTCCACTCTCGAATATGTCAATTAGGTTGACTTTCTCGTAGTTTGACCTCCCAAGAAAATCGGTTCAAAGATAGAATAAAAACCTCGGTTTTTAATCTTTAACACAACGTGTTTTAATTTGAAGCACAAAGCTTAAATTTCAATTATCCAAATCTGCTTTTATTTATGATCACCATTACATATATATATTACAAGCTAATTATTTCCCAAAAGATCTAAGTACTCAAAATATTAAACAAAACAAGAAACAACTAATATCTCTAATTTCCAACAAGGATGTAAGAGGAATAGTGTTGTTGTGTGTTTTGTTGACTTATTCAAAGGAGGCAAAGGGGGAGGGCCGGTTTTCCACACCAAGTGGATGGCCTCCCTTAGCTTGCAACACAAGCTCCACAAATATCTCTAAGAACCTCCTTTCACACGTCCCTAGGGTGATTCGCATCCCCGAGCATGTTCGTGGATATTACAACTTATGCTACGCAAAATAATTCCGGTTTTACAAAAACCGAAAATTACAAAAACGTTAATTAAACTAACTAGCTTTTAATTAACTTCTTTTCCTACGTTGCTCAACATAATTAAACTAGTACTAATCCTTAAACCGTGAATTTCTCCCTTGTTGTGATTGAGATCAGTACTTAGTAGAATTTCGGAATTCGCAACTGATTTCGGATCATCCTCTCCTTCTTCAAAAGGAATTGTCCTCAATTCTTGCACATCTTCATCTTCTAAATAGGGGGATAAGTCTCCTACATTGAATGTTGCTGCCACGCCATAGTCTCCGGGAAGGTCTATTTTGTAAGCATTGTTTCCATATCGTTCAAGAACCTTGAAAGGTCCTTCAGCTCGGGGCATGAGCTTATGCTTTCTTTTACTTGGAAACCTCTCCTTCCTCAAGTGAATCCACACCAAATCTCCAGGAGCAAACAACCTCGGTTTTCGACTTTTGTTTGCTTTCTTTTTGTACATCTCATTTGCCTTTTCGATGTTGGTGCGTATTTCTTTGTGAACCTTCACCATTGTTTCAGCTTGTTGCCTAGCATCTCCGTGGACATAAGAGTCTTTAGGCAACGAAATAAGATCAATAGGGACATACGGATTAACCCCATATACCACTTCGAACGGTGAATGTTTTGTTGCAAAAGTTGGAGTCCTATTGTATGCAAACTCCGCATGGCATAACTTGACATCCCAATCCTTTCCCGTCTTGCTCACCAAGCCCCTTAACAAGGTGCCTAGAGTTCGGTTGGTCACTTCAGTTTGACCATCCGTTTGGGGGTGATGTGAAGTACTAAACAGTAACTTAGTACCCATCATCCTCCATAGGGACCTCCAAAAATGACTCAAAAACTTACTATCTCGATCCGAGACAATAGTTCTTGGTACTCCATGCAAGCGAACAATTTCCCTGAAATACAAACAAGAAACATTAATAGCATCTTCCGTTTTATGACAAGGCACGAAGTGCGCCATTTTTGAGAATCGGTCCACCACCACCATGACCGAATCCTTCCCTCTTTGAGTCCTAGGAAGAGCCACAATGAAATCCATACTAACATCCTCCCATGGTCTCTCCGGTGTCGGTAAAGGAGTGTACAACCCCTTATGGAACGTGCTTTTAGCCCTTTGACAAACACCACAACGAGCCAAAACAGCATGTACCTCTTTGATCATATGAGGCCATGAGAAATGTTCTTGTAACAACTCCATAGTCTTGCTCACGCCAAAATGGCCCGCCAACCCACCTCCATGAGCCTCTCTAATTAGCAAGTCTCGAACGGGACATTTAGGAACGCAAAGTTTGTTCCCCTTGAACAAGAACCCCTCCATTTGATGATAATGGTCTTTTGGACCATCTTTGGTAGCTTCGAACAGATCTCGTGTCCCCTCATCAAGAACATAAAATTCTTTAATCGGTTCAAACCCAAGTACCTTGGAATCCACCATATTAAGCAACACGTGTCTCCGAGATAAAGCATCGGCTACCACGTTAGCTTTTCCGGACTTGTACTTAGCAACAAAGTTGAACGATTGTAAGAACTCTACCCATTTAGCATGCCGAGCACTAAGCTTATGTTGTCCATGAATATATTTCAGTGATTCATGATCGGAATGAAGAACAAAAGCTTGTGGTCGTAAATAGTGACTCCAATGATTAAGGGATCTAACCATGGCGTAGAACTCTTTATCATAAGTAGAATAATTCAACTTAGCCTGATTTAATTTTTCGCTAAAATACGCAATAGGCTTGCCACATTGAATCAAAACAGCCCCAATACCCGTTCCACTTGCATCACACTCAACTTCAAATGGTTTTGCAAAATCAGGTAAAGCTAGGATAGGCGTTTTACACATTCTCTCTTTTACAAGCTCAAACGCCTTTTGAGCTGCGTCACTCCATTCAAATTTTCCATGTTTAGTGCATTCCGTTATAGGAGCTAATAAGGTGCTGAAATTGTTTAGGAATCTCCTATAAAACGAAGCTAAACCATGAAAAGACCTCACCTCGGTGATAGTTGTAGGAACCGGCCAAGAAGAAATTGCTTCAACTTTGGATGGATCCACCTTCACCCCTTCATCCGAAATTATGAACCCAAGGAAGCCAAGCTCTCGTTGCATGAACGTGCACTTTTCCAGCTTCCCATATAATTTTTGCTCTCTCAAAACCTCGAACACTCGTTGCAAATGATTTAAATGATCATCCTTGTTAGCACTGAAAACAAGAATATCATCCAAATATACAACTACGAACTTTCCCAAAACGGCCTTAGTACCTCATTCATTAATCTCATGAAAGTACTAGGAGCATTTGTGAGACCAAATGGCATAACCAACCATTCATACATCCCATACTTTGTTTTGAAAGCCGTTTTCCACTCATCTCCCTCCTTCATGCATATTTGGTGGTATCCACTTCTCAAATCAATTTTCGAAAACAACTTGGATCCACTCAACTCATCTAGCATGTCATCTAATCTAGGGATGGGAAATCTGTACTTTATGGTGATGTTATTCACAGCACGGCTATCAATACACATCCTCCATGAACCGTCTTTTTTGGCACAAGCAAAGCCGGAACGGCACACGGGCTCTTGCTCTCCCTCACGTATCCCTTGCCCATCAACTCACCGATTTGGCTTTGTAATTCCTCACTCTCTCTCGGGATTACATCTATAGGAAGGCTTATTTGGAATTGGTGCTCCGGGAATGAGATCAATTTGATGTTCAATTCCACGTTTAGGGGGTAGGCCATTTGGTAGATCATTAGGGAACACATCTCCAAACTCCTCCAACAACTCCCTCAAATGCGGATCCTCAACGTTCACTCCCTCATTCATCTCCTTGGCAACCAGAATATACACCAACTGATTTTCCTCCAACTCCCTCTCGAATCGTTTTCTCCCTAAGAACACGCCACTACACATCGGGTTTTCTTTTGGTGTTGGTTTTGTGTTTCGGATTTTTGAAGGAGGTAATGGTAGCAAGGTTTTGGTTTTGCCATTCTTGTTCACCTTATACACATTTTTAAAACCATCATGCATCACTTTGCGATCAAATTGCCACGGTCTACCAAGTAGTATATGGCACGCAGTCATAGGGATTACATCACATAGAATTTCATCTTCATAATTTCCAATTGAGAATGTGATTAAAACTCTATTTTTTACCCTTACTTCACTATCATCATCTAGCCATTTCAGTTTATAAGGAATTGGATGTTTCGTCATAGGTAATGCTAACTTCTCTACAAGTTCAGTTGAAGCTACATTAGTACAACTTCCACCATCTATGATCAAATTGCATAGTTTTTTTTTCACTAGGCATTTCGAATGAAAAATGGTCTCCCTTTGTTCCTCATTTTCGGCCACCACATTTGAGTATAAGGACCTCCTAATCACTAAGGTTTCACCCTCCATTTCAGGATTGCACACGTCCTCCTCATCCTCACTTCCATTTTTATCATGTTCCATTGCTAAAAGAGATTGTCTTTCCAACTCGTCTATTTCTATTATATCTCTTATGGTCATGATTCTTTTAGTCGGACAATTAGCTTGGTAATGGCCATAGCCTTGACACTTAAAACATTTCACTTTTAAGGTTTTGTCATCTCCGACTTTCTCCTTGTCTTTCCTAGTGAAATCAGGTTTTTTGTTCTTATCAAGATTACTAGTACTAGGATTAACTTTGAAAGTACTAAATGGCTTGGAATAAGACTTACTTGCTACTGATTTCTTCTTTTGGCTATCCATTTTGAGAGCCACTTTGCAAGCTTCATCGAATGTGAGGTATGGAAACACCTCCACTTTCTCACGCACCTCTTCGTTTAGGCCTCCTAAGAATCGGCCTAACTTTTGCTCCTCCATTTCTTCGATTTCACAAACAATGGAAAGCTTCTCAAATTCCTTGATGTACTCCTCCATAGGCATGGCGCCTTGCTTGAGTGTGGACCACTTAACATACTGATTTTGTTTGTAGTTAGTTGGAACAAAACGTTTCCTCAATTGCTTCTTCAATTTTTCCCAAGTAGCAATCTTGGATTTGTTCTCTTTCACTCTTTGCCTCTTCAATCCTTCTAACCAAATGGATGCATATTTGGTTAGCTTCAAAACAGCAACCTTGTATCTCTTGTCGTTCGGAGTGTCTTTGTAATCAAAAAAACGCTCCAAAGAACGTTCCCATTCAATGTATAATTCCGGATCACTAGCTCCATCAAAATCCGGAACTTCAATTTTTAAACCCCTATCATCAGCCCTAGAACTCCTTTCTTCCTCATTGGGTTTCTTCTTAAACAATTCTAAGGTTATCTTTGCCATCATGTCGTGTAATGCTTCATTTTGCTTAGCTAAAGCTTCTAGCATTGCATCTCTTCTAGCATTATCATCTATTTCCTCGTCCATTTCAGAACTCAGCTCTTGATACCACTTGATACGAAATCACTTCAAAAGAATTGTGATTACGATAGTTGAACAATAAACTAAAAGCCTCCACCTTAAGTTTATAATTCGGTTTGCAACTAAGGAAATGAATCTCCACTCTCTCCCTCAATTACGGATTTAATTAACAAAGAACGAGAATCTCCACTCTCGAATATGTCAATTAGGTTGACTTTCTCGTAGTTTGACCTCCCAAGAAAATCGGTTCAAAGATAGAATAAAAACCTCGGTTTTTAATCTTTAACACAACGTGTTTTAATTTGAAGCACAAAGCTTAAATTTCAATTATCCAAATCTGCTTTTATTTATGATCACCATTACATATATATATTACAAGCTAATTATTTCCCAAAAGATCTAAGTACTCAAAATATTAAACAAAACAAGAAACAACTAATATCTCTAATTTCCAACAAGGATGTAAGAGGAATAGTGTTGTTGTGTGTTTTGTTGACTTATTCAAAGGAGGCAAAGGGGGAGGGCCGGTTTTCCACACCAAGTGGATGGCCTCCCTTAGCTTGCAACACAAGCTCCACAAATATCTCTAAGAACCTCCTTTCACACGTCCCTAGGGTGATTCGCATCCCCGAGCATGTTCGTGGATATTACAACTTATGCTACGCAAAATAATTCCGGTTTTACAAAAACCGAAAATTACAAAAACGTTAATTAAACTAACTAGCTTTTAATTAACTTCTTTTCCTACGTTGCTCAACATAATTAAACTAGTACTAATCCTTAAACCGTGAATTTCTCCCTTGTTGTGATTGAGATCAGTACTTAGTAGAATTTCGGAATTCGCAACTGATTTCGGATCAGCCATGAAGGTCGAAAAACACGCAAAAGGAAAGAAGGCTACGTATTCTAAACCCTATGTACGAAACTTTTCGAAGACCATGGAAGACAAGGGAGGGAGTTCGACCTATACTAAGCCTCCAACACGATTTGAGAAGTTCAAGAAGGACAAGGAGAGGGAAAATACACCCTTAACACCGGATGATAGGAAGGTATGCTTTAAATGTAAGGGTTATGGCCATGTTATTAAAGATTGCCCTAGTAATAGGGTTATGACCTTGCGTGACATACGAGAAATTGAGGGAGAACTTGCACGAAAGGGAGAGGCGAGTGATGAAGAGGAAGAGGATGGCGAGCCAAAGGACGAGGAAGAAGATTTTGTGGCTGATTCGGAGGAAGAGCCGGAGCAAGGGGGGAGACACCTTATTCTTAGGCGCACATTGTACACTAAACCTATGCCATTGGAGACGCAAAGGGAACGTAATTTTCTTACTCGATGCTTGGTGAAGGATAGAGTATGTGAGCTCATTATTGATACGGGTAGTTGTACTAATGTGGTTTCTTCCACCTTAGTAGACAAGTTGAAGTGGCCTACTACGGTTCACCCTAAGCCGTACAAGCTACATTGGTTGAGTGATGGTAGTGATGTGCAAGTCACGAAGCAAGCCTTGATTGCCTTCTCTATAGGCAAATTTAAAGATGAAGTCTTATGTGATGTGTGTGACATGGATGCTTGTCACCTCCTTTTGGGGCGACCTTGGCAATATGATAGGTATGTCAAGTATGATGGTAGGGCGAATGTCTACATAGCTAAGGTGGGGAAAAAGAGGACAGCCCTCAAGCCTTTGAGCACCCTAGCTAAACCTAAGGAGGTACTATTCTTGAACGAGCAACAATTTGAGCATGAGTTTGCACAAGAGGGAAGGGCTTTCATTCTTCTCGCCAATCCTACGACTGACGAAGTAGATTCGAAGTTTCCAAAGTGTTTGCAACGAGTACTTGAGGAGTTAAGGATGTATTTCCGGAAGACTTGCCACCTGGTTTGCCACCCTGATATGAGTGCGAAAGCTTAATGTACGAATTTGTTTTTTTGTGTTTTATAATTATGAACGAAAATAAAAACTTGATATGATTCCGTGAACGGAACCTAGCTTAGCTTCGAATAACCTTCACTCAGTTAATCTCCACCAAGGGTTCTAACTCTAATTCAATGGCTTCACTCACCAAAGGTTCAAGTTAGGATGTGTTTGAGACTAAGTTTGTTAGCTTCACTCACTAACTCACTCAAATCTCGCTTAGTTTTAGGTTTCACTCGCCTAAAACTAAGGGTCTTGTGTTTAGGTTCACTCCCTAAAACAATCAAGTCTTGGAAAATACGTCCAATCCTTCAAAGACTAACAAGTCCGAAAATTTCAATAATCAATTCTTACTTAGCCTCATGGGACTAGGCATGTATTTATAGAAGAAGAAGAAGCAAGAAAACCTTGCTCCCCAAGTACATCAAGTCACACGCCTAACATAGAAGAAAATAAGGAAACTCTCTCCTAAAATTAAGCCTAGAATCTAGCACCAAAATAAGGAAACTAGTGATTTAGGAAAGCTTTGCAAAAACTTTCCATAAACCTTACAAGAAGCACACGCCTATCCTCAAGCTATTACAACTCATCAGAATTTCGGCCAACCTTATTACAACCAACTAAAAATAAAAACAACTTAATTAACTAATTTAACTAAAAGACATATTTTTCGTTACATGTAAAACCTCTACTTTAGGAGTAAAGTAAAACCATGCAACAACCCTAAGAAAGCAATTTAAATCTATCTTGATCTCGTATCACACCCATTCGAGGTATTGAGCATCAAATCGATCTAGTTCCCGGTGCTTCATTGCCAAATAAAGCAGCTTATAGGTGCAATCCTCAAGAGACAAAGGAGTTGCAACGTCAAATTGAAGAGCTCATGGTAAGAGGTTATGTAAGAGAGAGCATGAGCCCGTGTGCGGTTCCTACACTTTTGGTGCCTAAGAAGGATGGTACATGGCGCATGTGTATTGATTCGAGGGCCATAAACAACATCACCATCAAGTATAGATTTCCGATCCCAAGGTTAGATGATTTACTTGATGAATTGCATGGTTCCACTGTTTTCTCTAAAATTGATTTGCGTAGTGGTTATCACCAAATTAGAATGAGAGAAGGTGACGAGTGGAAGACGGCTTTTAAGACTAAACTAGGGTTGTACGAGTGGTTGGTAATGCCTTTTGGGTTGTCAAATGCTCCTAGTACATTTATGCGATTGATGAACGAAGTCTTGAAACCTTTCATTGGCAAGTATGTGGTGGTGTATCTCGATGATATACTCGTGTATAGTCGAAGTGTGGTGGATCATTTGAGCCATTTGAGGGCTGTGTTCGAGGCTTTGAGGAAGCAAAAGCTCTATGGCAAGTTAGAGAAGTGTTCGTTTTTGGTGCCAAGTGTGACCTTCCTTGGTTACATTGTGTCAAGTGAAGGCGTTTCTGTTGATCCTTCCAAAGTAGCTGCCATAAAAACGTGGCCTATTCCTTCATCCATCACTGAGGTACGTTCGTTTCATGGTCTTGCTTCGTTTTATAGACGCTTTGTGATGGCGTGGCCTCTCCATTACTTCTTGTCAAGGACTACAAGTTCATTAGTTTGGTTGGAGAAACCATTCATTCTATCTTTCAAAGTCCGGTTCTTACTAGCATTGATTCTTCTTTAGAGTCCTTTGTTAGTATGGTTTCTTAGTGCTTTATTTTCTTTCTTGTTCTTAGGAGAATGAATAAGTTAGAGTTGTTTGTTTTAGCCGGATTATGTAAGTGATTGATGTAATCAGTTAGTTATGTAATTCATTCAAATAGGATGTAATGATGTGCATTAAGTTACTACAAACAAGGAGAGTGTGGAGGGCATGGCTTTGAACGTGCAAAAGAAGTGGAAGGCTTTTGAATCACTTAGCTTGGACGTGTGAAGTGGCAGCCAAGCATCTTCAACAACTTCCTTGATTGTAGGAGGGTGGGACGTGCATCATGGAGCTTCTAACTACCTTTCAAAGGGCGTGCAACATGCTGAAGTAGGCGCCTTATTTGTAGGAGTTAGTTGCTAGGATTTTCAGCTTTCTAGTTGTTAGTTAGTGCCGGTTATTAGTGCTGTTAGTGGCCCTAATTTCGTGGCTTATTTCTTTTATTTTAATTATCAAAAACTTCAGTTGTAATACTTAGGTTGTACTATAAAAGCAGTTGAGATCAATGAGAACAACTAGAGAATTTTATGACTGAAAAACCGTGAATATTCACACTTGTCTTCATTTCGTTTCTTGGATTGGAAACACTTGAATTCGCCTATGCTAGCTTAACTTAGCACGTTAAGTGGTGATCTTAGGACCTTTAGATAATTCAAAGTGGTGTGCCTTATCTTTGAGTTAGCTAGAGTTGCTCGAGTTTTGGGGTTTAATTCCTTTAAGTCCGAAACTTGTTCTATCATCAAATCACCTTAAACCTTGTATGTGTCACTTGTTAGTCACGCATACAACACTTTGTGAAGAGTTTTAGTAGTGTTGTTGCACCATTGACTGAATGTATTAAGAAGGGGAGGTTTGAATGGAGTGGGGCTGCCCAACAAGCATTTGAAACCATTAAGGACCTCCTAAGCAACACGCCAATTCTTGCATTGCCGGATTTTTCTAAACCCTACGAAGTGGAGTGTGATGCTAGTGGTGTGGGCATTGGGGCAGTTTTGGTGCAAGAGAAGAGGCCCATTGCTTATTTTAGTGAGAAATTGGGAGGGGCGAGATTAAATTACTCAACTTACGACAAGGAGTTTTATGCTATTGTGAGGGCATTGAATCATTGGAGCCATTATTTGAGGCCTAGTCATTTCATCTTGCATTCCGACCATGAGGCTTTGAAACATATCCATGGACAACAAAAATTGAATCCAAGACATGCTAAATGGGTGGAGTTCCTCCAATCATGTAATTTTTCGTCCAAATATAAAGAAGGAAAGTCGAATATTGTGGCTGATGCATTGTCTAGGAGGTATTCGTTGTTGGGAGTGTTACATTCTAGGCTCCTTGGTTTTGATCTTGTCAAGGAGTACTATGAGGGAGATGTTGATTTCAAGCCTATTATGGAGGCTTGTGGAAAGGGGGCCGTAGGTACCTATGTGGTGCAAGAGGGTTTCCTTTTCAAGGGGAATCGTTTCTGTGTACCTAAGTGTTCTATTAGGGAGTTGTTGGTAAGAGAGGCGCATGGAGGTGGCATTGCAGGGCATTTTGGCATTAACAAGACCTTAGCCATCTTACAAGAACACTTCTATTGGCCCAAGATGCAAGGGGATGTACAAGGAGTATTGGCTCGATGTGCTAGTTGTCAAAAGGCCAAGAGCACGTTTCACCATGGTTTGTACACTCCACTACCAGTTCCGGAATTTCCTTGGGATGATGTGTCAATGGACTTTATTGTGGGGTTGCCTCGAACTCAAAAGGGCAAGGATTCCATTATGTTCGTGGTGGATAGGTTTTCCAAGATGGCGCACTTTCTTCCATGCCATAAAACTGATGATGCAAGCAAGGTAGCAACATTGTACTTCCAAGAGATACTTCGTTTACATGGAGTGCCGAAGACTATTGTGAGTGATCGGGACACCAAATTTATGAGCTACTTTTGGAAGACATTGTGAAAACTATTGGGGACTAAGCTTTGTTTTAGTACTTCACACCATCCTCAAACGGATGGACAGACCGAAGTCACCAATAGGACCTTGGGAGCTTTACTTAGAGGCTTGGTGAGCAAGAGCACCAAGGATTGGGACATGAAGTTGGCGCACGCTGAATTTGCTTATAATAGAGCACCAACTTATGCTACTAAGTGTTCACCTTTTGAAGTCGTTTATGGTGTCACTCCACGCATTCCTTTGGATTTGATTCCATTGCCTAAAGAGGAGTATGTGCAAAAGGACGCCAAAGAAAAGGCTGCAGCTATGTTGAAGTTGCATGCGCAAGTTAGGGCTCGAATTGAACAAGTAAATGAGAGGTATAAGAAGCTTGCCAACAAGAACCGACGACAACATTCCTATGAGGTGGGTGATTTAGTGTGGTTGCACTTGAGAAAGGAGAGGTTTCCTAACTTAAGGAAGAATAAATTGATGCCAAGATCCGAAGGCCGTTTCAAAATCGTCGAGAAGATCAACGACAATGCCATCAAGCTCGAGTTGCTCGGGTGATTATGGAGTGAGTGCTACCTTCAACATTGGAGATTTGTCGCCTTATTTGCATGATGATGAGGATACTCAATTGAGGACAATTGCTTCTGAAGAAGGGGAGGATGATACGGGAGTAGATGAGGATCAAGTTGCTCAATTGGTTGCTCTTGGTTCGAAGGTTCCTCAGTTGGAGTTGGATTCTATGCATGGCGTGTTAGTTGGATTCTTTGTTACCAAAGAGTGCGTGTGCATGATCACTAACTTGGGGCAAGGTGCGTAATACATCCATGTTACACTTCTAGTTCTGTTAGGAGTGTAGGAGTGGCGTGCGTGTCTTGGTATGCTAAGCATACGTAGTTGAGTTCAGCTAGAACTCTTCATATCTTTAAGTGTTTGGTATTTGAGTTATGTTAGGAGTCTATGTTCTCAAGGAGATAGATTATAAGATTCAACCTTAGAGTTTCTTATCTATCTTTTAGAGTTGGATTAGGATTATGACTTAGGGACTTGTCCTAAGCATAGTAGGAGTTGGTTTTTGTTTTCGTATAAATAGTTTATGATGTACGTGATTTAGAATTAATGAATGATTGAAAGTTTTATTTCGTGTTTAACCTTGAGTGTTAATCAAATCTCTTGAAGTTGGTGGCTTAGCCTTTATGCTTCAAAACCCTTAAATCACATTGTGGTGCTTTGCTTTATCAATTGATTTAGGATCTATCGTTCATTTTTGTTACTTTAATCATAATTTCCGCACAAGTATTTAATCCCACAAGATTAGATACATCATGGATTCTATGCATGGCGTGTTAGTTGGATTCTTTGTTACCAAAGAGTGCGTGTGCATGATCACTAACTTGGGGCAAGGTGCGTAATACATCCATGTTACACTTCTAGTTCTGTTAGGAGTGTAGGAGTGGCGTGCGTGTCTTGGTATGCTAAGCATACGTAGTTGAGTTCAGCTAGAACTCTTCATATCTTTAAGTGTTTGGTATTTGAGTTATGTTAGGAGTCTATGTTCTCAAGGAGATAGATTATAAGATTCAACCTTAGAGTTTCTTATCTATCTTTTAGAGTTGGATTAGGATTATGACTTAGGGACTTGTCCTAAGCATAGTAGGAGTTGGTTTTTGTTTTCTTATAAATAGTTTATGATGTACGTGATTTAGAATTAATGAATGATTGAAAGTTTTATTTCGTGTTTAACCTTGAGTGTTAATCAAATCTCTTGAAGTTGGTGGCTTAGCCTTTATGCTTCAAAACCCATAAATCACATTGTGGTGCTTTGCTTTATCAATTGATTTAGGATCTATCGTTCGTTTTTGTTACTTTAATCATAATTTCCGCACAAGTATTTAATCCCACAAGATTAGATACATCAGTTTTCCACACTAAGTGTGATACGAAATCACTTCAAAAGAATTGTGATTACGATAGTTGAACAATAAACTAAAAGCCTCCACCTTAAGTTTATAATTCGGTTTGCAACTAAGGAAATGAATCTCCACTCTCTCCCTCAATTACGTATTTAATTAACAAAGAACGAGAATCTCCACTCTCGAATATGTCAATTAGGTTGACTTTCTCGTAGTTTGACCTCCCAAGAAAATCGGTTCAAAGATAGAATAAAAACCTCGGTTTTTAATCTTTAACACAACGTGTTTTAATTTGAAGCACAAAGCTTAAATTTCAATTATCCAAATCTGCTTTTATTTATGATCACCATTACTTATATATATTACAAGCTAATTATTTCCCAAAAGATCTAAGTACTCAAAATATTAAACAAAGCAAGAAACAACTAATATCTCTAATTTCCAACAAGGATGTAAGAGGAATAGTGTTGTTGTGTGTTTTGTTGACTTATTCAAAGGAGGCAAAGGGGGAGGGCCGGTTTTCCACACCAAGTGGATGGCCTCCCTTAGCTTGCAACACAAGCTCCACAAATATCTCTAAGAACCTCCTTTCACACGTCCCTAGGGTGATTCGCATCCCCGAGCATGTTCGTGGATATTACAACTTACGCTACGCAAAATAATTCCGGTTTTACAAAAACCGAAAATTACAAAAACGTTAATTAAACTAACTAGCTTTTAATTAACTTCTTTTCCTACGTTGCTCAACATAATTAAACTAGTACTAATCCTTAAACCGTGAATTTCTCCCTTGTTGTGATTGAGATCAGTACTTAGTAGAATTTCGGAATTCGCAACCGATTTCGGATCATCCTCTCCTTCTTCAAAAGGAATTGTCCTCAATTCTTGCACATCTTCATCTTCTAAATAGGGGGATAAGTCTCCTACATTGAATGTTGCTGCCACGCCATAGTCTCCGGGAAGGTCTATTTTGTAAGCATTGTTTCCATATCGTTCAAGAACCTTGAAAGGTCCTTCAGCTCGGGGCATGAGCTTATGCTTTCTTTTACTTGGAAACCTCTCCTTCCTCAAGTGAATCCACACCAAATCTCCAGGAGCAAACAACCTCGGTTTTCGACTTTTGTTTGCTTTCTTTTTGTACATCTCATTTGCCTTCTCGATGTTGGTGCGTATTTCTTTGTGAACCTTCACCATTGTTTCAGCTTGTTGCCTAGCATCTCCGTGGACATAAGAGTCTTTAGGCAACGAAATAAGATCAATAGGGACATACGGATTAACCCCATATACCACTTCGAACGGTGAATGTTTTGTTGCAAAAGTTGGAGTCCTATTGTAGGCAAACTCCGCATGGCATAACTTGACATCCCAATCCTTTCCCGTCTTGCTCACCAAGCCCCTTAACAAGGTGCCTAGAGTTCGGTTGGTCACTTCAGTTTGACCATCCGTTTGGGGGTGATGTGAAGTACTAAATAGTAACTTAGTACCCATCATCCTCCATAGGGACCTCCAAAAATGACTCAAAAACTTACTATCTCGATCCGAGACAATAGTTCTTGGTACTCCATGCAAGCGAACAATTTCCCTGAAATACAAACAAGAAACATTAATAGCATCTTCCGTTTTATGACAAGGCACGAAGTGCGCCATTTTTGAGAATCGGTCCACCACCACCATGACCGAATCCTTCCCTCTTTGAGTCCTAGGAAGAGCCACAATGAAATCCATACTAACATCCTCCCATGGTCTCTCCGGTGTCGGTAAAGGAGTGTACAACCCCTTATGGAACGTGCTTTTAGCCCTTTGACAAACACCACAACGAGCCAAAACAGCATGTACCTCTTTGATCATATGAGGCCATGAGAAATGTTCTTGTAACAACTCCATAGTCTTGCTCACGCCAAAATGGCCCGCCAACCCACCTCCATGAGCCTCTCTAATTAGCAAGTCTCGAACGGGACATTTAGGAACGCAAAGTTTGTTCCCCTTGAACAAGAACCCCTCCATTTGATGATAATGGTCTTTTGGACCATCTTTGGTAGCTTCGAACGGATCTCGTGTCCCCTCATCAAGAACATAAAATTCTTTAATCGGTTCAAACCCAAGTACCTTGGAATCCACCATATTAAGCAACACGTGTCTCCGAGATAAAGCATCGGCTACCACGTTAGCTTTTCCGGACTTGTACTTAGCAACAAAGTTGAACGATTGTAAGAACTCTACCCATTTAGCATGCCGAGCACTAAGCTTATGTTGTCCATGAATATATTTCGGTGATTCATGATCGGAATGAAGAACAAAAGCTTGTGGTCGTAAATAGTGACTCCAATGATTAAGAGATCTAACCATGGCGTAGAACTCTTTATCATAAGTAGAATAATTCAACTTAGCCTGATTTAATTTTTCGCTAAAATACGCAATAGGCTTGCCACATTGAATCAAAACAGCCCCAATACCCGTTCCACTTGCATCACACTCAACTTCAAATGGTTTTGCAAAATCGGGTAAAGCTAGGATAGGCGTTTTACACATTCTCTCTTTTACAAGCTCAAACGCCTTTTGAGCTGCGTCACTCCATTCAAATTTTCCATGTTTTGTGCATTCCGTTATAGGAGCTAATAAGGTGCTGAAATTGTTTAGAAACCTCCTATAAAACGAAGCTAAACCATGAAAAGACCTCACCTCGGTGATAGTTGTAGGAACCGGCCAAGAAGAAATTGCTTCAACTTTGGATGGATCCACCTTCACCCCCTTCATCCGAAATTATGAACCCAAGGAAGCCAAGCTCTCGTTGCATGAACGTGCACTTTTCAAGCTTCCCATATAATTTTTGCTCTCTCAAAACCTCGAACACTCGTTGCAAATGATTTAAATGATCATCCTTGTTAGCACTTGAAAACAAGAATATCATCCAAATATACAACTACGAACTTTCCCAAAAACGGCCTAAGTACCTCATTCATTAATCTCATGAAAGTACTAGGAGCATTTGTGAGACCAAATGGCATAACCAGCCATTCATACAACCCATACTTTGTTTTGAAAGCCGTTTTCCACTCATCTCCCTCCTTCATGCATATTTGGTGGTATCCACTTCTCAAATCAATTTTCGAAAACAACTTGGATCCACTCAACTCATCTAGCATGTCATCTAATCTAGGGATGGGAAATCTGTACTTTATGGTGATGTTATTCACAGCACGGCTATCAATACACATCCTCCATGAACCGTCTTTTTTTGGCACAAGCAAAGCCGGAACGGCACACGGACTCTTGCTCTCCCTCACGTATCCCTTGCCCATCAACTCACCGATTTGGCTTTGTAATTCCTCACTCTCTTTGGGATTACATCTATAGGAAGGCTTATTTGGAATTGGTGCTCCGGGAATGAGATCAATTTGATGTTCAATTCCACGTTTAGGGGGTAGGCCATTTGGTAGATCATTAGGGAACACATCTCCAAACTCCTCCAACAACTCCCTCAAATGCGGATCCTCAACGTTCACTCCCTCATTCATCTCCTTGGCAACCAGAATATACACCAACTGATTTTCCTCCAACTCCCTCTCGAATCGTTTTCTCCCTAAGAACACGCCACTACACATCGGGTTTTCTTTTGGTGTTGGTTTTGTGTTTCGGATTTTTGAAGGAGGTAATGGTAGTAAGGTTTTGGTTTTGCCATTCTTGTTCACCTTATACACATTTTTAAAACCATCATGCATCACTTTGCGATCAAATTGCCACGGTCTACCAAGTAGTATATGGCACGCAGTCATAGGGATTACATCACATAGAATTTCATCTTCATAATTTCCAATTGAGAATGTGATTAAAACTCTATTTTTTACCCTTACTTCACTATCATCATCTAGCCATTTCAGTTTATAAGGAATTGGATGTTTCGTCATAGGTAATGCTAACTTCTCTACAAGTTCAGTTGAAGCTACATTAGTACAACTTCCACCATCTATGATCAAATTGCATAGTTTTTTTTTTTCACTAGGCATTTCGAATGAAAAATGGTCTCCCTTTGTTCCTCATTTTCGGCCACCACATTTGAGTATAAGGACCTCCTAATCACTAAGGTTTCACCCTCCATTTCAGGATTGCACACGTCCTCCTCATCCTCACTCCCATTTTTATCATGTTCCATTGCTAAAAGAGATTGTCTTTCCAACTCGTCTATTTCTATTATATCTCTTATGGTCATGATTCTTTTAGTCGGACAATTAGCTTGGTAATGGCCATAGCCTTGACACTTAAAACATTTCACTTTTAAGGTTTTGTCATCTCCGACTTTCTCCTTGTCTTTCCTAGTGAAATCAGGTTTTTTGTTCTTATCAAGATTACTAGTACTAGGATTAACTTTGAAAGTACTAAATGGCTTGGAATAAGACTTACTTGCTACTGATTTCTTCTTTTGGCTATCCATTTTGAGAGCCACTTTGCAAGCTTCATCGAATGTGAGGTATGGAAACACCTCCACTTTCTCACGCACCTCTTCGTTTAGGCCTCCTAAGAATCGGCCTAACTTTTGCTCCTCCATTTCTTCGATTTCACAAACAATGGAAAGCTTCTCAAATTCCTTGATGTACTCCTCCATAGGCATGGCGCCTTGCTTGAGTGTGGACCACCTAACATACTGATTTTGTTTGTAGTTAGTTGGAACAAAACGTTTCCTCAATTGCTTCTTCAATTTTTCCCAAGTAGCAATCTTGGATTTGTTCTCTTTCACTCTTTGCCTCTTCAATCCTTCTAACCAAATGGATGCATATTTGGTTAGCTTCAAAACAGCAACCTTGTATCTCTTGTCATTCGGAGTGTCTTTGTAATCAAAAAAACGCTCCAAAGAACGTTCCCATTCAATGTATAATTCCGGATCACTAGCTCCATCAAAATCCGGAACTTCAATTTTTAAACCCCTATCATCAGCCCTAGAACTCCTTTCTTCCTCATTGGGTTTCTTCTTAAACAATTCTAAGGTTATCTTTGCCATCATGTCGTGTAATGCTTCATTTTGCTTAGCTAAAGCTTCTAGCATTGCATCTCTTCTAGCATTATCATCTATTTCCTCGTCCATTTCAGAACTCAGCTTTGATACCACTTGATACGAAATCACTTCAAAAGAATTGTGATTACGATAGTTGAACAATAAACTAAAAGCCTCCACCTTAAGTTTATAATTCGGTTTGCAACTAAGGAAATGAATCTCCACTCTCTCCCTCAATTACGTATTTAATTAACAAAGAACGAGAATCTCCACTCTCGAATATGTCAATTAGGTTGACTTTCTCGTAGTTTGACCTCCCAAGAAAATCGGTTCAAAGATAGAATAAAAACCTCGGTTTTTAATCTTTAACACAACGTGTTTTAATTTGAAGCACAAAGCTTAAATTTCAATTATCCAAATCTGCTTTTATTTATGATCACCATTACATATATATATTACAAGCTAATTATTTCCCAAAAGATCTAAGTACTCAAAATATTAAACAAAGCAAGAAACAACTAATATCTCTAATTTCCAACAAGGATGTAAGAGGAATAGTGTTGTTGTGTGTTTTGTTGACTTATTCAAAGGAGGCAAAGGGGGAGGGCCGGTTTTCCACACCAAGTGGATGGCCTCCCTTAGCTTGCAACACAAGCTCCACAAATATCTCTAAGAACCTCCTTTCACACGTCCCTAGGGTGATTCGCATCCCCGAGCATGTTCGTGGATATTACAACTTACGCTACGCAAAATAATTCCGGTTTTACAAAAACCGAAAATTACAAAAACGTTAATTAAACTAACTAGCTTTTAATTAACTTCTTTTCCTACGTTGCTCAACATAATTAAACTAGTACTAATCCTTAAACCGTGAATTTCTCCCTTGTTGTGATTGAGATCAGTACTTAGTAGAATTTCGGAATTCGCAACTGATTTCGGATCAAAGTGGATGGCCTCCCTTAGCTTGCAACACAAGCTCCACAAATATCTTCAAGGACCTCCTTTCACACTCCCCAAGTGTAGATCGCATCCCCAAGCATGTTTCGTGGATATTACAACTTACGCTAAGCAAAATAATTTCGGTTTTACAAAAACCGAAAATTACAAAAACGTTAATTAAACTAACTCGCTTAATTAACTTCCTTTCCTATGTTGGTCAACATGATTAAACTAGTACTAATCCTTAAACCGTGAATTTCTCCCTTGTTGTGATTGAGATTAGTACTTAGTAGAATTTCGGAACTAGCAACTAGTTTCAGATCAAAAGGCATTGATCATAGTGATGATGACATGGAGGTGGTAAATTTAGAAGATCAACCCTTGTTTGACGTCGTACTTGATCATGAAACATTGGTGTTGAGAAAGGTTCTTCATGCACAAGCAAGTCCTTGAGAAGATGTGAACCAAAGGGAGAACTTATTTCATACACGTTGCTTGGTAGATGGAAGAAGTTGTTCGGTAATTGTGGATAATGGCTCGTGCACCAATGCTTGTTCTAAGAAGATGGTGGATACCTTGAAGCTAGAAACAAGGAAATACGCAAATCCCTATAAGCTAAATTGGTTGACGAATGATGGTGGCGTGGCTGTTACAAAACAAGCTCTTGTTTCGTTTTCTATTGGCGAATTCAAGGATGAGGTTTGGTGTGACATAGTTCCTATGGATGCATGTGCTTTGTTGTTGGGACGTCCATGGCAATATGATAAAGATGTGATCTACCTAGCCAAGAAAAATGTTGTCTCGGTGCTGCATGAGGGGCGACGCATAGGATTGACGCCATTACCACCCAAGGTGAGTTCATTAGCTAAGGAGGGTACCAAAACACTTTCTCTTGTTGATGTGGAGCAACCAGAATTGACTCGAAAACAAAGGAAAGAGAAGCACAAGGACCGAATTCTACAAGCATGGCAAAAACCTCCATTCGAGATTGGTGACTATGTATGGCTGATGCAAGTCGGACTATCTTTAATTTGCTTTCTTAGGTTATTACATGGTTTTACTTTACTCTTAAAGTAGAGGTTTTACATGTAACGAAAAATATGTCTTTTATTATGTTTGTTAGTTAAATTAGTTGATTAAGTTGTTTTTATTTTTTTTAGTCGATTGTAATAAGAGTCGAAAATCTGAGTTGTAATAAGGTTTAGGTTTAGGCGTGTGATTTTGTAAGTTTTATGGAAAGTTTTGCAAAGCTTTCCTAAAAGACTTGTTTCCTTAAGTTGTGCTAGATTCTATGCTAGTTTTAAGGGGAATGTTTCCTTATTTCTTGCTTAGGAAATCCGGTCCTATTATAGCTTGGAGGGCAAGGTTGTTTGCTCAACCTATATAAATACATGTCTAGTCTTTAATAAAAAGAGAGATGAATTGATTTGAGAATTGTGAGCGTTGCTTATTTCGGTTGTTAACCAAAACAATACTTGTTGCGACTTGTATTCATCTTCTAATTGCGATTAGGAAGAGACCCTCTTATTCCTGCGAGAATCAAGAGTACTATCCTTGTTTTTATTTCTTATTTTCAGCATTCATTCATAATAAAAACATAAAAAGACGTCATTTAAAACTAGGTTAAAGTTTGTGAATTTTCGGACTTCGAAATTCATATCAGTTGGTATCAGAGCAGTAAGGTTGTAGACGAGCGTGAGGGCGCGTGAGAAGGCGGATTGTTGTGAAATTTTGTGTGGACCAACTAGACATCTTGAAGTTTGTTGTGTCAAAATTTCAGCTTATTCCGATCAATAACGAAGTCACAGTGAATTTGTCAAACTTGGGCGTGAATTTGGACGTGTTGCCCCCACTTTTCTCTCCTTGAGTTTTCTCAAAACTCCTCACAAACGGCTCTGGAAACGATGCCTTCTTAGCTTTGGCATGTTTCTCAACTCTCATGGCTACTTGACATACCTCCTCAAAGCTCCAATAGGGTTGCAAATCAACCTTCTTCGATATTTTCTTGTCAAGGCCCCCAATAAATCGTGCTATTTTAAACTCAACTTTCTCCTCCACATCGCACATCATGGTTAATCTTTCAAATTCAGCCACATATTCCTCGACACTAAGGGTGTTTTGCTTGAAAGCTTGAAGCTTTATGTACATGTCTTGGATAAAATCCGTGGGCAAAAATCGTTTCTTCATACGAACCTTGAGTTGTTCCCATGAATCAAGGCGTGGCTTCCCTTCCTTCCTCCGTTTGTTTTTGAGATTTTCGAACCAAAGGCTTGCATAGGATGTTAGTTTTAGCACAGCCACCTTAAAACGCTTGTGATCATCATAATCCTTATAATCAAAAACGCGTTCAATCCTTTGTAGCCATTCTAAGAACTTTTCAGGTTTCATGCTGCCATCAAATTCCGGGAGATCAAGTCTCAATCCCCTATCATCATCATGCTGCTGTTGCCTTCGTCGAGGTCTCCCTTGGGGTTGCTCCCCTTCCGAACTAGACTCATGTATAGAAGGCACACTCCTACTAGGACTAGGAGATTGATTTCTATGCGGAACTCCTTGTTGATTTCGGAAAAGATGAACAAGTTCATCCATGCGTGCTCTTAGGTCGGCTATTTCTTTATCTCGACGCAATTCATTGGCTTGATTGAGTGTAAGGCCTCGAGGGACTCGAACCTCGTTGTCCTCGTCACTTTGAGCACCGTCCATAATGAAGACTCCAAACAGAACTTGGATCTTGGACGAATTTTTTTTTTGCCCTTCATGTTTCTAGTGTGAAGATATTTAGTAAAGTTTTGTGAAAAACACAAAATCTTGAGAAAAAGATGGAGTCTTGGAAGGTTTCTTTGAATGTGTTTGTGTAATGGAGGGATGTACTTTAGTGAAGTTTTGTGGAAATTTCGGAAGCTTGAAAAAAAGGTTCAATCATTAAGGTGTTCTTGAAGGTTGAATACTCTCCTTCAATGGCCGAAAAAAAATCTCAAGGATGAGAACCAAAGCTCTGGATACCAAGATGATGTATTTGATCTAGGAAAGCCAAATACTAGAGTAACGTGCGGAAGATTGTAATATCAATTCGAACAAATGTAACCAAGGATAGTTCCTAGTTGCTCAATGATAAAGGCAAGGCCACCACAAGGAACAAACTAAGGGTTTTGACGCGTAAAGGCTAATCCACCAGCAATCAAGAGAGATGAATACTCAAAGCATTCGAAAACCACAAAGCATAAACTGAATTCATTAACTAAATCACACGTACAACTTAAGCTATTTATAAGCACACATAAAACGTAAATCCTAATTGGTTTAGGACAATTCCCTAAATCCTAGACTCCTAAAAGAAATCAAACACCTAACAAGCTCCTTAAAAACCGCCACTTAGGCTAACACTCCTAAGAATATCAAACTCTACTCTAAAAACCGGATTCTAGTTAAGAAAACACTCCTAAAGCAAATCAAACACTACACTCCTAGTTGCTGGTCATAATTAAGCTTTACCATGCATACTAGTACGTGTGAGTGTGATGATGATCCTAAGAATCCTCCATGCATAGCCTCAATTGACTCCACATCCAAAATGACACTCTTATGCATTAAGGCTAGCACATCCTCATCCATACTTGGATCAGATTCATTCGAAACTTCTCTTCCATTATGGCTCCTATCACAGCTTTGTTGAAGAAAGGTGAGTTTGAATGGTCTCCTTTGGCGCAAAAGGCTTTTGAAGAAGTGAAAGAGAAGTTGTGTAGTGCTCCTATACTTGCATTGCCGGATTTCAACAAGTTGTTCGAGGTAGAGTGTGATGCAAGTGGATTGGGAATTGGTGCTGTTTTGATCCAAGAGAGGCGCCCTATTTCATACTTTAGTGAGAAGCTCAATGGTGCCAAGTTGAACTACTCTAATTATGATCGTGAGTTTTATGCTATTGTTCGAGCTTTGGACCATTGGTCACATTATTTGAGGCCTAAACCATTCATCCTACATTCGGATCATGAGGCGCTCAAACACATTCATGGCCAACAAAAACTCAATCATAGGCACGCCAAGTGGGTCGAGTTTCTCCAATCCTTCACCTTCTCGTCCAAATACAAAGAAGGAAAGAGCAATATTGTGGCAGATGCACTTTCAAGGAGATCTTATTTGCTAGCGATGGTGGATGCAAGAGTAATGGGGTTCGAACACTTGAAAGAGCTTTATAAAGAAGATGATGAAATTGGTTCGATTTTTGCTGCTCCTAAAGGTTTGTTCATGATTCAAGAGGGTTTTCTTTTTAAAGGAAACAAGTTGTGTGTCCAAAAGTGCAAGGTACGTGAGCTTCTAGTTCGTGAAGTGCATAGTGGAGGTATTGCTGGTCATTTTGGCATTCAAAAGACACTTGATACTTTGAGTGAACATTTTTATTGGCCTAGCATGATCAAAGATGTGCATATGGTAGTGAGCAAGTGTGTAACGTGCCAAAAGTCCAAAAGCACCTGTCATAAAGGGCTTTACACGCCTCTACCAGTTCTGGATCATCCTTGGGATAGTGTGAGCATGGATTTCATTGTTGGTTTGCCTAGAACTCAAAGAGGCAAAGATGCTATCTGATCCGAAATCAGTTGTGAATTCCGAAATCCTACTAAGTACTAATCTCAATCACAACAAGGGAGAAATTCACGGTTTAAGGATTAGTACTAGTTATAATGTAATTGAATTGAGCGAATGAGTTAATCAAATAACTAAATAAATCACTTGAGTAAGTTATAATGTAATTGAATTGAACGAATGACTTAATCAAATAACTAAATAAAACACTTCAGTAAGTTTTTATGTAATTGAATTGAATGAAGGAGTTAATCAAATAACTAAATAAAACACTTGAGCAAGTTATAATGTGATTGAATTGAACGAAGGAGTTAATCAAATAACTAAATTAAACACTTGAGTAAGTTATAATGTAATTGAATTGAACGAATGAGTTAATCAAATAACTAAATTAAACACTTGAGTAAGTTATAATGAAATTGAATTGAACGAATGAGTTAATCAAATAGCTAAATAAAAACACTCGAGTAAGTTATAATGTAATTAAATTGAATGAATGAGTTAATCAAATAACTAAATAAAACACTTGAGTAAGTTATAATGTAATTGAATGGAACGAATGAGTTAATCAAATAACTAAATAAAACACTTGAGTAAGTTATAATGTTATTGAATTGAACGAATGAGTTAATCAAATAACTAAATATAACACTTCAGTAAGTTTTTATGTAATTGAATTGAATGAAGGAGTTAATCAAATAACTAAATAAAACACTCGAGTAAGTTATAATGTAATTAAATTGAATAAGTGAGTTAATCAAATGACTAAATAAAACACTTGAGTAAGTTATAATGTAATTGAATTGAACGAATGAGTTAATCAAATAACTAAATAAAACACTTGAGTAAGTTATAATGTAATTGAATTGAACGAATGAGTTAATCAAATAACTAAATTAAACACTTGAGTAAGTTATAATGAAATTGAATTGAACGAAGGAGTTAATCATAACTAAATAAAACACGTGAGTAAGTTATAATGTAATTGAATTGAACGAAGGAGTTAATCAAATAACTAAATAAAACACTTGAGTAAGTTATAATGTAATTGAATTGAAGGAAGGAGTTAATCAAATAACTAAATAAAACACTCGAGTAAGTTATAATGTAATTAAATTGAATGAATGAGTTAATCAAATAACTAAATAAAACACTTGAGTAAGTTATAATGTAATTGAATTGAACGAATGAGTTAATCAAATAACTAAATAAAACACTTGAGTAAGTTATAATGTAATTGAATTGAACGAATGAGTTAATCAAATAACTAAATATAACACTTCAGTAAGTTTTTATGTAATTGAATTGAATGAAGGAGTTAATCAAATATCTAAATTAAACACTCGAGTAAGTTATAATGTAATTGATGCGGATCCAAAGGCATCAAGTCACGAAGAGCCGGTTTTACTTTTGATGGAACACATGGGTTTCAACTTGATGCCTAACAAGCATGTATTTGTGTCGTGTGTCACATGGCTCGAGGAAGAAGAGGAAGAAACTAATTAGCATTTTAAATTCATGTCATTATTAGTTTAAAATGTTAGTTAATTAGTTGAGTTGTTTTTAGTTCAATAAAGGTCCGAAAATCCCTTAGAGATTTCGGTGGTTAAGTGTTTAGTTGTCATGGTTGTATTTTAGGAAAGTTTCCTAAAATTGGTAGCTTGGAGTGGCGTGCAAGGTAGCCAGCCTTGGGCGTGTCATTTGGGTGTAATTAAGGAAAGTACTTGTTGTCTTTCCTTAAGTTAGAGTTTCCTTAAGTTTAGCTTGATTCTAGGCAAGAATTAAGGAGGAGATACTTTCCTAAATTGATGGTGAATGCCGTGTGGTTTGGTATGCTTGAGGAGCAAGGTTTTCTTGCTTACTCCTTATAAATAATGGCGTCTAACCTCTTCAAGGGTTAGAGTGATTTTATGATTAAACATTGTTATTGTTTGTGAATTAATTCATAAGCTTTAATCTTCCATTAATTGATATTCAGGAGTGTTTATTAATTAGTGTTTAAACAACTTAATTCCGGGAGTGGTTTGAGTGTGTTTAAGATTCTTGTGAGTGTTTCGAGGAGTGATCATTCATTAAGAAATATCCCTTGTTACTTGTTCTTATTTTCGGATTCTTCATTGTCCTTGCTCAATTGGACGTGTTCTTTTGAGTGTTTGACTATCCTAGTTGAACATTCATATCAAGTGGTATCAGATTTTCCAGGCGGGAGAGGATAGAAGGGATTCTATTCTTCAAAGATCCAAGGTAAATTGTTACTTTTCTTCTTAAAGTTTCGATCTTTACATTGGGATAAGTGGTACTAGGGTTCTTTTGTGCTTCCTAGTGTGTCGAAGTGTTGTTATTTGTTGAGATAATGTCGAGTGAATTGGAAAAATTAGCTAAGGCTATTGAGGACATAGCTAAGATGCAATTTGATTTCCAAGCAAAATATAATGCTGATTAGAATCATGTTAGTAGACTTGAAACTAGAATGGATGCCATAACTTCTATTATCACTAAAAAATTGGATAAAAATAGTGTTGATTACATTGGACTTTCGGATGAAGAGGATGAAGTTAGGACCGTTAAACCTAATTTCAATGATGATAGGGGATTAAAATTGGATGATTTCACTGGTGATTCTAGTCCGGAGGATTTACTTGAGTGGATTCGACAATTGGAGAAGGTGTGTGATTATAGGGGGTTTGATGATCAAAGGAGATTCAAGATAGCCTCAGTTAGATTGACCAAGTATGCTGGTATTTGGCTCGAAAATTTGAAGGCAAAACGTGCAAGAAAGAAGAAAGACAAGCTTAGTAGTTGGACTAAGTTGAAAGAGAAGCTCAAGGAGAAATTTTTGCCAAGTGATTACGAGCAAAAACAGTACATAAAGTTGACCACTTTGTGTCAAGATACGTTGAGTGTGCATGAGTACACTATGGAATTTGATAAACTATGCCTTATTTGTGACATAGAAGAAAGGGAAGCATTGAAAATTGCTCGTTACATCAAAGGCTTGAACCGTCCTATTGCAAGGAAGGTAGAGGTGTCAACTTACACTACATTTGATGAAGTGTGTAGATTGGCGCTTAAATTTGAATCTCATGAGAAAGAAGACAAGCCAAAAACGTCCTATGCTAAAACTGTGATGGAGGTCTGATGTATGCTCGTACATACAAGTAGGAACATACAAAGAAGAGATAGAAACAAGCTAAAGAAGAACCGAAGCTTCCCTCACCTTGGGCGTGTATTCTAGCTTCAAAGAGATACGAAACACCACTCAATGAAATTAGAACTTCCTAAGATCACAAATTAACTTGCCAAAGTTAATTAAGCAAAGGACGAATTTCTTATAAGTTTCCAATCCAAGAAACGCCAAAGAAAAACAAAGGTTAATACACACATGTATTTTTGGTCATAAAACTTGATGTCTTTCTCATTGATGTCAATGGTATTTATACAAGTCTTACAAGCCATTTTCTGATTTTTGACATAATTAAAATTATGAAAAATAAACTACATTAACTACAGCCATGATCTCCACTAATCCATATAAGAAAAACGTGGGGAATGAGCCATTATGGATGCTCCCACTTGCTCCACTTCTTGCTGCACTTCTCCCCCAAATGTAGGCATGTTAAAGTGTGGAGAATATGCTCCTAGCCTTGTTGAGATGCACGGCTAATAGGAGGGTCTCACACGCCTCAATTTGTGGAACAAACTAACCACTCCTCAATGCAGTCCACTAGTTTGAATAATGGCGCCACAATGTAGGAAGTAGTTCCTATTTTCGTGGCCTCAACTCCTCCTTGCTTGCTGCATGGTTGGACGTGGCTTCAAGCTTGCCTAACAACTTTATTACATGACTCAACTATTAATAACTTGTCCTAAAACAATCACCCGAAAATATCAAAACAATCAAAGACTCCAACTACACTAGGACTCTTTCAATGCAAACAAACGAAGACTCCAAACTTACAAGGACTCTTTACAACTCGACAAGCACTAAAGGAAACTAATGAACATGGCTAATCAAGGACTCAACAATGACCATAGTAGGAATCAAAGAAGACAACACCTCATGCATTGTTAAAGCCACCATATTAATCAGTTTCGGATCTTGTGTAGATTGTGTAGATGGACCTCCATCAAGGTCCATCTACACATGATCCGAAACTGATTCATATGGTAGCTTTGACAATGCGTGAGGTTCTATCTTGATATGATTACACGTCCAAAGTGAATGAGCAATCAAGAATCTCGAGCAAAGGATCGAACTTGATGAAGTAATGAAGTCCGAAAATTATGATTAAGTCACCGGATATGATAATTAAAATAAACACTCCTGAATATTTTAATTAACTCTTAATCTCACTTACACCACTCCTGGAATAAAGTAGATTAAACACTAAGTAAATAATCACTCCTGAAAATTACTCAATGGCCGAAAGTAATTGATCACACAATTAAATTCAATAACAAAGTTTTTAGGTAAATCTCACATGCTTTGAATGATAGCATGGAACTATTATTTATAGCCAACTAAACTTGTCCTCCAAGGACTCACAAGGCCGAAAAATCAGCTCAAGGAAATTAAGGAAACATCCCTTAACTCCTTACATCCTAATACCTTGATTCTAGGAGAGAATAAAGGAGTATTTAAGGAAACCACAAATCAGCCCCTAAATCTCTTCACACGCCCAACACACTTAAGGAAACCAAGAAGTAAGGCAAGGAATATTACAACTCAATGACAACTTGCAACCTTGGAACACAAGGAGCCTAAACACACGCCTAAGACACGCCTAAGGATCCGAAATAAGGCAACTGAATTTCGGACCTTTATTGCTGAATTTTAAAGACTTAATTAAAATAACTAAGACTCTAGAAATGGTGTCATCTTCATGCTTCATCAATGGAATCATCGTCCCACTTAAGAAATGACACAAATGAGGAGTTTGAATTTAAATTGAACCCGAACACTTCAAGGACTAAACAAATCGGATCATTTGGAGCTTGACCTTGACCTTGACTTGTATCATATCTTCTTTGGTTCCTTCTATGTTCATTGTTGAGTCCTTGATTAGTCATGTTCATTAGTTTCCTTTTGTGATTGTCGAATTGTAAAAAGTCCTAGTAAGTATGGAGTCTTCATTTGTTCGTATTACAAGAGTCCTAGTATAGTTGGAGTCTTTGTTTCTTTTGATATGTTCGGATGATCTATTTAGGACAAGTTGTTGTTAGTTGAGTCATGTAATAACACATTTGAATGCTGGAAGTTGTTGCACGTTCAGCCACAAGCAAGGGAGGCGTGCCTTGAATATAGGAACCACTTCCTAGTTCAAAGGCGCCACATTCAAAGCTTAAGAGCAGCCACACCTTGGAAGATATTTGTTCCTATTTTCGTGGCCTTGGATCCCAAAGAGATGCTGATCAGTTAAGAAGCATATTCCCTCATTTTGGTGCGTGCCTACATCCAAGGGAAGTGCAAGCAAGGAGTGGAGTTAGTGGAAGCAAGTGGAAGCAACTAAAACGGCAAGCTAGTGCACGTCTTCCTCCACGTTCTTCTTACATGGCTTAATGGAGATCATGGCTTAGTTAATGTAGTTTATTTTCGTAACTTTAATTATGTCAAAAATCAGAAAATGGCTTGTAAGACTTGTATAAATACCATTGACATCAATGAGAAAGACATCAAGTTTTATGACCAAAAATACATGTGTGTATTAACCCTTGTTTTTCTTTGGCGTTTCTTGGATTGGAAACTTATAAGAAACTCGTCCTTTGCTTGATTAACCTTGGCAAGTTAATTTGTGATCTTAGGAAGTTCTAATTTCATTGAGTGGTGTTTCGTATCTCTTTGAAGCTAGAATACACGCCCAAGTTGAGGGAAGCTTCGGTTTCTTCCTTAGCTTGTTTCTATCTCTTCTTTGTATGTTCCTACTTGTATGTACGAGCATACATCATCTTGGTATCAGAGCTACGCTCATATCCTACCTATTTTCATCCCCAATCTACCCCAAACACATCCCCAATCACGTCCCAAACCATCACCACAAACCGCAACCCAAAACCCTACCTAAATCAGCTCTAATTGATAACCCTAGCAATGGAGGAAGGAGATCAACCCCCTAGTGGTTGGCGTGAGACTATGAGATTATTAGAGGAAGAAAGGAGGGAAAGTAATGCTCGAATGGCATTACTCCAAGACCAAGTGAGGCAACTTTCAGTTCGGCTCACTAGGCAAAAGGGGTGATGATGACTCGAAGGTGAAGCTAGTGATGTTACTTTGCTTCCCGGGAGAAATAACTCTCGACCATCCAATGATATCAAGGTAGACATACCTGATTATGATGGCAAACTCGACACTGATGAGTTTGTAGAATGGTCAAGAACCGTGGAGAGGGTTTTTGACTATAAGCAAGTACCGGAGGACAAGAGAGTCAAGTTGGTTGCATTGAAACTTCGAAAGTATGCATCAACTTGGTGGGCTAGTGTTTGTAGTAAGAGAGAACGCCAAGGTAAGGAGAAGGTGCGTTCATGGGATAAGATGAAAAAGCTCTTAAAACAAAAATTCCTACCTACTTACTACGTGCAAGAGAACTTTGCAAAGTTCCATCACTTGCAACAAGGTTCAAATTCTGTCGAAGTCTATGCTAGGGACTTTGAAGCCTACCTCATGAAGTGCGAAGTACATGAGGATGAACCTCAAACATTGGTGAGGTTCCTTGGAGGCTTGGACCCCAAGATTGCCAATGTAGTGGAACTCCACCACTACTCTACCTTAGAAGAACTTATTCTTCTTGCTCACAAGGTAGAAAAACAACACAAACCCAAAAGTAAAGGTGAGACCTCACGTCCCTTTACCAAAACCGTCCCCTTCATTCCAAAGAATCCTCAATCAAACACTTCTAAACCCCCCTACTCTACCCCTTCTACTCCAAGTACATCCAAAGTTCGGAGGAGATGCTTTAGATGCCAAGGTTTAGGCCATATAGCATCCGAATGCCCTAACAAGAAAGTAGTGACTTTGATGGAATACAATGCCTATCAAGGAGATGACGAAGAGGAGAATGAGGAGGAGAATGAAGATTGGCAAGGAGATGTTAAGGAGGAAGAAACATTCGGCCCGATGAAGGAGAATGTTTGGTGGTACGAAGAGCCTTAAGTAGCAATGTTGATCATGAAGAACTAAGGCAACGAGAGTCCATTTTTCATACAAGGTGCACCATTGGAGGCAAGATTTGCTCGTTGATTGTAGATGGAGGGAGTTGTACGAATGTTGCTGCTCAAACAATGATTGACAAGCTCAAGCTCCCAACAACACCTCATCCACGCCCTATGTGATTCAATGGCTCAATCAAGGTAAGGGTATACAAGTTTCAAATCGTGTACTTTTATCTTTTAGTATTGGAAGTTATAAGGAGGAGCTATGGTGTGATGTGATACCTATGGATGCATGTCATGTAATCCTAGGGCGTCCATGGTTGTTTGATAGAAGGGTCATTCATGATGGTTATAAGAACACCTACTCTCTCACCAAAGACCACAAAAAGATAACCCTCACCCCAATCCCTTCCTATTCAGTTACAAAAATCCATTCCACAAAAGAAAAATACCATTCCCTCACGACCTTACTCCAATCCGAATACCATGAATTAGCTCATATGCGTGATATGATGTTGAACACCACAAAAGAAGAATCCAAAGATAACACCACCCTTTCCCACCCAATGCTTATGCCCTTACTTGCCAAATACAAAGACGTTTTTCCTCACGAAATTCCCCATGGCTTGCCACCAAAACGTGACATTCAACATAAGATTGACTTCATTCCTGGAGCAATGTTACCAAATAAGCCAGCTTATAGGTCTAACCCTAAAGAAACCGATGAAATTAGGAAACAAGTAGAGGACTTGTTGTCTAAAGGTCTAATTAGGGAGTCCTTAAGTCCATGTGCTGTCCCTACTTTGTTGGTGCCTAAGAAGAGTGGAGAATGGAGAATGTGTGTGGATAGTAGGGCAATAAACAAAATCACCATCAAATATAGGTTCCCTATTCCTCGTTTAAATGATTTGTTGGATGATTTGAATGGTTCGAAGTTGTTTTCCAAGATTGATTTGAGAAGTGGATATCACCAAATTCGAATTTGTGAAGGTGATGAATGGAAAACAGCATTCAAAACCAAAGAGGGCTTGTATGAGTGGCTTGTTATGCCCTTTGGTTTGTCCAATGCACCTAGTACGTTCATGCGCTTAATGAACCAAACTATGAAACCTTTTATTGGCCGTTTTGTAGTTGTTTATTTTGATGACATATTGGTGTATAGTAAGAATGAACAAGAACATGTTAATCATTTACAAAATGTGTTCGAAGTGTTGAGAAAGGAACGGTTGTATGGTAATTTAGAGAAGTGTCATTTCTTCTCTAGTAGCGTGATCTTCTTGGGATTCATTGTCTCAAGTGAAGGCATTCAAGCTGATGAAAAGAAAGTGCAAGCCATCAAGGAGTGGCCTACTCCTACCTCTATGCAGCAAGTTCGAAGTTTTCATGGTCTTGCATCCTTCTATAGGAGGTTTGTGCGCAACTTTAGTGCACTTATGACTCCTATCACCGAACTCACAAAACTCAAGAAGTTTGAATGGAATGATCAAGCTCAAAAGGCCTTTGAAGAGGTAAAGAATCAACTCACTACTGCTCCTATATTAGCTTTGCCTAATTTTAATGAAGTTTTTGAAGTGGAGTGTGATGCCTCCGGAGTTGGCATTGGTGCTGTCCTTTCACAAAATGGGCGCCCCATAGCCTATTTTAGTGAGAAGTTGAATGAAGCCAAGAGGAAGTACTCCACTTATGACAAGGAGTTCTATGCATTGGTTCGAGCTCTAGATCATTGGCGCCACTATCTCATTGCTAAGGAGTTTATACTTCATTCTGATCATGAGGCACTTAAATTCATTCAAAGCCAACACAAGCTTCAACCACGCCATGCTAAGTGGGTGGAATTCCTTCAAACATTCCATTTCACCATCAAGCACAAAGCCGGCAAAATGAACAAAGGAGCTGATGCACTTTCAAGGAGGTACATGCTTTTAACTTCTTTAAATCCTAAAGTTGTTGGATTAGAGTTGTTGAAAGAATGTTACAAGAATGATAAGGATTTTGGTGTTATGTTCGAAAAATGCCATAATCATGCTGTTGGAGAATTCTATATCTTGAAGGGGTTTCTTTTCAAAGGAAATCAACTATGCATTCCAAGATCAAGTGTTCGAGAATCATTGATCAAAGAGTTTCATGAAGGTGGTCTTGCTGGCCACTTTGGCATTGAGAAGACAATCTCATTGGTTGGTGAATACTTTCATTGGCCAAAGCTAGCACGAGATGTTGAGTTCTTAATCAAGAGGTGTTTAAATTCTTTATCGAAAATCAACTAAGTACTATCTTTTATTTTCTTTAAATTTCCGCACCCTATTTTAATCTTTTTAGTAGATTAAATATATCACATACAACGAAAGATGATAAAAGGGGCGAAAAACATAAAGTTTTTGTTCCTAGGGAAAAGTTTGAAGAAAATCGGAAGTGTTTCAAGTGCGGAAGAGGACACATTGCTAGTAATTGTCCAACAAAGAAAGCTCTCACCATGAGGCAATACATGGAATTGAATGAAGAAGAGGAGTTGTACGAATTTGTGCCTAGAGATGACACGGTTGAGAGTGAGGAGGAGGATGCATATGCCGAAGATGACAAGTAGGCTTATTGGTGTTGTTAGGAGGGTTTTACATGTTGATTGCCTTCCAAGCAAAGAACAAAGAGAGAACTTGTTCCATACTCGTTGCAAGGTGGGTGAAAACACTTGTAACATGATCATTGATAGTGGTTCTTGTACCAATGTTGTTGCGGCAGATTTGGTGAACAAATTGAGTCTTGTTGTGAGAGATCATCCACGCCCCTACAAGTTGAGTTGGCTTGATGATACGGGACTTAGGGTGAAGAAGCAAGCGTTACTTTCTTTCTCCATAGGGAATTACAAGGATGAGTTATGGTGTGATGTACTTCCCATGAATGCTTGTCACGTTTTACTTGGGAGACCTTGGCAATTTGATAGAAAAGTGATACATGAAGGGGACTCCAACGTGTATACTGTTTCGGTGGGTTCCAAGAAGATTAGGTTGCATCCTTTGGCTCCTAGTGCCGTGATTCACAAGAAGGAAGAAAAGAAGACTAGTTTGTTTCTTTCTTCCAAAGATTTCGAGAAGGAGATTGAAGATGAAGGAGTGTGCTATGCGTTAGTCATCAAACATGCTGTTGCAAGTGAAGTGAAGCCAAGTAATCCACAACTTGATTCACTCATGAAAGAATTTTGTGATGTATTTCCGGAAGACCTTCCACAAGGGCTGCCACCCTTAAGGGGAATTGAACATGCCATTGATTTAGTTCCGGGAGCTCCTTTGCCTAATAAACTGATGTGAAATAGAAGTATTAGTTATGTAGAGTTCTAGTTCTGTTAGAATTCTATGTAATTTAGGGCTTTAATTTATAGTTTGTTTAGAGTTTCAATTGCATTAGGACTTTATTTTAATTAGAGGTTGAGTTGTGTTAGGAGTTCTAATCACATTAGGCGTGTGAAATCAGTCACAGCCGTGTGGATTAGATAGATTAGTTTGTTATGTTTTTGTTTATCTTTTATGCTTTACTAGTTCTACTAGGTTTAGGTTAATTTGCTTTATTAGTTCTAATCAGTTTAGGATTATTTGTGCACTATAAATAGACCATTCGGTCATATTAATAAAGGCAGAGTATGTTTAAGTTAATTCTTGTGAATTACAGATTTAGGAGAGAATCCAAAACGAATCCGGAGAGAATCCAAAACCCCCTAGTTGAACTTTGAGACGAAATACGCCTAAGTTCTCCATATCCTGGTTACCAATCGAGTTATTGAGACGAAATACGCCAATATACTTGATTTTTGCTACTGATTTCATTAAAGTTTCGATCTTTCATCTACAAAAGCCACTAAACTACATCAAAGGGCCTAAATTTCGTGAATCTTGTTTCTACCAATTCAAGAACATTATGGTTTCTTGGATTGTTATGATTCTTATTCGTGGTTCATATTATTGGTTACTGTTATATTTGAACCTTGTCTTGCAAGTTTGATTTGACCATTTTTGTTTTGGGGTCTTTAGAAGCAGTGCCATGTAGTTTGTGATTAAGGATCCGTGATTCTGTGGTGGAATGTGGTTGTAGGCTTGTAGCACCCGCGGTTTATCCAGTTAAGTGGTTAACAAAGGAATTGATACGAAATCACTTCAAAAGAATTGTGATTACGATAGTTGAACAATAAACTAAAAGCCTCCACCTTAAGTTTATAATTCGGTTTGCAACTAAGGAAATGAATCTCCACTCTCTCCCTCAATTACGTATTTAATTAACAAAGAACGAGAATCTCCACTCTCGAATATGTCAATTAGGTTGACTTTCTCGTAGTTTGACCTCCCAAGAAAATCGGTTCAAAGATAGAATAAAAACCTCGGTTTTTAATCTTTAACACAACGTGTTTTAATTCGAAGCACAAAGCTTAAATTTCAATTATCCAAATCTGCTTTCATTTATGATCACCATTACATATATATATTACAAGCTAATTATTTCCCAAAAGATCTAAGTACTCAAAATATTAAACAAAGCAAGAAACAACTAATATCTCTAATTTCCAACAAGGATGTAAGAGGAATAGTGTTGTTGTGTGTTTTGTTGACTTATTCAAAGGAGGCAAAGGGGGAGGGCCGGTTTTCCACACCAAGTGGATGGCCTCCCTTAGCTTGCAACACAAGCTCCACAAATATCTCTAAGAACCTCCTTTCACACGTCCCTAGGGTGATTCGCATCCCCGAGCATGTTCGTGGATATTACAACTTACGCTACGCAAAATAATTCCGGTTTTACAAAAACCGAAAATTACAAAAACGTTAATTAAACTAACTAGCTTTTAATTAACTTCTTTTCCTACGTTGCTCAACATAATTAAACTAGTACTAATCCTTAAACCGTGAATTTCTCCCTTGTTGTGATTGAGATCGGTACTTAGTAGAATTTCGGAATTCGCAACTCGATTTCGGATCGGGAATGCATTATATGGCTAACTTTTGTTGGTGTTGAGTGTCTACTGCAGGTTTCTTTGTGTAACAATGTGATTTTAGTTCCAAATAATTTTTTTATAAATAGGACCCTCCCGAGTCCTCACGATCTGTTAGGCTAGTAAGTCTTATCGAGATGACTACATTTTTTAGTGTGCAATAAAAGTTATTTGGTTGTGCGCGCAACACCTAGATTTTGTTAAGGATTGACATCTATTACACAAGTCTCTTGAGTCTCCATTCCTTTTATTATTTTTCACTATGATGGGGCCTGAAGTACTTGTATTATTTTTGCCAAACATTCTTCTCCCTTTATCTTCAGTGACATTTGATCCTCCTATAAATATACAATCGTCTATTTTGTGCCTTTCACATGTTGTTTGCATGCTGAGACTTTAGAGGATCTACAATAGTGGAAGACTGCACTCGAGAATGCTTTGGCACTGGCGCCAAGTGCAACCAACAACACTGGACAAAATGGGATTCTTAAAAGTGATCAGGCTGATGAAGCTAATGGTGTTGCTGATCAACGTATGCTTTTGTTTTGCTATATGCAGCGTGTCTGCTCCATTTTTGCTTTTACTTTATTAATAACTGATACGAAATCACTTCAAAAGAATTGTGATTACGATAGTTGAACAATAAACTAAAAGCCTCCACCTTAAGTTTATAATTCGGTTTGCAACTAAGGAAATGAATCTCCACTCTCTCCCTCAATTACGTATTTAATTAACAAAGAACGAGAATCTCCACTCTCGAATATGTCAATTAGGTTGACTTTCTCGTAGTTTGACCTCCCAAGAAAATCGGTTCAAAGATAGAATAAAAACCTCGGTTTTTAATCTTTAACACAACGTGTTTTAATTTGAAGCACAAAGCTTAAATTTCAATTATCCCAATCTGCTTTCATTTATGATCACCATTACATATATATATTACAAGCTAATTATTTCCCAAAAGATCTAAGTACTCAAAATATTAAACAAAGCAAGAAACAACTAATATCTCTAATTTCCAACAAGGATGTAAGAGGAATAGTGTTGTTGTGTGTTTTGTTGACTTATTCAAAGGAGGCAAAGGGGGAGGGCCGGTTTTCCACACCAAGTGGATGGCCTCCCTTAGCTTGCAACACAAGCTCCACAAATATCTCTAAGAACCTCCTTTCACACGTCCCTAGGGTGATTCGCATCCCCGAGCATGTTCGTGGATATTACAACTTACGCTACGCAAAATAATTCCGGTTTTACAAAAACCGAAAATTACAAAAACGTTAATTAAACTAACTAGCTTTTAATTAACTTCTTTTCCTACGTTGCTCAACATAATTAAACTAGTACTAATCCTTAAACCGTGAATTTCTCCCTTGTTGTGATTGAGATCAGTACTTAGTAGAATTTCGGAATTCGCAACCGATTTCGGATCATCCTCTCCTTCTTCAAAAGGAATTGTCCTCAATTCTTGCACATCTTCATCTTCTAAATAGGGGGATAAGTCTCCTACATTGAATGTTGCTTGCCACGCCATAGTCTCCGGGAAGGTCTATTTTGTAAGCATTGTTTCCATATCGTTCAAGAACCTTGAAAGGTCCTTCAGCTCGGGGCATGAGCTTATGCTTTCTTTTACTTGGAAACCTCTCCTTCCTCAAGTGAATCCACACCAAATCTCCAGGAGCAAACAACCTCGGTTTTCGACTTTTGTTTGCTTTCTTTTTGTACATCTCATTTGCCTTCTCGATGTTGGTGCGTATTTCTTTGTGAACCTTCACCATTGTTTCAGCTTGTTGCCTAGCATCTCCGTGGACATAAGAGTCTTTAGGCAACGAAATAAGATCAATAGGGACATACGGATTAACCCCATATACCACTTCGAACGGTGAATGTTTTGTTGCAAAAGTTGGAGTCCTATTGTAGGCAAACTCCGCATGGCATAACTTGACATCCCAATCCTTTCCCGTCTTGCTCACCAAGCCCCTTAACAAGGTGCCTAGAGTTCGGTTGGTCACTTCAGTTTGACCATCCGTTTGGGGGTGATGTGAAGTACTAAATAGTAACTTAGTACCCATCATCCTCCATAGGGACCTCCAAAAATGACTCAAAAACTTACTATCTCGATCCGAGACAATAGTTCTTGGTACTCCATGCAAGCGAACAATTTCCCTGAAATACAAACAAGAAACATTAATAGCATCTTCCGTTTTATGACAAGGCACGAAGTGCGCCATTTTTGAGAATCGGTCCACCACCACCATGACCGAATCCTTCCCTCTTTGAGTCCTAGGAAGAGCCACAATGAAATCCATACTAACATCCTCCCATGGTCTCTCCGGTGTCGGTAAAGGAGTGTACAACCCCTTATGGAACGTGCTTTTAGCCCTTTGACAAACACCACAACGAGCCAAAACAGCATGTACCTCTTTGATCATATGAGGCCATGAGAAATGTTCTTGTAACAACTCCATAGTCTTGCTCACGCCAAAATGGCCCGCCAACCCACCTCCATGAGCCTCTCTAATTAGCAAGTCTCGAACGGGACATTTAGGAACGCAAAGTTTGTTCCCCTTGAACAAGAACCCCTCCATTTGATGATAATGGTCTTTTGGACCATCTTTGGTAGCTTCGAACAGATCTCGTGTCCCCTCATCAAGAACATAAAATTCTTTAATCGGTTCAAACCCAAGTACCTTGGAATCCACCATATTAAGCAACACGTGTCTCCGAGATAAAGCATCAGCTACCACGTTAGCTTTTCCGGACTTGTACTTAGCAACAAAGTTGAACGATTGTAAGAACTCTACCCATTTAGCATGCCGAGCACTAAGCTTATGTTGTCCATGAATATATTTCAGTGATTCATGATCGAAATGAAGAACAAAAGCTTGTGGTCGTAAATAGTGACTCCAATGATTAAGAGATCTAACCATGGCGTAGAACTCTTTATCATAAGTAGAATAATTCAACTTAGCCTGATTTAATTTTTCGCTAAAATACGCAATAGGCTTGCCACATTGAATCAAAACAGCCCCAATACCCGTTCCACTTGCATCACACTCAACTTCAAATGGTTTTGCAAAATCAGGTAAAGCTAGGATAGGCGTTTTTACACATTCTCTCTTTTACAAGCTCAAACGCCTTTTGAGCTGCGTCACTCCATTCAAATTTTCCATGTTTTGTGCATTCCGTTATAGGAGCTAATAAGGTGCTGAAATTGTTTAGAAACCTCCTATAAAACGAAGCTAAACCATGAAAAGACCTCACCTCGGTGATAGTTGTAGGAACCGGCCAAGAAGAAATTGCTTCAACTTTGGATGGATCCACCTTCACCCCTTCATCCGAAATTATGAACCCAAGGAAGCCAAGCTCTCGTTGCATGAACGTGCACTTTTCAAGCTTCCCATATAATTTTTGCTCTCTCAAAACCTCGAACACTCGTTGCAAATGATTTAAATGATCATCCTTGTTAGCACTGAAAACAAGAATATCATCCAAATATACAACTACGAACTTTCCCAAAAACGGCCTAAGTACCTCATTCATTAATCTCATGAAAGTACTAGGAGCATTTGTGAGACCAAATGGCATAACCAGCCATTCATACAACCCATACTTTGTTTTGAAAGCCGTTTTCCACTCATCTCCCTCCTTCATGCATATTTGGTGGTATCCACTTCTCAAATCAATTTTCGAAAACAACTTGGATCCACTCAACTCATCTAGCATGTCATCTAATCTAGGGATGGGAAATCTGTACTTTATGGTGATGTTATTCACACAGCACGGCTATCAATACACATCCTCCATGAACCGTCTTTTTTGGCACAAGCAAAGCCGGAACGGCACACGGACTCTTGCTCTCCCTCACGTATCCCTTGCCCATCAACTCACTGATTTGGCTTTGTAATTCCTCACTCTCTTTGGGATTACATCTATAGGAAGGCTTATTTGGAATTGGTGCTCCGGGAATGAGATCAATTTGATGTTCAATTCCACGTTTAGGGGGTAGGCCATTTGGTAGATCATTAGGGAACACATCTCCAAACTCCTCCAACAACTCCCTCAAATGCGGATCCTCAACGTTCACTCCCTCATTCATCTCCTTGGCAACCAGAATATACACCAACTGATTTTCCTCCAACTCCCTCTCGAATCGTTTTCTCCCTAAGAACACGCCACTACACATCGGGTTTTCTTTTGGTGTTGGTTTTGTGTTTCGGATTTTTGAAGGAGGTAATGGTAGTAAGGTTTTGGTTTTGCCATTCTTGTTCACCTTATACACATTTTTAAAACCATCATGCATCACTTTGCGATCAAATTGCCACGGTCTACCAAGTAGTATATGGCACGCAGTCATAGGGATTACATCACATAGAATTTCATCTTCATAATTTCCAATTGAGAATGTGATTAAAACTCTATTTTTTACCCTTACTTCACTATCATCATCTAGCCATTTCAGTTTATAAGGAATTGGATGTTTCGTCATAGGTAATGCTAACTTCTCTACAAGTTCAGTTGAAGCTACATTAGTACAACTTCCACCATCTATGATCAAATTGCATAGTTTTTTTTTTCACTAGGCATTTCGAATGAAAAATGGTCTCCCTTTGTTCCTCATTTTCGGCCACCACATTTGAGTATAAGGACCTCCTAATCACTAAGGTTTCACCCTCCATTTCAGGATTGCACACGTCCTCCTCATCCTCACTCCCATTTTTATCATGTTCCATTGCTAAAAGAGATTGTCTTTCCAACTCGTCTATTTCTATTATATCTCTTATGGTCATGATTCTTTTAGTCGGACAATTAGCTTGGTAATGGCCATAGCCTTGACACTTAAAACATTTCACTTTTAAGGTTTTGTCATCTCCGACTTTCTCCTTGTCTTTCCTAGTGAAATCAGGTTTTTTGTTCTTATCAAGATTACTAGTACTAGGATTAACTTTGAAAGTACTAAATGGCTTGGAATAAGACTTACTTGCTACTGATTTCTTCTTTTGGCTATCCATTTTGAGAGCCACTTTGCAAGCTTCATCGAATGTGAGGTATGGAAACACCTCCACTTTCTCACGCACCTCTTCGTTTAGGCCTCCTAAGAATCGGCCTAACTTTTGCTCCTCCATTTCTTCGATTTCACAAACAATGGAAAGCTTCTCAAATTCCTTGATGTACTCCTCCATAGGCATGGCGCCTTGCTTGAGTGTGGACCACCTAACATACTGATTTTGTTTGTAGTTAGTTGGAACAAAACGTTTCCTCAATTGCTTCTTCAATTTTTCCCAAGTAGCAATCTTGGATTTGTTCTCTTTCACTCTTTGCCTCTTCAATCCTTCTAACCAAATGGATGCATATTTGGTTAGCTTCAAAACAGCAACCTTGTATCTCTTGTCATTCGGAGTGTCTTTGTAATAAAAAAAAACGCTCCAAAGAACGTTCCCATTCAATGTATAATTCCGGATCACTAGCTCCATCAAAATCCGGAACTTCAATTTTTAAACCCCTATCATCAGCCCTAGAACTCCTTTCTTCCTCATTGGGTTTCTTCTTAAACAATTCTAAGGTTATCTTTGCCATCATGTCGTGTAATGCTTCATTTTGCTTAGCTAAAGCTTCTAGCATTGCATCTCTTCTAGCATTATCATCTATTTCCTCGTCCATTTCGGAACTCGGCTTTGATACCACTTGATACGAAATCACTTCAAAAGAATTGTGATTACGATAGTTGAACAATAAACTAAAAGCCTCCACCTTAAGTTTATAATTCGGTTTGCAACTAAGGAAATGAATCTCCACTCTCTCCCTCAATTACGTATTTAATTAACAAAGAACGAGAATCTCCACTCTCGAATATGTCAATTAGGTTGACTTTCTCGTAGTTTGACCTCCCAAGAAAATCGGTTCAAAGATAGAATAAAAACCTCGGTTTTTAATCTTTAACACAACGTGTTTTAATTCGAAGCACAAAGCTTAAATTTCAATTATCCAAATCTGCTTTCATTTATGATCACCATTACATATATATATTACAAGCTAATTATTTCCCAAAAGATCTAAGTACTCAAAATATTAAACAAAGCAAGAAACAACTAATATCTCTAATTTCCAACAAGGATGTAAGAGGAATAGTGTTGTTGTGTGTTTTGTTGACTTATTCAAAGGAGGCAAAGGGGGAGGGCCGGTTTTCCACACCAAGTGGATGGCCTCCCTTAGCTTGCAACACAAGCTCCACAAATATCTCTAAGAACCTCCTTTCACACGTCCCTAGGGTGATTCGCATCCCCGAGCATGTTCGTGGATATTACAACTTACGCTACGCAAAATAATTCCGGTTTTACAAAAACCGAAAATTACAAAAACGTTAATTAAACTAACTAGCTTTTAATTAACTTCTTTTCCTACGTTGCTCAACATAATTAAACTAGTACTAATCCTTAAACCGTGAATTTCTCCCTTGTTGTGATTGAGATCAGTACTTAGTAGAATTTCGGAATTCGCAACTGATTTCGGATCAGGAATGCATTATATGGCTAACTTTTGTTGGTGTTGAGTGTCTACTGCAGGTTTCTTTGTGTAACAATGTGATTTTAGTTCCAAATAATTTTTTTATAAATAGGACCCTCCTGAGTCCTCACAGTCTGTTAGGCTAGTAAGTCTTATCAGAGATGACTACATTTTTTAGTGTGCAATAAAAGTTATTTGGTTGTGCGCGCAACACCTAGATTTTGTTAAGGATTGACATCTATTACACAAGTCTCTTGAGTCTCCATTCCTTTTATTATTTTTCACTATGATGGGGCCTGAAGTACTTGTATTATTTTTGCCAAACATTCTTCTCCCTTTATCTTCAGTGACATTTGATCCTCCTATAAATATACAATCGTCTATTTTGTGCCTTTCACATGTTGTTTGCATCTTTGAGACATTAGAGGATCTACAATAGTGGAAGACGCACTCGAGAATGCTTTGGCACTGGCGCCAAGTGCAACCAACAACCTTTGGACAAAATGGGATTCTTAAAAGTGATCAGGCTGATGAAGCTAATGGTGTTGCTGATCAACGTATGCTTTTGTTTTGCTATATGCAGCGTGTCTGCTCCATTTTTGCTTTTACTTTATTAATAACTGATACGAAATCACTTCAAAAGAATTGTGATTACGATAGTTGAACAATAAACTAAAAGCCTCCACCTTAAGTTTATAATTCGGTTTGCAACTAAGGAAATGAATCTCCACTCTCTCCCTCAATTACGTATTTAATTAACAAAGAACGAGAATCTCCACTCTCGAATATGTCAATTAGGTTGACTTTCTCGTAGTTTGACCTCCCAAGAAAATCGGTTCAAAGATAGAATAAAAACCTCGGTTTTTAATCTTTAACACAACGTGTTTTAATTTGAAGCACAAAGCTTAAATTTCAATTATCCCAATCTGCTTTCATTTATGATCACCATTACATATATATATTACAAGCTAATTATTTCCCAAAAGATCTAAGTACTCAAAATATTAAACAAAGCAAGAAACAACTAATATCTCTAATTTCCAACAAGGATGTAAGAGGAATAGTGTTGTTGTGTGTTTTGTTGACTTATTCAAAGGAGGCAAAGGGGGAGGGCCGGTTTTCCACACCAAGTGGATGGCCTCCCTTAGCTTGCAACACAAGCTCCACAAATATCTCTAAGAACCTCCTTTCACACGTCCCTAGGGTGATTCGCATCCCCGAGCATGTTCGTGGATATTACAACTTACGCTACGCAAAATAATTCCGGTTTTACAAAAACCGAAAATTACAAAAACGTTAATTAAACTAACTAGCTTTTAATTAACTTCTTTTCCTACGTTGCTCAACATAATTAAACTAGTACTAATCCTTAAACCGTGAATTTCTCCCTTGTTGTGATTGAGATCAGTACTTAGTAGAATTTCGGAATTCGCAACTGATTTCGGATCATCCTCTCCTTCTTCAAAAGGAATTGTCCTCAATTCTTGCACATCTTCATCTTCTAAATAGGGGGATAAGTCTCCTACATTGAATGTTGCTGCCACGCCATAGTCTCCGGGAAGGTCTATTTTGTAAGCATTGTTTCCATATCGTTCAAGAACCTTGAAAGGTCCTTCAGCTCGGGGCATGAGCTTATGCTTTCTTTTACTTGGAAACCTCTCCTTCCTCAAGTGAATCCACACCAAATCTCCGAGGAGCAAACAACCTCGGTTTTCGACTTTTGTTTGCTTTCTTTTTGTACATCTCATTTGCCTTCTCGATGTTGGTGCGTATTTCTTTGTGAACCTTCACCATTGTTTCAGCTTGTTGCCTAGCATCTCCGTGGACATAAGAGTCTTTAGGCAACGAAATAAGATCAATAGGGACATACGGATTAACCCCATATACCACTTCGAACGGTGAATGTTTTGTTGCAAAAGTTGGAGTCCTATTGTAGGCAAACTCCGCATGGCATAACTTGACATCCCAATCCTTTCCCGTCTTGCTCACCAAGCCCCTTAACAAGGTGCCTAGAGTTCGGTTGGTCACTTCAGTTTGACCATCCGTTTGGGGGTGATGTGAAGTACTAAATAGTAACTTAGTACCCATCATCCTCCATAGGGACCTCCAAAAATGACTCAAAAACTTACTATCTCGATCCGAGACAATAGTTCTTGGTACTCCATGCAAGCGAACAATTTCCCGAAATACAAACAAGAAACATTAATAGCATCTTCCGTTTTATGACAAGGCACGAAGTGCGCCATTTTTGAGAATCGGTCCACCACCACCATGACCGAATCCTTCCCTCTTTGAGTCCTAGGAAGAGCCACAATGAAATCCATACTAACATCCTCCCATGGTCTCTCCGGTGTCGGTAAAGGAGTGTACAACCCCTTATGGAACGTGCTTTTAGCCCTTTGACAAACACCACAACGAGCCAAAACAGCATGTACCTCTTTGATCATATGAGGCCATGAGAAATGTTCTTGTAACAACTCCATAGTCTTGCTCACGCCAAAATGGCCCGCCAACCCACCTCCATGAGCCTCTCTAATTAGCAAGTCTCGAACGGGACATTTAGGAACGCAAAGTTTGTTCCCCTTGAACAAGAACCCCTCCATTTGATGATAATGGTCTTTTGGACCATCTTTGGTAGCTTCGAACAGATCTCGTGTCCCCTCATCAAGAACATAAAATTCTTTAATCGGTTCAAACCCAAGTACCTTGGAATCCACCATATTAAGCAACACGTGTCTCCGAGATAAAGCATCGGCTACCACGTTAGCTTTTCCGGACTTGTACTTAGCAACAAAGTTGAACGATTGTAAGAACTCTACCCATTTAGCATGCCGAGCACTAAGCTTATGTTGTCCATGAATATATTTCAGTGATTCATGATCGAAATGAAGAACAAAAGCTTGTGGTCGTAAATAGTGACTCCAATGATTAAGAGATCTAACCATGGCGTAGAACTCTTTATCATAAGTAGAATAATTCAACTTAGCCTGATTTAATTTTTCGCTAAAATACGCAATAGGCTTGCCACATTGAATCAAAACAGCCCCAATACCCGTTCCACTTGCATCACACTCAACTTCAAATGGTTTTGCAAAATCAGGTAAAGCTAGGATAGGCGTTTTACACATTCTCTCTTTTACAAGCTCAAACGCCTTTTGAGCTGCGTCACTCCATTCAAATTTTCCATGTTTTGTGCATTCCGTTATAGGAGCTAATAAGGTGCTGAAATTGTTTAGAAACCTCCTATAAAACGAAGCTAAACCATGAAAAGACCTCACCTCGGTGATAGTTGTAGGAACCGGCCAAGAAGAAATTGCTTCAACTTTGGATGGATCCACCTTCACCCCTTCATCCGAAATTATGAACCCAAGGAAGCCAAGCTCTCGTTGCATGAACGTGCACTTTTCAAGCTTCCCATATAATTTTTGCTCTCTCAAAACCTCGAACACTCGTTGCAAATGATTTAAATGATCATCCTTGTTAGCACTCGAAAACAAGAATATCATCCAAATATACAACTACGAACTTTCCCAAAAACGGCCTAAGTACCTCATTCATTAATCTCATGAAAGTACTAGGAGCATTTGTGAGACCAAATGGCATAACCAACCATTCATACAACCCATACTTTGTTTTGAAAGCCGTTTTCCACTCATCTCCCTCCTTCATGCATATTTGGTGGTATCCACTTCTCAAATCAATTTTCGAAAACAACTTGGATCCACTCAACTCATCTAGCATGTCATCTAATCTAGGGATGGGAAATCTGTACTTTATGGTGATGTTATTCACAGCACGGCTATCAATACACATCCTCCATGAACCGTCTTTTTTGGCACAAGCAAAGCCGGAACGGCACACGGACTCTTGCTCTCCCTCACGTATCCCTTGCCCATCAACTCACTGATTTGGCTTTGTAATTCCTCACTCTCTTTGGGATTACATCTATAGGAAGGCTTATTTGGAATTGGTGCTCCGGGAATGAGATCAATTTGATGTTCAATTCCACGTTTAGGGGGTAGGCCATTTGGTAGATCATTAGGGAACACATCTCCAAACTCCTCCAACAACTCCCTCAAATGCGGATCCTCAACGTTCACTCCCTCATTCATCTCCTTGGCAACCAGAATATACACCAACTGATTTTCCTCCAACTCCCTCTCGAATCGTTTTCTCCCTAAGAACACGCCACTACACATCGGGTTTTCTTTTGGTGTTGGTTTTGTGTTTCGGATTTTTGAAGGAGGTAATGGTAGTAAGGTTTTGGTTTTGCCATTCTTGTTCACCTTATACACATTTTTAAAACCATCATGCATCACTTTGCGATCAAATTGCCACGGTCTACCAAGTAGTATATGGCACGCAGTCATAGGGATTACATCACATAGAATTTCATCTTCATAATTTCCAATTGAGAATGTGATTAAAACTCTATTTTTTACCCTTACTTCACTATCATCATCTAGCCATTTCAGTTTATAAGGAATTGGATGTTTCGTCATAGGTAATGCTAACTTCTCTACAAGTTCAGTTGAAGCTACATTAGTACAACTTCCACCATCTATGATCAAATTGCATAGTTTTTTTTTCACTAGGCATTTCGAATGAAAAATGGTCTCCCTTTGTTCCTCATTTTCGGCCACCACATTTGAGTATAAGGACCTCCTAATCACTAAGGTTTCACCCTCCATTTCAGGATTGCACACGTCCTCCTCATCCTCACTCCCATTTTTATCATGTTCCATTGCTAAAAGAGATTGTCTTTCCAACTCGTCTATTTCTATTATATCTCTTATGGTCATGATTCTTTTAGTCGGACAATTAGCTTGGTAATGGCCATAGCCTTGACACTTAAAACATTTCACTTTTAAGGTTTTGTCATCTCCGACTTTCTCCTTGTCTTTCCTAGTGAAATCAGGTTTTTTGTTCTTATCAAGATTACTAGTACTAGGATTAACTTTGAAAGTACTAAATGGCTTGGAATAAGACTTACTTGCTACTGATTTCTTCTTTTGGCTATCCATTTTGAGAGCCACTTTGCAAGCTTCATCGAATGTGAGGTATGGAAACACCTCCACTTTCTCACGCACCTCTTCGTTTAGGCCTCCTAAGAATCGGCCTAACTTTTGCTCCTCCATTTCTTCGATTTCACAAACAATGGAAAGCTTCTCAAATTCCTTGATGTACTCCTCCATAGGCATGGCGCCTTGCTTGAGTGTGGACCACCTAACATACTGATTTTGTTTGTAGTTAGTTGGAACAAAACGTTTCCTCAATTGCTTCTTCAATTTTTCCCAAGTAGCAATCTTGGATTTGTTCTCTTTCACTCTTTGCCTCTTCAATCCTTCTAACCAAATGGATGCATATTTGGTTAGCTTCAAAACAGCAACCTTGTATCTCTTGTCATTCGGAGTGTCTTTGTAATCAAAAAAACGCTCCAAAGAACGTTCCCATTCAATGTATAATTCCGGATCACTAGCTCCATCAAAATCCGGAACTTCAATTTTTAAACCCCTATCATCAGCCCTAGAACTCCTTTCTTCCTCATTGGGTTTCTTCTTAAACAATTCTAAGGTTATCTTTGCCATCATGTCGTGTAATGCTTCATTTTGCTTAGCTAAAGCTTCTAGCATTGCATCTCTTCTAGCATTATCATCTATTTCCTCGTCCATTTCAGAACTCAGCTCTTGATACCACTTGATACGAAATCACTTCAAAAGAATTGTGATTACGATAGTTGAACAATAAACTAAAAGCCTCCACCTTAAGTTTATAATTCGGTTTGCAACTAAGGAAATGAATCTCCACTCTCTCCCTCAATTACGTATTTAATTAACAAAGAACGAGAATCTCCACTCTCGAATATGTCAATTAGGTTGACTTTCTCGTAGTTTGACCTCCCAAGAAAATCGGTTCAAAGATAGAATAAAAACCTCGGTTTTTAATCTTTAACACAACGTGTTTTAATTTGAAGCACAAAGCTTAAATTTCAATTATCCCAATCTGCTTTCATTTATGATCACCATTACATATATATATTACAAGCTAATTATTTCCCAAAAGATCTAAGTACTCAAAATATTAAACAAAGCAAGAAACAACTAATATCTCTAATTTCCAACAAGGATGTAAGAGGAATAGTGTTGTTGTGTGTTTTGTTGACTTATTCAAAGGAGGCAAAGGGGGAGGGCCGGTTTTCCACACCAAGTGGATGGCCTCCCTTAGCTTGCAACACAAGCTCCACAAATATCTCTAAGAACCTCCTTTCACACGTCCCTAGGGTGATTCGCATCCCCGAGCATGTTCGTGGATATTACAACTTACGCTACGCAAAATAATTCCGGTTTTACAAAAACCGAAAATTACAAAAACGTTAATTAAACTAACTAGCTTTTAATTAACTTCTTTTCCTACGTTGCTCAACATAATTAAACTAGTACTAATCCTTAAACCGTGAATTTCTCCCTTGTTGTGATTGAGATCAGTACTTAGTAGAATTTCGGAATTCGCAACTGATTTCGGATCAATAACATTTCTAAAAAGTGCAGTGCTTCTCTTTGAGCGTTCTCACTTTACACACTCCCCAACCTATTGAGTTTCTTGGTGATGATAAGAAAATCAAGAGTGCATTATCATGGTGCTCTCTTCATATGTTAAAAAAATTAAGCCTGTGTGCTAAGATTGAAATATTGAATGACAAGAAACAACCTAGTTAATGAAGCTCCAAATTAAGTCAATTTGGGCCGTATGTTATAAATTGCCAATTAGTCTCCTGTAATTTGCTGTATATCATACTGATTGTCTTCATGGTATATTAAAGTAGATTCGATGATAACATGACTTTTTTTTAAGAAAATAATGGGTTTACATTTATCATATACACTGACTGCTTACTCATTTATTATCACAAGGCATGTTCCATTGGTTGCTTGGAAAGAGGGGGGTGATACGAAATCACTTCAAAAGAATTGTGATTACGATAGTTGAACAATAAACTAAAAGCCTCCACCTTAAGTTTATAATTCGGTTTGCAACTAAGGAAATGAATCTCCACTCTCTCCCTCAATTACGTATTTAATTAACAAAGAACGAGAATCTCCACTCTCGAATCTGTCAATTAGGTTGACTTTCTCGTAGTTTGACCTCCCAAGAAAATCGGTTCAAAGATAGAATAAAAACCTCGGTTTTTAATCTTTAACACAACGTGTTTTAATTTGAAGCACAAAGCTTAAATTTCAATTATCAAAATCTCATTTCATTTATGATCACCATTACATATATATATTACAAGCTAATTATTTCCCAAAAGATCTAAGTACTCAAAATATTAAACAAAGCAAGAAACAACTAATATCTCTAATTTCCAACAAGGATGTAAGAGGAATAGTGTTGTTGTGTGTTTTGTTGACTTATTCAAAGGAGGCAAAGGGGGAGGGCCGGTTTTCCACACCAAGTGGATGGCCTCCCTTAGCTTGCAACACAAGCTCCACAAATATCTCTAAGAACCTCCTTTCACACGTCCCTAGGGTGATTCGCATCCCCGAGCATGTTCGTGGATATTACAACTTACGCTACGCAAAATAATTCCGGTTTTACAAAAACCGAAAATTACAAAAACGTTAATTAAACTAACTAGCTTTTAATTAACTTCTTTTCCTACGTTGCTCAACATAATTAAACTAGTACTAATCCTTAAACCGTGAATTTCTCCCTTGTTGTGATTGAGATCAGTACTTAGTAGAATTTCGGAATTCGCAACCGATTTCGGATCATCCTCTCCTTCTTCAAAAGGAATTGTCCTCAATTCTTGCACATCTTCATCTTCTAAATAGGGGGATAAGTCTCCTACATTGAATGTTGCTGCCACGCCATAGTCTCCGGGAAGGTCTATTTTGTAAGCATTGTTTCCATATCGTTCAAGAACCTTGAAAGGTCCTTCAGCTCGGGGCATGAGCTTATGCTTTCTTTTACTTGGAAACCTCTCCTTCCTCAAGTGAATCCACACCAAATCTCCGAGGAGCAAACAACCTCGGTTTTCGACTTTTGTTTGCTTTCTTTTTGTACATCTCATTTGTCTTCTCGATGTTGGTGCGTATTTCTTTGTGAACCTTCACCATTGTTTCAGCTTGTTGCCTAGCATCTCCGTGGACATAAGAGTCTTTAGGCAACGAAATAAGATCAATAGGGACATACGGATTAACCCCATATACCACTTCGAACGGTGAATGTTTTGTTGCAAAAGTTGGAGTCCTATTGTAGGCAAACTCCGCATGGCATAACTTGACATCCCAATCCTTTCCCGTCTTGCTCACCAAGCCCCTTAACAAGGTGCCTAGAGTTCGGTTGGTCACTTCAGTTTGACCATCCGTTTGGGGGTGATGTGAAGTACTAAACAGTAACTTAGTACCCATCATCCTCCATAGGGACCTCCAAAAATGACTCAAAAACTTACTATCTCGATCCGAGACAATAGTTCTTGGTACTCCATGCAAGCGAACAATTTCCCTGAAATACAAACAAGAAACATTAATAGCATCTTCCGTTTTATGACAAGGCACGAAGTGCGCCATTTTTGAGAATCGGTCCACCACCACCATGACCGAATCCTTCCCTCTTTGAGTCCTAGGAAGAGCCACAATGAAATCCATACTAACATCCTCCCATGGTCTCTCCGGTGTCGGTAAAGGAGTGTACAACCCCTTATGGAACGTGCTTTTAGCCCTTTGACAAACACCACAACGAGCCAAAACAGCATGTACCTCTTTGATCATATGAGGCCATGAGAAATGTTCTTGTAACAACTCCATAGTCTTGCTCACGCCAAAATGGCCCGCCAACCCACCTCCATGAGCCTCTCTAATTAGCAAGTCTCGAACGGGACATTTAGGAACGCAAAGTTTGTTCCCCTTGAACAAGAACCCCTCCATTTGATGATAATGGTCTTTTGGACCATCTTTGGTAGCTTCGAACAGATCTCGTGTCCCCTCATCAAGAACATAAAATTCTTTAATCGGTTCAAACCCAAGTACCTTGGAATCCACCATATTAAGCAACACGTGTCTCCGAGATAAAGCATCGGCTACCACGTTAGCTTTTCCGGACTTGTACTTAGCAACAAAGTTGAACGATTGTAAGAATTCTACCCATTTAGCATGCCGAGCACTAAGCTTATGTTGTCCATGAATATATTTCAGTGATTCATGATCGGAATGAAGAACAAAAGCTTGTGGTCGTAAATAGTGACTCCAATGATTAAGGGATCTAACCATGGCGTAGAACTCTTTATCATAAGTAGAATAATTCAACTTAGCCTGATTTAATTTTTCGCTAAAATACGCAATAGGCTTGCCACATTGAATCAAAACAGCCCCAATACCCGTTCCACTTGCATCACACTCAACTTCAAATGGTTTTGCAAAATCAGGTAAAGCTAGGATAGGCGTTTTACACATTCTCTCTTTTACAAGCTCAAACGCCTTTTGAGCTGCGTCACTCCATTCAAATTTTCCATGTTTAGTGCATTCCGTTATAGGAGCTAATAAGGTGCTGAAATTGTTTAGAAACCTCCTATAAAACGAAGCTAAACCATGAAAAGACCTCACCTCGGTGATAGTTGTAGGAACCGGCCAAGAAGAAATTGCTTCAACTTTGGATGGATCCACCTTCACCCCTTCATCCGAAATTATGAACCCAAGGAAGCCAAGCTCTCGTTGCATGAACGTGCACTTTTCAAGCTTCCCATATAATTTTTGCTCTCTCAAAACCTCGAACACTCGTTGCAAATGATTTAAATGATCATCCTTGTTAGCACTGAAAACAAGAATATCATCCAAATATACAACTACGAACTTTCCCAAAACGGCCTAAGTACCTCATTCATTAATCTCATGAAAGTACTAGGAGCATTTGTGAGACCAAATGGCATAACCAGCCATTCATACAACCCATACTTTGTTTTGAAAGCCGTTTTCCACTCATCTCCCTCCTTCATGCATATTTGGTGGTATCCACTTCTCAAATCAATTTTCGAAAACAACTTGGATCCACTCAACTCATCTAGCATGTCATCTAATCTAGGGATGGGAAATCTGTACTTTATGGTGATGTTATTCACAGCACGGCTATCAATACACATCCTCCATGAACCGTCTTTTTTGGCACAAGCAAAGCCGGAACGGCACACGGACTCTTGCTCTCCCTCACGTACCCCTTGCCCATCAACTCACTGATTTGGCTTTGTAATTCCTCACTCTCTTTGGGATTACATCTATAGGAAGGCTTATTTGGAATTGGTGCTCCGGGAATGAGATCAATTTGATGTTCAATTCCACGTTTAGGGGGTAGGCCATTTGGTAGATCATTAGGGAACACATCTCCAAACTCCTCCAACAACTCCCTCAAATGCGGATCCTCAACGTTCACTCCCTCATTCATCTCCTTGGCAACCAGAATATACACCAACTGATTTTCCTCCAACTCCCTCTCGAATCGTTTTCTCCCTAAGAACACGCCACTACACATCGGGTTTTCTTTTGGTGTTGGTTTTGTGTTTCGGATTTTTGAAGGAGGTAATGGTAGTAAGGTTTTGGTTTTGCCATTCTTGTTCACCTTATACACATTTTTAAAACCATCATGCATCACTTTGCGATCAAATTGCCACGGTCTACCAAGTAGTATATGGCACGCAGTCATAGGGATTACATCACATAGAATTTCATCTTCATAATTTCCAATTGAGAATGTGATTAAAACTCTATTTTTTACCCTTACTTCACTATCATCATCTAGCCATTTCAGTTTATAAGGAATTGGATGTTTCGTCATAGGTAATGCTAACTTCTCTACAAGTTCAGTTGAAGCTACATTAGTACAACTTCCACCATCTATGATCAAATTGCATAGTTTTTTTTTCACTAAGCATTTCGAATGAAAAATGGTCTCCCTTTGTTCCTCATTTTCGGCCACCACATTTGAGTATAAGGACCTCCTAATCACTAAGGTTTCACCCTCCATTTCAGGATTGCACACGTCCTCCTCATCCTCACTTCCATTTTTATCATGTTCCATTGCTAAAAGAGATTGTCTTTCCAACTCGTCTATTTCTATTATATCTCTTATGGTCATGATTCTTTTAGTCGGACAATTAGCTTGGTAATGGCCATAGCCTTGACACTTAAAACATTTCACTTTTAAGGTTTTGTCATCTCCGACTTTCTCCTTGTCTTTCCTAGTGAAATCAGGTTTTTTGTTCTTATCAAGATTACTAGTACTAGGATTAACTTTGAAAGTACTAAATGGCTTGGAATAAGACTTACTTGCTACTGATTTCTTCTTTTGGCTATCCATTTTGAGAGCCACTTTGCAAGCTTCATCGAATGTGAGGTATGGAAACACCTCCACTTTCTCACGCACCTCTTCGTTTAGGCCTCCTAAGAATCGGCCTAACTTTTGCTCCTCCATTTCTTCGATTTCACAAACAATGGAAAGCTTCTCAAATTCCTTGATGTACTCCTCCATAGGCATGGCGCCTTGCTTGAGTGTGGACCACTTAACATACTGATTTTGTTTGTAGTTAGTTGGAACAAAACGTTTCCTCAATTGCTTCTTCAATTTTTCCCAAGTAGCAATCTTGGATTTGTTCTCTTTCACTCTTTGCCTCTTCAATCCTTCTAACCAAATGGATGCATATTTGGTTAGCTTCAAAACAGCAACCTTGTATCTCTTGTCGTTCGGAGTGTCTTTGTAATAAAAAAAACGCTCCAAAGAACGTTCCCATTCAATGTATAATTCCGGATCACTAGCTCCATCAAAATCCGGAACTTCAATTTTTAAACCCCTATCATCAGCCCTAGAACTCCTTTCTTCCTCATTGGGTTTCTTCTTAAACAATTCTAAGGTTATCTTTGCCATCATGTCGTGTAATGCTTCATTTTGCTTAGCTAAAGCTTCTAGCATTGCATCTCTTCTAGCATTATCATCTATTTCCTCGTCCATTTCAGAACTCGGCTCGATACCACTTGATACGAAATCACTTCAAAAGAATTGTGATTACGATAGTTGAACAATAAACTAAAAGCCTCCACCTTAAGTTTATAATTCGGTTTGCAACTAAGGAAATGAATCTCCACTCTCTCCCTCAATTACGTATTTAATTAACAAAGAACGAGAATCTCCACTCTCGAATCTGTCAATTAGGTTGACTTTCTCGTAGTTTGACCTCCCAAGAAAATCGGTTCAAAGATAGAATAAAAACCTCGGTTTTTAATCTTTAACACAACGTGTTTTAATTTGAAGCACAAAGCTTAAATTTCAATTATCAAAATCTCATTTCATTTATGATCACCATTACATATATATATTACAAGCTAATTATTTCCCAAAAGATCTAAGTACTCAAAATATTAAACAAAGCAAGAAACAACTAATATCTCTAATTTCCAACAAGGATGTAAGAGGAATAGTGTTGTTGTGTGTTTTGTTGACTTATTCAAAGGAGGCAAAGGGGGAGGGCCGGTTTTCCACACCAAGTGGATGGCCTCCCTTAGCTTGCAACACAAGCTCCACAAATATCTCTAAGAACCTCCTTTCACACGTCCCTAGGGTGATTCGCATCCCCGAGCATGTTCGTGGATATTACAACTTACGCTACGCAAAATAATTCCGGTTTTACAAAAACCGAAAATTACAAAAACGTTAATTAAACTAACTAGCTTTTAATTAACTTCTTTTCCTACGTTGCTCAACATAATTAAACTAGTACTAATCCTTAAACCGTGAATTTCTCCCTTGTTGTGATTGAGATCAGTACTTAGTAGAATTTCGGAATTCGCAACTGATTTCGGATCAGGGGGGCTAAAGAAAGAATTTTCTGAGACAAAAAGTTGGTTAATTCCTATATAGTGAAGACTTTTTCTTTGCCACATCATACCACAAATTACATTGAGGTTTTGTGTAGCTAGATACAGGGTGTTAGTGGGATAAGTGTCATACAACTTTTAGATTATGTCTCATCTAAATGGCTTCTATAGTATGTTTGTCCAATGTGCATTTAGACTGATGTGATAATTTGCTTTAACACCTTGATCTCCTACGAATATCCTTCAGGTTTGATGTCAAGATTGCTGAAGAGACTAATTTACCTTTTGTAACTGAAAACAAAATTTTGTTCCCCTGACTCACATGGTGTGTTTTTTTAGTCAAAATTAATGTATAATAATGGTGTGGTTAAACCATTTGTATATTTTCTTGTATGGTACATCATCTGCTTGTATAGGGAAAACAAGAATGAATTGTTTATATGAGCTGTAAAGGGGTCTCTGCCCATGCTGGTGTAATGACAGCAAGTGTTTTTTAAAATTTCATATTGCAATAGCTGATCCGGTTCATCAAGAAACCCGGATCAGTTTGTTGGCCAGTTTTTTTTTTTTTATTTTCATATTGCTGATTAGCTGATCCGATTTTGAAGTTAAACCGGATCAGTTAATCATATTAACTGATCCGGTTTTCCTTCAAAATCGGATCGATAAGATCGATTAACTGATCCGGTTTAGGACCGGATCATTTAATAATAGTGAACTGCTGCGAGCCCACCCGATCCGGACCAAAATCGAATCAGTAAGCCCGATTTTGACCGGATCGGATGGGCTTTTTTCCACTAGTGTTGGCTATGCTATGATATCATCTTGTGTAGCAAACAAGTTATTCCAAGACTTGAAGCTAGGAGGCCCTCTCAAAGATGTTCGTGGAAAAGAGAAAGTTCTACATTGTTGATTCAAGAGAAGCTTCAATGATTCAAAATGCATGAAGATAGTTTTGAATCTTTATTCGATTCATCTTAGATATTCATGTAATATTGCGTATGGTATTTATTAGTGGAATTGTTTGTGCTGTTCTTAAGTGTGACCACAATCGAATCTATGGAAGCATTGGTTTATACATTTCTATTAGTGTATACTCTAGGGATAATTTTTTTCGCTATCTTTCTTCGGGAACCTCCTAAAGTTCCAATAAGACAGTAGTCGTTGGCGTTTTTCCAGAATTTTTCGTAGTCCTCTCTGAGATGAATGATGTAGAGGCAATCAAGAAAGCCGCATATGTGATCCAAGTATGGATGAGGATGTGCTAGCCTTAATGCATAAGAGTGTCATTTTGGATGTGGAGTCAATTGAGGCTATGCATGGAAGATTCCTAGGATCATCATCACACTCACACGTACTAGTATGCATGGTAAAGCTTGATTATGACCAGCAACTAGGAGTGTAGTGTTTGATTTGCTTTAGGAGTGTTTTCCTAACTAGAATCGGTTTTTAGAGTAGAGTTTGATATTCTTAGGAGTGTTAGCCTAAGTGGCGGTTTTTAAGGAGGTTGTTAGGTGTTTGATTTCTTTTAGGAGTCTAGGATTTAGGGAATTGTCCTAAACCTATTAGGATTTACGTTTTATGTGTGCTTATAAATAGCTTAAGTTGTACGTGTGATTTAATTAATGAAATTCAGTTTATGCTTTGTGTTTTTTTCGAATGCTTTGAGTATTCATCTCTCTTGATTGCTGGTGCTTTGCCTTTACGCGTCAAAACCCTTAGTTTGTTCCTTGTAGTGGCTTTGCCTTCATCATTGAGCAACTAGGAACTATCCTTGGTTACCTTTGTTCGAATTAATACTGCAATCTTCCGCACGTTTACTCTAGTATTTGGTTTTCCTAGATCAAATACATCATCTTGGTATCCAGAGCTTTGGTTCTCATCCTTGAGAATTTTTTCGGCCATTGAAGGAGAGTATTCAACCTTCAAGAACACCTTAAAGATTGAACCTTTTTTTCAAGATTCCGAAATTTCCACAAAACTTCACTAAAGTACATCCCTCCATTACACAAACACATTCAAAGAAACCTTCCAAGACTCCATTTTTTCCTCAAGATTTTGTGTTTTTCACAAAACTTTACCAAATATCTTCACAATAGAAACGTGAAGGGCAAAAAAATTCGTCCAAGATCCAAGTTCTGTTTGGAATCTTCATTATGGACGGTGCTCAAAGTGACGAGGACAACGAGGTTCGAGTCCCTCGAGGCCTTACCCTCAATCAAGCCAATGAATTGCGTCGAGATAGAGAAATAGCCGACCTAAGAGCACGCATGGATGAACTTGTTCATCTTTTCCGAAATCAACAAGGAGTTCCGCATAGAAATCAATCTCCTAGTCCTAGTAGGAGTGTGCCTTCTATACATGAGTCTAGTTCGGAAGGGGAGCAACCCCAAGGGAGACCTCGACGAAGGCAACAGCAGCATGATGATGATAGGGGATTGAGACTTGATCTCCCGGAATTTGATGGCAGCATGAAACCTGAAAAGTTCTTAGAATGGCTACAAAGGATTGAACACGTTTTTGATTATAAGGATTACGATGATCACAAGCGTTTTAAGGTGGCTGTGCTAAAACTAACATCCTATGCAAGCCTTTGGTTCGAAAATCTCAAAAACAAACGGAGGAAGGAAGGGAAGCCACGCCTTGATTCATGGGAACAACTCAAGGTTCGTATGAAGAAACGATTTTTGCCCACGGATTTTATCCAAGACATGTACATAAAGCTTCAAGCTTTCAAGCAAAACACCCTTAGTGTCGAGGAATATGTGGCTGAATTTGAAAGATTGACCATGATGTGCGATGTGGAGGAGAAAGTTGAGTTTAAAATAGCACGATTTATTGGGGGTCTTGACAAGAAAATATCGAAGAAGGTTGATTTGCAACCCTATTGGAGCTTTGAGGAGGTATGTCAAGTAGCCATGAGAGTTGAGAAACATGCCAAAGCTAAGAAGGCATCGTTTCCAAAGCCGTTTGTGAGGAGTTTTGAGAAAACTCAAGGAGAGAAAAGTGGGGGCAACACGTCCAAATTCACGCCCAAGTTTGACAAATTCAAGCAAGACAAGGGCAAGTCATCACAACCCTTACCCACAGAGGAGAGACGAATTTGTTTTAAGTGCAAGGGGTATGGCCATGTGATCAAAGATTGTCCAAACAATCGTGTCATGACATTGAGGGACATTCGTGAGATTGACGAGGCATATGCTTCCAAGGAGGACCCAAGCTTCGAAGAAGAGGAGTATGGGGGCAATGAGGAGGACGCATATGTAGCTGATTCGGAGGAGGAACCGGTGATGGAGGGCCAAGCACTCATCATGCGCACCCTTCACTCCAAAGCAGCACCCTTGGAGACTCAAAGGGACAAAATCTTCCTTACACGTTGCCTTGTGAAGGAAAGATTGTGTGATTTGATCATTGACACGGGAAGTTGCACCAATGTGGTCTCTACTACGTTGATTGATAAGCTTAAGTGGCCAACCACACCTCATCCAAAACCTTACAAATTACATTGGCTAAGTGATGGCAGCGATGTTAAGGTAAATAAACAAGCCCTTATTTCTTTTGATATTGGTAAATTTAGGGATGAAGTGTTATGTGATTTGGTGAATATGGACGCATGTCATGTCCTATTAGGACGTCCTTGGCAATATGATCGGTTTGTGAAGTATGATGGACGTGCCAATGTGTATATTGCCACTATTGGGAATAAGAAAACCGCCTTGAAACCTCTTGTTGTCTCTAAACCCCACGCCAAAGAGAGTTTGTTGTTGACTGAAAAACAAATTACTCATGAGTTAGAGAAGGAGGGAGGTGGGTATTTGTTGGTTCAAGTGAGTGAGGAGAGCACCACAAACTCACAACCAACCGTTCCTAAGTGTGTAACTCAGATTTTGGAGGACTTTGTGGATGTGTTCCCTAATGATTTACCCCCGGGATTACCACCTATTAGAGGCATTGAGCACCAAATTGACCTTGTTCCTGGAGCTTCTTTACCAAACAAGGCAGCCTATAGGTGTAACCCTCAAGAGACGAAAGAGCTTCAAAGACAAATTGAGGAGTTGATGGAGAGGGGATATGTGAGGGAAAGTATGAGCCTTTGTGCTGTTCCGGCTTTGTTGGTGCCAAAGAAGGATGGGACTTGGCGCATGTGCATTGATTCTAGAGCTGTGAATAATATAACTATCAAGTATAGGTTTCCTATTCCTAGACTTGATGATTTGCTTGATGAATTGCATGGTTCGACAGTGTTCTCCAAGATAGACTTGAGAAGTGGTTACCACCAAATTAGAATGAGGGAAGGAGATGAGTGGAAGACGGCTTTCAAGACTAAGGTGGGTCTTTATGAATGGCTTGTGATGCCATTTGGTCTTACTAATGCTCCTAGTACTTTCATGCGGTTGATGAATGAAATGCTCAAACCTTTCTTGGGCAAATTTGTGGTGGTATACCTCGATGACATTTTGATTTATAGTCGAAGTGTTGCTGAACATATGGGCCATTTGAGGGCCGTATTCGAAGTGTTAAGGAGGCAGCAACTCTATGCTAAGGTGGAGAAGTGCTATTTCCTTGTTCCCAGCGTCACTTTTCTTGGTTATATAGTTTCTAAGGATGGCGTTTCGGTTGATCCCTCCAAAGTGGAAGCCATAAATTCGTGGCCTACGCCTACTACTATCTCCCAAGTAAGGTCTTTTCATGGTCTTGCTTCTTTTTATAGGCGTTTTGTGAAGAATTTCAGTAGCATTATGGCTCCCATGACCGAATGTATTAAGCAAGGGAAGTTTGAGTGGAGTAGGGCAGCCCAACAAGCCTTCGAGACTATTAAACAACTATTGTGCAACACGCCCATCCTAGCTTTGCCTGATTTTTCACAACCTTTTGAGGTGGAGTGTGATGCTAGTGGAGTTGGCATTGGAGCAGTTTTGGTGCAAGGTAAGCGTCCCATAGCTTATTTTAGTGAGAAATTGAATGGCGCAAGGTTAAACTATTCTACCTATGACAAGGAATTCTATGCAATAGTGAGGGCGTTGGATCATTGGAGTCATTATTTACGTCCTAGTCACTTTGTGTTGCATTCGGATCATGAGGCTCTTAAGCATATACATGGGCAACAAAAGCTCAATCCACGGCATGCAAAATTGGTTGAGTTCCTTCAATCTTTCAACTTTTCTTCCAAGTACAAAGAAGGCAAAAATAATGTGGTAGCTGATGCTCTCTCAAGGAGGCATACTTTGATTGGTGTGTTACAATCCAAGTTGTTAGGGTTCGAGCTTCTTAAAGAGTATTACAAGGAAGATGTTGATTTTGGGCCTATTGTTGGTGAATGTGTCAAAGGGGCCGTGGGATCCTATGTCATGCACGAGGGTTTCCTTTTCAAAGGTAACAAGCTTTGCATTCCATCTTGTTCAATTCGTGAATTACTTGTTAGGGAGGCTCATGGGGGAGGCATTGCTGGCCATTTTGGTATTACCAAGACACTTGCAATGTTGCAAGAGCATTTTTATTGGCCAAAGATGCAAGGAGATGTCCAAGGAGTTATTGCTAGATGTGCTACTTGTCGAAGGCAAAGAGTACGTTTCATCAAGGATTGTATACTCCCTTACCTGTTCCGGAATTCCCTTGGGAGGATGTCTCCATGGATTTCATTGTGGGTTTGCCTCGTACACAAAGAGGTAAGGACTCCATTATGGTGGTGGTGGACCGTTTTTCTAAAATGGCTCACTTCATTCCTTGCCACAAAACGGATGATGCATCAAAAGTGGCTGATTTGTATTTTAAAGAGATTGTACGTTTACATGGGGTGCCTAAAACAATTGTGAGTGATCGAGACACCAAGTTCATGAGTTATTTCTGGAAGACTTTATGGAAGATGCTTGGTACTAAGCTTTGTTTTAGCACTTCTCATCACCCTCAAACTGATGGGCAGACGGAAGTGACAAACCGAACACTTGGGGCTTTGCTTCGAGGCTTGGTTAGCAAGAGTACTAAGGATTGGGATGTCAAGTTATCTCATGCTGAGTTTGCATACAATAGATCTCCTACTTATGCAACTCGTCATTCTCCGTTTGAAGTAGTGTATGGTGTCAATCCAAGATTGCCTATTGATCTCATTCCTTTGCCAAAGGGTGATTACGTGCATGGAGATGCTCAAGCTAAGGCGCAAGCCATGTTGAAGTTGCACGCCCAAGTACGCGCAAGGATCGAGAAGGTAAACGACAGTACAAGGTGTTAGCCAACAAGAACCGCAAGCAACATGAGTATAAGGTTGGTGATTTGGTATGGCTACATTTGCGTAAAGAAAGGTTTCCAAATATGCGAAAAAACAAGTTGATGCCTAGATCAGAAGGACCTTTCAAAATCATTGAGAAGTATAACGACAATGCCTTCAAGTTGGAGCTGCCGGAAGACTATGGTGTAAGTTCTACATTCAACATTGGCGACTTATCACCCTATGTTCATGATGATGATGTGGCTCAATTGAGGACAATTGTTTTCGAAGAAGAGGAGTATGATCCAAGTATGGATGAGGATGTGCTAGCCTTAATGCATAAGAGTGTCATTTTGGATGTGGAGTCAATTGAGGCTATGCATGGAAGATTCCTAGGATCATCATCACACTCACACGTACTAGTATGCATGGTAAAGCTTGATTATGACCAGCAACTAGGAGTGTAGTGTTTGATTTGCTTTAGGAGTGTTTTCCTAACTAGAATCGGTTTTTAGAGTAGAGTTTGATATTCTTAGGAGTGTTAGCCTAAGTGGCGGTTTTTAAGGAGGTTGTTAGGTGTTTGATTTCTTTTAGGAGTCTAGGATTTAGGGAATTGTCCTAAACCTATTAGGATTTACGTTTTATGTGTGCTTATAAATAGCTTAAGTTGTACGTGTGATTTAGTGAATGAATTCAGTTTATGCTTTGTGCTTTTCGAATGCTTTGAGTATTCATCCCTCTTGATTGCTGGTGGCTTTGCCTTTACGCGTCAAAACCCTTAGTTTGTTCCTTGTGGTGGCTTTGCCTTTATCATTGAGCAACTAGGAACTATCCTTGGTTACCTTTGTTCGAATTAATACTGCAATCTTCCGCACGTTTACTCTAGTATTTGCTTTTCCTAGATCAAATACATCATTAATGCTCTCCCTAATTTTATTGAGAAAAATTGAGATCTGTCACAAAGAGAGCAACTAAACAGTTATCTAAAATAGAGTACGCATCTCATAGAGCTTGACATTACTCTTTGTTTGCATTGTAAGAAAGCGCGAGTTAAGAGAAATTGATTGTATTGAATCTCTAACATAGAGGTTAGATATTACGTAGCGTTTGTAAGTTCATTCGCGAGTGCTTGTGAGTTCAGGTGCGAAATAGCACACTAGAGTTAGTGTGGGGTGTGTTGTCATAGGTTGAGTACTTACGCTTGGCTTCATTTAGTTTCTCACTGAAATAGGCCAATGGACGACCATTTTGAGACAAGACCGCACCTATTCCCACGCCGGATGCATCACATTCGACCTCAAACACTTCATCAAAGCTAGGTAGGGCTAAGATGGGTGTTGTAGTCAACCTTCTCTTCACTTCCTCGAAGGCTAATTGAGCTTGAGAGTTCCATTGGAAGTGCTTGAGCTTCGTGAGTTCAGTTAGGGGTGCCATGAGGGTGCTGAAATCCCTCACAAAACGCCTATAGAATGATGCCAAGCCATGAAAGCTTCGAATTTGTGGAATAGAAATGGGGGTAGGCCAATCTCTTATTGCTTGCACCTTCTTGTCATCAACCTTGATACCTTCATTAGAGACCAAGAAACCGAGAAAGATCACTTGGTTGGAAAAGAAGTGACATTTTTCGAGGTTCCCATAGAGCATCTATCTCTCCATAACTTCGAACACTTGCTCCAAATGAGAAGCATGTTCTTCCTCATTCTTGCTATAAACAAGAATATCATCAAAGTAAACCACAACAAATCTTCCAAGAAATGGTCGAAGTGTTTGGTTCATGAGTCTCATGAATGTGCTAGGTGCATTAGACAAGCCAAATGGCATGACAAGCCATTCATATAACCCTTCTTTTGTCTTAAATGCAGTTTTCCATTCATCTCCTTCATAGATTCTAATTTGATGATAGCCACTCCTAAGATCAATCTTAGAGAAGACTTTAGAACCATGAAGATCATCAAGAAGATCGTTTAACCTAGGAATGGGAAAACGATATTTGATGGTGATCTTGTTGCTAGCTCTACTATCAACACACATGCGCCACTCGCCATTCTTCTTTGGTACCAATAGTGTAGGTACAGCACATGGACTCAACGATTCTCTAATCAACCCTTTAGACTTCAATTCTTCCACCTGCCTTCTTATCTCTTCGGTTTCTCTAGGGTTAGTTCGATAAGCAGGTTTATTAGGTAGGCTAGCTCCTGGAATGAGGTCTATTTTGTGTTGTATGTCACGTTTAGGAGGCAAACCAGGTGGTATTTCTTGTGGAAATGCGTGAACAAACTTGTCAAGCAAAGGGGTGAGTAAAGGGTGATGGTTGTTTTGTGGAGATGGAGGTTCATCAATACCACTAAGGATGAGTTCCTTCATGGGCGCATATTCATGATATTCAGATTTCATCAAGGTGGTTAAGGCTATCTGATGTATTTGATCTAGGAAAGCCAAATACTAGAGTAACGTGCGGAAGATTGTAATATCAATTCGAACAAATGTAACCAAGGATAGTTCCTAGTTGCTCAATGATAAAGGCAAGGCCACCACAAGGAACAAACTAAGGGTTTTGATGCGTAAAGGCAAGGCCACCAGCAATCAAGAGAGATGAATACTCAACGCATTCGAAAAAAACACAAAGCATAAACTGAATTTCATTAATTAAATCACACGTACAACTTAAGCTATTTATAAGCACACATAAAACGTAAACCCTAATAGGTTTAGGACAATTCCCTAAATCCTAGACTCCTAAAAGAAATCAAACACCTAACAACCTCCTTAAAAACCGCCACTTAGGCTAACACTCCTAAGAATATCAAACTCTACTCTAAAAACCGATTCTAGTTAGGAAAACACTCCTAAAGCAAATCAAACACTACACTCCTAGTTGCTGGTCATAATCAAGCTTTACCATGCATACTAGTACGTGTGAGTGTGATGATGATCCTAGGAATCTTCCATGCATAGCCTCAATTGACTCCACATCCAAAATGACACTCTTATGCATTAAGGCTAGCACATCCTCATCCATACTTGGATCATACTCCTCTTCTTCGAAAACAATTGTCCTCAATTGAGCCACATCATCATCATGAACATAGGGTGATAAGTCGCCAATGTTGAATGTAGAACTTACACCATAGTCTTCCGGTAGCTCCAACTTGAAGGCATTGTCGTTATACTTCTCAATAATTTTGAAAGGTCCTTCTGATCTAGGCATCAACTTGTTTTTTCGCATATTTGGAAACCTTTCTTTACGCAAATGTAGCCATACCAAATCACCAACCTTATACTCATGTTGCTTGCGGTTCTTATTGGCTAACACCTTGTACCTGTCGTTTACCTTCTCGATCCTTGCGCGTACTTGGGCGTGCAACTTCAACATGGCTTGCGCCTTAGCTTGAGCATCTCCATGCACGTAATCACCCTTTGGCAAAGGAATGAGATCAATAGGCAATCTTGGATTGACACCATACACTACTTCAAACGGAGAATGACGAGTTGCATAAGTAGGAGATCTATTGTATGCAAACTCAGCATGAGATAACTTGACATCCCAATCCTTAGTACTCTTGCTAACCAAGCCTCGAAGCAAAGCCCCAAGTGTTCGGTTTGTCACTTCCGTCTCGCCCATCAGTTTGAGGGTGATGAGAAGTGCTAAAACAAAGCTTAGTACCAAGCATCTTCCATAAAGTCTTCCAGAAATAACTCATGAACTTGGTGTCTCGATCACTCTCACTTGTTATAGGCACCCCATGTAAACGTACAATCTCTTAAAAATACAAATCAGCCACTTTTGATGCATCATCCGTTTTGTGGCAAGGAATGAAGTGAGCCATTTTAGAAAAACGGTCCACCACCACCATAATGGAGTCCTTACCTCTTTGTGTACGAGGCAAACCCACAATGAAATCCATGGAGACATCCTCCCAAGGGAATTCGGAACAGGTAAGGGAGTATACAATCCTTGATGAAACGTACTCTTTGCCTTCCGACAAGTAGCACATCTAGCAATAACTCCTTGGACATCTCCTTGCATCTTTGGCCAATAAAAATGCTCTTGCAACATTGCAAGTGTCTTGGTAATACCAAAATGGCCAGCAATGCCTCCCCAATGAGCCTCCCTAACAAGTAATTCACGAATTGAACAAGATGGAATGCAAAGCTTGTTACCTTTGAAAAGGAAAACCTCGTGCATGACATAGGATCCCACGGCCCCTTTGACACATTCACCAACAATAGGCCCAAAATCAACATCTTCCTTGTAATACTCTTTAAGAAGCTCGAACCCTAACAACTTGGATTGTAACACACCAATCAAAGTATGCCTCCTTGAAAGAGCATCAGCTACCACATTATTTTTGCCTTCTTTGTACTTGGAAGAAAAGTTGAAAGATTGAAGGAACTCAACCCATTTTGCATGCCGTGGATTGAGCTTTTGCTGCCCATGTATATGCTTAAGAGCCTCATGATCCGAATGCAACACAAAGTGACTAGGACGTAAATAATGACTCCAATGATCCAACGCCCTCACTATTGCATAGAATTCCTTGTCATAGGTAGAATAGTATAACCTTGCGCCATTCAATTTCTCACTAAAGTAAGCTATGGGACGCTTACCTTGCACCAAAACTGCTCCAATGCCAACTCCACTAGCATCACACTCCACCTCAAAAGGTTGTGAAAAATCAGGCAAAGCTAGGATGGGCGTGTTGCACAATAGTTGTTTAATAGTCTCGAAGGCTTGTTGGGCTGCCCTACTCCACTCAAACTTCCCTTGCTTAATATATTCGGTCATGGGAGCCATAATGCTACTGAAATTCTTCACAAAACGCCTATAAAAAGAAGCAAGACCATGAAAAGACCTTACTTGGGAGATAGTAGTAGGCGTAGGCCACGAATTTATGGCTTCCACTTTGGAGGGATCAACCGAAACGCCATCCTTAGAAACTATATAACCAAGAAAAGTGACGCTGGGAACAAGGAAATAGCACTTCTCCACCTTAGCATAGAGTTGCTGCCTCCTTAACACTTCGAATACGGCCCTCAAATGGCCCATATGTTCAGCAACACTTCGACTATAAATCAAAATGTCATCGATGTATACCACCATAAATTTGCCCAAGAAAGGTTTGAGCATTTCATTCATCAACCGCATGAAAGTACTAGGAGCATTAGTAAGACCAAATGGCATCACAAGCCATTCATAAAGACCCACCTTAGTCTTGAAAGCCGTCTTCCACTCATCTCCTTCCCTCATTCTAATTTGGTGGTAACCACTTCTCAAGTCTATCTTGGAGAACACTGTCGAACCATGCAATTCATCAACCAAATCATCAAGTCTAGGAATAGGAAACCTATACTTGATAGTTATATTATTCACAGCTCTAGAATCAATGCACATGCGCCAAGTCCCATCCTTCTTTGGCACCAACAAAGCCGGAACAGCACAAGGGCTCATACTTTCCCTCACATATCCCTTCTCCATCAACTCCTCAATTTGTCTTTGAAGCTCTCTCATCTCTTGAGGGTTACACCTATAGGCTGCCTTGTTTGGTAAAGAAGCTCCAGGAACAAGGTCAATTTGGTGCTCAATGCCTCTAATAGGTGGTAATCCCGGGGGTAAATCATTAGGGAACACATCCACAAAGTCCTCCAAAATCTGAGCTACACACTTAGGAACGGTTGGTTGTGAGTTTGTGGTGCTCTCCTCACTCACTTGAACCAACAAATACCCACCTCCCTCCTTCTCTAACTCATGAGTAATTTGTTTTTCAGTCAACAACAAACTCTCTTTGGCGTGGGGTTTAGAGACAACAAGAGGTTTCAAGGCAGTTTTCTTATTCCCAATAGTGGCAATATACACATTGGCGCGTCCATCATACTTCACAAACCGATCATATTGCCAAGGACGTCCTAATAAGACATGACATGCGTCCATATTCACCACATCACATAACACTTCATCCCTAAATTTACCAATTTAAAAAGAAATAAGGGCTTGTTTATTTACCTTAACATCGCTGCCATCACTTTGCCAATGTAATTTGTAAGGTTTTGGATGAGGTGTGGTTGGCCACTTAAGCTTATCAATCAACGTAGTAGAGACCACATTGGTGCAACTTCCCGTGTCAATGATCAAATCACACAATCTTTCCTTCACAAGGCAACGTGTAAGGAAGATTTTGTCCCTTTGAGTCTCCAAGGGTGCTGCTTTGGAGTGAAGGGTGCGCATGATGAGTGCTTGGCCCTCCATCACCGGTTCCTCCTCCGAATCAGCTACATATGCGTCCTCCTCATTGCCCCCATACTCCTCTTCTTCGAAGCTTGGGTCCTCCTTGGAAGCATATGCCTCGTCAATCTCACGAATGTCCCTCAATGTCATGACACGATTGTTTGGACAATCTTTGATCACATGGCCATACCCCCTTGCACTTAAAACAAATTCGTCTCTCCTCCGTGGGTAAGGGTTGTGATGACTTGCCCTTGTCTTGCTTGAATTTGTCAAACTTGGGCGTGAATTTGGACGTGTTGCCCCCACTTTTCTCTCCTTGAGTTTTCTCAAAACTCCTCACAAACGGCTTTGGAAACGATGCCTTCTTAGCTTTGGCATGTTTCTCAACTCTCATGGCTACTTGACATACCTCCTCAAAGCTCCAATAGGGTTGCAAATCAACCTTCTTCGATATTTTCTTGTCAAGACCCCCCAATAAATCGTGCTATTTTAAACTCAACTTTCTCCTCCACATCGCACATCATGGTTAATCTTTCAAATTCAGCCACATATTCCTCGACACTAAGGGTGTTTTGCTTGAAAGCTTGAAGCTTTATGTACATGTCTTGGATAAAATCCGTGGGCAAAAATCGTTTCTTCATACGAACCTTGAGTTGTTCCCATGAATCAAGGCGTGGCTTCCCTTCCTTCCTCCGTTTGTTTTTGAGATTTTCGAACCAAAGGCTTGCATAGGATGTTAGTTTTAGCACAGCCACCTTAAAACGCTTGTGATCATCATAATCCTTATAATCAAAAACGCGTTCAATCCTTTGTAGCCATTCTAAGAACTTTTCAGGTTTCATGCTGCCATCAAATTCCGGGAGATCAAGTCTCAATCCCCTATCATCATCATGCTGCTGTTGCCTTCGTCGAGGTCTCCCTTGGGGTTGCTCCCCTTCCGAACTAGACTCATGTATAGAAGGCACACTCCTACTAGGACTAGGAGATTGATTTCTATGCGGAACTCCTTGTTGATTTCGGAAAAGATGAACAAGTTCATCCATGCGTGCTCTTAGGTCGGCTATTTCTCTATCTCGACGCAATTCATTGGCTTGATTGAGTGTAAGGCCTCGAGGGACTCGAACCTCGTTGTCCTCGTCACTTTGAGCACCGTCCATAATGAAGACTCCAAACAGAACTTGGATCTTGGACGAATTTTTTTTGCCCTTCACGTTTCTAGTGTGAAGATATTTAGTAAAGTTTTGTGAAAAACACAAAATCTTGAGAAAAAGATGGAGTCTTGGAAGGTTTCTTTTAATGTGTTTGTGTAATGGAGGGATGTACTTTAGTGAAGTTTTGTGGAAATTTCGGAATCTTGAAAAAATGGTTCAATCTTTAAGGTGTTCTTGAAGGTTGAATACTCTCCTTCAATGGCCGAAAAAAATTCTCAAGGATGAGAACCAAAGCTCTGGATAACAAGATGATGTATTTGATCTAGGAAAGCCATATACTAGAGTAACGTGCGGAAGATTGTAATATCAATTCGAACAAATGTAACCAAGGATAGTTCCTAGTTGCTCAATGATAAAGGTAAGGCCACCACAAGGAACAAACTAAGGGTTTTGATGCGTAAAGGCAAGGCCACCAGCAATCAAGAGAGATGAATACTCAAAGCATTCGAAAAAAACACAAAGCATAAACTGAATTTCATTAATTAAATCACACGTACAACTTAAGCTATTTATAAGCACACATAAAACGTAAATCCTAATAGGTTTAGGACAATTCCCTAAATCCTAGACTCCTAAAAGAAATCAAACTCTACTCTAAAAATCGATTCTAGTTAGGAAAACACTCCTAAAGCAAATCAAACACTACACTCCTAGTTACTGGTCATAATCAAGCTTTACCATGCATACTAGTACGTGTGAGTGTGATGATGATCCTAGGAATCTTCCATGCATAGCCTCAATTGACTCCACATCCAATGATACGAGATCAAGATAGGTTTAAATTGCTTTCTTAGGGTTGTTGCATGGTTTTACTTTACTCCTAAAGTAGAGGTTTTACATGTAACGAAAAATATGTCTTTTAGTTAAATTAGTTAATTAAGTTGTTTTTATTTTTAGTTGGTTGTAATAAGGTTGGCCGAAATTCGATGAGTTGTAATAGCTTGAGGATAGGCGTGTGCTTCTTGTAAGGTTTATGGAAAGTTTTTGCAAAGCTTTCCTAAATCACTAGTTTCCTTATTTTGGTGCTAGATTCTAGGCTTAATTTTAGGAGAGAGTTTCCTTATTTTCTTCTATGTTAGGCGTGTGATTTGATGTACTTGGGGAGCAAGGTTTTCTTGCTTCTTCTTCTATAAATACATGCCTAGTCCTATGAGGCTAAGTAAGAATTATTGATTGAAATTTTCGAACTTGTTAGTCTTTGAAGGATTGGACGTATTTTCCAAGACTTGATTGTTTTTAGGGAGTGAACCTAAACACAAGGCCCTTAGTATTAGGCGAGTGAAACCTAAAACTAACCGAGATTTGAGTGAGTTAGTGAGTGAAGCTAACAAACTTAGTCTCAAACGCATCCTAACTTGAACCTTTGGTGAGTGAAGCCATTGAATTAGAGTTAGAACCCTTAGTGGAGATTAACTGAGTGAAGGTTATTCGAAGCTAAGCTAGGTCCCGTTCACGGAATCATATCAAGTTTTTATTTTCGTTCATAATTATAAAACATCAAAAACAAATTCGTACATTAAGCTTCCGCATTCATATCAGTTGGTATCAGAGCAGCGCCACTAAAACGGCGCGTGAGGGCTCGTTTCAGGTCCAAATTGTGATTTTCTTGATTCGTTGGAAAGTTAACATCTAGGGCTACGTTGTGTCAAAATTTCAGCTTATTCCGATCAGTAACAAAGTCACAGCAAGCAGAAAATTTTGACGGAAATTCCTGGCAGATTCGAGCAGTTATCAGGTAAACTTTGGGCAGTTGGTTCTCCTAGCATACAACGAATTTTTGAGAGTTTCTTGGCTTAAAATTGGACTAATTTTTGTCTAGTTTAATACTGGAAAGTTTCATAATTTTTGAAGAACTTTTGCTATTTAGCCGAACACGTTTAAAATAATTGATCAAAACCGAACTATTCTGGACCAGTTTTGTGAGAATTTAAACTGCAAATAATTGGCTGAGTATTTGTTGATGAAATTTTGGTCGAGTATTCCAGACACATAGGGCTATCTTGTGTTAAAATTTCATGAAATTTTGAGGTGTTTTACTTAGGTTTTAAATCTCGAACTTTTAGTGAAATTTCTGGGCAGTTTACTAGAAAGATTGCAGTTGGTTGTTGTTGTTTGGTTCGTATGGATATATTTGATTTACCATATGATGAACTTCGTGAGAGGTTATACATACAGCCTATGGGTCGTTCTAAAATTGTAAAAGCACTCTGTGAGGGATTAGGGCATGCTTTACATGATCTTTTTGCGGAAATTGTTAAACCTGTCGAATATTCTCCATGCCATACATTGGAAGCGAGTGCTACACCACCTTCTCATGTTGAAGATGAAGAAAAGATTGAAAATTTTTCTTGTTCTACGGATAAAGATTTGATCTTTGAAGTTTCTCATGTTGAAGATGAATTCAAAACTGAATCTTTGGATTGTGCAAATAACAAAGATCCATCCTTTGACATTCAAGATGATTTAAAGCTTGACTCTTTGGCTTGTCCAACCATCAAAGTTCCGATCTTTGTTATTCCATGTGCGAAGGAAACTACAAAGGAGAATTGGGTACAACAATATGCAGCATCTTCTACTGGTTTTTACTGTCATGATGTAGTTCCTTGCCATACACGTCTACAAGCATCATGGATTCCACATCTGTTTCGTATATGTGAACTTGTTCTTATGGTTCATGGTTATCGTGCGTGGATGATTGCTTGGTTACATCAAAACTTGAGACAAGTTTTTTTTCAAGAGGGAGAGAATGATACGAGATCAAGATAGGTTTAAATTGCTTTCTTAGGGTTGTTGCATGGTTTTACTTTACTCCTAAAGTAGAGGTTTTACATGTAACGAAAAATATGTCTTTTAGTTACATTAGTTAATTAAGTTGTTTTTATTTTTAGTTGGTTGTAATAAGGTTGGCCGAAATTCTGATGAGTTGTAATAGCTTGAGGATAGGCGTGTGCTTCTTGTAAGGTTTATGGAAAGTGATACGAAAACGTATATGAAAATATAACTCAAGCTCGATAAGCTTCACTCACTTATTTCTGCTTTAAGGGTTCTAAATCGGTTTGGAAGTTTATCTTACTTAAAACTGATTTAGGAGGGTTTTGGAGAGTGGATTTAATTAGTTTAAACTCACTAATTATTTTAACTCTCTTCTCAACTTAAGTTTCACTCACTTAACTCAAGGGTTTCGAAATTAAGATTACTTCTTAATCACAAGCGAAATTTCGGATTTTTCAATGTCCAAAAAGCCGAATAAACATGAAGTTCAAATCAAAACTAAAACTGATTTTTCATTTATGATCCACAATACATATATAGATTACAAGCAAATCAATCCCAAAAGATCTAAGTACTTAGAAGATTAAACAAAGCATTAAACAACAAATATCTCTAATTCCAACCAAGGTGTAAGATGAATAGTGTTGTTGTGTGTTTTGTTGACTAAAAGGGGAAGGAGGGCCGGTTTTCCACACCAAGTGGATGGCCTCCCTTAGCTTGCAACACAAGCTCCACAAATATCTTCAAGGACCTCCTTTCACACGCCCCAAGTGTAGATCGCATCCCCAAGCATGTTTCGTGGATATTACAACTTACGCTAACAAAATAATTCCGGGTTTACACAAACCGAAAATTACAAAAACGTTAATTAAACTAACTAGCTTTTAATTAACTTCTTTTCCTACGTTGCTCAACATAATTAAACTAGTACTAATCCTTAAACCGTGAATTTCTCCCTTGTTGTGATTGAGATTAGTACTTAGTAGAATTTCGGAATTCGCAACCGATTTCGGATCATCCTCTCCTTCTTCAAAAGGAATTGTCCTCAATTCTTGCACATCTTCATCTTCTAAATAGGGGGATAAGTCCCCTACGTTGAATGTTGCTTGCCACGCCATAGTCTCCGGGAAGGTCTATCTTGTAAGCATTGTCCCCATAACGTTCAAGAACCTTGAAAGGTCCTTCAGCTCGGGGCATGAGTTTATGCTTTCTTTTACTTGGAAACCTCTCCTTCCTCAAGTGAATCCACACCAAATCCCCGAGGAGCAAACAACCTCGGTTTTCGACTTTTGTTTGCTTTCTTTTTGTACATCTCATTTGTCTTCTCGATATTGGTGCGTATTTCTTTGTGAACCTTCACCATTGTTTCAGCTTGTTGCCTAGCATCTCCGTGGACATAAGAGTCTTTAGGCAACGAAATAAGATCAATAGGTACATACGGATTAACCCCATATACCACTTCGAACGGTGAATGTTTTGTTGCAAAAGTTGGAGTCCTATTGTAGGCAAACTCCGCATGGCATAACTTGACATCCCAATCCTTTCCCGTCTTACTCACTAAGCCCCTTAACAAGGTGCCTAGAGTTCGGTTGGTCACTTCAGTTTGACCATCCGTTTGGGGGTGATGTGAAGTACTAAACAGTAACTTAGTACCCATCATCCTCCATAGGGACCTCCAAAAATGACTCAAAACTTACTATCTCGATCCGAGACAATAGTTCTTGGTACTCCATGCAAGCGAACAATTTCCCTGAAATATAAACAAGAAACATTAATAGCATCTTCCGTTTTATGACAAGGCACGAAGTGCGCCATTTTTGAGAATCGGTCCACCACCACCATGACCGAATCCTTCCCTCTTTGAGTCCTAGGAAGAGCCACAATGAAATCCATACTAACATCCTCCCATGGTCTCTCCGGTGTCGGTAAAGGAGTGTACAACCCCTTATGGAACGTGCTTTTAGCCCTTTGACAAACACCACAACGAGCCAAAAACAGCATGCACCTCTTTGATCATATGAGGCCATGAGAAATGTTCTTGTAACAACTCCATAGTCTTGCTCACGCCAAAATGGCCCGCCAACCCACCTCCATGAGCTTCCCTAATTAGCAAGTCTCGAACGGGACATTTAGGGACACAAAGTTTGTTCCCCTTGAACAAAAACCCCTCCATTTGATGATAATGGTCTTTTGGACCATTCTTGGTAGCCACGAACAGGTCACGTGTCTCCTCATCAAGAACATAGAATTCCTTAATCAACTCAAACCCAAGTACCTTGGAATCCACCATATTAAGCAATACGTGTCTCCGAGATAAAGCATCAGCTACAATGTTGGCTTTTCCGGCCTTGTACTTGGCAACAAAATTGAAAGATTGTAAGAATTCCACCCATTTCGCATGACGAGCACTAAGCTTATGTTGTCCATGAATATACTTCAACGATTCATGATCAGAATGGAGAACAAAAGCTTGTGGTCGTAAATAGTGACTCCAATGATTAAGAGCTCTAACCATGGCATAAAACTCTTTATCATACGTGGAATAATTCAACTTGGCCTGATTTAGTTTCTCGCTAAAATAAGCAATAGGTTTGCCACATTGAATTAAAACAGCCCCAATACCCGTTCCACTTGCGTCACACTCAACTTCAAATGGTTTAGTGAAATCGGGTAAAGCCAAAACAGGCGTGTCACACATTTTCTCCTTAACAAGTTCAAACGCCTTTTGAGCTGCGTCACTCCATGTAAATTTTCCATGTTTAGTGCATTCAGTTATAGGGGCTAATAACGTGCTGAAATTATTTATAAACCTCCTATAAAATGAAGCTAAACCATGAAAAGATCTCACCTCGGTGATAGTTGTGGGAACCGGCCAAGAAGAGATTGCTTCTACTTTGGAAGGATCCACTTTCACACCTTCATCGGCAATGATGAAACCAAGGAAGCCAATCTCCTTTTGCATAAACGTGCACTTCTCAAGTTTCCGTATAATTTGTTCTCCCTTAGAACTTCGAACAATTGTTGCAAATGACTCAAATGATCCTCCTTGTTAGAACTATAGACAAGAATATCATCCAAATACACCACCACGAACTTTCCCAAAAACGGCCTAAGTACCTCATTCATCAATCTCATGAACGTACTAGGGGCATTTGTGAGACCAAACGGCATAACCAGCCATTCATACAACCCATACTTCGTTTTGAAAGCCGTCTTCCACTCATCTCCTCTCTCATGCATATTTGGTGGTATACACTTCTCAAATCAATTTTCGAGAACAAATTGGATCCACTCAACTCATCCAACATGTCATCTAACCTTGGGATGGGAAATCTGTATTTGATAGTTATATTGTTCACGGCACGGCTATCAATGCACATCCTCCATGTTCCGTCTTTTTTTGGCACAAGTAAAGCCGGAACAGCACACCTGGACTCTTACTTTCCCTCACGTAACCTTTCTCCATCAATTCACTGATTTGGCTTTGTAACTCCTCACTTTCTTTGGGATTACATCTATAGGAAGGTTTATTGGGAAGTGGTGCGCCGGTAATGAGATCAATTTGATGCTCAATTCCACGTTTAGGGGGTAGGCCATTTGGTAGGTCTTTAGGAAACACGTCTCCAAATCCCTCCAATAACTCCCTCAAATTCGAATCTTCAACTTCCATTCCCTCATTCACTTCCTTAGCAACTAGAACATACACGACCTGGTTTGTCCCCAACTCCCTCTCGAATCTTTTTCTCCCTAAAAATACACTACCACACACGAGGTTCTTTTTTTTGCTTAGGTGTTGTGTCTCGGATTTTTGAAGGGGGTAATGGTAATAAGGTTTTGGTTTTGCCATTCTTGTTTACCTTATACACATTCAAACAACCATCATGCATTACTTTTCGATCAAATTGCCACGGCCTACCAAGGAGAATATGGCACGCAGTCATAGGAATTACATCACATAGAATTTCATCTTCATAATTTCCAATGGAAAACGTGATTAAAACTCTATTCTTCACCCTTACTTCACTATCATCATCTAACCATTTCGGTTTATAAGGATGTGGGTGTTTAGTAGTAGGTAATGCTAACTTCTCTACTAGTTCAGTTGAAGCTACATTCGTACAACTACCACCATCAATGATTAACGTGCATAGTTTCTTATTCACTAAGCATTTCGAATGAAAAATGGTTTCTCTTTGTTCCTCATTTTCAGCCACGACATTAGAGTACAAGGACCTCCTAAGAACCAACATTTCACCCTCCATTTCCGGATTACACACGTCCTCATCACTTTCATTTCCGAAATCAGATTTATCATGTTGCTTTTCTAAGAGATATATCCTCTCCAATTCATCTATCTCCTCTATGTCCCTTATAGTCATGACTCTTTTAGTAGGACAAGTCGATTGGTAATGACCATAACCTTGACACTTAAAACATTTCACTTTAAAGGCTTTATCATCTACAACTTTCTCCTTATCTTTCGGAATGAAATCAGATTTTTTGTTCTTATCAAAGTTGCTAGTACTAGTATTAGCTTTAAAAGTACTAAATGGCTTTGAATAAGACTTACTTGTTGTTGCTTTCTTCTTTTTGGCTGTCGATTTTTAGAGCCACTTTGCAAGCCTCGTCGAAAGAAAGGTATGGGTACACCTCCACTTTCTCACGCACATCCTCATTTAGGCCTCCCAAGAATCTGCCCAATTTTTGCTCCTCCATTTCTTCTATTTCACAAACAATGGAAAGCTTTTCGAATTCCTTGATGTACTCATCCATGGACGTGGTGCCTTGTTTGAGTGTGGACCATCTAACATACTGATTTTGCTTGTAGTTAGTTGGAACAAAACGCTTCCGTAATTGCTTCTTCAATTTCTCCCAAGTAGCAATCTTGGATTTGTTCTCCTTCACTCTTTGCCTCTTCAATCCTTCTAACCAAATGGATGCATATTTGGTTAGCTTCAAAACAACAACCTTGTATTTCTTGTCATTCGGAGTGTCTTTGTAATCAAAAAAACGCTCCAAAGAACGTTCCCATTCAATGTATAATTCCGGATCACTAGCTCCATCAAAATCCGGAACTTCAATTTTTAAACCCCTATCATCAGCCCTAGAACTCCTTTCTTCCTCATTGGGTTTCTTCTTAAACAATTCTAAGGTTATCTTTGCCATCATGTCGTGTAATGCATCGTTTTGCTTAGCTAACGCTTCTAGCATCGCATCTCTTCTAGCATTATCATTCATTTCATCGTCCATTTCAGAACTCAGCTCTGGATACCACTTGATACGAAAACGTATATGAAAATATAACTCAAGCTCGATAAGCTTCACTCACTTATTTCGCTTTAAGGGTTCTAAATCGGTTTGGAAGTTTATCTTACTTAAAACTGATTTAGGAGGGTTTTGGAGAGTGGATTTAATTAGTTTAAACTCACTAATTATTTTAACTCTCTTCTCAACTTAAGTTTCACTCACTTAACTCAAGGGTTTCGAAATTAAGATTACTTCTTAATCACAAGCGAAATTTCGGATTTTTCAATGTCCAAAAAGCCAAATAAACATGAAGTTCAAATCAAAACTAAAACTGATTTTTCATTTATGATCCACAATACATATATAGATTACAAGCAAATCAATCCCAAAAGATCTAAGTACTTAGAAGATTAAACAAAGCATTAAACAACAAATATCTCTAATTCCAACCAAGGTGTAAGATGAATAGTGTTGTTGTGTGTTTTGTTGACTAAAAGGGGAAGGAGGGCCGGTTTTCCACACCAAGTGGATGGCCTCCCTTAGCTTGCAACACAAGCTCCACAAATATCTTCAAGGACCTCCTTTCACACGCCCCAAGTGTAGATCGCATCCCCAAGCATGTTTCGTGGATATTACAACTTACGCTAACAAAATAATTCCGGGTTTACACAAACCGAAAATTACAAAAACGTTAATTAAACTAACTAGCTTTTAATTAACTTCTTTTCCTACGTTGCTCAACATAATTAAACTAGTACTAATCCTTAAACCGTGAATTTCTCCCTTGTTGTGATTGAGATTAGTACTTAGTAGAATTTCGGAATTCGCAACTGATTTCGGATCAGAAAGTTTTTGCAAAGCTTTCCTAAATCACTAGTTTCCTTATTTTGGTGCTAGATTCTAGGCTTAATTTTAGGAGAGAGTTTCCTTATTTTCTTCTATGTTAGGCGTGTGACTTGATGTACTTGGGGAGCAAGGTTTTCTTGCTTCTTCTTCTATAAATACATGCCTAGTCCTATGAGGCTAAGTAAGAATTATTGATTGAAATTTTCGGACTTGTTAGTCTTTGAAGGATTGGACGTATTTTCCAAGACTTGATTGTTTTTAGGGAGTGAACCTAAACACAAGACCCTTAGTATTAGGCGAGTGAAACCTAAAACTAAGCGAGATTTGAGTGAGTTAGTGAGTGAAGCTAACAAACTTAGTCTCAAACACATCCTAACTTGAACCTTTGGTGAGTGAAGCCATTGAATTAGAGTTAGAACCCTTAGTGGAGATTAACTGAGTGAAGGTTATTCGAAGCTAAGCTAGGTCCCGTTCACGGAATCATATCAAGTTTTTATTTTCGTTCATAATTATAAAACATCAAAAACAAATTCGTACATTAAGCTTCCGCATTCATATATCCAAAATGACACTCTTATGCATTAAGGCTAGCACATCCTCATCCATACTTGGATCACTATCTTTCTTTTGGATGGAAGAGTTTGGGGTTCTTTTGGTTTGGGGACAAGGGGGGCAAGAATAATTTTCTTGTGATTTTTCATGAAAGTATACGTATTCTTGTAACCATCATGTAAAACTCTCCTATCAAACATCCAAGGTCTCCCAAGTAACACATGACATGCGTCCATTGGGATGACATCACACCAAATCTCCTCTTCATAAGTCTTTCCAATACTAAAGTTAAGCAATACACGATTTGAGACATGTATTCCTTTACCTTGATTCAACCATTGAATGACATAAGGGCTAGGGTGAGGGGTTGTGTTTAAGTTGAGCTTAGTTATGAGGGTTTGAGAGGCTACATTAGTACAACTTCCACCATTAATAATCAAAGTACATACCTTTCGTCCAATTGTGCATCGAGTATGAAAGATGGATTCCATTTGAAGTTGCTCCTCTTGGACAGCCATCCCACTAAGGGCTCTTCGAACAACCAAGCACTCCCCTTCATCAGGTCCGAGTACTCTTTCCTCCTCCTCTTGTTCTTCTTCATGCTCCTCCTCCTCGAAATCTTCTTCTAAGGCTTCATATTCCATCAAGGTCACCACTTTTGTATTAGGGCATTCGGATGCAAAGTGTCCTAATCCTTGGCACCTAAAACATCTCCTAGGAGCCTTAGTTTGAATGGGATTGGTTTCGGGTTTCTTGAAGGGTGGTTTAGAAGTAGTAGAAGGGGTAGGTTTAGGAGTGAATGTGTTTGGCTTAGAATAGGGTGTGGTTTTGGTAAAGGCTCGTGAGGAGTCCCATTTACCTTTGGTCTTTTGTTGCTTGTCCACCTTATGAGCCAAGATGACAAGTTCTTCAAGGTTCGAATAATGGTGAAGTTCCACCACATTTGCAATCTTGGAGTCCAATCCTCCCAAGAACCTAACAAGAGTTTGAGGTTCATCCTCTTGTAGTTCACATTTCATCAAGAAAGTCTCGAACTCTCTTGCATAGTCTTCCACACTTCTCGAGCCTTGTTGAATGTTATGAAGCTTAGCAAAGTTCTCTTGCACATAGTAGGTTGGCAAGAACTTTTGCTTCAGAAGCTTCTTCATCTTCTCCCATGTACGTACCTTTTCTTTTCCAGCTCTTTCCCTTTTAGCACATACACTAGCCCACCAAGTAGAGCCATACTTCCTCAACTTAAGAGCTACCAACTTCACTCTCTTATCTTCCGGTATTTGTTTGTAATCAAATACTCTTTCCACCATTCTCATCCATTCTATGAATTCATCAAGCATCCAACTTGCCATCATAATCAGGGATATCAACCTTGATATCATTGTTATGGCGTTGGTGTTGTTGTGGAGGCCTTCTAAAGGCTAAGAAAGTGTCATCACTTTCTCGAACAGAATGTTCATCACCACTTCTATCTCCTCGTTGATTTTGCAATCTAAGGGAGAGTTGCCTAACTTGTTCTTGCAACAAGGCCATCCTTGCATCACTCTCCTTCTTTTCATCCTCCATAAACTTCCATAAACTCACACACGCTTTGTTTTGCTTTGGGATCCATTTTCAATGTAGCCCCCTATAGAGATCTTTTTTGATGGTAATGTTTCCTTAAGCCTATTTTTGAAAAGACTAAGGGTACAACCCAATTCATGCACTTTGTTGACAAGCTTGTTACTCACTTTCGAAGCACAGCTATGGGCTGCCTTGTTGGGCAAATCAAGAAAGTCAACGCCATGCTCAATGTCTCTTACGGGAGAGAGAACTTTGGGCATGTCATTGGAAATCCCTTCTTTGTACTTTTCTAGCATCTCCTTTGAATGAGTTGTTAGAAGAGTACCATGATGCTCTTTGGCCCTCACAACCAAAGTAGTCCCTCCCCCATTCTTTTCCACTATCTTCTCATTTTTATTACAAATTACAAGATAATTGCTTTTCTCCTTTTCTTTTTCAGCAACTTTGGGGAGGTAGGGGAAGCAATTTTATTCTTCTACCATCTTTGGTAGTTACAAGATATACATTGGTTTTGCCTCTATGCTCCGAATCATGGTCGAATTGCCATGGCCTTCCAAGTAACAAATGACATGCATCCATAGGAAGAATGTCACACCATCTCTCATCTTCAAACCCTCCAATGGAGTAAGTCACCAATGCTTGTTTCTTCACCCTCAAACTAGTACCATCATCCAACCACTAAAGCTTACAAGGCTCTTCATGGTCTCTAGTTGGTAGCTTCAATTTATTCACGGCTTCGGATGAAACAACATCCACTTGTGCACCACCATCAATAATTACATTGCAAGTCTTCTCACCTACCTTGCATCTAGTGTGGAACAAGTTGCTTCTTTGCCTCTCATCAAATTGAGGCTCACTAAACAACACTCTCCTAACTACCATCATGTTCATCTCTTCCTCCGGAGGAATTTCCTCCTCATAATCATCATCCTCAAAGCTACTCTTCTCATGAACAACAAAATTATACATTTTTTCTTCTTCATCCATGATGGCACATTGAGCGGCGGTCAAAACAGTTTTACTAGGGCACTCACTAGCAATATGACCCCTCCCATTACATTTGTAACACCTTCTTCTAGTAGCAAGTTCACTAGGAGAAATCACAGCCCTTTCTTTCTCTTTCCCCTTAAAAGATGATGAAGAGGATTGGTTTTGAAAAGTACTCCCCTTAGAATAGGAAGGTGTAAATTCCAAAGTACCCTTGAAAGAAGAAGAAGTTTTGGGCTTCTCTTTCTCCCTTTCCTCCTTAGCTTGTGCCTCATATTTCAAGGCAAGCTTACAAACATCACTAAAAGTGGGATAGTGAGTCACCTCCACTTTTCTACTAATCCCTTTAGACAACCCCTTAACAAAGCGAGCTATCTTGAAAGTCTCCTTCTCTTGCAAATCACAAATTAGACACAATTTCTCAAACTCTTTCATGTATTCTTCAACACTCATGTCATTGTTTTGTGAAAGGTGGGTCAATTTTAAGTATTGCTCTTGTTCATACTCCTTACTAACCCATTTATCCCTCATTTTTCTTTTCAATCGATTCCATGAATCAATCTTATCTTTTCCTTCTCTCCTTCTATTTGACTTGAGGTTTTCATACCATAAGGCAGCAAGTTTAGTGAGTTTTAGGATAGCAAGTTTTCATACCATAAAACGTAAATCCTAATAGGTTTAGGACAATTCCCTAAATCCTAGACTCCTAAAAGAAATCAAACACCTAACAACCTCCTTAAAAACCGCCACTTAGGCTAACACTCCTAAGAATATCAAACTCTACTCTAAAAACCGATCCTAGTTAGGAAAACACTCCTAAAGCAAATCAAACACTACACTCCTAGTTGTTGGTCATAATCAAGCTTTACCATGCATACTAGTACGTGTGAGTGTGATGATGATCCTAGGAATCTTCCATGCATAGCCTCAATTGACTCCACATCCAAAATGACACTCTTATGCATTAAGGCTAGCACATCCTCATCCATACTTGGATCAAAAACGAAGTATGGGTTGTATGAATGGCTGGTTATGCCATTTGGTCTCACAAATGCCCCTAGTACGTTCATGAGATTGATGAATGAAGTACTTAGGCCATTTTTGGGAAAGTTCGTGGTTGTATATTTGGATGATATTCTTGTTTACAGTTCTAACAAGGATGATCATTTAAATCATTTGCAACAATTGTTCGAAGTCTTAAAGGAGCAAAAACTGTACGGCAAGCTTGAAAAGTGCACGTTTATGCAAAGAGAGATTGGTTTTCTTGGCTTCATCATTTCTGATGAGGGTGTGAAAGTGGATCCATCCAAAGTAGAGGCGATTTCTTCTTGGCCGGTTCCTACAACTATCACCGAGGTGAGATCTTTTCATGGTTTAGCTTCATTTTATAGGAGATTTATAAATAATTTCAGCACTTTATTAGCTCCTATAACTGAATGCACTAAACATGTAAAATTTGCATGGAGTGACGCAGCTCAAAAGGCGTTTGAACTTGTAAAAGAGAAAATGTGTAAAACGCCTATCCTAGCTTTACCTGATTTCACTAAACCATTTGAAGTTGAGTGTGACGCAAGTGGAACGGGTGTTGGAGCTGTTTTGATTCAATGTGGCAAGCCTATTGCTTATTTTAGTGAGAAGCTTAATCATGCTTAATTGAATTATTCCACCTATGATAAAAAGTTTTATGCTATGGTTAGAGCTCTTAATCATTGGAGTCACTATTTGCGACCACAAGCTTTTGTTCTTCATTCTGATCATGAATCATTAAAATACATTCATGGACAAAATAAGCTTAGTGCTCGTCATGCTAAATGGGTAGAATTCTTACAATCTTTCAGTTTTGTTGCTAAATACAAAGCTGGAAAATCTAACATTGTGGCAGATGCTTTATCTCCGAGGCACGTACACTTGAATGTAATAGACTCCAAGGTGCTTGGTTTTGAATTGATTAAAGAGTTCTATGTTCTTGATGATGAGACACGTGACCTGTTCGTGGCTACTAAAAATGGTCCGAAAGACCATTATCATCGGATGGAGGGGTTCTTATTCAAAGGGAACAAACTTTGTGTTCCTAAGTGTCCGATTCGGGATTTCTTGATTAGAGAAGCTCATGGAGGTGGTTTGGCTGGCCATTTTGGCATTAGCAAAACCATGGGGTTATTACAGGAACATTTTTCATGGCCACATATGATTAAAGAAGTGCACGCTGTTTTGGCTCGTTGCGGTGTTTGTCAAAGAGCTAAGAGCACGTTTCATAAAGGGTTGTACACTCCTTTACCAGTACCGGAGAGGCCATGGGAGGACATTAGTATGGATTTCATTGTGGCACTTCCTAGAACGCAAAGAGGGAAAGATTCGGTCATGGTGGTGGTGGACCGTTTGATGTGTTTGCGGAAGCTTAAAACACGAATAATACTTTGATTAATGAATCCCACTCGAATTATGTTAAAAGATTCAAACTTTTCGAATTAATTGAAGAGAAACGAGACAAGTAACCAGGATAGTACTCTATATGTTCCCTCGAGAACTAGAGGATCTCTCTCTAACCTCAATTAGGAGATGCACACAAACCTCAATCTATGTGTTTGGTTCAAACAAAACCTTTCAATGCTCATGCACTCGAAAATCATAAACTCAAAATCAACTCCTCTTTATTGATGGCCGAAATAGCCTATTTATAATGAACAAATTATCCTAAACCTAGTAGAACTATTAAAACATAATAGATAAACAAAAACACTAACAATAACACGCCTATCTAATCACACGGCTATGTGATTAGACTCCTACTAGGACTAGGATATCCTAATCCTACTAGTACTAGGATTTCAAGTTTCCTATTCATACTAGAATCAGGAAACTACGAAGACTCCTAACAAGACTCTATGACAAAGGTAATTAGACTCCTAAGCATAATAGGATCCCTTTATCACTCAAACACCTACTTTAAAAGAGTTATAAAGCAAATAAAACACTTAGTTTCCTAACACGAACTAGGAAACTTCATAAGAATCCTAACAGAACTAGGATCGTCATGATTTTGATGCTCACATCCGCATCATACTCTCCCCCTTAGAATCCAACTTGTCCTCAAGTTGTGTCAAAACATGGCACTAAGTCACTTGATCGCATAGTGGCGCAAATTCCATGTCCCAATAACACTTTGTACGTATCATACCCTAACTTCTTCACCACTTTGAATGGACCTTCGTCCATAGGCTCGTCGTTTTGTGGTTGACGTGGAGTTTTTGTGTAGCCAAAGAGAGCCAAACAAAATCACCAACATCCAAACTTGGGACATGGCGTGTATGCAGCAAATTGGCACGCCTTTCCTTCTTGGTTGTAGGGACTTCTAGAATTTCATCTCGACAAGAACTCAAACACGTGTGAGAGGCCATAGCAAGCAGCACCTAAGTCCGTAGCATGCTCATCCTCAACAAGCAGCCTTAGGTGGTGTTGGAGTACACTTTGGCGGTAAAGGCTTTAACCCAATGCGTTCACCATTCACAAGCACTCGAACAAATATTATCTCTCCCATGATGAATCACACTGCGATCCCATTGCCATGGACGCCCAAGGAGTAAAGAGCAAGCAGTCATGGGCACCACATCACACCAAATCTGGTCCATGTAACCACCAATCCGAAAAGAGACTAGGGATTGCTTATTCACCCAAACACTACTAGCAACATCGAGCCGCCTTAACTTGTAGGGCCTAGGGTGAGGTTGAGTAGGCAATTTTACCTCGTTGACCATAGCAAGAGCACACACATTAGCACATGATCCACTATCAACAATAACGGAGAAGGTCTTACTATTAACAAGGCAGCGTGTTTGAAAGAGATTCTCGCGTTGTTCTTGCTCGTGTGAAGGTTGTCGCGTAGCAATTAATGTTTTGCACAAAATCAGATTTTGACGCTCGGGTTCCGGGCCATATATGGGTGTTGAATCCCACAACAAAGCCTCAGCCAATGGATCCAAAACAGCGGTGTAGGAATCACGGTCAACCGAAGCCAGAAGAGCTTGGTGGTCCTCGTGTGAAATCAGCAACTTGTTGGGGCATTCCCGTTGAAGATGTCCAAATCCCCGACATTTAAAGCACATCTTCTCCTTAAGACCTTGTTGTCCCGGTGTCAAAGATGGCGCCTTTAGCTTAGAACTAGCCCCGGAAGTACTTGAAGATGAAGGGCTGATCAATCGTGCGTGTCTCAAGTTCAACAGAAACCTGGTTGTCCTCGTTGGGGGCTGTGTACCCTCCACTAAAACTCCAAAATTTGGAGTCTTGTTGGCGCTCCACTTTCTTAGCCAGCAAGCATACTTCATCAAAAGAGTCATAAGGATGTAGTTCAACCAAGTTGGCAATCTTCCGCTTCAAGCCAAGACGGAACTTAGCGGATTTTTGTTCATCATCGTCCTTGCAATCACACGCAAGCCAAAGTCTTCCGAACTCCTTGATGTAGCTTTCAACACTTAAACCCTCTTGATGAAAAGAATTCAACTTTAAAAACAATTCCTGCCTATAGGTTTTAGGCACAAAACGTTTTTTCATCTTTGTACGCAAATCAGTCCAAGTACTAATTTCGTCCTTCCCCTCCCGTCTACGTCGGTTTTGGTATGAATCAAGCCAATCAGAAGCATAATCTGTCAAACGTAATATAGCAAGATCATACCTTTTGCGATCATGCATCCCTTTGTACGTAAATAGGCGATCCATCCTCCTCTCCCAAGTCAAGAAAACATCGGGGCCCTTCAACCCATTGAATTCCGGGAGGTCATGCAGTTTCATGTCATCCTCTTTGCGTGGAGGTGTGGGAGATCGGCGAGCCACATCATTATTAACATCGTCAACCTTGTCAGCCAAAACAGCCATTTGTTCGAGTAAGGCTTGGTGGCGCAATTCATGTGCTTCGTGCTTTTTCTCATTGGCAGTTTGCTGCATCGAAAGATTGGTTAGGGCAGCGAGGATCTTGGTGACTTGTTCGTCCGAAGCCATGATGCAGACCGTAGTTAAAAACACCTCGAAAATTTATGAAATTTTTTACCCAGGTAGCCCTATGTGTTTAAAACACTCGACCAAAATTTCATCAAAAAATAACAAGCCAATCGAATGCAGTTTTTATTTTACTAATAGTATGTAATCTGCCCGGAAGAACAGAAATCTGCATCAAATGTTTGCGTTCACTGTGACTTCGTTACTGACCGGAATGAGCTGAAATTTTGACACAAGATAGATCTACTTGTTAGCTTTCCAACGCAATAAACAAATCCAAATTCCGACATAAAACGCGCCCTCACGCTCCATTTTACCGGAGTACCTCTGATACCACTTGATGTGTTTGCGGAAGCTTAAAACACGAATAATACTTTGATTAATGAATCCCACTCGAATTATGTTAAAAGATTCGAACTTTTCGAATTAATTGAAGAGAAACGAGACAAGTAACCAGGATAGTACTCTATATGTGATACAAGTCAAGGTCAAGGTCAAGCTCCAAATGATCCGATTTGTTTAGTCCTTGAAGTGTTCGGGTTCAATTTAAATTCAAACTCCTCATTTGTGTCATTTCTTAAGTGGGACGATGATTCCATTGGTGAAGCATGAAGATGACACCATTTCTAGAGTCTTAGTTATTTTAATTAAGCAAATAAAGGTCCGAAAATATCTTGTGATATTTCGGCCATTTGAGGCGTGTCTTAGGCGTGTGGAGTAGGCTCCTTGTGTTCCAAGGTTGCAAGTTGTCATTGAGTTGTAATATTCCTTGAGTTGCCTTATTTCTTTGTTTCCTTAAGTATGTTAGGCGTGTGAGGAGAGTTAGGGGCTGATTTGTGGTTTCCTTAAATACTCCTTTATTCTCTCCTAGAATCAAGGTATTAGGATGTAAGGAGTTAAGGGATGTTTCCTTAATTTCCTAGAGCTGATTTTCGGCCTTGTGAGTCCTTGGAGGACAAGTTTAGTTGGCTATAAATAATAGTTCCATGCTATCATTCAAAGCATGTGAGATTTACCTAAAAACTTTGTTATTGAATTTAATTGTGTGATCAATTACTTTCGGCCATTGAGTAATTTTCGGGAGTGATTATTTACTTAGTGTTTAATCTACTTTATTCCAGGAGTGGTGTAAGTGAGATTAAGAGTTAATTAAAATATTCAGGAGTGTTTATTTTAATTATCATATCCGGTGACTTATTCATAATTTTCGGACTTCATTACTTCATCAAGTTCGAACCTTTGCTCGAATTTCCTTGGTTGCTCTTCAACTTGGACGTGCAATCATATCAGTTGGTATCAGATTTTTCCAGGAGGGTGAGGATAGAAGGGATTCTTCTTTCATTGGTAAGTGCTTCTTCTTTGTCGATCCTTGTTGGGGATTTGTGTGTGGTTGTGGCTTGCTATTTCTTTCGTGACGTAGCATCTTAATTGGGTTATAATGGCGGAATTGGCTGAAATAAAGGCTCTTATTGAGAAACTCTTTAACACTCAAAATGAAGAAAAAGAAAAAAGGGAAAGATTAACAGTAGCTCATAACATTCTTGCGGGAAAAGTGAACAATAAAAACGACCCTAATCACGTTGACTATGAATCTGATGTTGAAGAGGTTAAAAGTGTTAAACCAACTTATGATAATGATAGGGGGATTAAACTAGATGACTTTACTGGTGATTCTAGTCCCGAGGATTTACTTGAATGGATTCGTCAACTTGAGAAAATTTGTGATTATAAGGGGTTTGATGATGAGAAACGTTTTAAAATTGCCACCATTAGACTAACTAAGTATGCTGGAATTTGGTTAGAAAGTCTAAAGGCAAAAAGGGCAAGACTTGGGAAACCTAAGCTTAAAAGTTGGACTAAGCTTAAAAAGAAATTGCATGAGAAGTTTGTTCCAAGTGATTTTATTCAACGACAATACATGAGAAAGAATTCTTTGACTCAAGATGTGTCGAGTGTGCATGATTACATGGTTGAATTTGACAAGTTGTGTTTGATTTGTGATGTTGAGGAGGTCGAACAAGAGAAAATTGCTAGGTTTGTTAATGGACTTAATAAATCTATTGCTAGAAAGGTTGATGTGTCGAATTATAGTACTTTTGATGATGTGTGTCGATTGGCTTTAAAATTTGAAAGGCATGAATTGGAGGAAAAGAAACCATATGGGGGAAAATTCGGCCATAATAAGACCAACTCTTCTTCTTCTTTCGTCCCTTCTTCTTCTTCTAACTCTTCTAAAACCTTTGAGAAAAAAGACAATCCTTCTAAGGGGGAACTAAAGGGGGAACGACCTAAAATGGTGATTTCTAAAGAAAAGTGGGAGGAAACTCGGAAGTGCTTTAAGTGTCAAGGGAGGGGTCACATTGCTAGTAATTGTCCATCTAGAAAAACCTTGACTTTGAGACAATACATGACCATAGAAGAGGAGGAGAGAATGTATGACATTGTGTGCGAGAAAGAGGAAGAATGTGAAAGTGATGATAATGAGATTGCATATGCCGAAGATGAGTCTAGGATGCTTGGGGTTATTAGGAGAACTTTGCATGTTGATCATTCTCCTAACCATGATCAAAGAGAAAACTTGTTTCATACTAGATGTCGAATTGGTGAGTTTACATGTAATGTGATTATTGATAGTGGTTCATGTACGAATGTGGTTGCTTCTAATGTGGTTTCTAAGTTGAATTTGATTGTTAGAGACCATCCACATCCTTATAAGTTGAGTTGGTTGGATGACAAAACGGGTTTGTTGGTGAAAAAGCAAGCTCTTGTGTCGTTTTCTATTGGGGGTTACAAAGATGAGTTGTGGGGTGATGTTCTACCCATGAGTGCTTGTCATCTTCTTCTTGGTAGACCTTGGCAATATGATCGAAAAGTTGTTCATGAGGGCGAAACCAATGTGTACACGGTTTTGATGGGTTCTAAAAAGATTCGGTTGGTTCCTTTGTCTCCTAGTTCCATGGCACCCAAGAAGGTGGTTGAAACGAAACAAAACTTGTTTCTTTCGGCCAAAGAGTTCGAGAAAGAGGTAGAGTTGGAAGGACATTGTTATGCTTTATGTGTTAAACTTGCTTTGACTAATGGTGTTTCTTCTAGTAATCCGAAACTTGCAGCACTATTGGACGAGTTTGGTGATGTATTTCCGGAGGAATTGCCTCAAGGATTACCACCATTGAGAGGCATTGAGCATGCTATTGATCTTGTGCCAGGCGCACCTTTGCCAAATAAGCCGGCATATAGATGTGATCCCGTAGCTTCTAAGGAGCTACAAAAGCAAATTGAAGAGTTGATTGACCGAGGCTATGTGAGAGAAAGCATGAGTCCATGTGCCGTTCCCGCCTTACTTGTTCCAAAGAAAGATGGTACTTGGAGGATGTGCATTGATAGTAGAGCCGTCAACAACATAACAATCAAGTATCGTTTTCCTATGCCTAGATTGGAGGACATGCTTGATGAGCTACATGGAGCTTCGATTTTTTCGAAGATTGATTTGAGGAGTGGTTATCATCAAATGAGAATTCGGGAAGGAGATGAATGGAAAACCGCTTTCAAGACCAAACAATGTCTATATGAGTGGATGGTGATGCCCTTTGGTCTTTGCAATGCTCCTAGTTCCTTTATGAGACTTATGAATGAGGTACTACGTCCCTTTCTTAACAAGTTTATTGTTGTCTATTTAGATGATATTCTTGTATATAGTACTAGTGTTGAGTCTCATTTACTTCACTTGAGAGCTTTATTTGAAAAATTAAGAGAGCAAAAGTTTTATGGAAAAATGGAAAAGTGTGATTTTCTTGTTCCTAGTATTGCTTTTCTTGGTTACATTGTGTCTAGGGATGGAGTTCATGTGGATCCGGAAAAAGTCAAGGCCATGTCTTCATGGTTGGCGCCTACAAGTGCTCATGAATGTCGAAGCTTTCATGGTCTAGCTTCCTTTTATAGATGATTCATCCGAAATTTCTCAACTATCATGGCACCAATCACGGATTTGATGAAGAAAGGGGAGTTTTCATGGAACTCTCATGCTCAAAAGGCGTTTGATGAAGTCAAGGAGTTACTTTGCAACGCTCCTATTCTTGCCTTGCCGGATTTCAACAAGTTGTTCGAAGTTGAGTGTGATGCTAGTGGACTTGGAGTTGGGGCGGTTTTGCTTCAAGAAAGGAGGCCCATTGCCTACTTTAGTGAGAAGTTGAGTGGCGCCAAACTCAATTACTCCAACTATGATCGTGAATTCTATGCAATTGTGAGAGCCTTGGATCATTGGTCTCATTACTTGAGGCCCAAGCCTTTCATTCTTCATTCGGATCATGAAGCACTCAAATACATCCATGGACAGCAAAAGCTTAACCATAGGCATGCTAAGTGGGTTGAATTCCTACAAGCCTTCACATTTTCGTCCAAGTACAAGGAAGGTAAGAGTAACATTGTTGCGGATGCCCTCTCTAGGCGTTCCTATCTTTTGGCCATGGTTGATGCAAGGGTGTTGGGGTTTGAACACTTAAAAGATTTGTATGATAATGATGATGATTTCCGTGAGTTCTTTAAGAATCCTAGTGGGTTGTTTGTGGTACAAGAGGGATTTTTGTTTAAGGGAAACAAGCTATGCATTCCTAAAAGTGGCGTGAGGGAATTGCTTGTGAGAGAAGTTCATAGTGGAGGAGTGGCTGGTCATTTCGGTGTTCAAAAGACATTAGACACTTTGAATGAGAGTTTTTATTGGCCTAACATGATGAGGGATGTTCATATGGTGGTTAGTAAGTGTGCTACTTGTCAAAGGTCGAAGAGTACCTTCCATAAAGGCCTTTATACTCCATTACCCGTACCCGATACACCTTGGGATAGTGTGAGTATGGATTTCATTGTTGGATTACCAAGAACTCAAAGGGGGAAGGACGCCATTATGGTGGTGGTGGATCGATTTTCGAAGATGGCTCACTTTGTTCCAATGCATAAAACGATGATGCTTTGCATGTGGCGGATTTGTACTTCAAAGAGATTATTCGATTGCATGGTATTCCTAGAAGTATTGTTAGTGATCGTGATACGAAGTTCCTTAGTCATTTTTGGAGGAGCTTATGGAAGATGGTGGGGACTAAGTTACTCTTTAGCACAAGTCATCATCCTCAAACGGATGGTCAAACAGAAGTGACTAATAGAACTCTTGGAGCTTTGTTACGTGGCTTGGTGAGTAAGACACAAAAGGATTGGGATATAAAGCTAGCTCACGCCGAGTTTGCTTATAATCGAGCTCATTCTTCTACTACTTCTAAATCTCCATTTGAGGTGGTCTATGGTATCAATCCTTTCCTTCCTATTGATTTTGTGTCACTAACTAAATCTGAAATTCATGTTGATTCAAAGAAGAGGTTGGAAGCCTTTAAGAAGACTTGTGAGCAAGTGAAAGCACGAATTGAGAAGATGAATACTCAATACAAAGAACGAGCCAACAAGCATAGAAGACAACCGAAATTTCAGATTGGTGATTTGGTTTGGATTCATTTGAGGAAAGAACGGTTTCCAAGTAGAAGGAAGAACAAGCTTATGCCTAGAGCTGATGGTCCATTCAAAGTCATTGATGTGATTAATGAAAGTGCTTATAAGATCGAGCTTCCAAGTGATTATGGAGGTGTGAGTGCAACCTTCAATGTTGGTGATCTTAGTCCTTATTTAGATGATGAAAATTTGAGGACAAATTCTTTTGAAGAGGGGGAGAATGATACAAGTCAAGGTCAAGGTCAAGCTCCAAATGATCCGATTTGTTTAGTCCTTGAAGTGTTCGGGTTCAATTTAAATTCAAACTCCTCATTTGTGTCATTTCTTAAGTGGGACGATGATTCCATTGATGAAGCATGAAGATGACACCATTTCTAGAGTCTTAGTTATTTTAATTAAGCAAATAAAGGTCCGAAAATATCTTGTGATATTTCGGCAATTTGAGGCGTGTCTTAGGCGTGTGGAGTAGGCTCCTTGTGTTCCAAGGTTGCAAGTTGTCATTGAGTTGTAATATTCCTTGAGTTGCCTTATTTCTTTGTTTCCTTAAGTATGTTAGGCGTGTGAGGAGAGTTAGGGGCTGATTTGTGGTTTCCTTAAATACTCCTTTATTCTCTCCTAGAATCAAGGTATTAGGATGTAAGGAGTTAAGGGATGTTTCCTTAATTTCCTTGAGCTGATTTTCGGCCTTGTGAGTCCTTGGAGGACAAGTTTAGTTGGCTATAAATAATAGTTCCATGCTATCATTCAAAGCATGTGAGATTTACCTAAAAACTTTGTTATTGAATTTAATTGTGTGATCAATTACTTTCGGCCATTGAGTAATTTTCAGGAGTGATTATTTACTTAGTGTTTAATCTACTTTATTCCAGGAGTGGTGTAAGTGAGATTAAGAGTTAATTAAAATATTCAGGAGTGTTTATTTTAATTATCATATCCGGTGACTTATTCATAATTTTCGGACTTCATTACTTCATCAAGTTCGAACCTTTGCTCGAATTTCCTTGGTTGCTCTTCAACTTGGACGTGCAATCATATCAATATGTTCCCTCGAGAACTAGAGGATCTCTCTCTAACCTCAATTAGGAGATGCACACAAACCTCAATCTATGTGTTTGGTTCAAACAAAACCTTTCAATGCTCATGCACTCGAAAATCATAAACTCAAAATCAACTCCTCTTTATTGATGGCCGAAATTGATACATATTGACTTAGATAACAAGAGCATTCGAAATTACAAAGAACAAAGGATAGGATAATTGTATCAAACCGGTTCGAATGAACGAACAACCACCACGTCCACAATCCAATATACCACCAATCAAGACTAAACTATAACAATGAGCTTCTAGTTTAAGTCTACTTTGAGTCTTAATCACTAATTCAACGTTTAGATGATCAAAATTACAAAGATTTAAGAATTGGTCGAAACTGACCAAGAGTTACACTAGGCGCACAGCTTAGTAAACTTAGCATAAAAGCTTCAATATCCACTGGAATGATCTAATTCCAAAAACATTACAAACTAAACATATATGGCTACAACATGTCCAAAAATCAGCCTTTTTGGACGTCATTTGCTGACCTAACCAAAGCAGTAAAGTAAGAGCAGCAGAAAAGGAAACTGCTTCTGCACCACTCCTAATCATTAGCTAATCTACCCTATAGGACATTGGAGAACTGAAAAATAGCCTATAGGAAATTAAAATACATATCTTAAACAAAATATCTTCACAATTTCGAGGCATTTGCAGAAGGAAAAGACCCTGCCCAGAACTGAACAAAAGTGGGCTGTTGGGACGTGTGAGCTCCGGTTTTAGCATGCTTCACCATGAAGCTCTCCTTTCTCATTTGTTGTTGCTTCCAAGCCCATGTGAAGATCATGTGGCCTTACTACACATCCATGAGGTCATCTTCAAGCATGAGGTGGCCTTGAATTTTCAGAACTAAGCAACCTTAAAGCTCTTACAAAAAACCGGATGATTAGGAACAAAAATCAGCTTTGTCCTAATCAAGATTAACTTAACTAATTACCCTAATTAAGCTAATTAATCACCAACTAAACTTGATTAACAATACTTAATGATGATTAGAGTATCATTAGTACTAATTAATCTTGTTTAAGGAAGATTAGGAAAAGATTAGCCTAATCAAGATGCTTAAGAAGTGTTTTCGGAAAAACCGAGCTAGTTAAGCTTATGAACTGAACTTCTTTCACCATATGCTCCTGAATTTCTTGTTGAACTAGAAGACCTTGGTTCATAGTAGATGCTCCTGCATCATTCTCTCCCGGTTCGAAAAGGTCTTCTTGTATTTCAGATTCATCTGCAATATAAGGAGCTAAATCACCAACATTGAATGTTGCAGATATGTTTCCCATTTCATCTGGCAGTTCAATCTTGTAGGCATTGTTGTTGATCTTCTCGAGTATTTTGAAAGGACCGTCACTTCTAGGCATTAGCTTGTTCTTTCTTCTGGTTGGAAAACGTTCCTTCCTCAAGTGTAGCCATACTAAATCACCAGGCTTGTACAAAATTTCTTTTCGGTGCTTGTTTGCTCGGACCTTGTATGCTTCATTCACCTTTTCAATTCTGGTTCGAATTTGTTGATGAAGTTTCTTCATTTCCTTGGCCTTTTCTTCAGCTTCTTTGCTAATATGCACGTCAATAGGAAATGGAAGTAAATCAATAGGACTTAAAGGATTAATCCCATAGTTTACCTCGAATGGTGAGTGTTTTGTAGCATAAGTTGGAGATCTATTGTAAGCAAACTCAGCATGAGCTAACTTTAGATCCCAATCTCTTTGAGACTTGTTCACCAACGTTCTTAACAAGGTTGTTAAGGTCCTATTTGTCACCTCGGTCTGGCCATCGGTTTGTGGATGAGCTGTAGTACTAAAGAGGAGCTTAGTACCTAGCATCTTCCACAAGGTCTTCCAAAAATAGCTTAAGAACTTTACGTCCTTATCCGAAACAATGGACCTAGGAACACCATGAAGACGTATAACATCTTTGAAATACAAATCAGCAACATGAATAGCATCATCAGTTTTATTACAAGGAATAAAATGAGCCATTTTTGAGAATCTATCCACGACCACCATGATTGCATCCTTGCTTCTTTGAGTTCTAGGCAAAGCCACAATGAAATCCATGCTAACATCTTCCCATGGTTGAGTTGGGACTGGTAGGGGCGTATAGAGACCTTGATGAAAGGTACTTTTAGCCTTTTGACACGTAGAACAACGAGCTAAGACTCGAATGAACATCTCCCTGCAAGTTTCGGCCAATAGAAATGTTCCCGCAAAACATCAACAGTTTTGTTAATGCCAAAATGTCCTGCTAATCCTCCTCCATGAACCTCCTTGATAAGCAAATCCCTTAATGAACACCGAGGGATGCATAGCTTGTTGTTTCGAAAAAGAAAGCCATCTTGAACTGTATAAGCTCCATGAGATCCATCTTTACATGCTTCTAATAATAGAGAGAAATCTGGATCTTCATAATATAACTCTTTAAGATGGCTAAAGCCAAGAACACGAGCCTCCATTAAAGAAAGCATAGAATGCCTCCTTGATAAAGCATCTGCAACAATGTTAGAAACTCCAGTTTTATATTTTGAAACAAAATCAAAGGACTGAAGGAATTCCACCCATTTTGCATGTCTAGGATCGAGCTTGTGTTGACCATTGATGTACTTTAGGGCTTGATGATCCGAGTGAAGCACGAACCGAGCCTGGTCCGAGATAATGAGTCCAATGAGTCAAGGCACGAATAATAGCATAGAACTCCTTGTCATAAGTGCTGTAGTTGAGTCTGGACTGATTAAGTTTCTCACTGAAATAGGCTATGGGACGCCCACCTTGTTGCAAAACAGCTCCAATGCCCACGCCACTAGCATCACATTCAACCTCGAACACTTTCTTGAAATCGGGTAAGGCTAGAACAGAGCCTTACTAAGCATACTCTTCAATTGCTCAAACGCTTCTTGTCTGCTTGGAGTCCAAATAAAAGACCCCTTCTTGATGCATTCAATCAATGGCGCCAAGATAGTACTGAAGTTCTTGATAAATCTCCTGTAAAAAAGAAGCTAAACCATGGAAACTTCGAACCTCTCGTAATAGTTTTAGGAACCGGCCAAGACTTGATTGCATCCACCTTGGATTCATCCATAGAAATGCCATTGGATGATACAATGAATCCAAGAAAAGTCACGCTAGAAGTGAAAAATTCACACTTCTCCATCTTTGCATACAGCCTTCTTTTCCCTTAGCTTAAGGAAAACCTTCTTCGGATGAACAAGATGTTCCTGCTCACTTTGACTATACACAAGAATGTCATCAAAATAAACAACAACAAAGATACCAATGAATGGTCTAAGTACCTCGTGCATAAGTCTCATGAAGGTACTAGGAGCATTTGTCAAACCAAATGGCATCACACGCCATTCATACAAACCACTCTTAGTTTTAAAAGCTGTTTTCCATTCATCACCTTCCTTAATTCGAATCCGATGGTAGCCACTTCTTAAATCTATCTTCGAAAATATAGTGGAACCATGTAATTCATCCAAGCAAATCATCAAGCCTAGGTATAGGATACCTATACTTGACTGTAATATTGTTGATGGCCCCGCAATCTACACACATACGCATAGAACCATCCTTCTTTGGAACCAAAATAACAGGCCAAAGACATGGACTAAGACTTTCTTGTACGAATCCGTTAGCTATTAATTCACTAACTTGGCGTTGCAATTCTTTAGCTTCATCGGGATTACATCTATAAGCTGGCTTGTTAGGTAATGGTGTTCCAGGAATCAAGTCAATTTGATGTTCAATACCTCTACTAGGGGGTAAACCAAATGGAAGGTCTTCGGGAAAAATATCACCAAACTCCCTCACTAATGGCTTAACCATTTCGTGTGTTTCAAAAGAATTGACATCATTTTCATCTAACAACAGTAACAAATACATAACCTTCCCCTTTTCCACAGCTTTATCTAATTGGCATTTCGAAAGGATTAAGGTTTTTTTGTTTTGTGTTTTAGGTTGTGTTGTTTTTGGTTTTGGTGTATTCGAACATGGTTTACTAGGACTAAGCACAATTTTCTTTCGATTATGCATAAAAGTGTAAGTATTAGCCCTACCATTATGTACAGTTTCTTTATCAGATTGCCATGGTCTCCCTAACAATATATGACATGCATCCATAGGCAAAACATCACAAAGAACTTCATCCTTATACGAATCACCAAAAGAAAAACTAATTAAAGCTTGTTTTGTTACCTCCACACAATTGCCATCATTAAGCCAATGAAGCTTATACGGTTTAGGATGTTTGAAGGTAGGATGATTGAGCTTGATCACCATGGTTGTTGATGCCACATTAGTGCAGCTCCCACCATCAATAATCATTGAGCAAATCTTCCCTCCCACTAAGCACTTTGTTTGGAAAATCTGATCCCTTTGAGATGGAATCAATTCGGCTTCCTTAGTATGAAGAATTCTCCTTAGAACAAGGCTTAAATGATCACCTTGAGTTACTTCTCCCACTTCAACTTCTCCTTCAATTTCGGCCTCCTTCTCGGATTCATCTTCAAGTTGTTCTTGAGATTCAAGTGCTTCATCAATGTTTTTAATGTCAATTAGAGTCATTACCCTTTTGTTTGGGCATTGAGCTTGATAATGACCATAACCATGACACTTAAAACACTTCACATCAGATTTCTTAGAGGACTCTTCAACCACTTTCTTCCCTTTATCTATGGCCTTCGAAGTATCCCCTTTTGGAGTGTAAGGAGATGCATAAGATGGCTTCACATTCGAACTTCCCTTGGTGTAAGAAGTTCCTTTGAAAAATGTTTTCTTCTTCTTCTCCTTTTGATGTTTTTCCACCTTCAAAGCTAGCTTGAAAAGTTCATCCAAAGTAGAATATGGTTGCAGCTCCAATTTCCTTTGAATGTCTTTCTCCAAACCACCTAAGAATCGAGCCATAGTTTGCTCTTCTCTTTCTTGAACATCTAATTTCATCATCAATTTCTCAAATTCATGAATGTAACTTTCGACACCTTTGTGATCCTGAGACAATTCAGATAGTTTGTTATATAAATCAAGAGTATAAGTGGAAGGTAGAAACTTCTCTTTCATTTTCTTCTTGAGTTTCTCCCAACTCTTGATTTTCGGCTTTCTCTTCCTTGTCCTTGCTAGAACAACATTCTCCCACCAAAGGGATGCATACCCCTTTAGCTTAGTAATTGCAACTTTAAAAGCCTTAGCATCATCATACTCCTTGAGTTCAAAAATTCGATCACACCTTGCTACCCACTCCAAGTAAACATCTGGATTAAGGTTTCCATCAAACTCAGGAATATCTAACTTAATATCTCGAAAATCATCTCGTTTTTTCGTGGCCTTCTTCTTGTCCTGGAAGCTTCAGAATTGGCTTCCTCACTAGTATCATATGCCACATGTTCATCCTCCTCATTTCCCCTTCTTACTTGTCCTCTTAATCCCACATCTCTCAGTATAGTCATCATGTTAGCCATTTGTTCAGATAAGGTGGCCATCTGATTTTCGACTCCAACCAACCTTGCTTCATTCATGTTCATGCCTCTCCTAAACTGATTTTCGTCACCTCCACTCATGGTTAATACAACCACAATGAATTATGGTTTAAAAGAAAGAAAAGAAGTGTGTTTAGGCTTAGAATAGGTTCGGTTTTAGGGGGGTGTTGTGTTTGGGTTTAAGGAAAGTATTTAGGATGTTGATAGAATGATTTGAATGCTCTTAAACAACCTCAAGCTTTGATACCAAATGATACATATTGACTTAGATAACAAGAGCATTCGAAATTACAAAGAACAAAGGATAGGATAATTGTATCAAACCGGTTCGAATGAACGAACAACCACCACGTCCACAATCCAATATACCACCAATCAAGACTAAACTATAACAATGAGCTTCTAGTTTAAGTCTACTTTGAGTCTTAATCACTAATTCAACGTTTAGATGATCAAAATTACAAAGATTTAAGAATTGGTCGAAACTGACCAAGAGTTACACTAGGCGCACAGATTAGTAAACTTAGCATAAAAGCTTCAATATCCACTGGAATGATCTAATTCCAAAAACATTACAAACTAAACATATATGGCTACAACATGTCCAAAAATCAGCCTTTTTGGACGTCATTTGCTGACCTAACCAAAGCAGTAAAGTAAGAGCAGCAGAAAAGGAAACTGCTTCTGCACCACTCCTAATCATTAGCTAATCTACCCTATAGGACATTGGAGAACTGAAAAATAGCCTATAGGAAATTAAAATACATATCTTAAACAAAATATCTTCACAATTTCGAGGCATTTGCAGAAGGAAAAGACCCTGCCCAGAACTGAACAAAAGTGGGCTGTTGGGACGTGTGAGCTCCGGTTTTAGCATGCTTCACCATGAAGCTCTCCTTTCTCATTTGTTGTTGCTTCCAAGCCCATGTGAAGATCATGTGGCCTTACTACACATCCATGAGGTCATCTTCAAGCATGAGGTGGCCTTGAATTTTCAGAACTAAGCAACCTTAAAGCTCTTACAAAAAACCGGATGATTAGGAACAAAAATCAGCTTTGTCCTAATCAAGATTAACTTAACTAATTACCCTAATTAAGCTAATTAATCACCAACTAAACTTGATTAACAATACTTAATGATGATTAGAGTATCATTAGTACTAATTAATCTTGTTTAAGGAAGATTAGGAAAAGATTAGCCTAATCAAGATGCTTAAGAAGTGTTTTCGGAAAAACCGAGCTAGTTAAGCTTATGAACTGAACTTCTTTCACCATATGCTCCTGAATTTCTTGTTGAACTAGAAGACCTTGGTTCATAGTAGATGCTCCTGCATCAGAAATAGCCTATTTATAATGAACAAATTATCCTAAACCTAGTAGAACTATTAAAACATAATAGATAAACACAAACACTAACAATAACACGCCTATCTAATCACACGGCTATGTGATTAGACTCCTACTAGGACTAGGATATCCTAATCCTACTAGTACTAGGATTTCAAGTTTCCTATTCATACTAGAATCAGGAAACTACGAGGAAACTACGAAGACTCCTAACAAGACTCTATGACAAAGGTAATTAGACTCCTAAGCATAATAGGATCCCTTTATCACTCAAACACCTACTTTAAAAGAGTTATAAAGCAAATAAAACACTTAGTTTCCTAACAGAACTAGGAAACTTCATAAGAATCCTAACAGAACTAGGATCGTCATGATTTTGATGCTCACATCCGCATCACCGTTTCTCAAAAATGGCACACTTCGTGCCTTGCCATAAAACAGAAGATGCTATTAACGTTTCTTGTTTGTATTTCAAGGAAATTGTTCGTTTACATGGAGTACCAAGAACTATTGTCTCGGATCGAGATAGTAAGTTTTTGAGTCACTTTTGGAGGTCCCTATGGAGAATGATGGGTACTAAGTTGCTGTTTAGTACTTCACATCACCCCCAAACAGATGGTCAAACTGAAGTGACCAACCGAACTCTAGGCACCTTGTTAAGGGGCTTAGTGAGCAAAACCGGAAAAGATTGGGATGTCAAGCTACGTCATGCGGAGTTTGCTTACAACAGAACTCCAACTTTTGCAACGAAACATTCACCATTCGATGTGGTATATGGGGTAATCCTTATGTACCTATTGATCTTATTTCATTACCCAAGGATTCTTATGTCCATGGAGATGCTAGGCAACAAGCTGAAATAATGGTGAAGATTCACAAAGAAATACGCACCAACATAGAGAAAGCAAATGAGATATACAAGAAGAAAGCCAACAAAAGCCGAAAACCAAGGGTGTTTGCTCCGGGAGATTTGGTGTGGATTCACTTAAGGAAGGAAAGATTTCCAAGCAAAAGGAAGCATAAACTCATGCCTCGAGCTGAAGGACCTTTCAAAGTTCTTGAACGTTATGGAGACAAGTAGCTTACAAAATAGACCTTCCCGGAGAATATGGCGTGGCAGCAACATTCAATATAGGTGATTTGTCCCCCTACTTAGAAGATGAAGATGTACAAGAATTGAGGACAATTCCTTTTGAAGAAGGAGAGGATGATACGAAATCAGTTGCAAATCAAGAGGTATTACTAAGTACTAATCTCAATCACAACAAAGGAGAGATTCATGGCCTAAAGATTAGTACTAACGTAATCATGCTAAGCAATAATGGAAGAGAAGCTAAGTAAGCTAGCAGCTGCCCATGGGTGTTGGGGAGGTGCGTGCTTGAGGTGCTTAATATTAGTTAGTGTTAGTTTAGTCTTAAACATGCTTAACTCTCACTAAACTTGCTTAGAAATCACTTAGCACCAAAGAAAGAAAAATCAGTCATTTTTGTTAGAAGCTATGGTTTTCATGATGGTTTTTGTGATGCAATGGATGATCTAATGAAGCTAGTAGGTGAAGCACCTTGCTTATTCATGCTTACCAAGAAGCCTACAGCAAGGGGTCCAATTACAACATTTCCTAAGCAAGGAGGAAAGAACATGAATGGAGGAAAGAAAAAGGGGCTGCATTGCAGCGTTTTTCTGTCCTTTCTTTCTTCTGATTTGGGCAGCCACATTTTAGGCAACAATGATGATGATTCACATATGGAAGGAAGCTACTTCAAGTATAGGTAATCTTTGCATTGGTTTACAGCCATTTTAAAGCATCCAATAGGAGCAAAAGGCTAGGAGGATAGAGGTGCTGATTTCGGCTAGCCTTAGAAGATATTTTGTACTTTAAATGCTTTGTTTAAATCTCTTTAGTGTATTAGATGTAATAGCTGGTGTTTTAAGCTTTTAACTCTTGTACTATAAGTATGTAATCTTGATTATGAATGAGGATTAGATTTGGTTGTTGAAAAACATTGTTATAAACCGTTGAGTTTAAAGATTAAGAACCGAGTGTTTTTAACTCTAATTTGCACGAATTCCTTGGGAGGTAAAACTACAAGAGTTCAAACCCAATTAACAAGATTTGAGAGTGATTCACTTATTTTGTTAATTAAAATCCTTTTAGTTTTAAGGTCGAGAGTGATTCACTTCCTTAACTAAAAACCGAATTACTAACTTTAAGAGTGATTCTTTTAGCTTGTGTTCAATTCTATCCTAAACACTATTCTTAGTTGAGTTGTGTTCGTTCCAATAGCAATGAGAGAATGATCCTTGTTGATGTTCAATGATGAAGATGCATCGCCATCAAAAGCTTTCCGGATGAAGGAGGAATCGTCGTTTGAAGTTCTGTGTGCCAGATTTGCTCCGTTTTGGCGCAGTTGCGAAAAACGTGCCCAGTTTAATATCTAAAAAATTCAGAAAAATCTGCAAAATTCTGTGAGTATTCTACACAAAAAGTTATGCAGAATGAAAAAAAGAATCAACCAATTTGGACTACTGAAGGTTTAGAAATCGTCCTTCAAACTCGGATGAAAAACTGGTTGAATTCTGGCAGTTTCGTCTCTTCTCCAAAACTCGATTTTTTCCGATGAATTTCTTCACCAAAGCTCTTATTCCAAATGATCCAAATCTAAAAGCACCCTCCAAAAGATTGGATGATGATTCTAAACTTATGAACAATAGAACACTCACTTTGACAAGAAATCACTCGAAACAAGGGATAGTACCAAAACACAAGAACACACTCAATGTTTTGGGGTTCTAGGTCAGAGATAAGACTCACTCAATCTCTCCTAAGCTAATCACTCAAGACTCACTCAAAGTAATAAGGGTTAGCAATACTTGAGACAAACTCAAAGTAAAGACTATAAACACAAAGGTTTTTCTATCAAACTCAAATCTCGATCTTAACCTATCATATGCTCTCCTTATATAGAGGGAGGAGCAGCAATAAGACACTTAAAAAAACCTACAAAAACGTCCAAAGAGGAGCAGCAAAGAGGAGTTACAAAGCTCCTTGATTTAAGCCTCTTGTTAAGCTCCATTAAATGAGCTGTTACAAGAGTTAAACCAGCACAATAAAAACCCTAAGCCGATGCATCACATGCCTATTATCAGCCCTAAAACCCTCTCCCTAATCATGGATTACTTTAAGAGTAATCTCATGGTTTATAACAAACTTAAATTAACAACAAAAGCAAATAAAACCCAAACATAACTTGGGCCTTCAATTCACGCGTCCAACTCATGTCCCACTTCTTGTTGTTGCTGCAAAATTTGATTGGGCTTCATTCATGACATGCAACACTTGATTTCGGCCTAAAACTTATCCAAATTAAGTGTTTGACCACTTTTTCGTAAGTTCAGAATGTGAACTTGTTGATAGACCTATCAAAGTCCACGAATTGAGCCAAATTGACCGAATTATGGCTGTTAGGAATATAAGTATCAACATTGATAGTTCTAATTCGTCATATAATGCATGGGCTTTTCTTTTGGACCTTGGACTTGCACCATTCTCCCTTTCTTCAAAAAAGTTTGCCCTCAAACTTGGTTGTTGAAAGTATGAAAAGTGATCTCTTATAGTGAAGATTGGACCAGGTTTGAAGAGTTTCCTTTTGTTGTTTACCCTCTCAAGATTCCTTTTGTTCACCTTTTCCATTTCTTCTCTCATTTTCTCCCATGAATTTTGAAATACTCTCACTCTTTTATTTTCATATTGGTATTCTCCTAATAACTCATTTAGAGATGAGATATCACAAGAAGTACCCCTAGCTTGTTTTTCATTCACAACCAAACCCTCCCCATTTGATTCCACAAGATTTTCATATGAATTACAAATTACAAGAGTTGTGCTTTGCTTCTTTTCTTTTGTACCTACCTTTTCAAACAATGATAAAGAAAAAGTAAGTTCACTTTCCACATCACTTGGATACATTGAAGGAACCATGATTGAACTTGTGATACTTTCATCATCACCATCACTAGAACCTTGCTCGGCAAAATCTTCTTCAAAAGGATCAAAATTTGTGACATCATATGAGCCGATAAGAGATCTATTTTGAAACAAAGTTCCTTTAAAAGCAAGTTCATGAAAACAATTTTCTTTCCCTTCTTCTTTAAAGTCTTGAATTATTTCTTTCTTTTCAAGAGTAACTTCAAAATTGTTTTCCATGACTTCAATTTCAAGTGTTCGATCCATTACCCTATCTCTTTCATCTTCTTCTTCAAAACTTAGGTAGTCATCCATGGACACATAAAACTTATTAGGACAGGAATGGTGATGTGGATGTGATTCCACACTTTAGTGAAGTTTTAAATTTCCCAAGAATCTTGAAAGAAAGATTGGTTCTTGATGGTTTCTTGGTTGAATCTTTGACGAACAAACTCAAATAACACTCGAACAAAAGGATAGTACTATTTGATTGAACACTCCTGAACTATCAAATAGGGTTTTGATTCAATTAGGTCACTCCTGGCCTAATTAATCAAGCACTAAATCCAAATCACTCCTGAATTGAATTCAATGGTTTTTAAATACACTCAAACCACTCCTGGAATTAAGTTGTTTAACACTAACTAATAAACACTCCCGAATATTAATTAATGGTTTGTAAGCAATTAAGCTCACGAAATAAACTTTCATAAACTCATAATCTCTGTTTTATTAATGATTGAAATAAAGCCTTTATATAGGCATTACAAATACCTAATTATACTAGGACTAGAAAACATAAAAGATAACAAAGAAATTACAAACTCCTAAACCAAGTAGAACAAGCTCAACTTGGCGCCTACTAACTGGACTCCTATTAAACATATAACTCTACTCCAATTAGAATCCTAATCCAACTAGGATTTGGATTTCTAACTCAACTAGAATTTCTAAGCTATTATACTCCTAACAAAACTAGGACTTCTAATCCTACTAGGATTAGGATACTAAGAGTCCTATTCCTACTAGAACTAGGAAAACAACACAAATCCTAACAGAACTAGGATTTGTAGGAAATGACCATCTCTCATATGGATCATTAACAAATAATATTAACATCAAAACACTATTCACAACCTTCAATTGTAAGATGATCCAAGCCCAATAATTCATAAGATCCACTAATTTAGTTATCTTCAATTTTCTCATCGGATCCATATCATTCTCCCCTTCTTGAAAAAAAATTCGACCTCGAATTTTACTGAATCTCAACTGTAGAACATCATGATCAACCTTACTCTTGTCGAACCCATAAGAATGAGATAACGAAGTATCAAGATCTCTCACGACAACCTTACTTGGCAAGTTGCAGATAGTAGAATTGTTGGACGACTCTTCAATAACATTGACAACAAGAGAAGTACTGCTAGAAATTTCTCTAATCTGCTCTTGATACGAAAACGTATATGAAAATATAACTCAAGCTCGATAAGCTTCACTCACTTATTTCTGCTTTAAGGGTTCTAAATCGGTTTGGAAGTTTATCTTACTTAAAACTGATTTAGGAGCACGCATATTACCTAAGGTAGAGTCTATACTAAAAAGTGCATCTAGATAAGTGTTCATGATAGAGTACGAGTCGTCATGCATGTCATCCAATCCCATCTTATCCCTTCTATCCAACCAATCTTCTCTAACATATATATTCTATCATATTCCATTCATTTCGAAAACATTTTATCAAAATGTATCCTACCACACCCTCTTATATTCAATCTTTTTGGAAAACATTTATTTATCATTTTCTTTGTTGTATAATTGGAGTAACTCTCGAATCATACAAGATTTAGATGGAAATAGATGAATAACCAAGACCTAAAAATCCTCAAAACTCACGGTTATGACTAACCTCTTAGCTTAACAAAGATAAGACACACCACCTTCTAAACTTAAAGGATCTTAAGAGCACCACTTAATTAGCCAAATGAAGCTAGCATAGGCGAATTCCCTTGATTTCTAATCCAGGAAACAAAGGTGAAAGCAAAGATATAAACACTCAATTTTTATTAAGTCATAAAAGTCATGTCCTTTCATTGCATTATTGCTTTCGGTATCATAATCTTTTACAACTTAGTTTTTCTGAATTTATGACAGAAATAATTAAAGGAAATTAACAACCACTAACTACATGATCTAACATAATCAACAACATGCTAAAACTAACTTAACTCCACTAAGTACAATGACTAGTTCACAACAACCCTGTACTAACAAACTCTCCTATTTTTAGTAACGCGTCTCAATCTTCCTTGATAGTGCTTTGATTGCTGATTACTCTAGTAGCTATGATACTCCACTTGCATGCCGCATTTGTAGGGAAGTTGATTGAATCATGGACGAGTTGTTGTGGAGTAACAATCTCCCTATTTTGACACATCTTGCATGCTGCTTCCTTGTACTCCATCTTCGTTGCTGTTCTAGCTTTTAAACTGTTAAACATTACAACTCAAGTTAGCAATGACGAGTAGCAATGGATTACAAGACTCATAACAATTAAGCACTAAACTATGACAGAAATACAACTCAAAGCAAACAATGGAACACACTCCATAGACACAACAACACACGAAACAATAACTCATCTAATGACTCGATCTAAATGGACTAAGAATCAAAAGACTAAAAGCATAATCAATTGGATAAAACACCTCCATTAAAGGATCATCCAAAATAGCAAGCTTCATGGGTAAGATGCATTCTCAAACCATGTGAAGGAGCTTTGAATCTTTGGTCAAGGGTAAGGTGGATGCTACGCCATCTCCATCTCCAACATCCTCCTCTTCTTGGGAAAAGTTTGACCTCAAACTTAAAATATCACCTTCTTCTTCATAAAATGGACTAAGATCCAAAATATTAAAGGTAGCAGATACTCCATACTCACCTGGAAGCTCAATCTTGTATGCATAAGGGTTGATTTTCTCAAGAACCTTGAATGGACCGTCGGTTCTAGATTTCAATTTAGAACATCTTTTGGAAGGGAATCGTTCCTTCCTAAGATGAATCCTTACCCAATCTCCTGGAGTGAATTGAACATCCTTCTTCTTACTAATTCGTTGCTTTAACTTTTCATTAGCTTTAAGAATCCTTTTTATCACAAACTCATGAATCTTCTTGATCTCCTTAACTTTGTCGATCTTCAGCTTCTTTGTTAAACTTGTCTCGAATTAGATAGGAGCTAAATTAAGGGGAGTACATGGATTGATCCCATAGAGAACCTCAAAAGGACTCAAACCAATGGTCTTGTGTGGAACCCTAATGTATTCAATCTCGGGCCATTGGGCAACATCTCCTCCCATTGGCGTGGACTCTTAGTAGCCAAAGCTTTCAATAAGGTTCCCAAGGTGCGGTTTGTAACCTCGGTTTGTCATTAATTTTTGGATGACTAGACGTGCTAAACTTGAGCTTGGTTCCCATTTTCTTCCAGTGTAAACCAAAAATGAGTTAGGAATTTAGTGTCTCTATCACTCACCATGCTCCTTGGCAGCCCATGTAAGTGCACCACTTCTTTGAAGTACAAAAGAGTTGTTTGAACCGCATCATGAGTAGCATGGCTAGGGATGAAATGAGCCATCTTTGAGAACCCATTAACCACAACCATCACAACATCTTTGTTGCGTTTAGCTCTAGATAGCCCCGTGATAAAATCAAGGCTAACATCATGGAGCTTGTGGTGTAGGCAAAGGTAAGTACAAGCCTTGGGGTAGAGAATGACCCTTGGCTTTGTGACAAACATCACATATTCTCACTATGTACTCGACATCTCTCACTAACTTCGGCGAATGAAAGTATTCACTTACCAAAGTAGTTGTCTTCTCAATGCCTAAATGACCAGCTAGACCACTTTCATGAAATTTTCGAATGACTGACTCTCATACAGTATGTCTTGGCATGCACAATCTATTGATTCTTGAATAAGAACCCATCATATAGGTGATACTCTCCAAAAGCATGCCCTTGACACTTAGCAAATAACTCTCGAAAATCCATATCATCTTTGTAATTCTCCTTCAATAACTCTAGGTCAATGACTCAGCTTCTCAAGGAACTCAACAAGAGTTAGCTTCTTGACAAGGCATCATCATCCTTGTTCATTATCCCAGACTTGTGCTTGATAACAAAGTGAAAATCTTGTAAAAACTTAACCTACTTACCATGCCGTGGTTGGAGTTTTTGTTGACTTTGAAAATACTTAAGAGCCTCATGGTCAGAGTGTAAAATGAACTCTTTAGCTATGAGATAGTGCCTCCAACGATCAAGTGATCTAACAAGAGCATAAAATTCTTTGTCACATGTAGAATACTTGCGCTTTGCTTCATTGAGTTTCTCACTAAAGTAGGCTAAGGGCCTTCCATTTTGAGAAAGAACCACACCCATACCGATGCAAGATGCATCACATTCTACCTCAAATACCTCTTAATTCAAAGCTAGGCAAGTTTAGGATAGGGGTTGTAGTTAGCCTTAACTTCACCTCTTCAAATGCTTATTGTGCTTGTAGCTCAATTGAAACTGCTTTAGCTTAGTAATCTCGGTCATAGGTGCCATGAGAGTACTAAAGTCTCTCAAAACCTCTTATAGAAATAGGCTAGGCCATGGAAACTTCACACTTGTTGTATTGAGTTTGGAATAGGCCACTATAATGGCGTGCACTTTCTTTTTCATCCACCTCAATACCTTCACTTGAAACTAAAAAACCAAGAAAGACCGCCTAATTTTAGAAGAAATCACACTTTTCCAGAATTCCACAATGTTTCTCACGTTCCAACACTTTAAAAACTTATTGCAAATGATCAACAGGCTCTAATTCAGTCTTGCTATACACCAATATAAACAAATCGATTAAGAAAAGGTTTCGAGGTTTGATTCATTAACCTCATAAATGTACTCGGTGCATTTGATAACCCAAATGGCAAGCCATTCATACAATCCCTCTTTTATCTTGAAGGGAGTCTTCCACTCATTACCTTTATAGATTCTTATTTGGTGATAGCCCCTGCTTAGGTCTATCTTAGAAAAGACCTTATAACCATGTAAGTCATCCAAAAGATCGTTTATCCTAGGAATCGAAAAACGATACTTTATGGTGATCTTGTTAATGGCTCTACTATCAACACACATGCGCCATTCACCATTCTTCTTAGGCATTAGGAGTATGGGGACATCATATAATCTAAGAGACTCCCTAATCAATCCAGACTTCAATTCTTCCACTCGGCTCCTTATTTCTTTCGTCTCTTTTGGATTAGTTATATAAGCTGGTCTGTTGAGTAGGCTAGCTTTGGGAATGAGGTTTATTCTGTGTTGAATGTCTCGTTTAGGGGGTAGGCCATGGGGTATCTCTTTGGGAAACACATGATCAAAGTGTTTAAGCAAAGGTGTAACCAAGGGGTGGTTAGTTTATTGTGGAGGTGGATTTGGTCTAAACCACTCAAGATAAGCTCTTGAAATGGCGTATTCTCATGGTAGGTTAATTTGATGAGGGTGGCTAGTGAAACATGTTTCTTAGATTGGTAGGATGGTTTCTTTTTTTCATTTTAGGAAATAGGGGAGTGAGAACAATCTTATTTTGGTTTTTTACAAAGCACAAGTATATTTGTAACCATCATGGATTACTCTCCTATCAAACATCCAAGGCCTTCCTAATAAAACATGGCACACATCCATGGAAATCACATCACATCACATCATAACTTCTCTTCATACGCTTTTTCAATGCTAAAAGAGAGCGATACACGTGAAGAACCATGTATTCCCTTCCCTTGGTTTTAGCCTGAATCACATAGAGTGTAGGGTGAGGGGTAGTGTTTAGGTTTAGCTTGGTTACTAAGGTTTGAGAAGCAACATTGGTGCAACTGCCACCATCAATGATGAAGGAGCAAACTTTGCCTCCTATGGTGCACCTAGTATAAAATATGCATGGCTTCCCTCTGCAATTGATCTTCTTCAGTAGCAAAGCCACTAAGAGATCGTCTCACTATTAGACATTATCCTTAATCAGGTTCTACTCCCTTATTCCTCCTCCTTTTCTTGTCTTTCATAGCCTTCCTTCAATGCTTCAAACTCCGCAAGACTTACAACTTTCTTGTTAGGACATTCAGATGCAATATATCCTAACCTTTGACACTTATAACATCTCCCTGGTGTCTTGTTCAAAGCAGGATTAGTTTCGGTCTTTTGGGGTGGTTTAGAAGTGAATGATGTGTTTAACTTAAAAGGGGTTGGGGATAGGTTTAGTGTATGGTGTAGTTCTGGTAAAGAAGCGTGAGGCTTCTCATTTACCTTTGGATTTGGCTTTTGTTTAGCGTTCTACCTTATGAGCTAACAGAACTAGCTCCTCCAAGGTTGATTAGGAATGCAACTCAACAACATTGGCTATAGAAGGATCTAATCCTCCTAAAAAACGCACCAGAGTTTTAGGCTCATCCTTCATAATATCACATTTCATAATGTATGCCTCAAACTCACGAGCATACTCTTCAACCGATTTGGTTCCATGGCTTAGGTGATGGAATTTGGCAAAGTTTTCTTGTACATAATATTTAGGTAGAAATTTTGCTTAAGGAGTTTCTTCATTTTCTCCCAAGTTCTCACCTTCTCCTTCCCTACTCTCTTCCTCTTGGTGCACACACTCACCCACTAAGTTGAAGCATATTTTCTTAGCTTCAATGCTACAAGCTTTACCCTCTTTTCCTCCAGCATTTGCTTGTAATCAAACACCCTCTCCATTGTCCTACTCCATTCAATGAATTCACTAGCATCAAGTTTGCTATCATATTCAAGAATGTCAACCTTAACGTATTTAGATGGACCATATATAGTTAGGATCCCTTCTATTTGGGCCATACCTTGCTTGAAGTTGAACAAAGTTTCTTGGCTTTCCTCATCAGATTCTTCTCCTCTTTGAACGCTCAATCTTAAGGATAGTTGGCGCAATTGATCTTGCATCAACTCCATCCTTGCATCTGTCTCCCTTCTTTCATCTTCTAAAATATTTTAAAACTTCTCTCCAATTAGCAGGTGGTTTATTTCTTTCGCCCATGGTTAGGGTTATGTTTGGAGATGAATTTGGATTGTGTTTAGGACGTAATTAGGCTAGAAATTAACACGGCTCTGATACCAAGATGTTGTATAATTGGAGTAACACTCGAATCATACAAGGTTTAGATGGAAATAAATGAATAACCAAGAGCTAAGAATCCTCAAAACTCACGTTCATGGCTAACCTCTTAGCTTAACAATGATAAGACACACCACCTTCTAAACTTAAAGGATCTTAAGAACACCACTTCATTAGCCAAACACGTTATCATAGGCGTATTCGCTTGATTTCTAATCCAAGAAACAGAGGTAAAACCAAAGATACAAACACTCACTTTTTGCTAAGTCATAAAAGTCATGTCTTCATTGCATCACTTTCGGTATTTATAACCTTTTACAACTTAGTTTTTCTCAATTTAAGGCAGAAGTAATTAAAGGAAATGAACAACCACTAACTACATTAACATAATTAACAACGTGCTAAAACTAACTTAACTCCACTAAGTACAACGACTAGTTTACAACAATCATGTACTAACAAACTCTCCTATTTTTAAGGCGCCTCAATCTTGCTTGATAGTGCTTTGATTGCTGATTATTCTAGTAGCTAAGATACTCCACTTGCACGCCTCATTTTTAGGGAAGTTGATTGAATCATGGACGAGTGGTTGAGGAGTAACAACCTCCCTATTCTCATGCATCTTGCACGCTGCTTCCTTGTACTCCATCTTCGTTGTTGTTCTAGCTTTTAAACTTTTAAACATTACAATTCAAGCTAACAATGACGAGCAGTAATGGATTGCAAGACTCATAATAATTAAGCACTAAACTATGAAAGAAATAAAATTCAAAGCAAACAGTGCAACAGTTAACACATAATCGTGTCTCTCCATTTAAGGGCCCAATAATAAAACATACCGCAGTCTTAATTGGTCTGACCCAAAGGGAGAGCAGTCCGAGGAGCCAGGCCCAAAAGTGTTTTTAAAGCATAAAGCTTATTTATTTGCATCAAAGAGCCAAAGTCCTACATTAAAGCCTAATTAATTATTCCTGATAATTAATTGTATTTTGAGCTCAATCCTTTAAAAAAGCCCAATTAACTACTCATGATAATTAATTAATTTTATTTATTTATTATTTTAATAAATATTTTCAGACACAAATAAATATTTTCAAAGATATTTTAATGTTGAAATCAGATTTTATCTCGTACATGTTGATTTTCGGATTTAAAGGAGATAAAAAAATCGTACAAAAATGCTTCAAATTAAAAAGGTTGTCTAGATTGAAAGCACTTCTAGCGCAGGTCGTGCGCTTGGCGCATTGGCTGGAACGCATCGGGTGCACCAATCTGCGCCTGACACATAGCCATACGCATCATGCAGAGACGTGCGCACATTACACTATTTGCGCGACGTGCAATTTTCTTTTTTATCTCTTTTTTATATTTCCCTCTAAGTATGCTAATGATTTTCGGATACAAGGGACACTCTTTACACACGAATACTGGCGATATCTCAGAGCGAAAATACTCGCAAATTCTCATACTTCCATACTTTCATATTTAGAAACACATATTTACAGACACATAAACCCATATTTGCAAACACATACCTTTAATAGATCTTCACAAGTGTTCGTTGAAAGGCTTCACGATTGCTCCTCCCGAAGGTTGTTATTCCCTCAGACCCAAGCCACACCGATCTTTAATAAAAACCCGTTCTTTTGTATATTCTAATCTCCATTCTTCTTTCTTATTTTCTTATGTATTTTCTATGATTGTCCTGCTTATGCTTTTATCACCTCACATGTTATTATTGCTAATCAAGACCTAAGAAATTATTCTAACATTAAGTAGATAATTTGGACAACCTATTAGGAAACCTGTATTTTTGATTGTTTAATAACGTGTCAATAAAAATAGTCTTTTTATGTGTTTAATTAACCAATCTAGACTAATATTTTTAGGGTGTTTGAAAATATTATTTGGTTGTTCTTTGGTATAAACTTTTCTATGAATCGTGTTAAGTAGAGGTTAGCAATGGGCGAATGTGGTTCCTGATCGTTTTCGTACCTTCACCCCCAAACTCAATTTTTGGTTCCTGACCATCTATGGAGTCATGACGGGGAAATTTACATTGGATAAGTCCCAAAAATATCCGTAAGTTTCCCAATATCCAATTAGGTTTATGAGTCTTCCTCTAAAGACTTGTTGGCGACTTTAAAACGTTTTTTTTAATAAAACCTTAACAATGGGGTAGTCAAATACGTGCTCACACCATGTAGGTGAATTAAATCAAGCCTACAATTCGCGACTTCACTGGGGAGGATTTTAAAAATAATTAATTTTTTTAAATGAATGGGTGAAACTTGAAAAATATGATTCATTCTCTTTTTTATGCACTAGAGTAACATATTGTTTTGCATGTGCATGGCTATTGTTTAAGCCGCCACAAGGACAATCTTCCTTGCCTCATTAGCACACGTTCTACGCGTGAGACCACCTTGGGGGGTTTGTGCTTTGTCCTTCCGAAAGCTTCCTGAGCAATAGTGTTGGATCTTAGTCATAAGCAAACCTACCCAACCATGGCATTATTCTCTTGTTCCTGACTTGAGAACTAGAGTGTGTCTTACACGTGGCCACCTTTTTAAGCATGGTAAGAAGCGTCGGATCAATCTCTTAGTCATGGACCCTTTTCATCCTTAACCTAAACCTGACCATAGTTTGAAACCTGTAACTGGACTTTAGGTTGAGAATATTTTTGCATCCATGTTATGGAACATTTGCTTGTGATTGCGATTTTAGCCTGTTATTAATTTGTCAAAACTATGTATTGCACCTAAAATTGCGTCTGAAAAGGTCGTCAAAATTGTTTAAACTTTCGTCGAATTGACAAAATGCATGCCACGGAGCAGTGCGCCAAAAGTACCAAGGTACGCCTGGCGCACAGTTCTTGTGCCGGACGCATAAACACTAGTGGAAAAAATGCTAAATGACACAAAAGAACTGATTTAGTTGTCTTAAAACCAAATCAGTTAATTCAGTATTTTTCCGTGCAATTTGTTAGAGCAAGTAACGGATCCGGTTTGAACTTGAACCGGATCCGTTAACATTAACTGATATGGTTCAAGTAAGTGGACCGAATCAACAAGTTGCCCCATTATCTCTGCGCAAATTAAGACCATATCACACTTTCCTTAACCATCTCTCCCTTTCCCTCTTTTTCTCTCTAAAACTAGGGTTTCAAACCCGTGGCTCACTCCTCCTCAATGGCGTCTAATCCCCCATTGCGAGCTCACTCCTCCTCGATGGCCTCATTCCTCCAGGTTTCCCATTATTCCCCTTTCCATTTCCTCTTCCCGCAGAAGATGAAGATGACAAAAGCGAGACAACAAACGCAAATCCTGAAAAGAAAGCTTCTTAGGAACCCTAAAAAATCGAATGACAACGAACGCAGCCGCCAACGACAACTGACCGGCGATGGGCTAGAATCACCCAGACCCCTTAAGTAAAAAAAAGGTTAGTGAAATCCCTCAAATTATAGTGTTATTGATTTGGGGATTTTGATTGAAATCTTAACTGTAATCTACTGGCGGTATTTGGGGATTTCTCCTTTCTTCTGTTGTTTTTCTCCAGTTTTGGTGTAAGTGGGTGCTAAATTTATCTATAGTTCAATTCCTTCAATGATTTTGAGGTGGGTTTTTGTAGGTCTTTTCGTTTTTAATAATTTATAGAAGTAATGACTACGAAGAAGGACAAAACTAGTTTTCATGCGCCTTGTTTGTTTGAGCTGAATCTAGGTTTGTTCAAAATGTTGATGGAATTTGAGTTTTGTTGTGATTTTGTGTTCAAGAGTCCTCATGATCAGGCTACGTTTGAGATTTCAAGGAAGATTTGTGTTGTAGCCTACCATCTACGGCTCCTTTGAGGACACTTGGGCTCATCAGGGCCGCACACGTGTCCTCTCCTAGTTAATAGAGAAAAAAGGTTTCAGACTTTGGGTTATACTCAGTTGGGATACAAGGTTACTTTTCTAGCCCAAAAGATAGTCAGAGCCCAGCCCTGTGAGGTGGCTGCAAGTGAGTTGTTGATAAACCTTCACAAATCATGGTCTGCCACGTGTCATGATCTGATTCCTTAGCCAATCAGAGGCCACTATTCTAGGGCAGATTTTAAGGATAGCTGTCGTCTTGCTATCACTATAAATACCCCTGAAATCAGGAGAAAAGATAATTCAATGCAAACAGTGCAAAGTTACTTTGTAAAAATACTCTCTCACTTTATCTCTCTAAGATCTACTTTTCTCTCTACCACTCCTGATATCTGACTTAAGCTTCGGAGGGGGAACCACCACCCAAACCTCCAGGGTGGGTCCCTTTTTGCAGGTTCGGGAACGAAGCTCCGGCTCGGACTAAGTTGATTCAGACATCGTTGCACAAGTCTCCAAGAAAGAACATCTAAGGGATACTCGTTTACTTGCTAAACAAGAAAGCTCAGCCTACAGCTTACTTGTTGGACAAGTAGAGGACAAAACATTTGGCGTCGTCTGTGGGGAGACGCAACGATGACTGAATGCCAATCGTCCAACATTGCCAGAAACCGAAGTCTTCAGGTTAATGTCGAAGACACAGTAGAGCACGAGAGACCGCCTCGAGGAAGGGATAGACCTCTAACCATCGTCCATGTCCCTGGACCATGCCAGCAGCCGGTCATTCAAGGAAATCTTGAACGTCCAGTGACAGCTGCCCATCTAGACAACGTCCTGAATGATTTTCTGACTAAGATGGTAGCAGTCGTCCAGGAACAGATTAGGAGCAACATGTTGTTCTTCCATCATAGCCCGGAGCCAACCGTCAACAATCAAGCTCCTCCTAGAGGACATTCCCAAGAAAATTGTCCAGGTCCTAGTCGACCTGTTCGTCAGGAACCCTCTAGGAGAGCGGCAAAAGGAAAACTGCCAGAAGGCAGTGAGCAGCGAAGGAAGATGGACTGGAATTTGGTGGTTAGGTCCCAAGATCAAGCTTGTCCGAGTGGGCACCGAATGGAAACAGATGCCAGGGATTATTTAGAGGCAAAGAGAGCTGCAGCATTGCGACAGTCGGCTACTGGCTCTACCCCGTAGTTAAGAGATCCTCCTCTAAGGATGTCATCCAGAACAGAGGGAAGAAGTCTGGGTCCTTCGATGGTTCGTCCGAGACAAGAGAAGACGGTGGTTCAACCAATGGTCTATAAGCGACCAGTACACCAAACACTCCATCTAATCCAGTGTTGAAGGAATATCGAAAGGAGTTCATACCCATCGAGGGACAGCTGGGACCCCTCCGAATCAATTAGCCTACTCCATTCTCGGCCAAGATCATGGAGGCGCCCCCCTTCCCAAAGGTAAAACTCCCAACAATAGAGCCTTTTGATGGAACAAGTGATCCTGATAATCACCTGTTTGCTTACAAGCATCAGATGTACGTCCAAGGAGTAGATGATGCTACTTGGTGTAAGAATTTCCCGGCTACCCTTAAGGGTGTAGCTCAGAAGTTGTTCAATATTCTACCCCCCAATTCAGTGAACAATTTCACCGAACTCAGTGTCTTATTTACTAGTCATTTCGTTGCTAATCGTCAAGAACAAAAGACAAGCATGCACTTGGGCAAGGTCGTCCAAGGACCAAAAGAAGCTCTTAGGAGTTTTGTCAAGAGATTCAATCTGGAAGCCCTTCAAATTCAAGATCTCAATGCTGGAGTGGCTTTTGACGCCTTTATCAGGGGTCTGAGGCCAGGGAGTTTTAAGTTTGACCTTGTGAAGAAGAAAATCAATACTCTTGCCGAGGCATTAAAGGAAGCTGAAGCTTTTATACATGCCACTGAAGTATGTGCTGACGCAAAGCATCCCGAGTCCAAGAAGCTTGAAGAGGTTGCTCAGCTAAAGAAAAGCAACCCCAAAAAGGCAGAGACTTGGGCCATAACCTCTACCACTACTTCGTCCAGAAGAAGCAAGAGGAAAGAATCGGAGCCTTCTTCATCCAACCCCATTGAATTCAGCAAGGACCAATACTCCATTCTCATGGAGATAAAGGACCAATACGAGCTGAAGGCTCCAGCTGAGATGAAGACTCCTTACAGGAATAGGGACAAGAGCAAGTATTGTCACTTTCACAAGGATTGCGATCATGAAACCAATGAATGTAAACACCTTAAGAGAGCTTTGGAGGATGACTTTGTTCATCAAGTTCTTTGTTGTCCGAGATTTGACAGCCTACAACGTCATACTCGGACGACCAACTTTGAATCATGTTAAAGCTGTAATAGTAACTCATTTGATGCTTATGAAGTATGAGTGTGATGATGGCAAGATTGGCTCCTTGTATGGAGACCAGCAGGTGGATAGGGAATGTTACCTAACCACCCTCAAGCCGTCATCATGGAAAGCATGCAATGAAGACCAGACGAAGATCGGTGTCGAACGGAACACGTCTGAAATTGGGAAAGATAAGACGAAGGTTGCTGGCGAAAGGAAAACGTCTGAAAGTGTAAAGGACTAAGTGGCCTCGTTGAAGCTGGCAATTGAGAGTCCTCAGACGCCTCTCGCCCCCTCAAGGAAAACGTCTTAACATCTCCCCAGCAAGAAAAAAAAGTATGAGCCCGTCAAGGAAGAATCTCCTTCGTCTGACGAAGTGATGGCCATCATGGGACTAGCAATAGAACGTCCAGAACCGGTGGAAGTTCCAGAAGATGTCTGTTTGGATGAGGCTCATCCAGAGCGAACTTTAAAGATTGGTTCTTCCCTCTCTCCTGAATTGAGGGGCCTTCTTAATAGCTTACTGAAAGAATTTCAAGACGTGTTCGCTTATTATGTTGAAGAAATGCCTGGAATTGATCCAGAGATAGCCGTCAACCGGCTGAATGTTAATCCAAATTTAAAACCGGTTCGTCAGAAATCAGGCGGTCTACCAAGAAGTTCAGAAGTTGTTGATATCAAAGTTCATCAGAGAAACCTATTATCCAGAATGGAGAGCAAATGTGGTCATGGTGCCAAAGCCTAATGGCACTTGGAGGATGTGTGTGGACTATACTGATCTCAACAACGCTTATCCTAAGGACAGTTTCCCTTTGCCTAAGTTGGATCGTTTTATAGACTCCACATAGGCCATGCTTTGTTAAGCTTCATGGACGCCTATTCGAGTTTTCATCAAATCCCCATGTGGTAAGAGGATCAAGACAAAACGTCCTTCATTGCGAGAAGGGACCTGTATGGCTGGTTGAGAATGCCATTCGGCCTACGCAATGCTCCGGCCACCTTTCAAAGAATGATCAATACCGTCTTTCAGCCACAGTTGGGAAGAAACATGGAGGCCTATATTGATGATATGATAGCCAAGGTCATGGAGGCGCCCCCCTTCCCAAAGGTAAAACTCCCAACAATAGAGCCTTTTGATGGAACAAGTGATCCTGATGATCACCTGTCTGCTTACAAGCATCAGATGTACGTCCAAGGAGTAGATGATGCTACTTGGTGTAAGAATTTCCCGGCTACCCTGAAGGGTGTAGCTCAGAAGTGGTTCAATAATCTACCCCCCAATTCAGTGAACAATTTCACCGAACTCAGTGTCTTATTTATTAGTCATTTCGTTGCTAATCGTCAAGAACAAAAGACAAGCATGCACTTGGGCAAGGTCGTCCAAGGACCAAAAGAAGCTCTTAGGAGTTTTGTTAAGAGATTCAATCTGGAAGCCCTTCAAATTCAAGATCTCAATGCTGGAGTGGCTTTTGACGCCTTTATCAGGGGTCTGAGGCCAGGGAGTTTTAAGTTTGACCTTGTGAAGAAGAAAATCAATACTCTTGCCGAGGCATTAAAGGAAGCTGAAGCTTTTATACATGCCACTGAAGTATGTGCTGAGGCAAAGCATCCCGAGTCCAAGAAGCTTGAAGAGGTTGCTCAGCTAAAGAAAAGCAACCCCAAAAAGGCAGAGACTTGGGCCATAACCTCTACCACTACTTCGTCCAGAAGAAGCAAGAGGAAAGAATCTGAGCCTTCTTCATCCAACCCCATCGAATTCAGCAAGGACCAATACTCCATTCTCATGGAGATAAAGGACCAATACGAGCTGAAGGCTCCAGCTGAGATGAAGACTCCTTACAGGAATAGGGACAAGAGCAAGTATTGTCACTTTCACAAGGATTGCGATCATGAAACCAATGAATGTAAACACCTTAAGAGAGCTTTGGAGGATGACTTTGTTCATCAAGTTCTTTGTTGTCCGAGATTTGACAGCCTACAACGTCATACTCGGACGACCAACTTTGAATCATGTTAAAGCTGTAATAGTAACTCATTTGATGCTTATGAAGTATGAGTGTGATGATGGCAAGATTGGCTCCTTGTATGGAGACCAGCAGGCGGCTAGGGAATGTTACCTAACCACCCTCAAGCCGTCATCATGGAAAGCATGCAATGAAGACCAGACGAAGATCGGTGTCGAACGGAACACGTCTGAAATTGGGAAAGATAAGACGAAGGTTGCTGGCGAAAGGAAAACGTCTGAAAGTGTAAAGGACTAAGTGGCCTCGTTGAAGCTGGCAATTGAGAGTCCTCAGACGCCTCTCGCCCCCTCAAGGAAAACGTCTTAACATCTCCCCAGCAAGAAAAGAAAGTATGAGCCCGTCAAGGAAGAATCTCCTTCGTCTGACGAAGTGATGGCCATCATGGGACTAGCAATAGAACGTCCAGAACCGGTGGAAGTTCCAGAAGATGTCTGTTTGGATGAGGCTCGTCCAGAGCGAACTTTAAAGATTGGTTCTTCCCTCTCTCCTGAATTGAGGGGCCTTCTTAATAGCTTACTGAAAGAATTTCAAGACGTGTTCGCTTATTATGTTGAAGAAATGCCTGGAATTGATCCAGAGATAGCCGTCAACCGGCTGAATGTTAATCCAAATTTAAAACCGGTTCGTCAGAAATCAGGCGGTCTACCAAGAAGTTCAGAAGTTGTTGATATCAAAGTTCATCAGAGAAACCTATTATCCAGAATGGAGAGCAAATGTGGTCATGGTGCCAAAGCCTAATGGCACTTGGAGGATGTGTGTGGACTATACTGATCTCAACAACGCTTATCCTAAGGACAGTTTCCCTTTGCCTAAGTTGGATCGTTTTGTAGACTCCACAGCCGGCCATGCTTTGTTAAGCTTCATGGACGCCTATTCAGGTTTTCATCAAATCCCCATGTGGTAAGAGGATCAAGACAAAACGTCCTTCATTACTGAGAAGGGACTGTATGGCTGGTTGAGAATGCCATTCGGCCCACGCAATGCTCCGGCCACCTTTCAAAGATTGATCAATACCGTCTTTCAGCCACAGTTGGGAAGAAACATGGAGGCCTATATTGATGATATGATAGCCAAGGTCATGGAGGCACCCCCCTTCCCAAAGGTAAAACTCCCAACAATAGAGCCTTTTGATGGAACAAGTGATCCAGATGATCACCTGTCTGCTTACAAGCATCAGATGTACGTCCAAGGAGTAGATGATGCTACTTGGTGTAAGAATTTCCCGGCTACCCTGAAGGGTGTAGCTCAGAAGTGGTTCAATAATCTACCCCCCAATTCAGTGAACAATTTCACCGAACTCAGTGTCTTATTTACTAGTCATTTCGTTGCTAATCGTCAAGAACAAAAGACAAGCATGCACTTGGGCAAGGTCGTCCAAGGACCAAAAGAAGCTCTTAGGAGTTTTGTTAAGAGATTCAATCTGGAAGCCCTTCAAATTCAAGATCTCAATGCTGGAGTGGCTTTTGACGCCTTTATCAGGGGTCTGAGGCCAGGGAGTTTTAAGTTTGACCTTGTGAAGAAGAAAATCAATACTCTTGCCGAGCCATTAAAGGAAGCTGAAGCTTTTATACATGCCACTGAAGTATGTGCTGAGGCAAAGCATCCCGAGTCCAAGATGCTTGAAGAGGTTGCTCAGCTAAAGAAAAGCAACCCCAAAAAGGCAGAGACTTGGGCCATAACCTCTACCACTACTTCGTCCAGAAGAAGCAAGAGGAAAGAATCCGAGCCTTCTTCATCCAACCCCATCGAATTCAGCAAGGACCAATACTCCATTCTCATGGAGATAAAGGACCAATACGAGCTGAAGGCTCCAGCTGAGATGAAGACTCCTTACAGGAATAGGGACAAGAGCAAGTATTGTCACTTTCACAAGGATTGCAATCATGAAACCAATGAATGTAAACACCTTAAGAGAGCTTTGGAGGATGACTTTGTTCATCAAGTTCTTTGTTGTCCGAGATTTGTGACCTACAACGTCATACTCGGACGACCAACTTTGAATCATGTTAAAGCTGTAATAGTAACTCATTTGATGCTTATGAAGTATGAGTGTGATGATGGCAAGATTGGCTCCTTGTATGGAGACCAGCAGGCGGCTAGGGAATGTTACCTAACCACCCTCAAGCCGTCATCATGGAAAGCATGCAATGAAGACCAGACGAAGATCGGTGTCGAACGGAACACGTCTGAAATTGGGAAAGATAAGACGAAGGTTGCTGGCGAAAGGAAAACGTCTGAAAGTGTAAAGGACTAAGTGGCCTCGTTGAAGCTGGCAATTGAGAGTCCTCAGACGCCTCTCGCCCCCTCAAGGAAAACGTCTTAATATCTCCCCGCAAAGAAGAAAAGAAAGTATGAGCCCGTCAAGGAAGAATCTCCTTCGTCGACGAAGTGATGGCCATCATGGGACTAGCAATAGAACGTCCAGTAACCGGTGGAAGTTCTAGAAGATGTCTGTTTGGATGAGGCTCGTCCAGAGCGAACTTTAAAGATTGGTTCTTCCCTCTCTCCTGAATTGAGGGGCCTTCTAATAAGCTTACTGAAAGAATTTCAAGACGTGTTCGCTTATTATGTTGAAGAAATGCCTGGAATTGATCCAGAGATAGCCGTCAACCGGCAGAATGTTAATCCAAATTTAAAACCGGTTCGTCAGAAATCAGGTGGTCTACCAAGAAGTTCAGAAGTTGTTGATATCAAAGTTCATCAGAAAAACCTATTATCCAGAATGGAGAGCAAATGTGGTCATGGTGCCAAAGCCTAATGGCACTTGGAGGATGTGTGTGGACTATACTGATCTCAACAACGCTTATCCTGAGGACGGTTTCCCTTTGCCTAAGTTGGATCGTTTTGTAGACTCCACAGCCGGCCATGCTTTGTTAAGCTTCATGGACGCCGATTCAGGTTTTCATCAAATCCCCATGTGGTAAGAGGATCAAGACAAAACGTCCTTCATTACTGAGAAGGGACTGTATGGCTGGTTGAGAATGCCATTCGGCCTACGCAATGCTCCGGCCACCTTTCAAAGATTGATCAATACCGTCTTTCAGCCACAGTTGGGAAGAAACATGGAGGCCTATATTGATGATATGATAGCCAAGGTCATGGAGGCGCCCCCCTTCCCAAAGGTAAAACTCCCAACAATAGAGCCTTTTGATGGAACAAGTGATCCTGATGATCACCTGTCTGCTTACAAGCATCAGATGTACGTCCAAGGAGTAGATGATGCTACTTTGTGTAAGAATTTCCCGGCTACCCTGAAGGGTGTAGCTCAGAAGTGGTTCAATAATCTACCCCCCAATTCAGTGAACGATTTCACCGAACTCAGTGTCTTATTTATTAGTCATTTCGTTGCTAATCGTCAAGAACAAAAGACAAGCATGCACTTGGGCAAGGTCGTCCAAGGACCAAAAGAAGCTCTTAGGAGTTTTGTTAAGAGATTCAATCTGGAAGCCCTTCAAATTCAAGATCTCAATGCTGGAGTGGCTTTTGACGCCTTTATCAGGGGTCTGAGGCCAGGGAGTTTTAAGTTTGACCTTGTGAAGAAGAAAATCAATACTCTTGCCGAGGCATTAAAGGAAGCTGAAGCTTTTATACATGCCACTGAAGTATGTGCTGAGGCAAAGCATCCCGAGTCCAAGAAGCTTGATGAGGTTGCTCAGCTAAAGAAAAGCAACCCCAAAAAGGCAGAGACTTGGGCCATAACCTCTACCACTACTTCGTCCAGAAGAAGCAAGAGGAAAGAATCTGAGCCTTCTTCATCCAACCCCATCGAATTCAACAAGGACCAATACTCCATTCTCATGGAGATAAAGGACCAATACGAGCTGAAGGCTCCAGCTGAGATGAAGACTCCTTACAGGAATAGGGACAAGAGCAAGTATTGTCACTTTCACAAGGATTGCAATCATGAAACCAATGAATGTAAACACCTTAAGAGAGCTTTGGAGGATGACTTTGTTCATCAAGTTCTTTGTTGTCCGAGATTTGACAGCCTACATCGTCATACTCGGACGACCAACTTTGAATCATGTTAAAGCTGTAATAATAACTCATTTGATGCTTATGAAGTATGAGTGTGATGATGGCAAGATTGGCTCCTTGTATGGAGACCAGCAGGCGGCTAGGGAATGTTACCTAACCACCCTCAAGCCGTCATCATGGAAAGCATGCAATGAAGACCAGACGAAGATCGGTGTCGAACGGAACACGTCTGAAATTGGGAAAGATAAGACGAAGGTTGCTGGCGAAAGGAAAACGTCTGAAAGTGTAAAGGACTAAGTGGCCTCGTTGAAGCTGGCAATTGAGAGTCCTCAGACGCCTCTCGCCCCCTCAAGGAAAACGTCTAAACATCTCCCCAGCAAGAAAAGAAAGTATGAGCCCGTCAAGGAAGAATCTCCTTCGTCTAACGAAGTGATGGCCATCATGGGACTAGCAATAGAACGTCCAGAACCGGTGGAAGTTCCAGAAGATGTCTGTTTGGATGAGGCTCGTCCAGAGCGAACTTTAAAGATTGGTTCTTCCCTCTCTCCTGAATTGAGGGGCCTTCTAATAAGCTTACTGAAAGAATTTCAAGACGTGTTCGCTTATTATGTTGAAGAAATGCCTGGAATTGATCCAGAGATAGCCGTCAACCGGCTGAATGTTAATCCAAATTTAAAACCGGTTCGTCAGAAATCAGGCGGTCTACCAAGAAGTTCAGAAGTTGTTGATATCAAAGTTCATCAGAGAAACCTATTATCCAGAATGGAGAGCAAATGTGGTCATGGTGCCAAAGCCTAATGGCACTTGGAGGATGTCTGTGGACTATACTGATCTCAACAACGCTTATCCTAAGGACAGTTTCCCTTTGCCTAAGTTGGATCGTTTTGTAGACTCCACAGCCGGCCATGCTTTGTTAAGCTTCATGGACGCCTATTCAGGTTTTCATCAAATCCCCATGTGGTAAGAGGATCAAGACAAAACGTCCTTCATTAGCGAGAAGGGATTTGTATGGCTGGTTGAGAATGCCATTCGGCCTACGCAATGCTCCGGCCACCTTTCAAAGATTGATCAATACCGTCTTTCAGCCACAGTTGGGAAGAAACATGGAGGCCTATATTGATGATATGATAGCCAAGGTCATGGAGGCGCCCCCCTTCCCAAAGGTAAAACTCCCAACAATAGAGCCTTTTGATGGAACAAGTGATCCTGATGATCACCTGTCTGCTTACAAGCATCAGTTGTACGTCCAAGGAGTAGATGATGCTACTTGGTGTAAGAATTTCCCGGCTACCCTGAAGGGTGTAGCTCAGAAGTTGTTCAATAATCTACCCCCCAATTCAGTGAACAATTTCACCGAACTCAGTGTCTTATTTACTAGTCATTTTGTTGCTGATCGTCAAGAACAAAAGACAAGCATGCACTTGGGCAAGGTCGTCCAAGGACCAAAAGAAGCTCTTAGGAGTTTTGTTAAGAGATTCAATCTGGAAGCCCTTCAAATTCAAGATCTCAATGCTGGAGTGGCTATTGACGCCTTTATCAGGGGTCTGAGGCTAGGGAGTTTTAAGTTTGACCTTGTGAAGAAGAAAATCAATACTCTTGTCGAGGCATTAAAGGAAGCTGAAGCTTTTATACATGCCACTGAAGTATGTGCTGAGGCAAAGCATCCCGAGTCCAAGATGCTTGAAGAGGTTGCTCAGCTAAAGAAAAGTAACCCCAAAAAGGCAGAGACTTGGGCCATAACCTCTACCACTACTTCGTCCAGAAGAAGCAAGAGGAAAGAATCTGAGCCTTCTTCATCCAACCCCATCGAATTCAGCAAGGACCAATACTCCATTCTCATGGAGATAAAGGACCAATACGAGCTGAAGGCTCCAGCTGAGATGAAGACTCCTTACAGGAATAGGGACAAGAGCAAGTATTGTCACTTTCACAAGGATTGCAATCATGAAACCAATGAATGTAAACACCTTAAGAGAGCTTTGGAGGATGACTTTGTTCATCAAGTTCTTTGTTGTCCGAGATTTGACAGCCTACAACGTCATACTCGGACGACCAACTTTGAATCATGTTAAAGCTGTAATAGTAACTCATTTGATGCTTATGAAGTATGAGTGTGATGATGGCAAGATTGGCTCCTTGTATGGAGACCCAGCAGGCGGCTAGGGAATGTTACCTAACCACCCTCAAGCCGTCATCATGGAAAGCATGCAATGAAGACCAGACGAAGATCGGTGTCGAACGGAACACGTCTGAAATTGGGAAAGATAAGACGAAGGTTGCTGGCGAAAGGAAAACGTCTGAAAGTGTAAAGGACTAAGTGGCCTCGTTGAAGCTGGCAATTGAGAGTCCTCAGACGCCTCTCGCCCCCTCAAGGAAAACGTCTTAACATCTCCCCAGCAAGAAAAGAAAGTATGAGCCCGTCAAGGAAGAATCTCCTTCGTCTGACGAAGTGATGGCCATCATGGGACTAGCAATAGAACGTCCAGAACCGGTGGAAGTTCCAGAAGATGTCTGTTTGGATGAGGCTCGTCCAGAGCGAACTTTAAAGATTGGTTCTTCCCTCTCTCCTGAATTGAGGGGCCTTCTAATAAGCTTACTGAAGGAATTTCAAGACGTGTTCGCTTATTATGTTGAAGAAATGCCTGGAATTGATCCAGAGATAGCCGTCAACCGGCTGAATGTTAATCCAAATTTAAAACCGGTTCGTCAGAAATCAGGTGGTCTACCAAGAAGTTCAGAAGTTGTTGGAATCAAAGTTCATCAGAGAAACCTATTATCCAGAATGGAGAGCAAATGTGGTCATGGTGCCAAAGCCTATTGGCACTTGGAGGATGTGTGTGGACTATACCGATCTCAACAACGCTTGTCCCAAGGACGGTTTCCCTTTGCCTAAGTTGGATCGTTTTGTAGACTCCACAGCCGGCCATGCTTTGTTAAGCTTCATGGACGCCTATTCAGGTTTTCATCAAATCCCCATGTGGTAAGAGGATCAAGACAAAACGTCCTTCATTACTGAGAAGGGACTGTATGGCTGGTTGAGAATGCCATTCGGCCTACGCAATGCTCCGGCCACCTTTCAAAGATTGATCAATGCCGTCTTTCAACCACAGTTGGGAAGAAACATGGAGGCCTATATTGATGATATGATAGTCAAGAGCCGGCAAGGGGAAGGTCATGTTGGTGATTTGAGAGAGACTTTCGAGACTCTTAGAAAATACTAGTTAAAATTGAACCCCGGCAAATGCGTATTTGGAGTCTTATATGGGAAGTTCTTAGGCTTCTTGGTAGATCAGAGGGGAATAGAAGCCAACCCAGAAAAGATCCAAGCTATTTTAGACATGAAATCCCCGTTGCTTGGCTGCCCTTGGACGATTCTTGTCCAAGTCAGGTGACAAGTGCCATCACTTCTTCGCCACTATCAAGAAAAAGGCCAAGTTTGAATGGACAGCAGAGGCTGAGCAAGCACTTCAGCAAGTCAAAGACCACCTTCGGCAGCTGCCTCGGTTGGTCAGTCCCGCTGAGGGGGAGAAACTGTTTGTATACTTGGCTGTGTCCACTCAGGCTGTGAGTGTTGTTCTGCTCGTTGAAAGAGAATCCGTGCAAGTCCCAATATACTTTGTGAGTCATGTGCTCAAGGATGCGGAAAATAGGTATACTCCAGTTGAGAAATTTGGATTGGCCCTCGTCATGGCCAGCAGAAAGTTAAGGCCCTATTTCTTGGCGCACAACATACTCGTCTATACTGACCAACCTCTGAAGCAAGTTCTGCAAAAGATGGAAGCCGCCGGACGAATGCTAAAATGGGCTGTTGAGTTTAACATGTTCGATATATCATTTGAATCAAGGAAAGCCATTAAGGGGCAAGCCTTGGCAGATTTTATAGTTGAACTTACTCGGCCAACTATAGAGCCAATATCTGATCCAACTGAAGGAAGGAAGCATTGGACGCTCATGGTTGATGGGTCGTCCACGGTCAATGGACGTCGGGCAAGAATCATTTGTCAAGCTCCAGAAGGAGACAAGTTCGAATATGCGCTAAGATTGCAGTTCCAAGCGTCCAATAATGAAGCTGAATATGAAGCACTTCTAGCTGGAATCAAAATGTGTAAAGCGGCAGGAGCTCTAGAGATTGAGGCCAAATCGGACTCTCTCTTTGTAACACCCCCAAAATCCATACACGCCTAAGCTACGTTGCATCGACTTTGGGAGTGTTACCGCCGCGGTGAAACGCAAGGCATAATAAAATCAAAACGTTACAACTCCTTATTAAGAAAACTACATTGCAGCGGAAATAAAATGTTTACTTAAACTACAACTCAGGAATCACCAAGGACCCCTTTTTATTCAAACCACAACCTAATTAAGTAAATCATAACAGTCTTATAATGCTTAACCTAAAACACTTTAAAGTTTCAAGACCAAGATCTATCCCCCGTATGCTCAACATCATGCAGCAACACCAGCACACCTAGTCTGCTCCCTATTGTAGCATCAATGGTTCATCACAGGTCAACAAACAACACAATAACACACAATCAGCTATGCTGAGTACATAGTAAAGCATTGAGTGCATACAAGGCATAAACAGAGCAATACGGATCATTCCTAGACAATGATACTACCATAGCATTATATTCTTTACTTTTTTTTATTTAGTTGGCAGCGAACGGGCACCGTCATCTTACTAGAATCATATGGGCTACTTAATTCTTAATAGACAACTTAGTCTATTAGATGGAATGTAAATACGGTTTCATTCCGTTCCACATCCATCACCTTAGTATGTATGCCCCCAAGATCGTACGGAACCTTCCGCCTACTTGAGTTATCAAAATTGATAGGGACACTACTGTCGTCACAGTAGGCCTGCGTAGGAGTGTAGAGCAAGTCTCACACTCCCCCCATTGTTCATCACTTGTAGGGAGTCCAACTACAAGTTTATTGCTAAAATCCTTTCTTAGTATTGACCATTCATACCACATTAAACATGTAATCATTTTAACATTCCTTCTTAGATACAATACTCAAATCTTTATTCTTGTAACATCCTTGTCACACCATAGATCAAAGAATACAAATCCAAAACTTTCATGCTTATGATACGATAGAATTACGCATAACAATGCTACATACCGCAATCATGCTACCAAACAATCTCAACAATCACAATCATACAATCGTTCCCTATCATGATTTTAGGTTCCAATAGAATAATTCACAACCTAACATGATACTAGTAATTGCAACTGAACTAGTACGCGTACGTACCTTGTAACGAAGAATCTTTGCTGATTATTGAAATGTTCTGCTTATGAAATTGGGACCTAATCGAATAATAGAAATACTTCAGTGCTAAGTCCTTGATATTATTAAAGTAAAAACCAGCTTATCCAACTATGTAAGATATGGTGATTGGAATATTAAAATTAACCAATCTTATTGTTTTAAATTTCTTTTCATGAACTCTATTAAAACTAATATATTTAGAACTTAATAATAAGTTTGGGAATTTGATTTTCTCTAACTTATTTTATACTTGTTCATGACAATAAAACATAAACTTAATGTTTACCCTACTTTGTTTATAATAACAAACTTAACTAGATACATATATAAGAACTATGAAATCAGAATTGAAGAAATAAAATCAAAGTAGGAACTAGTAGCGTAATCTAAATCTGATTTCTTTTAGTTCATAATATGTACCTTTATTTAAAATCACAACTTAACCCAATATACATAATTATAATAAAAACAACATTGAGAATAAAAAAAATCATCCTAAGAACAACTAATATAATCCAGAATTTGATTTTCCTTAACTTTTACTATACTTAGTTTACAAAACTAACTCAAACCATTATACACAACTATTATAAAATCAGATTTGAGAAACAGAATTATCATAAGAACTAAGAAAAATATATAATTTGTAAATTTGATTTCTTTTACTCTTCTAAACTTTATTTATAACAACAAATTAACCAAAGATATATATACATATACATAACAAAATCAGATTTGAAAATTAATTTAAAGAAGAAAAGAGAAAGAATGACCACCAACGACTCCGACTAACCGCCGACCACCACGCAGCACCACCGGCGAGCCCCGAACTGCGACGAGACAAGCAGCCTCTCGCGCGACAACCGCGGCTGACGACAACCTCCCGCGAGACAGACCACGACTCACGAGCAGCAGCAGCCTTGCTCGTCTTCCGGCAGCAGCGCGAACCTCCGGCGACGTGAAGGAAGAGGCGATGAACTCCGGCCGACGTCAAGAGGAGAGTAGTGCAGTAAAGAGAAACAGAGGAACGAACCAAAAGGCTGGGGAAAGAAGATGACGTGAATGAAGAAAGAGGAGAGAGAAAACTCCTTGGGGGTAATTAAAATCTCACGGCTGGAAGAAATAAGTTAGGGTTTAATAATTTTTTTTTCTTCTTCTCTCCTATTTATAGCATGACAAACCTTGGCTTAAAAGGATTTGTTTCCAAATCAAATTCCTATTTGTTATTTAGCAAAAACCGAGTTAAAATATACTTAGGTACAAAAGTAGGTTGTATATTTAAATTATAACTGTAGGCTTACCTAAACTATATTTATAAAATACTTTCACTTTCACTTTATATTTTTTTATTTATAGCAAAATAACTCCCAAAAATACGGAGTATTACAGGCTTCCCCCCTTAAAGGAAGTTTCGTCCCGAAACATTGAGGTAGCCAGTCTTAACGACGAACTTTTGCACTTCTAAGTCCCAAAATTTCACAAGCGTTTTCTAGTTTTCGCAAGTCACATAAGCAATAATACAAATAAATAACAAACTTAAGCAAACTTTAGGGGAAGCGCGAAATTCTATCGCATTCTTCCCCCTTAAAAGAAAAGTTACGTCCCCGTAACTCGCCTACCTCTTGAAAAAGCTCAGGGTACTTCAGACGCATCGCATCTTCCGCTTCCCATGTGGCTTCTTCAGTATTTTGATTTCTCCACAACACCTTCACGATTTTGACGTCCTTATTTCTCGTACTACGCACCTTGTGGTCTAGGATCTTGATGGGTTTCTCCTCATAAAACAAGGTTTCGTCTAAGTCGACGTTTTGAGGTTCTAGGACATGCGACTCGCCAGGTACGTATTTCCGGAGTTGGGATACGTGAAACACGTTGTGAACCCTTTCTAACTCGTTTGGCAATTCTAAGTGATAAGCCACTTTGCCTACTCTCGCCAAAATCTCATATGGTCCTATGAACTTAGGGCTTAGTTTCCCCTTTTCCCCAAATCGCATCACTCCTTTCATTGGAGACACCTTCAGCAGCACTTTTTCACCAACTTCATAATTCTCTTCCCTTCGCTTCTGATATGCATAGGACTTCTGCCTGTCCTGTGCAGCCCTAATCTTCTCTTGAATGACTCGCACTTGGTCAACAGTCTCTTGAATCATTTCAGGACCTAACACTACAGTCTCACTAATATCGTTCCAGCACAAAGGACTACGACACTTTCTCCCATACAACGCTTCAAACGGAGCCATTTTGATACTAGCATGATAACTATTGTTGTATGAGAACTCTATGAGGTCCAAATGGTCTTCCCATGATCCCTGGTATTCTAAGGCACAAGCTCCTAACATGTCTTCCAAGGTCTGGATTGTTCTTTCTGTTTGACCGTCTGTAGCTGGGTGAAAGGTTGTACTCATTAATAGCTCGCTACCAAATGCTTCCTAGACCTTTTTCTAGAAATTCAAAAGGAATCGCGAATCCCTATCAGACACTATACTTGTGGGTACTCCGTGCAATCGAATAACATGCTTTATGTACGCCTTGGCTAGGGCTTCCATACTCCACGTGTCTTTCATGGGTATAAACCTTGCAGTCTTGGTCAACCGGTCCCCTATCACCCATATTGTGTTATTACCTCCCGACTCCTAGGTAAGGCTACGACGAAGTCCATGGATATCGAATCCCACTTCCATGTTGGAATGTCAAGAGGTTGGATTTTGCCTTGATGTCTCTTGTGTTCACTCTTAACCTTCTGACACGTCAGACATTTGGAAACAAACTCTGCTACTGCCCTCTTCATTCCAGGCCACCAAAACATCTTTTTGAGGTCCTTATATAACTTATCCCCCCTTGGGTGGACGGAATAGTTCGTATTATGACCTTCACTCATTATCTTTTGCTTCAACTCCTCACATTTTTGCGGAACACACCACCACCCCTTGTAGCGTATACTCCCATCCTCATGGATTTCAAACCCTTCTACTTTTCCCTCCATAAGTTTTTCTTTGACTCGCTCAAGTTTCACATCCCCAAGCTGACCCTCTCTTATTTCATCTAGGAAGTTGGGCTGGATGGTTAGGGCACTCAATGACTTTTCCACTTCCCCTTCATGAACCACTTCGATCTGGAGTTTAGAAAATTCTTCACAAAGTTTGTCAGCAACTACCAAGGTGTTCAGGCTATGGCTAGACTTACGACTCAATGCATCAGCAACAACGTTTGGTTTACCCTCATGGTATTGAATATCTAAGTCATAGTCCTTAATGAGCTCTAACAACCTACGCTGTCGCATATTAAGGTCTTTCTGGGTGAAAATGTATTTGAGGCTTTTGTGATCGGTGAAAATTCGACAAGTCACCCCGTAAAGGTAATGTCTCCAGATTTTTAAGGCAAAGACAATTGCGGCCAACTCTAGGTCATCTGTTGGGTAATTGACCTCATATGGTTTCAGTTGACGGGACGCATAAGCTATAACTTTCCTATTTTGCATAAGAACACAACCCAATCCATTCTTTGACGCATCACTATAGATATCATACCCCTCATCCCCGTTAGGCAAGGCTAGAACAGGTGCTGAGGTTAATCTCTCTTTGAGTGTTTGAAAGGCTTTCTCACTATCGTCAGTCCAGTTAAACTTGCAATCTTTCTTCATTAAGTTAGTCATGGGTTTTTCTATCTTCGAAAAATCTTTCACAAACCTCCTATAATAACTGGCTAAACCCAAGAAACTCCTTATATCTGTGACATTCTTTGGTGTAGTCCATTCATTCACAACTTTTATTTTTGCAGGATCTACTGACACACCCTCCTTAGAGACGAAATGACCCAAAAATGACACCTTTTCTAACCAAAACTCACACTTTGAAAACTTTGCATACAGTTAGTTCTCCCTAAGTGTCTGTAAAATAAGCCTCAAATGTCCCTCATGTTCCTCCTTGCTCCTTGAATAGATCAATATATCGTCTATGAACACGACTATGAATTTATCGAGATAGGGTCGAAAAATCCTATTCATGAGGTCCATGAAAACAGCAGGTGCATTGGTTAACCCAAAAGGCATGACAGTAAACTCATAGTGTCCATACCTAGTCCTAAAGGCAATTTTAGGTATATCTTGATCAGAAATCCTCAACTGATTGTAACCAAACCTTAAATCTATTTTGGAGAACATCCCTGCACCCTGAAGTTGGTCAAACAAGTCATTTATCCTAGGTAATGGATATTTGTTTTTCACAGTGACATTGTTCAACTCACTGTAGTCTATACACAACCTCAAACTACCATCCTTCTTCTTCACAAATAAGACCGGGGCTCCCCATGGTGACATACTAGGTCTAATGTATCCCTTTTCTAGTAGTTCTTCCAACTGGTTTTTTAATTCGTTCATTTCTGCTGGAGCCATTCGGTATGGGGCTTTTGAGATAGGTACAGTTCCAGGTACTAAGTCAACAGTGAACTCTACATCTCTCCTTGGCGGCATACCTGGTATTTCTTCAGGAAAAACATCCTGGAATTCGCTAACTATAGACACATCCTCAGGCTTTAATGGATCATCTTCACCCCTTCTCACAGAACACATAAAGAGAGGTCATCCTTTGTCTATATAACCCTTAAGCTGCAAGGCATTGATTACCTTAATTCCAGGTTCTCGAGGTATTCTCCTATATGACACCCTTTTTCCCAAAGGATCTCTCAGTTCCACTTTCTGTGCATCACAGTCTATCTTAGCCTTGTACTTCCCAAGCCAGCCCATCCCCAAAATGACGTCTAGGTTCGATAAGTTAAACTCTATTAAGTCGGAAGGAAAGAAGCCCTCCCCTATTTTCAGCGAGACATTCAGGAATTTCTTAGAGCAATTAACAGTATCCCCAGACGGAATAATTATAGGCATAGAAATTGACTCGGACTCAACCAGTGCTAGAGTTCTAACAATTGTATGGGCAATAAAAGACAAAGATGCTCCAGAATCGAACAATACTTTAACAGGAATTGAGTTAATAGAGAAAATACCAGTGACTACATCTCTACGAGCTTCTTCTTCACTAGCTCTCATCATATACAGCTTCCCTTTGCCCTTAGTATCATTGTTGATGGTCACATGGTTCCCAGATGGTGCCTGATTATTTGCGTTAGTTGGTGGTTTGGAGTAATTAGAGTTCCCTGACCCATTGTATGCATTTCCACCATTCTCATTCCCATTCCTAGGCTTGTCTCCATAGTTCCCTTTCTTTTGACCATTGGGGTTAACTTTATTCTTTGAGTAGCACTCATACGCCCTATGCCCCAATTTTCCACATTCACGATACTCCACCTTATTACCCTTGTAATATCTCCCAGGATGGTTGTTTGGGCACTTCTTACACCTGTACACACGCTCAGGTCTGCGGTTAGTGGTGTTATTGTTGCGGTTATTGTTATTGTGTTGAGTGTTGTTGTTGTTGGGTCCCTTACCAAAGTTTCTTTGGGAGGTTTGATTGCTTTGGTTCCCATGGTGTTTCTTTTCAAACCTTTGAACCTCGGGGTTTGGATTCTTCTTTCGCTTCTCACCTTGTTTACCCCCTTCCTTTCGTTTCCTTATGGCATATAGGTGGGCAGCTTTGCCAAAGACATGGTCTAAAGAGGTGAAAGTATCTCCCCCAGTCTCCCTTGTAGGTCAAGGGTGAACCCTAATTCAAAACGTGAGGCCTTAGCTTCCTCAGTAGGGGCAATCTCAGGAGCAAATCTCATCAACTCAATGAATTTGCGATAATACTCCTCAACAGACAGGTTCCCTTGTTCTAGCATCATAAATTCTTGGGCTTTCTGCTTCTTGAGGTATGGAGGGTAATACTTATCCCTCAGGGCTTTCTTGAAGGTTTCCCACACAAAGTCAGGTTGTTTAAGGAGTTTGTCCTTAGCTTAGGTCCACCAAAAGTGGGCATCCCCTTGTAGGTAATAGCTTGCTAAGGGCACAGTCTTATCATCTGGAAAGGAGAGGGTAAAGAACAATTTATCAAACTCCCCAACCCAGTTTTCCAATTCCTCGGGTCCCCTTTTCCATTCAGTACTGGTGGGTTTCTACGAGCAACCTTTTCAGACAAGTCCCCATCCCGGTTATGACCCTAGGCTAGGTTAGCTGTGATCTGCACTAGATCATGAATCGATTGCTCGACATTCAGAGAGGTATCAGGCGTGCCGCCTTGACGAACCATTCTGCGCTGAAAAATGACACAACGGCTGTTTCAGGGATATGCACATAGTCGTTTATTTATTTAACTACTACACATTGGCACGTTTATATAACACATTTTTTATTGCGAACAATCATTAAGTCTCTATTGACTTGCAATCTAAACATCTCAAATAAGACGTTACATCAAATAAAAGAATAAAACTGTTGTATTATTATTGAAAAGGGTAAAATTTATTGTTTCCAAGGAAAACATAATATGAATAAATAAAAGAATACTAATTTGCTACTTGGCATGCAAGCCTTATTAAAACTGAAATAAACGAATGAATAATATTCTAATCCTAATTATATAGTCAAAAGAAACTAGGGACTATAATGGTGAGCATCATCATCTGAGTTAGGATTTTCTATTCCTTCTTCCATGTCAGCTTCGTCCTCAGAAGACTCGTCATCCTCTATAGGTTCATCTTCCTCCAGAGGTTCTTCCTCCAGTGGTTCTTCTTCTATGGGCTCTTCTTCTGCTTCTTGGTCATTTTCCTCCATCGGATCCTCCTCAGCAGGCTCATTCTCATTAGGATCTCCCTCTTCAGCAGGCTCATTTTCATTAGGATCTCCCTCTTCCTCATTTTCCAAGTCAAGTATAGGTTCAGCATTATCTTCCCCAATCACTGCGACGAATGTCCTATTATTCCCCTCATCATCGGAAATGTAGGTAACAGTTCTGAGGTTTGACGCTATGTGGTAGTCCTCGGGTATGAACTCATCCTCAAAAGTTTGGTACCTAGCTCTTTTTGTAGCTCTAAAGGACGCTTGCGGCTCAGATTTAACTCTAGGGTTCTCAGAATTCACATTAATTCCCGAGCTTTCCCCCACATGATAGGTTCCTCGAACTAAAGGTGATGAGGTAAAAGGCTCCCAACTTCTTTTCTCACGAATTCTCCATTCATTTTCACAGTATTTAAGATCAGTAATGAAATGTCCTACAGTAGGAAGGTATTGGTTCTAGTAAGTGTGTTTGGCTCTGTTAAAATCTCCATTTTCTGACCATATATCTCCATATCTACAGTGTACAAAAATGTAGGGTTCCTCCTTGGCGACGTACGGCAGCATAAAATATATTTTCTCCATTTCAGTCCTAAGCCTAGTATCTCCCTGTAAGGTCCTATACTCCATAGCCGCTTTCATCTTATGGGCCCAGATGTCTTAATCTTCTGCTATTCGGTGCTTCATTAGGTATTCCTTAGGACCTATGTCGTAAACCATCTGTGAATTTAAAGAAGGAAAATAGTCTATGTTTTGTGAATTTAAGGTTTTTAAGTATACATTATATATAAACATATATAAGAGGTAAAACGATTATGTTCAATTTTAGAACTCCAAGCTCAAATTATTTATAACAATTTATATGATTCTTTCCTAAAATATTCGAAATAAGGTTTTAGTTCAATACCTTTTTGACAATCTTTGGAACATTATATTAATTCGAAATTTTGGGAAATAAAATATTTTACTCTCGAATTTTAGTGCTTTTAACCACTATCTATCCTTGTACATCCTCCTACTCTATTCACATTTCAAAGATTTCAAAGAACCTTTCACCAATTCAATCAAGCAAACCACACTATAATTCATATAATCATACATCTGATTCATTCTACAGTATTTCCATGCTTTCTATATATCAGACAAGTAAAGGTAAGAAAGGCAGTACAATATGTATGCTCTTATCCCATACTACCCATTTTAAAATCTTTTAAAACATCTTTGAAAATAGGAACTTTTGGCTCTGATACCAGTTTTGTAACACCCCCAAAATCCATACACGTCTAAGCTACGTTGCATCGACTTTGGGAGTGTTACCGCCGCGGTGAAACGCAAGGCATAATAAAATCAAAACGTTACAACTCCTTATTAAGAAAACTACATTGCAGCGGAAATAAAATGTTTACTTAAACTACAACTCGGGAATCACCAAGGACCCCTTTTTATTCAAACCACAACCTAATTAAATAAATCATAACAGTCTTATAATGCTTAATTTAAAACACTTTAAAGTTTCAAGACCAAGATCTATCCCTCGTATGCTCAACATCATGCAGCAACACCAGCACATCTAGTCTGCTCCCCATTGTAGCATCAATGGTTCATCACAGGTCAACAAACAACACAATAACACACAATCAGCTACGCTGAGTACATAGTAAAGCATTGAGTGCATACAAGGCATAAACAGAGCAATGCGGATCATTCCTAGACAATGATACAACCATAGCATTATATTCTTTACTTTTTTTTATTTAGTTGGCAGCGAACGGGCACCGTCATCTTACTAGAATCATACGGGCTACTTAATTCTTAATAGACAACTTAGTCTATTATATGGAATGTAAATACGGTTTCGTTCCGTTCCACATCCATCACCTTAGTATGCATACCCCCAAGATCGTACGAAACCTTCCGCCTACTTGAGTTATCAAAATTTATAAGGACACTACTGTCGTCACAGTAGGCCTGCGTAGGAGTGTAGAGCAAGTCTCACACTCCCCCCATTGTTCATCACTTGTAGGGAGTCCAACTACAAGTTTATTGCCAAAATCCTTTCTTAGTATTGACCATTCATACCACATTAAACATGTAATCATTTTAACATTCCTTCATAGATACAATACTCAAATATTTATTCTTGTAATATCCTTGTCACACCATAGATCAAAGAATACAAATCCAAAACTTCCATGCTTATGATACGATAGAATTACGCATAACAATGCTATATACAACAATCATGCTACCAAACAATCTCAACAATCACAATCATACAATCGTTCCCTATCATGATTCTAGGTTCCAATAGAATAATTCACAACCTAAAATGATACTAGTAATTGCAACTGAACTAGTACGCGTACGTACCTTGTAACGAAGAATCTTTGCTGATTACTTAAAACGTTCCGCTTATGAAATTGGGACCTAATCGAATAATATAAATACTTCATTGCTAAGTCCTTGATATTATTAAAGTAAAAACCAGCTTATCCAACTATGTAAGATATGGTGTTTTGAATATTAAAATTAACCAATCTTATCGTTTTAAAATTCTTTTCATGAACTCTATTAAAACTAATATATTTAGAACTTAATAATAAGTTTGGGAATTTGATTTTCTCTAACTTATTTTATACTTGTTCATGACAATAAAACTTAAACTTAATGTTTACCCTACTTTGTTTATAATAACAAACTTAACTAGATACATATATAAGAACTATGACATCAGAATTGAAGAAATAAAATCAAAGTAGGAACTAGTAGCGTAATATAAATCTGATTTCTTTTAGTTCATAATATGTACCTTTATTTAAAATCACAACTTAACCCCATATACATAATTATAATAAAAACAACATTGAAAATAAAAAAAATCATCCTAAGAACTACTAATATAATCCAGAATTTGATTTTCCTTAACTTTTACTATACTTAGTTTACAAAACTAACTCAAACCATTATACACAACTATTATAAAATCAGATTTGAGAAACAGAATTATCATAAGAACTAAGAAAAATATATAATTTGTAAATTTGATTTCTTTTACTCTTCTATACTTTATTTATAACAGCAAATTAACCAAAGATATATATATATATATATATATATATATATATATATATATATGCATAACAAAATCAGATTTGAAAATTAATTAAAAGAAGAAAAGAGAAAGAATGACCACCGACGACACCGACTAACCGCCGACCACCACGCAGCACCACCGGCGAGCCCCGAACTGCGACGAGACAAGCAGCCTCTCGCGCGACAACCGCGGCTGACGACAACCTCCCGCGAGACAGACTACGACTCACGAGCAGCAACAGCCTCGCTCGTCTTCCGGCAGCAGCGCGAACCTCCGGCGACGTGAAGGAAGAGGCGATGAACTCCGGCCGACGTGAGGAGGAGAGTAGTGCAGTAGAGAGAAACAGAGGAACGAACCAAAAGGCTAGGGAAAGAAGATGACGTGAAAGAAGAAAGAGGAGAGAGAAAACTCCTTGGGGGTAATTAAAATCTCACGGCTGGAAGAAATAAGTTAGGGTTTAATAATATTTTTTTTCTTCTTCTCTCCTATTTATAGCATGAGAAACCTTGGCTTAAAAGGATTTGTTTCCAAATCAAATTCCTATTTTTTATTTAGCAAAAATCGAATTAAAATATACTTAGGTACAAAAGTAGGTTGTATATTTATATTATAACTGTAGGCTTACCCAAACTATATTTATAAAATACTTTCACTTTCACTTTATATTTTCTTATTTATAGCAAAATAACTCCCAAAAATACGGAGTATTACACTCTTGGTCGTCAATCAAGTCAATGGAGACTTTGAATGTAAAGAAGCATCGATGGGCAAATATATGCGTCTGATCAAAGATGAGATTGAGCCTTTGAAACGATTTGTTCTCGACCAAGAACCAAGGTCAGAAAATCATCAAGCAGATGCTCTTTCAAAATTGGCCAGCTCGGCTGAAGGTGATGCGCCAAAAAGAGCATTGACCAAGAACATATCATGTTTCTTAGCCGAGGGGCGGTCTGGATGGAGCCTATTATAGAATACAAGAAGACGAGACGGTTGCCTTCAGACCCTGTAGAGGCTAAGTACGTAAAGGCTAGAGACAAGTAGTTTGAATTATGGGATGAGACTCTTTACAAGGGGTCATTCAATCGTCCTCTCTCCTCAAGTGCATCACCAGGGAAGATGGTCTAGAGGTTCTGAAGGAACTCCATGAAGGAGCTTGTGCATCTCACATTGGGGGAAGAGCATTGGGAGAAAAGGCTTTAAGGACGGGGTATTACTGGCCTACCTTAAAGGAAGATGCCTTCGTCTATGCAAAGAAGTGCGACAGTTGTCAGAAGCACGGAAATCTGCACCAGAAGCCGTCCAACTACCTAACTCCTATCTTGTTCCCTCTGCCTTTTGCCAAATGGAGCATGGATATCCTAGGACCTTTCCCTGTGGCAGCTGGACAAAAGAAGTTTGTGCTAGTGGATGTGGATTACTTCACTAAATGGATAGAGGCTGAAGCCATGCGAGGTATAACAACAAACGACGTCAAGGGCTTTATTTGGAAAAACATCATAACCCGTTTTGGCATGCCACATTCCATCGTCTTTGATAATGGCCCGCAGTTCGAAACACCTAAACTGAAAGATTGGTTGGCAAAACGAGAAATCAAGGCTCACTTCCCTGCAGTCGCCCACCCACAAGCCAATGGGCAAGTAGAGTCCTTCAACAAGATTCTATCTAATGGAATCAAAAGGAAGTTGGACAATGCCAAGGGACAATGGGTTTAAGAACTACAGCTAGTGTTATGGTCCATCAAAACAACCGCCAAAAATTCTACAGGGGAGACACCCTTCATGTTAGTTTATGGCACTGAAGCCGTCTTGCCCATTGAAATTGAAGAACCCACCTTACGAGTCATGTTGTACACAGAAGATGCCAACTGGGCTGCATTATGCACGGCTTTGGATCAAGTACCAGAAGTCAGGGGCAATGCCTTGCTAAGAATGCAATTGTACAAGTTGCGAATGGCTCGGGACTTTAACAAGAGAGTCGCTAGACGACCACTCAAGGTGGGGGATCTGGTTCTAAGGAAGATGGAGGCGGTTGGACGAGCTAAAGAGATGGGGAAGCTAACACCAAATTGGGAAGGACCTTATCTGATTATCCAAGAGCTGCGCAGTGGAACCTTTCGTCTCCAAGATCTGGATGGACGAGTTATACAGCGCACTTGGAACTCAGATAATCTGAAGAAGTACCACGTCTAACTCAATTCATCGTCAGGAATCTAGCTGGTAGTTTGTAGTAAGTCCAAAGTGCCACGGCACATGCTAGAAAAAAGAATTGTATACATGTATCTTGGCATTCAGTCAAGCAAAATTCGTATAATACAATTCTTACTTTCTTATCGCCTTTGTTTATTCCCACCAAGTTCGTTCTCTTTGGGGCATTAAATCAGTTACTAGTCTAAAAAGAGACAATAACTTGGAACAAAAACACAAAAAATAATAGAGCGTCAAAAATACTCCTTTCAATGCCGAACATCACTCCCTCGAGGAGACCGGCCAAAAGTATAACAACCTAAAGGTTGACAATACATAAATGGCAATCAAATTGACAAAATCTCTAGTAAGGAAAACGTCAAGGTCTCTAAGAGAAGGCTGACCAGAAATAAGCCCTTAGTAAAGGATACTTACTTTCACCTACACGGACGGCTAAGTAGTGAAAACCCTAGCAAGGGATCACTACTTCTGGACGAGTGTTGCTCCCTCAAGGATGGCGGCTAAGACATGGTCAAACCATGTATCTAAAGCTCGTCCTTAGCGATTTCAGCAGGCTTGGCCAATGTTGGCAGCTCTCCTTCTTGGACTATGGCTCGTCCACTATATATGGTTAAGCTGGGGGGATAAGACAAGCCTATAAGACGAGCTAAAAGAGGGAAGGTCGTCCAAAAAACCAGGATGAACCAGGCAATATATACTGCAGGACGAGTGTTACCAACTTGAGGAAAACGGCTAAACTGTGGCTAGTCCATAAAACCATATGTATTGGCCGCTTTCCTCCTTGGGGTAAGACCCGTCTGAATGAGAAGACCATCTAGAGTTCCAGGACAAATGTCACTAAGTACTTGGATACTTTCTGAAAAGATTCACAATCGTCCAAAGACAAGGATGGAAATCTTCCCAAATACTTATTTTGCAAACCATCCAAAGTTCCAGGAAGAATGTCACTAAGTACTTGGATATTTTTTGGAAAGACCCATAGTCGTCTAAGGGCAAGGATGGCAATTTTCTCCTATGTGTGTTTTGCAAATCGTCCAAATACCCGGCCGAGTCTCTTTTTGTACTTGGCTACATTTTGTAAAGACTCTAGACCGTCCAAGTGCAAGGATCAGGGTTGGCAACCTTACTCTATATATAATTTTGTAGACCGTCCAAAAGTTCAGGACGAATCTCTTCTTGTACTTGGATCCATTTTGAAAAGATTTGTGATCGTCTAAAGGCAAGGATGCCACTCTTCCCTTAAAAATCTGTGCGAAACGTCCAGCATTCAGGACGAGACACATTTTATACTTAAATTGTAATTCAAGAGGAGAAGAGACAAGCAATTGGCAAAAAGTCTTTCATATATATACTTGGCAAAAAGTTTACAACTTAGGACTAGAAGATATAAAGCTACAACGGCAAACAAGCCGAGAAACTTAGGAAAATAAACCTAAAACTAGGCATCATCTTCAGCGCGAGTTTCTTGGTTGTCTTCAGGGTTCTCCTCCTCAACCGCAGCTTCGTCGTCTGAGTCCAAAAATTCCGGAGGTTCCTCGGCACATACCATAGCACGATGAACACTCTGTTGATATTCCAGGCTACGAATGAAGCTGGGGACCTCAGAATGCTCAGCCAGCATCTCAAAGGCCTTAACGGCCCAGTCCTTAGACGTTTCAACGACTTGAGCCAAGCCCTCTTTGGCGTCGTTAAAGGCCCGGGCCGCTTCCCCTTCCAGACGGGCGGTTTTCGCCCTTAGGAGGATGTTCTCCCTTCTCAGTTGAACGGCGGCAAGAAGAGCAGCATCTCTTTCACCCTTCAGATCAGTAGAGACAGCATCTATGACCATCTTCAAACGGTCCTGCTCCTTGAATAGATAGTTGATAGTAACAAGATAATTCTTGTTTTCGGATTCCAGGAGGGCTGATCTCTTCTCCAAAGCCTCCAGGGATTGACGATGAAGGGTATTAGCCATCTCAATGTCATGGATGGCCTTGTCACCTGCCGTTGTAGCAAGGTGGACGAGCTGCTTGTTCTCCTTTCTAAGCTCCCTCGCCCACTCTTCAGTAAGCATGCTGCGAGCAAAAAGCTGGAACCATGAAAACAAAACAAGTCATTAGACGAGTTACAAAAAGGAAAAATTTACACAAGTATTAAACAAAAGCGGCAGCAAGTTATACCTCAGCAGCAAGTTGAGACATGTAGCCCACATGCCTGGCCGATGCTCCCCTTAATCCTTTGATATAGGATTCAGGGTAACATTTGAAGAGCTCCTGCTTAAGCCGATCTTTTTCTGCTTTGGACATTTTAGCGAAGGCAGCAGAAGACTCCTCGTCCGAATCTAGGGCGGGAGTAGCTGAGGGTAAAGCTGGTCCTTTGCCCTTATCTGTAAGAGGGGGGAGTCAGTTATCTTAATTGGAAGGACAATGGCTTGCCTATTGGACGGGCTCATGGACCGTCCGCCGACCCGCACTGTCCTAACTATGTTCGGATAATACGACTCACCAGACGAGATGGAAGCCGTCCTAACAGCTAGCGGCATCTGCGAAACAGTTTGGCTACCGGGCTGCTGAAACCCGGGTAGTTCTTAGTAGCCGTCTCCGGCTCCAGAATGACCAAAGCCATACTAGACTCTAGTTTGATCTCAGCTGAATCCCCAGGAAGAACGTCCAACTGACCAGCAGGGTCATGACCTTTTTCTCCCTCGGCAGGGACATCAGCGGAAGGTTCCTTTTTCAGGACCTTGTCCTTCGGCGGGGGCATGGTTCTCTCCCCACCTTCACCAGCAGGAGTCGTCTTCTCTGCCCTCTTCCTTGTAAAGCCCTTAGGCTTTTTTGATGGAGGCTGGTCCGCAGCCGCTGTAGGCCTCTTTTTGGACGAGGATCACTTCCCAGGTGGAAGTTTGTTTGTATGAGCATTTTTCTAGCAAAAAAATGAACAAGTTATCATACTAGTCGTCCAAGGGACAAAAGTTATAAATCATTCACAAGGCTTCAGACGAAAATCACCCAAAGAAGGAAGGCGTCCTCCTTTACTAAGGGAACCTCGTCCGAAAAAATTTCCAAATACCGACGAATTTGATACAAAGAAGGAGGCCGTCCAAAAGTGGACGGACTGAAATGACTCCCGTCCAAAGATAGGAAATCAACTCTTCGTCCCGTTCCAGAACTTATAGCCTATCAGACGAGAAAGGCACAAAAAAGGTGGCCGTCCTAGCATGAACGCTTTCCTTCTTCGGGTTATCCTCGTCCAGAGAAAGGGACAACGACTTGGACGAGTCCAAATGATACTCGTCCAAAGACATTGAGCATCTCAGACAAGAAAGGCCCAAAGAAGGTGGCCGTCCTAGCATGGACGCTTTCCTTCTTCGGGTTATCCTCGTCCAGAGAAAGGGACAACGACTTGGACGAGTCCAAATGATACTTGTCCAAAGACATTGAGCATCTCAGACGAGAAAGGCCCGAAGAAGGAGGCCGTCCTAGCATGGACGATTTCCTTCTTCAGGTGACTCTTGTCCAGAAAAAAAGAACAACGGCTTGGACGAGACCAAATGATACTCGTCCAAAGACTTCCAAAACCTCAGACGAGAAGGGCCCAAAGAAGGTGGACGTCCATGCTTGGACGCTTTCCTTCTTTGGGTAATTCTCGTCCAAGGGTTGGATGCAAATTCTTGACGAGTCAAAATGATCCTCGTCCCAAAAAAAAATGTGTATTTATATTTTACCAGTGTTTCCGCCCTCTTCTCGGCGCTGCTTTTGGCGTATTCCTTCCATAAGTTGTCTGTGAATTTAGACATACTTATATCTCCCATCCAAGAAGCCTTGAGACGTGTTCTGGTCAAGTCTGCAAAAAAGAAATGAAAAATGGTTAGTTCGTTATACCATGGACGAGGCATTTTACTTGGGAATTTGAATGTATACCTCTATCTTCGGCCAACCGCAAGCCGGCGGCGACCAAGAAGTCGTCACTGTAAAACATTTTAGCTGGTCCCTTAAAGGATGGCTGGCCAAGTCTGGAGTACTCCTTTATTCTGAAGTAAACCACTACTTCCTCGTCAAAACGATCCTCCAGCTCCAGCCAGGATTGATTTAGTCCGGTTTTCGTGACGACTCGGTTATAAAAACGGTAGCTCTCCGTGGCAGAGTCGTTGGCCGCCCTCAGGTAGATGAAGTCGGCCTTCCATTCATGCATCTTTGACGGTTTGCCCCAGGCAGTTAGAAAGCCAGGGCGGTTGCAGATGCTGAGCCATGTTCCATCCACGGCACCAGGAACCTTGGCCGCATAATGAATATGTGTGAAGGCTTGGATAGAGAGAGCCAGGCCGCGCAGCTCGCAGACGGCTATGAACGATGTTGTAATAGCGAAGCACTTGCTCTATAAAGTCATGGAGCGGGAATCTTAACCCCACATCCAATGCCAGTTTGTAGACGGCGAAGTGGTTGGCAGGAGCACTCAAAATAGTAGCTTCCTTATTGGGGATGACGAAAGAGAAGCTCGGCATGGGCATGAAATTGGACAAATAACTAGGGTCCGGTCCTATTTTCTCCAGCCATTTGCGATTGGCCAAAATGAATGCGGGGTCAGAAAGGGGACCTAAGCGTTTTCTAATCTCAGACGAGGTAGTGGAGGCTTCGTCCGACTCCTCGGCAGCGCCAGAGTCACTGCTGTTATTGTCCTTGCCCGTTTCCCCCATATCGACGTCCCGACCAGAAGGACTGGCCTCGGGATTTATTTGGGAGTCCTTAAAACTGTGGTCAGGGGAAAGGGGGTCTCCCATAGGCCCAGCACTTTGGACCTCCCTCGTCTCATCTGGAACTCGTCCAGTAGATTCCTCCATGTCTGAACTATTCGATGGGATTATTAACTTTCGTCTTAGACGGGCCGTTTACTTGACGCGCGCCACAACCCTGCACAGGTAAAGACTGGGTCATCTTACTTTCTCGGCCAAAATCACAAAAAAATATATACTCGGCCAGAAGAGGTATAACTCTAGAATGTGCCGAAGAACAAAGCTCTTGGTCGGCTGGGATTATTTGACGAAGAAGATTCCATTTTATTGATTTTCTAAGAAAGAATAAAGAATAAAAAAAAAGAAGTAAAGAACGAAGAAAAGATACCTGCTAAAGCGCCTGGACGATGCGGTGAAGAAAGCTGAGGCTGGGGGATCACTCTCTCTCTCTCTAGAAAAATTTGCAGAGTTTCTCTCTCTAGAAAAATTCGTTCAAGGTGTGAAATGATTTAATATCCTCACACCATAGTTATTTATAGAGGGGTAAGAAACCTGTGGAGCCGGTCAAGGATGACCGAAGGGATGATAAAACGGTCGATTATGACCGGTAAAACCTAGGAAAAGGCGCGTCATTTCCTTCAATTTGAATAAAACTACCTTGGGTAAAAGGGCCTTAACCGTCAGATGGGCCAACAGTGAAAGCCCTTTTAGGGGCAAATGTTGTAGCCTACCATCTACGGCTCCTTTGAGGACACTTGGGCTCATCAGGGCCGCACACGTGTCCTTTCCTAGTTAATAGAGAAAAAAGGTTTCAGACTTTGGGTTATACTCAGTTGGGATAAAAGGTTACTTTTCTGGCACAAAAGATAGTCAGAGCCCAGCCCTGTGAGGTGGCTGCAAGTGGGTGGTTGATAAACCTTCACAAATCATGGTCTGCCACGTGTCATGATTTGATTCCTTAGCCAATCAGAGGCCACTATTCTAAGGCAGATTTTAAGGATAGCTGTCATCTTGCTATCACTATAAATACCCCTAAAATCAGGAGAAACGATCATTCAATGCAAACAGTGCAAAGTTACTCTGTAAAAATACTCTCTTACTTTCTCTCTCTAAGATCTACTTTTCTCTCTACCACTCTTGATATCTAACTTAAGCTTCGGAGGGGGAACCACCACCCAAACCTCCAGGGTGGGTCCCTTTTTGCAGGTTCGGGAACGAAGCTTCGGCTCGAACTAAGTTGATTCAGACATCGTAGCACAAGTCTCCAAGGAAGAACATCTAAGGGATACTCGTTTACTTGCTGGACAAGAAAGCTCAGCCTACAACTTACTTGTTGGACAAGTAGAGGACAAAACAATTTGGACCAATTTGTCCCCCAAGTTTCGAGGTGTTGTAGAATTTGATGATGACGATTAAAACTCTAACCCTAATTCGGTTTTCGCAGCGGGGAGGCCTCCGAGGCCACTGAATAGCAGCTTTGTGATAAGTCATATCAACCTCAATAGCACGATAGGGGGTTCAACATTGATGATGGTGGATCATAAGGCATGTAGCAGTGGTAGTTATAATAATAACAAATAATAATAGTATTAATAGTAATGTTGTTGGTTTTGATATTATGATGTCCAATTTGAATAGTCCTGCTGCGAAATTGTCGTTGACGAAGAGGCCTAGGTGAGAGTGGAGGAGAAGTTTGGGAAGGATGTGAGTTTGGGAGGGATGTGAGTTTGGGAGGGAATGTTGGTGGAGAGGGTGGGATTAATGTGAATGAAGATAGTATTAATCACAATGCGAATAATAATAATATTAATATTAGTAGTAGTAATATCAATCTTGGTTCAGGGGTTGATAGAGGAGGCTGTGAGGAGTTGTTTGTCGTCCTTGGTTAAGGATTTGGTGAATAATGCAGTGAATGGGACGGTAATGGCAGGCAGTGGTGGTGGTGGGATCACGGGAGTCGGGTCTTTCGCAATAAATGTTGTTCTATTGAAATTTGAATCTAGGTTTTTATTGGATCTTGTAATATCCACTTGTGTCAGCTTGAGGTGGGTTATTGGTTATTGAATTTTTACTAAATGTTGGGGGTTGTTAGTTTGCCATACGTTGAAAAATTAATGAATGAATTGTTGGAATTATTGAACTATTATCATGTCATGAATTGTCCGTTTCTTTTCACTTGGTGCTTTACTTTCTTGTGTTTTGATTGGTTCTATGTTATGAGTTAGATCATTCACTCATCATGGATATTATTGATCAATTGTTGGCTTTCTTGCTCTGTTGATCTTGGTTGGTTTGTTATTTCTTAAATTATATTGGATTATTTGACATGAATATATATTGTGGATTTCACTATGTATCATTTAAATTTCTATTTGTTCTTCTTGAGTTTTCATTATGGATCTTTGGCGTTATTTGGATCAATCTCTTTTGAGTTGTATCTGATTTTTTTTGTTAATTTCTATCTCAATTTCTGTTTAAAGTTGCTACAAAGTAATTAATATGTGTTATATGGTTAGTTAAATTATTTCTATCATAAGTTGTGACACTCTTATGGTAATTAGTTTGAAAGTAGAAATAAACTCCTCACCTGTCGGCAGCAAATTGGATCATCGTGCTTCTTATTTACGGGTTCCCTTTCATATCAAATAATATGAGATAGCAGATTGTTTATCTCTCATGGGTGAAAGTCTCTCATTGTCTAGCTGCAGCAATGCGAATTGTCGGCTTTGCACGTGTAAGGAAAATGATTAATGCTGGAGTTTTTGTCTCGCTAGGAATAAATGTGCACCTTCAAACAATAGGATGAGCATTGGTATGTATATAAGATTACCACAGTTTAACTCATATAGTTTAATTATTTTCTTCAGCTGCTTTATGATTAAAGATTGACCTTAAGCTGCATCTTCATTTAGCTTGCTCTTTCGGGAAGGAGGGGTGGGGAAAACGGTGGTTCTTGAAGACCAGGAGTTGCAAATGTTTCATTACTCTAATCCTGTAAAAGAAGTATATATTTTTCTACTAGTATGATTTACGAAGATGAAACTATAACCTAATATCCAGCGCACACAAAATGACATAATCTTTTAAGAATTGCTTCTAATGGTGAATTGTTTAGGAATATATAGAGTTAAGTGTGTCTCTATTTGAAAGTAGAGTTTAATTTCAGAGCAATTAATTGTAGCAAAGGAATTAAGAAATGGAAGGTTTGTAAGCTATAATAGTAGTATGGATGCCTCAAGGTTTGTTAACTCATCTTTGAACTTTAATTACTGTTTTAATTTTTTGAAAATTACTTAAAAATTACTCTTTCTACATCTTTTAGGAGAAAAAAGAAAGAAATTAGAAGAAGAAAAAGGCATCATAATGCGATTTGTCATAAGGCACAGGTAATTAGTGACTAGCATGTAAATTGTTATTATTGCCTTGTTTCACCTTTTGATGAGTGTCTTTGTTGACATTCCTTTCTTATCATTGAGTCTCTATCTCCCTGAATGGCGGAAATCTTTCTTCATATGGTTGTTTTGCTCTCCTCTATTGGGGCTTTAAGACACGATGTGTTTACTACATAGCAGAACGTGCGCCGCCACTGAAATTATTTACATTTGAAAAAATTAGAGAAAATGTCCCTTCACATGGTTGTTTTGTTTTGTTCTCTTCACATGGTCACTGAAATGTTGGTGTAGATTTTATTTTGCACACTCCTTTAAGAGCTGAAACCTTCCTCTTAATAGGAGTATATAAGAGTCTACTAAGTGAATTTGGACTACTGCTTCTTTTCGTTACCATGACCTCTATAGTTGGAATCACTTCTAGCTGGAAGCAGATATAATTTGATCTCATTTACGATATTTAGTAGAATAATCTGGGGAAGCTGGGGTCTTTAACATGGGAAATCAATTCACAAGTGAACTCCATGTTTTTGTTTACACTCTAGCCCACTTCCCTAAGTTGGCTTTAAATCCTATTTTGGGCCTTATATTCTTCTAGGACACATACTTTCAAAAGGAAAAGAAGAATAATAGGGCTTATGGAAATGATTCTAAAAAGTGAAATTCTGAAAACTTATAATAATTGAATTGCCATCAGTCAAAGCATTATTGCTCGAATGGGACAAACAATGCTGCAGTGAAAAATGCTTCTGACAACCCTGAAACTTAATGAGTAGCAACTGCCAAGGTGGTAATGAAGGGTTATATATAGGAGTGTCATGCCAACTGTCAATGGAGAAAGAGCTTATGCTTCCCCCCATTACAGTCCCACTTTAAAGCATACCAGCAAATAATTTTTAATCATAAAACTATTCTCTAGTCTCTTGTTATTGAAGCTTGAAGAAGACTTAGTTTAATTCTTACTTTGATTTGTTTGCTGTTGTTGTTGTTCATAGTGCTACAGCAGGCAGTATCCTAGATAAAGTTGTTGAGGCAGAAGATCAAAAGCATGGGGACTTTTTGAGGCTGGTAAGTTCATTGAGTATATGTAGATAAGCCACTACCAAGTATTCAAACTTTGTCCATCTTGTGAACGTTCCATCTTACTGAACCAGCTAACTGGGTTCTCCTTGTATGTATGAGTCTTGAGTAGGAACACGTTGAGGGATATCTAGAATTGTCAGCAAAGATGAAGATATATTTTGCCACTACTGTTGCTATGTGGGATGCTGAGTTCTATGTTAAAGTAGGAACACATTGAGGGATATAGTTGTTAATATTTTTAAGTATCGAATTATTTATGCTTATGCTTCAATTAAGCATAATATGCTTAATAAAATGAGTATTGATATATACTTGATTTTGTATCGATTAATAATGAAAAAATGCAAAAAAACAATTTTTTTTTTTGGTTTTTTTTTGGGGGGGGGTCAACTAAACTAGTTTTATTAACTGATCCGATTTAGGACCGGATCAGTTAATCTTTAGAAACTGCTGCTAGCCCACCCGATCCGGATCGGTAAGCCCGATTTTGACCGGATCGGATGGGCTTTTTTCCACTAGTGAAGCTTCGCGCCGCGTGCCTTCGTTTTGTGGCGCGCAGCCTATAGTCTCATGCTATTGCTAATTCACCTATCGTTTAAAGTCCTAAAAGGTCTGTCAATCAATCTGTCATTATGTCATGTTTGTCGTCGCGTCCCGAAATTATGTGGAATTAGCCAAAACCTCGCCTAAATAGCCAAATAGCAGTGCGTCGAACGTATTGAGTTGCGCCTGGCGCACAACTCTCGCACCAGATGCACAGGATCCGCGCCGCGAGCACCTTTGTTATGTGGCGCGCATCATTTGCATCTCATATTTTTGTCGATTTTGTCATGGTGGAGGTCGATTATGTGTTTTTTTTTCGTCTACATTCGCGTAGAGTCATGATCGTTCTTGGAGTCTTTTTTGTCTAAAAAGGAATATCACTTAATTCTAAAGTTAAAAATCAATCATTTTCTTTTTTCGAGTCCCATCATAATCAAGTCTCATTTAGGTGAACGATCATACTTAGGATTTTCTTTTCCTTTTTTCTTTTCTTTTTTTGGAGAAAGTCGGATATTCCTATCCTCGCAAAAAAACATATCCCATAAAACTTCCCTATCCTTTTCAAAAAAAATTTAAAGCATCATTTTAAAAAAAAATTCCTCATCTTTTTCGACAATTTTCCCTTATATTCCTTCTTTTTTCAAATATTCATCCTTGATATGTGGAAAAACTTTTGCCAAATCTCTATCCCATATCTCCACAAAAATAATCTAACCACAATCACCAGTGAAAAAAAGCCCATCGGATCCTGTCAAAACTTGGCGTTCAGATCCGGTTTTGGTCCGGATCGGGTATGGTCCGGATCGGGTAGGCCCGGAGCATCTCTTAAACATTAACTGATCCGATCCCAAATTGGATCAGTTAATCACTAACCGATCCGGTTTTGAACAATAATCGGATCAGTTAATCAGGTTAATTGATCCGGTTTTCTTTCAAAATCGAACAAGTTTTTCTTCTGGCGCCAACTTGCATGTATCCATATCAACATAAACTGATCCCGTTATGTTAGAAACTGGATCACTTAGTGGTTACTGGTCCTTTTGACCAACACAACCGTATCAGTTTTGGTGGTTTACAACATTAAAAAAAAACTCAAATTGCAGCGCTGCAAGACTGAACCACCACAAGTAGTCCTCGTGCTTTGGTTCCAACGAAACAAATGAAGAAAATAAAGAGATTCGCAGCCAAACAAAATAAAGAAAAATGAAACCAAAAAACAACCTAGACATCCACAACAAAAAACCAAAGAAAAATAGAAAATTGTGGCCAACTAAATCATATTAAAAACAAACGAAATTACAACAATTTAATTAAGACAAAATAGAAAGTAAGAAATAAAAGAAATTGCAGCCAAAAAAAAGTACAAAAAACTAATTGAAAAGGACGAAAAATAAAAACCCTAAGAGTTTTTTGAGACCAGGTTAATAGGGCATTTTATGGGGATATACATCACTAAATTTTTTTTATGGGGATATACCAACCTAAATTTAAGTTTTGTTAAAAGGTACCAAAAATACTATTTCCGGTGAGACAGTCAAATTTTCGGCCTTTGACTTGGTAAGTTAACCCTAATTTATACCCTATAGCACAAATTCAAACCACATAGTACAATTGAAAAACACAATAAGTAAATTGAATTGAGATTAAAGCTAAAATAAGACATCATACCTTGCATTTGATGATTTTCGGCTGCCCTTTCTTGCTGAATTGAAGATCGTTCTTTTTCAAGGTTTAAGGAGAGGGAAATGTCAAGGGAGGGGGTTGGTCATTAAGGGAGAGAATTCTTAAAAAAATTGTATAAAAAAGAATATTTCAATAGTATGCGCGTGGTTGAGGGAGTAAAACACAACATTTGTGGCTCACTCGCGAGTTCCTACCAAGTCAAATGCCAGAAATTTGACTTTCTCGCGCGGAAATAGTGTTTTTTGTACCTTTTAACAAAACTTAAATTTAGGTTGGTATATACTCACAAAAAAAATTTATTGAGGTATATCCCCACAAAATGCCCTATTATCCTGGTATATCCCCGCAAAAAAAAACTCAAACCCGAATTACAAAACCTAATTAAAAAAGACGAACAAGAATTACAAAAAATGAAATTTCTTGATGAACACGACGAGTGGTTGAGCAGAGTTCTTCGATGAACGCGACAAGCGAGTCCCATTAATTTAACGACCGACGAGCGAGGAAGAATTGAGCGAGGAAGAGAGAGGCGAAGAACAAGGAGAAGATGGTGGTGTTGGCGACAACATGTGGTTGAGAGAGGCGAAGAACAAGGCTGGTGGTTTTGCTTCTCCACTCTTGGGTCCATGTTAATGGCTGGTGGCTGAGAGAGGCGACAACAAGGCTGGTGGTTGTTGCCTGGTTGCGAGTTGCGACGACATAGAAGAGAGAAGAAGAGCGGGTGGTTTTTCTGACTCGTTTTGTGCTTCGCCGGTTGGTGTTGTTTGCCAGACAGCGACAACGATAGGGTTGGTGGTGTTTGCGGGCCAACAACGAGGTGGCGTGAGAATCAGAGAGAGGAGGGAAGTTTGAGGAGAGAGCTAAGGGGGGCTGGTGAGAGGTGAGAGGAGAGAGGAGAGAGTTGGAGTGAGAGGAGAGAGCTTAGGGTTTCACTTAACAGGAGAGAAGGTTAGTGAGCTTAGGGTTTGAAGAGGGTTTAAATAGGGAGGAGAATGGGGCTCGGAAGCAGTTGGGCCTTTTTATTTTTTTGGGCTGGATCAACTGATCCGGGCCATGACCCCTACCAGATCAGTTAGTTGATTCGTGAGTTATGTTCGTGGGCTCAGTGCTCAATATACCAAACATTAACTGATTCGGGTATTAAAGCGAATCAGTTGACAAAAAGGACTGGATCCGTTTTGTCAACTGATCCAGTTCAACACCCAATCGGATCAGTTAATTCACCCATTTTTTTGCACGCACAAAAATTACTAAACTTATCCGATTTATGATCTGACCGGATCAATTGTGTTGTGTCATATAAGCTTCTTTACACTAGCCTATAAGTGTACTTATCACCACAAACTGCATTCCACATCGTCACGTCACAAAATGGTGTTTTCCATTATCCCCTCATCATAAACTTATCCCAAATCCCTACATCACAAATTCATAACAAAATACATCATCATCAAACTAATCCTCCCTCTACAAACATTTCCTTTTTTCCTCCTTTTGGCAAGATTTTTGAGTAAATTAAGTTCTCATTTCCTTAATTTAATCCCGTTTATTTTTGCAAATTGGCCAAAATAATGTCAAAACTAACAAATTGCGTGCCGCAAAGCTGTGCGCCTAACGCATCACTAAGGCGTTAGTCACTCTGCCCATGCGCCAGACGCATAAAGCTCGCGTCGCACGCACCACTTTGCACTTGCAACATAGTCGTGTGACGCGCAGCCTTATTCGCTCCACACTATTGTTAGTTTTGACGTAATATTGTTCATTTCTCCATTTTCAAAACGTCCCCTTCTCGACTTTACTTCTTTCTTTATATTTTGTCAATCTTTTGGTGAGTCCTATGTCAATATGTCCTTGTCGAATAGGAGAATTGAGAAGACATACTCGAGGGCTCGTAGTCGTGCAAGAAAACCTCGATATGTTGATATAGTTGAAGCAAGAGTCATTCCTAAAACAAAAGTTGGTGACGAAAAGGTTGCAGAACTAACTAGCATCATTGAGCGACTATATAAGAACTTGGAGGAGGTCGATCACTCTTTTTCTACATCAAGTTGAAAGTGGTGAATCTGCTGGATTGAATAAGGAAATGGAAAATATTGTTCATAAGGTCACCAACAAAGATTCCTACTTTGAGATGGATGAGTGCAGCAAATTCAAGGGAAAGTTGCCTGAAAAATTCTCTAGGAATGACTTTCCCAAATTCAGGCCTATTGACAATCCCAAGTACTACTTGAGGAATTTTAGGGCCGCCATGATCATTAAGTCAGGGGACCTGGAACTTTATCCAACAATATTCCCGATGTCGTTGGACCCAATATGTCATAATTTCAAACATCTCTAAGGTAGTGTTTGGATAGAAGCAATTAATTTCAAATTACACATTTTAAATTCTACATTTCAAATACTCACATTCAATTCCAAATCATCTGTTTGGGAAAAACAACAATTATGAATTCATCATTTCAAATATCTATATTTTTTGGAAGAAAAACAAAAAAGGACACTTTTGGTTATAAATTAATAGAAAAAACAAATCAATCTGAAAAATGAAGTTTTTGATCTTCTTCCATTTCCAATACCTCTCATCATTCTCACATTTCTCTCTCTTCAAACAAAAAAAATTATAAAATTTGTTACTATGCTGCTACTCTTCCAAGCTCACTTTAATGGTGGGTGTTACTCTTCCAAGCTCAAATTAATGGCGGGAGTTTCCCTTCCTTTGTCATCTTGTGGATTGAGGATTGAGAAATTGAACATTTTGTGGGAATTGTGATGGTTGGAGATGGAGAAATTCAGGGAGCAGTAAAAATGTGGTAGTTGGAATTTGAAATGATATCTTTATAGTAGTGATTTGAAATCCCTCATTCTAGCTTGTTTTTAGCAAGTGTATGGAATTTGTCCAAATTCAATTACAAATGCTTTCTATTCCCAAACAGCTGAATTCAACCAAATTCTTCATTTGAAATGAAATGCTCTAATCCAAACAGAGCATAAGGAAATTGGAAGTCCTTAAGCAAGACAATAATGAAGGCTTTACCACCTACCTCAAAAAGGCCACTCACATGGTCTTCAGGCCTCTTGAGGAAGAGCTAATTCGCATCTTCATTGCCAATCTCTTGCCTAAATACAAGAACCATCTCAAGTATTTAGGTATCGAAAACTTTGCAAAGCTCTACAATATAGGCATTCAAATTGAAGATGACTTGTTGAAAACACTAGTGGAAAAAAGTTCAACTCGCAGCAGTCCCAAAATATTAACTTATCAGTTAATCACTTATCGCTGCGGTTTTGAGTCGAAACCGCAGCAGTACCGCAGCAGTTGATCACCCCAAAAACCAATTTTTTTTTTGGCATATTTTCATTATTAATCGCTATAAAATCAATAGTATACATCAATACTCATTTTATTAAGCATATTATGCTTAATTAAAGCATAAGCATAAATAATTAGATCCATAAAAATATAAACTATAATCTGTTCAATGTTCTTGATTAATTAACTGTTCTATGAGAGTTTCTTCTGATTATAGTGTTCATCAATATCCGTCTCACCAACCTCAGAGATCGAGTTGCATTTTCCAGCCACATCCATCTCTTTGTCACAAAGTTCTTCTTCACAGCCTTCATCCATAACAGTACTTAACTCTTCTAATCAACCAGAATATGCCATCTTCCCACCACAGTCCCTCACCACCTCCCTGATAGCTGCCACACATTTGTTAATCTTATCCGTTGAGACCTTAACAACAAAGCCAACCCCACCATATCCATACACCTAATACATGCAACGAGCAGTTATATGACATCAACAATTTCACTGATGGTCAAAATGAAAAAGGAAAAGTTTGCTGAAGATAAAGTTTGATAACCTGTCTAGAGGGAAGCAACCTTGCTGCCCAGGATATCAAAAAGAGGGCTGATAACACCCCACTTGTTTAATCTTCCATTTAGTTCAATCACAATGTTGTAGTTGTAGGTGATCTAATCAAACATTCAAATTCGGCAGAAATGAGCTCAAACAAATTACTTTCCAATTAACCAATAACATAGATCACTTCATTATCTAAAAAATTATACCTAATTACCAAAATTTCACTAACCAATCAAACCATGAATATCTGTTGGACGAATTGCCCCAATGAATGAAAGAAAACAAAATTAGATACCATCTTATCCCAGTACTAATAATTCATCATGAAAGAAAAAGAGAATAATGTAGATCTCCAAAATAGTTTCAATGGCGTTGTAGACATGTTCATAGCTCGATTTGATTTTGAAGCAGAAAGTAAGTTATGGTTGATGCAATACCAAATGAAGCTTAATGAAGAAGATATACCTCCTGCTTAGCTAGCTTTAGCTCTGCCTCTAGTAAGTTACGGTTGATGATATACCTCCTGCTTAATGAACAACTTGAGTAGCTTATAACTTTCCACCCACCTTCTAAAGCTCTTCATCCAGCTGCAATGCAGAACAAACCAACTTTTGATTAACAAACCAACTTTTGATCCACAGAATTATACAAAAAAAGGACAATTCAGCGTATACAAGACACTAAACAGATGAGGAGATTCACAAAATAGCCTAACCGTCCTCTCTCCCGACCTAAAAGCGCCTTATTAGCTCCAAACCCTCCCACCTTCCCATGGCTCCTCCACCTCTACTCCTCTCCCAAATTCTGTTTCACTCTGCTCTAAGGATATAAAAACAAGTGTCGAGAAGTTTCTCACTCACAATCATCGTTTTTTTTTATTTTTTATAAGAACAATTAATGCATCGATATATCCATTTCAACAAAAGCTCTGGTGGGTAGAATTTCTACCATTTTCTAGCTGCTAATTTTTGCAATGCGAAAGCAGCAATGTTTTTCTTTTATTTATTTATGCGGAAAATTAACCTCAGCACGGTGGAACTTTAAGAAAGGAGACAATGAGGTAAATCAAGAGCATTAATCTATCATGGCTTTACAATTAACCAATTAGAAGAAAATCTAAACCCCATCAAATCAAATTAATAACCCTTAATCATCAATTTCACATTAAAATCAATGAGCTTCATCAAATTTCACCCCACATTATACATCAAGAATCAGATCCAATACTCGATAAATTCAACTCAAACAATTTAAAATCATCAAAAGCACTAACCCTAACCCTCAATCCCTCAATTCCATACCTTAGAGAAATACTGACCTTGTACTGATGTAGTAGTCGTGTAACACCCCGTAATTTTTACTCTTTATTTTTGGCGTTGTTTACATTAAAAATGATATTTGCCATTAAAATAAAATAACTTATTATTAAAAACTATTTTTGAAAGTGAATAATTATTTAATTATTGTATTATGTTGTTGTGATTATTAATTTGAAGTGTATATATTTATTTAGGAATTTTATTTGTTATTATTATTAATGTGCGTATATGTTTTATATTATAGTTAGTAATTTTTATTCTATAAAATTAGGTAGCGTGTGATTTTATTTTAAGCGTTAATTATATTTTGGACCGACCAACGTAACGAATTTTGCAACCCCATTTCCTTCCTATGTTGTCCGAAATTTAGAGGAGTATTAAGCATAGTCTTAGCATCTTCTAACCCTCTTTGTAACCATCAAAAGATGAGGAGTCAAACCTTCATAAACCCCCCCCCCATCAATTGCCACCATTAACCCCCCATTAACCCACCTTAATGCACCCTTAAACTCTTTGCTTAATGAGGTGAATAATCTCATTACTTTCTGCACTTTAACCCCCCTCCAAAAGCTGGAAACAATCAGGAAAAATGCATCACAACCCTTCTTCTTCTCCCTTCTCGCATTTTCGGCCATTTCTGCACACCTAACTTGTTTGCATCATATCTCTTTCGTCTCTTATCGGAATTGGACGTGTGAGTAGTCAAAATTCATCTACTCGGAAAGATCTTGCTCCTGCTATAATTTTTTTTTGAATAAAGTGAAGGACGCATCTGCAGTTTCCATTTCAAACAGACGACTCATCCGGTTTTCTTTGGGTTTTCGGGAGCAATGTTATTCTCTTCTTTCTTTGCCATTCTAATATTATTTTCCACCTAAAATCAAGGTAACTAGTATCTCTTCTAGCACGTTAGGATTAGAGTAGTGATTTTGGTATTGTTAGGATTTATGTTAGTAGGCTAGAAATCATGTTATTAGGCTTAGGAATATGTTAGGGTGCTATTAGAATTGTTCTTGTTATTTTTATTCATGTTAGTATCATGTTAGGATTGTATAAATGTTATTCTTCATGCCTAATGTTATGCTTGTGATGTTATATGTATTATTATCATGAAAGTATTAGGAATTTGTGAAAAATTAGTAGCATGATGTTAGGGTTATGTTTAAGCATGTTTATGGAATGTTGTTTAAGGCTGTGTGTGGTTTTGGATGAATTCTTGTGGTTTTAGTAATATGGAAAGTTATTTATTTTGGGTTATGATTCATGTATATGTGATAAATCATGTTAGAAATTAGAATAGTTATTTTATGTTGAATTATCATGTTTGGGGCTATGTAATTTATGTTTTATGTTAATCCTCATGTTAAACTAGTTAATTTCTATGGTATAATCATATATTGGCTTGGGTATGTTTTATTTTGATGTATGAGTATATATGTGGTGAAAATTTGGGTGAAATAGCATACCTATTGCTGTGCACGAGGAAAAGAAACAGAAGGCCTTTCGCAGCCCGCGAGCTATTTCACGACCTGCGACCAGTTTGGACAGTGTATGTTCAAAGTGTCATATCTCAGTCGTTTTACCTCGAAATTGAGCTTATGACCACTTGTTCGAAAGCTATTGAGATTTAACATGCATTTGGAATTTCAAAAAAATAGTGTGTAGTCTGAAAGTTATGTCTATTTGAAGTGGTTGCTGATGTTTAAAACCATTTCAAAAGGCGTACCTTGTTGTGTTGAAGCATGTTAAGACTTGTTTTGAGGTGAAATCTTGATATATGGAGCTTTTTGAAGAATTGTTGCATGTTTTATTTATTTATTTACTTTTATTATTGAGTTGAATGATATATTTACTTATAGTTATATTGTGAATGTCTTATTTATTTTATGATGGTATTGTTGTTTGTAATTAGACTGAGATTATAATAATGTTGTACTTTATTAATCAATATCTAAGTTGTCGACGTCACATTACGCGAGGGAGAATAATAATGTCTTTAGTACCATTTCGCCAAGAGTTATGTACCGTATTATAACTAACGTTGTAATTAACCTTATACCCAAACTCAGACAATGAGAGTGTAGTAGTTAGAGTATTTGATTATACTGTGTTTTTGGTGTATAATTATGTTTTAATGAAGGTCTATTCTTTTTAGTCTGGTGAAATGATTTTATTAGTATTATTATTACTAATACTTTGGGAAGAATAAATATTGTTGAATTGAAACTCTTGGATTGCGATCCTAGTTTCTGTTGATTTTGAGTGTAAGGCCTTAAGGGCATCCTTATTATTTATATTTGAGGATTAATGGATGAATAAATTATTGTATTTATTTGTAGAATTGTTTTATTGAGATTAAGATATCTGGTGGGATAGATGTAGTCCCCGGTGAAGAACATGCCAACCACTTAGGTTGAGATTTAGGGGTATTACCTGGGTTAATTGTTGTCGTCCGAGAGGTTAGGAAGTACTGAGCTAGGTACTATCCTGCATCGGGAGTTTGGCCATTCTTAGACACAGTCACACAGGCAGTAGGGAACGTAAGCCCATAGGCTATCTGGAGCTTTCGATCTGACAAACCTTAGGAAGTGGGTTGCGATCCACTGGCGTTCTGCTCTTTCTCAAAACTATTATATTATTTTGTTTAATTATTTTGGAGGCTTATGCTATGGATCTTGTATTATTATCTTAAGTTCATTATTGTTGATTTATTTATTGTTATTAGAAGCATGTTGCTGTGTAGTAACATTTATTTTAACTTTACTTAAAATTGCTATTTGAATCCTATATTGGGCTGGGAGAGATGTTAGTTACTCCCCACTGATTGTGGATATTTGTTGTATATTTTGCAAGTTTTGTTGATGTGGATTTTCTTTGATTTTGGGCTCAGGTTGAGATGCGAGAAATAATCTATTAGGTGTTTTAGTTCTAGACTTCTTTTTAGTTTGAGATAGTTTTCTCATTTCGTTTTTAATCTAAGTAATTAATTTATTTATAGTATTTACTTAAGTTTTTTTTTATCACTTAGTTATTTAAACACTATTCTTGCAGTAGTGACATTCCCAGAAGACGATATTTCCACCATCGTCCTATTAAATATATTAAAAAAAATTCTTTTCCGCTTTTGAATTTCTGGGGTGTTACAAGTCGCCTCCAAAAATCGATCCAAATTAGTCGAATTCGAAGCAAAATCATCAGATTCCACTCGATTCTCCGACGAACTGGAGTGCAATTTTGCACAAAAAACGAATTGAAGAGGAAAAAGTTGCAGAATAAAACATTAACCCTAGATCTAATTGAAAATTAAAACGAATTGAAGAGTGAAGCATATCTAAGAACTCTACTATCGTCTTCTTCAACTACATGTCATCATACAACACATACATCAAAATAACAAAATCTCGCAGCAAATTCATTTTGCTCTACTCAAGTTCAAAATCACAATCACAACTAAAATTCCGAGATTATAACTACAAACAAAATTCGTCAAATTCAACCTTATTAATTCCAAAATCACAGCTAAAAAAGCAATTACTATATCAAAAAGCAGTGAATTCCTAAAATGAAGTAAGAAATTAGGGAGAGATAAAAAAATATTATACGGTGTTTTTCCAGCGATCTTGAGCGTTGACATCGGTGCCAAAATCAATTAAACAATGAGCAACATTGACCCAACCATGAAGCGATGCAACATTAAGAGGAGTCCGATTATCGTAATCCCAAGCATTAACCAGTGTACGATCTTTTTCGAGAAGCTTCCGCATCGCATAGGCGTTGTTTTGATGAGCATGCCATAAAATCGTCGAAGTTCTGCTAACCCTAGCTTTCTCCTTCTCCTTTCTTTGCCTGATCTGGTGGCGATTCGTGGCAGTTCGTGGATCAGAGGGAGAGAAGCGACGGCGATGAGAGAGAGGGTTGTTTCCAATCTCACGAACCGTAGTGGTGGTTCAGAGAGATAGAAGGGAGGAGTGGTGGGTGATTTGTGGGTGATTCATGAGGGTTGAGGAGAGAAGTGAGGAAATGAGAGAGGGAGAAAAAATTGGCTGGGTTTGAAGATCAAATATGGGCTTTTTTCGTTTAGTGGGCTTCATCTCCGTGTTTTATTAAGCGCTGTGGTTCACCGAACCAAAACGGCTAACAGAGAACCGCAACAGTTTTTTGTTAACCGTTTCGGTTTTCTGAGAACCGCATCGGTTTATTAACCGCTGTGGTTCACCGAACCGAAACGGTTAAAAGAGAACCGCAACAGTTTTCTGTTAACTGTTTCGGTTTTCTGAGAACCGCATCGGTTTATGTTTCCAATTTCCCCACCCAAAATTTCGAGGATTTACCGCTACGGTTCTCTTAAGGACCGCAGCGGTTGTGTTGTGACATATAGCGTTATTTCAAATAGTGATAAATGCCCAAAATGACAACAGTCGTGATAAGGGCAATAATAACAACAATAAGAAAAGTGATTATGGATCCACATCCAAAGGTGGAGAGGTGAACCTTCTTGAGGCACCGAACAAATCCTTCCATAAGAAATCAAAGAGGACATACACTCTAATAGGCATGTCATAAAACTGAAGAATGCTACAGACTGAGAGATATCATCCAAGACATGGTGGATGAAGGTAGACTTCCCATTCCTCCTACAGGGAAGAAGCCAAATAATCAAAATGGGCCTTTAAATAATGTCTTGGCCATTTCAAAGGAACAATACTGTTATGATCCATCTCTATTAATTGCACCCATAGGGGATCCTATCTCTACCCTCATTCTTAATGAGACACCATTCGACATCAATGGCATATGAGCCAGTGATGATGAAGATGAATATGTCGCTGAGGGAAGTGACTATGAAAAAGGAGCATGCTTTCCTCCTCCTCTGCGGCTATATGATGACAATGAGATCAATGATATCTATGATAATCCTTTAGAAGATTGGTACCAATCCGACACTGAAAAGGAAGAGGTACATGTACTCACTCGATCTGGAAGACTAAACCAAGCAGTTTAGAATAATACTCCACAATTATGTGCACCTCGTGAAGTCTTCTTCGAAAAGAGATGCTATCATTCAACAACTCATGAGCAAAAGCCGAAATCAATGTTTGGCAACTAAAAACATCTTCTCATAAGCATCGCACGGCACTACTGAACACCCTTACAAAATTGAACATGTCATCTGACACATCTCCTGAATGATTGGCTAACTTTCTCAGTGCTGATAAGCTAATCCAATGAAAGATAATTTCCTTAACTGATAATGACCTTCCATTCGAGGGAAATAAGCATCACAAAGCTCTGCATCTTATTGTAGCATGCATGGGCATGAATGTCCCAGTGACTCTAGTAGATAATGGATTTGCAATCAATGTATGTGCACTGCGAACTGCATGCCGTTTAGGCTTCAAGGATGCACATTTTAGTCCATTACACCAAGGCATTCGAGCATATGACAACTCTTGTCGCCAGTCCTTGGGTACTATAGCCCTAAACATCTCTGCATGGGGTTATATAAAAGCACACTATATTCCAGGTCATTGACATCAAGGCCTCATTCAATCTACTACTAGGACGACCATTACTTCATGAGCTTGGTGCAGTCCCATCATCTTTACACTAAAAGGTCAAGATGATTGTAGATGGCAATCTTGTAACACTAGATGCCTCTACAATGAAAGTGCAAGTAGTAGACAAACCTCTCATCCACATTGATCATGATAAACAAGATGAAGATCTTCGAGGATTTGTCCCTGAAGAAGTAGCCCTCATAGAAGAGGACTTAGCACCATCTGACTTCGACTACTTCTCTAACTTGGTAGTTAACTACATGATGCGCAAGAAAGGGCACTTTCCAGGCATGACATTGACAAATAACAAATCAAGAGCACCTCCTATCACTAACTCTAAAGCAGTGGAAAACCTATTTGGCTTAGGGTACAAGCCAACAAGGAGGGAGCTAAGAGAGCACATTGCATAAAGTGTAGCTTACCAGGCCGCAACACCAAGGATAAATGTAATATCCCTTTTCCTCCCTATCAGCCCACTCTGAATGGGTAATTCATAAGGGAGAGAGAAGATTATCCTTGCTATGCATTTCGTGAACCTTTTTACAAGGAAGGAGTGATCTACCAGGATTTGAGATATTCCTGGACTGTCACTTTCTCGAAGAAGGGATTCTTGATTCCACAATTAAACAGTTCACTGAAGACTGTTTAGATTACAAGGCATTAGGACTTTTATTCAGTCAAGAAAGAGTTCAATGTCTAAATCACACTGCTCACATTCAGGCCGTATTGCAACACGAAGCTTTCTATCCTGCCATGCTAATTATTCCTGCAAGTGGCACCATGCAATGTTGGAGGAAGATTATCAAGCTGACCACACTAAGTGGAAAGAAGATGATTTTCACTACTGGGAAGGGCCGATGTTCGAAGAGTCTAAGTCTTCCGAGTCTGAGTCTGAGTCTGAATCGGAGTCTGCGTCTTCTGAGTCTAGCTTCCCAGTTTGGACTATGACTAAGTCTGTTAATCCTAGTGTCCAAATAGAGTCTATATCTTCTGTCGAGTCCTTGTTTGATGTTATGATTTCTGATTTCAATATAATGAACTCATTTGCTTACGACTTATGCACTATCTTTACTTCTTCTTCTTTTCCTTCTCATGATTGCAACAATGAATCTAAAAAAGAAATAATCAAAGCAGTGGAAGAACATGAAAAGAAACTGAAAAAAATTAATCTTGCAAATGATAATGAACCAAAGGAGGTAAGAATTAGATTAACTTTAAATGATCATGAACGCGCCAAACTAATCAAAACATTAATTGAGTATATCGGCGTATTCGCATGGTCCTACTTGGACATGCCAGGCATTGATCATGAAATCGCTCAGCATATTGTATCAAAAAAGTCATGCATACATACATTAGGTCCAGGTGCATATAAAAAGTCATGCATACATACATTACTCTAGGTGCATCCAAAAAAGTCATGCATACATGCATTAGGTCTAGGCATAAACCATACATTTAGGATACGCTAATTTTAGGGCTGCACACCGGTCTAGAACCGGACCGGACCGGAACCAGCTGGATCGGTGGACCGATTTAATAGATTTATGCGGACCTGGACCAAACCTGTTACGATTCTGGTCTAGATCGGATTGCTTTTTCCGGTCCAGTCCAGGTCTGGACCGGTTGGAAATGTTTTGCTTTATGGGGTTTTTTTTCCTAATTCAAAAAAAAAACCTGTTTTGTTTCTAGAAATTGCATAGCTTGAAAATCCAAGTCAACATTTTTCTCCCATGAAATATATACAAGTATACAACATGAAATGTTCGAACAACAGGAAAAAAAATACTCAATTATGCAGGGAGTTATTCACAAAATTCGTCTCAATTATGCAGTGTTCGAAGAAAACACGAAATGAGAACAAAAAAAATCAGGAAGTCGTCTGAATTATGCACAAAATTAAAACAGAAATTCAAAGAGAAAAAATAAAAACACGAAATCAGAAACTCAATTGAAAGACATGAAATGAGATTCAAAAATCACAAAGTTATAAGAAATAAAACTGAAAAAGACGAAAATAAACAGAATTAATTACTTACAGGCGTTGGAGAAATTGTTGGAGACTTCGAGAAGGCGATGGCCGGTGAAAGGTTGAGGTGGCAGTGAGAGCTTGAGGCGGCAGTGGGAGGTGAGGCGTTGTTGAAGATAGAGAAAGAAGAGAACGTGAGGACTGAGGCGTGCGGCTACTAGGGTCAGAATGAGTAAGACTGTAAGAGTTACTCATGTTTTACAAATCAATAAAGAATTTCATTTTTTTTTAAAAAAAATCAGGTCAACCGGTCTTGACCGGTTTCCCCCGATTTTTACGCGGACCGGACCGGTTACCCGGAATCCACTTTACCGAGGACCATACCGGAATCCTAGGTCCAGCCCGGTCTGGTCCGGTCCAAATTCCAACCCGGACCAGTTTGTGTGCAGCCCTAGCTATCTTGTTTCTGGAAGCTTTATTTTAAAATATATATTCTTCATTCTATTTCTCTATCTCCATCATCACTCTCTTTCTAAACTTCCACTTGATGATCCATTGTTGGAAACTCGCAAAATGTCAAGCACCCTTCAAGAACAGATTGATGAGATTAAGAGCATGCTAGTAGCTCTAGTAGCTTGTGTGAATGGGCTCGAGAAAAATCAACACATCGTTCAAGAGAATCATGGTCAAAATATCAAAACATTAGACCATTTTGATGCAATGGTAGCTGACCAACAAACAATTAATGAACTGCACCATATCAAACCACATAGCTCACTTTTAAGACCTTCAATCAAGTCCGACTTCAAAAAGCAATCTCCTATACAAGAAAGTATGCTGCTTTCCAGCAGAGATAAAAGGGTTATTAATGATTCACCCAACTTTCAAACACCCAATAAAGTAAGGAAAATTGTTATTTCAATCGGAATACTTTCTAAGCACCTTCATGAAGCTGTCTCCTATGTACCTAAATTTGATACCACTATGCCTCGAAGAAAACGCAAGAGAGAATATAACTCACTGAGTATAAGTTATGGAACTGATTTTGACCGCCTTCATGTTAGAGGTGCAATTTCTCCCATTGGGCCCACTCCAGACCCTCATAAAGATAAAAAAAAAGGACCAAATTGGGATAAGGATGCCTATTGCAAATACCATAACGGCAATGGACATAAGATCGCTGACTGCTGCAAGTTAAAAGAGCTTATCCAAGATATGATCGATGATGGAAGACTTAAGATTTCTCCTACTACCAAAATGCCCCAGATTTAAAGGTCACTTGTCATGTGCAATGTCAGAGTTTAGATTTAGGATTTAATTTTCTATTTATTTTATTATTTGTCCGGTCTAATATAGGATTTCCCCTCTTATTGCATGTACTCATAATTTTCAATTAATAAATGAGTATATTTTTATTTATTCTCTAACACTGCATTAATGAGCATTAATTAGAATCATGATTGTCGCCTTAATGAGGAAATAAATTTCTAATTCTCATGACTTTTCTAAATAAAGGCAATGAACAAATTAGCATGAAAGAGACATTCCTCCCTTCACCATAGCCATTTCCCCCCCTCTTTATCATCCATTTCAACTTAAACACATAACATCCCTCTCCCTTTAACCTACCTCATGGGAAGTATATTTGACATCAATTCAATGTAGAGGGATAAAAAAAAAAAGAGCAACAGCAAAAATCAAAGCAAAAAAATGATAATAAACAAGAGCAAAAAACAAAAAAAAAAAAAAAAAAGCCAAAAGAAGCAAAAGCAAAAAATGATGAAAGAAGAAAACAAGGAGAGGCAAAAAAAGAAAAATATAAAATATAAAAGAAAAAGGAGTGTTGCAAATAAGCCCATCAATAGCTAATTCTTCAACCTAAAACCTCCACTTTAACCCAAAGGCCTTGACCTCCATAACCAAACCCATACGTTACATTACAACCCATAACCCTATCGCATCCCAATAAACCTCAAAAGACAAACAGAAACCCGCTATGTCGAAAACCCATAAGGGCGACTTAGGCAAAAGTCAGGCCATCTTCTCATTCATTTTAGCCTGAACTATGATTGGTTTGATTCTACAAAAGATACGTAGGAAACCTCACCTTAAGGTGCGACAGCTTCAAACCAAACCAAACCTACATCACTATCTACCACTTTCAAAGACCTCTTCCAAAGCAATGCCGAATTCATTGCAAACCAAAATGCCCGACCAACAATTTAAATGCTAAGAGCTACAACTGGCCTGATTCCATCATTAATACGTAGGAAACCTCCTTTGAGGCTCGAAAATTGCAATTCAAAATTTGTTTTTAAGGCTCGTTTAGGCTCATGAGAAAAAGGGGATTGCCAAATCATGAATTTCCAATGCCCATTGTAGGCGTGCTTTTATTTCGCCTACACAAGATGAGCGCGTATTTGACTACCTCATTGTAAAGGTTTTATTGAAAACGTTTTGAAATCTCCAACAAGTCTTTAAAGGAAGACTCATAAACCTAATTGGATATTGGAAAATCAAATGGACAATTTAGGGACTTATTCAATGCAAATTTTCTATCATGACTCCATTAATGGTCAATGAACCATAGATTGAGTTCGGGGGTGAGGGTACGAACACGATTAGGAACCACTTTCGCCCATTGATGACCTCTACTTAATATCGATTCATGTCATGTTTTATGCAAATAATATGATAATGCAATCTAAAATTAATCTACGTGGGTTCATTAAACAAACAAAACAATAATTTTTGTTGACATATTATTATGCAATCAAATTACAGGGAACCTAACAGGTTGTCCAAATTATCTGAATTTAATGTTAGAATAGTTCTTTAGATCTTTGATTAGCAATAATAACATGTGGATGATGAAAGCATAAATGGACAATCCTATTAATATAATATAATAAAAAGAGAGAAATAGGTTAGAATATACAGGAGAACGATTTTTTATTAAGGATCTACATCACAAAAGAAATCGTTAGTAACATCAATAAAAATAATAAATTTATTCAAGGACCCTCAGGAGTATACTGTGGCTTGGGTCTGAGAGAATAACGACCTTCGGAGAGAGCAATCATGAAGCCTCAAAATATGAATGTGTATGTATGTATGTGTTTAAGTGTTTGTTTGTTTGTTTTTGAAAGTATGAGAATTTAGAGAGAATTTCGTAAGTATTCGTCAAAGTATATTCGTAAGGTGTAAAGTTCGACAAATGTCCCTTTGATTCGAAAAACCGTAGCTTATTTATAGGAAAACATTGAAAAAAGATAGAAAAGCAGTCTGCGCGTCACGAAGGGAGTGCACTAGGCGCATGTCTCTGTGTGACGCATAGAGCCACGTGTCAGGCGCAGATTGGTGCGCCTGACACGGCTTGACCTGCGCATTTGGCACACGTGGTGCGCTAGGCAGACCGCCTTGCGTTTGACACGCTTTGACAGCCTTTTTAAAAAATGCGAGTTTAACGATTTTCTTTTATCCTTTAAATCCAGAAATCTGATTCTACGGGGTAAAATCTAATTTTAACTTTGAAAATATATCTTTGAAAATATTTATTTCTTTCTGAAAATATTTATTTAAAATAATAAATAAAACAATCAATTATCATTGAATAATTAAATGGGCTTTTTCAAAGGATTGGGCTCTGGATAATTGAAATAAACTTTTAAAATAGTTTTAGGCTCTTCGGACTGCTCTCCCATTGGGTGGGACCAATTAATACCGCGGTATGTTTCATCATTGGATCCTTAAATAGGGAGAGACAATTATGTGTCTACAGAAGCCCCCACTTTGACTGAGGTTCAGGAAACCGATAGTCAAAGTATCAGTCGGGACGGAGAACGATTATAAACGATCTGCAGTTTAGAACTGATCTATATGTAGCCGGCCTCTGCAAAACAAAGTTAGTATGCAGAACAATAACTACAAGCAATCTAATTACCTGCATGAGAAGATGTTAGCAGATAGGTGCAAACAACTCACATAATAATGCACATAATGCTGCAAAAATACAAACTTAGACTCTCTAAGGACGCATGAGACGCTATGCAAGGATCAGGGTTATGCAAAGCTAAGGTATGAAACGTCGTGCAAGGTTAGGGTTATGCAAGGCTAAGGAAGATGAAATGTTATGCAATGTCAGGATTTTGCAAGGTCAGGAGGTTTGAAATACAATGCAAGGTCAGGATTTTGCAATGCTAGGAGATTTGGATAGGTAAAATGTTCAGGAAGAGATCGATAGATTTTCAAAAACTGTTTTGACAATGAATCGAGGTTCGCAAATGAGATCCGCAGATTACAACTATTTGGGAGTTTGATATGGAGTAACCACCACATATATAGGAAACCCCCACTTGGGTAAGCTTGTATTGAATTAGGCACTTCGAGCCTAGATCAGAATGTATTTGATCTGTACAGAGGATTCAAAGTTCTTCATTGGGGATTCTTCTTTGGGAAGTTGACATAGGCAAGTCAAATATCGCCAGAGAACATGGAATTGTCGGAGAGTCCTTCAGAGACAAGGAGAGTTTGAACTGAAAAATAAAAAGTTCAAATTTGTGACTCATATAGATGTAGGTGGGAAAAGGCTTTGACGTGGCTAGGTTCAAACTCGAGTCTATGTCGGGATCTAGAAAGAGTATGCTCCTGAATTCTAGAAAGTCAAATCATTAGACCTTATTTAATTTATTTTATTGAAGCGGTCGGACCTCGAGATCTGGATTCCTACGTATCCTTGTAGAATCAGATCGTTCGTTGTTCTGGATCTAATTGATTTTTTTGTGCCCTAACTTTTGCCTAGGCCACCTTTCGGGTTTTCAACCTAGCGGGCTTGGACATACCTTGAAAAAGGAGTTAGGGTTGATGTAAGGTTTAAGGCTTGAGGTTTTGATGAAGATTTAATTTGTTGGCCTAAAGTAGGTTCATGGATTTGGATTATATGGGTTAAGGTTTTGATAGATTGAAGTATTTAAATGAGGGGTAAAAAAAAATGTGTGCAAGCCCCCCGACTTGACTTTTTTTTTCTTTTTTCTTTTTGCTTTTGGCTTTTTTCTTTTTATCCTGTGCGTTTTCTTTTTCTTTTACTTGCTTTTTTTTCGCACTTTGAATTTTTTCCCTTTTTTTGTTTTGCCTGGCATTGATTTTTTTACTTTTTTTTTACGTGGTGAGGCTTCCACACAAGTTTTTATGTTTTAGGAAGGTTATTTGTGGAGCTTTGATTTGAAAGGATTATTTGGATAATGGAGATGATGGTTTAATGGAATTTATTTTGGATTATATTGAGGATGGCTTATGGATGATGGAAGGTGATGGAGGAAGAGGGAATAAAATCCTAATCCAAAGTATGTCCATTATTATTATTTTTTTTATTTTTTTTTTAATTTTTTTATTAATTAATCAAAGTCATTTAGGTGATTTAAGTTTCATCATTGAATTAGAAACATAAATAAAAATGATGGAAGGCCAATGAAAATGAATAGAAAATGCTAATAAATATTAAAGTCCTAAATGACATAGACTTGACAGGTAAGGAAATGAAGAAACTAGGGGAGGGACTCTCCGATTCAACATAGAAAACTAGCTTTAAACGACAAGCCTCAACATCATCTAAGCAATGCCCAAGGGGTTGCTATTGTTGCTGACTTTTGCTGCAGGCGGAACTGGTAGTCTACCATCTTCAACCATGTCCTGTAGGGCGTGTTTCAAAGTCCAATAGTATAATGTCACATGCCCATTTCCTTGGTGGTACTTGCAGTACGCATTAGGATTCCACTTCATGGATCTATTCTCAGGAGCATGGTATGGAGCAGGGCCGAGAGGCTGAAGTGCTCCCTTTGCATGAAGTCTAGTGAAAGCTTCTTCTAGAGACATGCCTAAAGGAGTGAATGTTCTTTGAGGCTTGTGATAACCTCTCTTTTCAGTAGTTAGGGCATTGACGTCGTTGCTTTTGGAGCTCGAAGGGTTGTTATTAATCTTCTTAAAAGAGTTGTTATTATTACCACTTATATTCTTAGAGGCTTGTACCTCAATTAGTAGACCAACTTTGTAGAGCTTCGTGAAAGACTCTATAGGTTGGAATTTAATATGTTCTCTGTACTTAGACTGCAGGGTTACGGATTGCCATTCGGACTTGGTCCTCTTCAGATGGCGTGTTAGTCATTTGTGCAGTCTTTTCCCTTTATCGGTTAAGGAATGTGATAAAATCTTCGTTGGAATTTTTTAGTTAATTCTAACTCACGAAGACCAATAGGAAGTCGAGTGTTATATATGTACTGTTTACAGAACTCTTCTTCGATGTAGTCCCAATATTCAGCTTTGCTTTATTCAGTGATCTAAACCACTTGGATGGATGTGCATCCAAGGTCAAGGGAAAGACATAAGCAAACAGGTCCAAGCTCGTGCCTTTGAGAGCCATAGAAATGGAGAAGGCTCTCAACTGATCGTCTGGGTCTTCGATCCCCTTGAATTTTGGGAGGTCAACCAATGCTACCTTTTTAGGAAGCTTTTCCCTCAGTTTAGGATCAATGATATCCTCGCCATGCCCTCGAGTGCAGGAATTGACTGGATCAATTGCTCGAGTTTTTTTAACCTCAAATCTGTCTTGGACTTGATAGGAGGTGGCGGTGTTGGAGTGTCATCCTGTTCTTCTTCCTCAGTTATTAGCTTTTCTCTCAGCGCCTTGATCTCTTTGTCTTGTCCCTCAAGACGAGAGTTCATCAGTTGGAGCTAAGCCATGATTGCATTGAGTTGTTCAGAAGTGTCTCCAATTTCAGATGATGATTCAGAAGTCTCGAACAATTTGTCTGAAAAAGTGAGAACTCGTTTGACGAGTCGGGGAGTAGGTTGACCTTGTTTCCTCTTTGTCGGATGTTCCCAAGTTATAATCTCACGACCTATCCTGAACATAAATCGAATGGACCTCGTAAGTTTTAAAAAATGAATTTCGAAATGAGAAATGGAAATGGGGAAAGGAAATGAGAAATGATTTTGAAATGGAGAACTAGAAATGGTTATGAATTTTGGAATAGTATGGGCTTGACCATCATGCCGACATGGGCCTAACCATATGCATATGTAGATATGGACCAGACTATACTGCACTGGACAGACTTTGAACTTACCGGTGAGCAAGCAGACTAGACTCAAAAGGATTGCCTGGACGATTGTCCCTATAGTGGCCCAGATAAATAGCCATGCATATGCAGAAACATATGTTATTCAAAAGAATAAAAAGAGAATGAATCGTATTTTACAAGTTTCACCCACTCATTAAAAATTAATTTTAAATCCTCCCCTAGTGAAGTTGCCAAATTGTAGGTGTGTTTTTATTCGCATATGCGGTGTGAACGCGTATTTTCCTACCTCATTGAAGGATTTTGATTGAATAACGTTTTCAAAGTCATCAACAAGTCTTTAAAGGAAAATTCATAAACCTAATTGGATATTGGAAATTGTATGGACATATTAGTGACTTATCCAATGTGGATTTTCCCTTATTGATGGTCATGAACCAATAATTGAGTTCGGGGGTGAGGATACGAACGTGATCAGGAATCATGTTCCCCCATTGCTGGCCTCTACTTAATATGATTCATAGCAAGTTTTATGAAATTAAATAACCAAATAATATTTTCAAGCACTCTAAAACATTTAAGTCTAGATTGGTTTATTAAACACACAAAAGACTATATTTTAGTGATATGTTATTTAACAATGATATTACTATGTTCCTAGCAGGTTGTCCCTAATATCTTATTAAAGCGTTAGAATATTTGATTAGGTCTTGATTAACAATAATATACAAGGTGGAAAATAGTTGTCAAGTGTAAAAAATAATATTCATGAAAAAAAAAAAAAAAAACAAGAAATGAAAATATTGCAGGGAGTTAGTTGTAATATATTTCCACTCGTTGGAATACATTAACAATCTACATCATGAATAGAAAATTATTATTTTTTTTTAAAAGTAAATAAAGGTTATTAATTTAATTGACCCTCGGAAATTACACCTTTATCTGGGTCGTTATTTGTATGGATCTTAGATCGCATATCTTGAATGAACCTTGAAAAAGATTTTGTTGTATTGCGACTTGCGTCCAACTTAAACAAAGTGCTTTATAGTGAAGTATGTTGTAGTGATGATTGGGGAGGTTTAGAAGGTAGGTTTTTAAGGATAATGATCATATAGCTTCCATTAATAAGGATTTGGTATTGTGGAGATGTGAAATTGTTAGATCAGGTTCGGGTAAGAATAGATGAGGAGGTGAAGCGTAGTAGCGTGTGTTTTTATGAGTATGGTGATGATGTTTTGATAGTATGAGGATTTACTGAATTTAAGAAAGGAAAAATTGATAGGAACAGTCCCAACTATGGGCGTTCCGCTATTTTCAGTCCCAACTTTTGATTAATCCTCATTGATCTCAACTTCAGGGTATGTTTTACAAAAATGGTTCCAGTTGACCGGTGACCTGTTTTACCTGTTAAATCATTTTTTTTACTTCCTCCTCCTCTTTCTATCTCCTGCCTCCTTAGCCTCCTCCTCTACCACCCCTCATTACTTCCCTCCGCTGCCACCCATCCTCTTCCCCTTTCCCTGCCACGGCTCGTCTTTCCTCTCCGGCATCCACCACCACCTCTGACCCACCCTAGCAGCAATCCCCTCATTCCGCCCCTTCTCTCCCGCCTCCACGACCAAACCAAATTTCCCCATCTCTAAACGCCATTCTCTCTCCGACCCCACCACCTCGCCCTCATCGTCGCTCTCTTTATCCTCACCTAGAGAATTTCATCAAGAGCTTTTTTTTTTCTTTTGATTAATTTTGTATTTATTATATCAACATTCAACTTGAATTAACAGTGTATGCTATTATGAATCAACTTCGGCTTTGTATTAACAATTACTAGTATGAGTTTATTACTTGTGTTTTTCACAGCTTCTTTAAATTATATCTATGTTGTTGATCTAGTTCATATGCAAATTGACAGATTGCTGCTATTGACGTGTGTAGTTCGAAGTTTCAACCATGTGTGCCCCAACTCGAGCATCCGTTTTTTCTATTATTTTTTGTTCATCTCGGATCATAACTCGAGATATGATATGAGTATCTGACATGGGAGATATTTATATTTTTGGTTGTGGCATTAGATGTCTAGGATGTCGGAGATCGCATTATGTATTTGCAAGAAATTGAAATTTGAAGATTGTTGCTTCAGAAGCTAATGAGTACTTCATCCTCGATGTTTCAAAAGTTAATGGCATATTTCAATACAAAAAACCTATGACTTCTAAACATGGTGCCCACTAAGGACATGTTGATCTTTGTTAAAACTGGCTTTTGCGGTGGTTGGAGGGGTGTTGGTGTTAAGGAGCCAGAAAGAAAAATGGGTGGTAATCATGGTGGGAAGGAGAGAGAAAAACAACAGGGGCCAGGTTAGGTGTGGTGCGCGGTGGTTTTACCTGCTGTAGCAGGTCATTAACCTGCTGGGACCACTTTTGTAAAACATACCCCAAAGTTGGGACCGCTGAGGATTAATCAAAAGTTGGGACTTAAATTGGCGGAACGCCCATAGTTGGGACTATTCTTATCAATTTTTCCTTTAAGAAAAGTGGCGGTCTATGATGGATGAATATGTTGATCGAGGGGGTTGATTTAGCATTAGACTTGGGCCTAAGGTGGATTTCAATGTTAGTGGGCTTAATATGAATTCATGGACTCAAATGGCTCTAATATGAATGCAAATGAATTGGGATTAGGTTGATTAGATTGAGATGTTTAGTTAATTGGATTTGGACTGAGCTTAGAATTTCGAAATTTATTTTTGAAAGGGACCCCTTGTTTTTGTCTTTTGTTGGAAAATATGATGGATGATCAAGGATAGATTAATTATTGAAAAGATTTTTTTTGTACGTGTTGGAGGATGATGATTATTAAATATTTTCGAAAAAAATAGAATAGAAGTGGGTATAGGATTGATTTTTTTAATGGGCTGGAATATGATAGGTAGATATGATAAGGAAGATTTAATGGATAGAAAAGATAAGATGGGATGAGATAGACATGCATGATAACTCTAACTCTATCATGATCACTTATCTAGATACACTTTTTAGGATCAAATCAACTTTAGGTGATATGTATGAAAAAGATCGATTTTATCTTGAATTAGGTGAGTTTTGTTTGAAGAAGATAACCCTAAAAGTGATCATGAACGAAAATACAGGGTGTATTGGTCATGCAAAGCCTTTCCCAACTTCTCCGTGGTTTGTTTTCGTAGGTTGATTTTCCCTCATATCCACCCTAATTAGTTGATGTATTGGTCGTTTTCCAATGATTTCTAGCCTAATTCGAGGGAAGATACGAGGGAAAGCAAGTTGAACATAACAAACAAGCAATCGATAATGCCATATAGGCAAGAATAGTATGCAGTTCCAACCTAAAGTTAAGATCTATGTTTGATCTTTGGTTAGGCTTTGGTTAAGGCTTGAAAGGGTCCATGACTAAGAGATTGATCACACGCTTCGTACCTCTACTTAAAAAGGTGGCTACGTGTAAGGCGCACTCCACTTTCAAGTCAAGAACAAGAGAATAATACCATGGTTGGGTAGGTTTAACACTATACAAGAGAGGGACAAAGCACAAACCCCCACGGGGGTGGCCTCATGCATAGAACATGCAACAATACGGCAAAAACGATTTTCCTTATAGTGGCCCAGATAAATAGCCAAGCATATGCAAAACCGTAATGCTATTTAAAAGCATAAAACAAGTATGAATCGTAGTTTTTGAGTTTCACCCATTCCTTTAAAATAAAATTTAAAATCCTCCCCAGTGGAATCACCAAATTCTAGGTGTGTTTTTATTGCTTACGCGATATGAGCGCGTATTTGACTACCTCAATGTAAGGGTTTTATTGAAAAATGTTTTGAATTGAAGAAGTCGCCCCAACAAGTCTTTAAAGGAAGACTCAAACCTAATTGAATATTGGAAAATCGTACAGACAACTTAGGGACTTATCCAAGGTAGATTTCTTCGTCATGACACTATGCATGGTCAATGAACCAAAGATTGAGTTCGAGGGTGAGGGTACGAATATGATCAGGAATCAAATTCGTCCATTGTTGGCCTCTACTTAATATCGATTCATGTCAAGATTTATGCAATTACATAACCAAGCAATATGTTAATAATCTTAAAATTAATCTATGATGGTTCATTAAACACATAAAAGACTAGTTTTTAGTGATTTACATGTTATTATGGTATCAACTTACTCGTAACCTAATTTCCAAATTATCTGAATTTAGCATTGGAATATATTTAGGTCTTTGATTAACATTAAGAAACATGTAAGTTGATTAAAGCATTAAACCATACAACATGCATATGAATTTGAATAATATTGAAAATAAAATAAGAAAAATAATAGGGATTAGAATATACAAAATAGCGTTATTTCCTTCAAGATCTACATTATGACAAGTAAATTTTTAGTACAAAAGGAATTAAATTGGAATTAACCCTCAAGAATAATACATTTATCTCGTGGGTCTTGTCTAACAGTTTGCAGAAGGAGCAATGTTTAAGCTTTAATGCAGTTTGAATGTAAATATGAAGTGTTTGATTGTATTTGAATGTAATACGAATGTGTTTGATTGTGTTTAGTTATATGTAAGCAAAATATTGAAGTGTATTAAGAGGTATTAAATCATAGGAAAGTATAGTTAAAACGTTCGGAGAAACGTAGCTATTTATAGACAAAGGAAATCGAAAACGACGCGGAGCGGATAAACCAAAATCGTGCTTTAGGTGCACGGCTCGTGCGCTCCGCGCATGGCAATGCATGGCGTTCCGCATTTTTGGAATTTGTGTATGGCATCGACGTTGCGCACACAATACATTGCGTCGGACGCAACTTAAATCTTGTCGGTTTTTTATCGTTTTAAGATTCTTTTTATCTTTGGTGAAACTTATCCTTTGAAATTCGAAATCAGCTATCTTTAGGAATAAGAATCTGATTTTCGAAATATCCTTTGAAAAAATAATTATTGGAAATAATTAATATTAAAATATTAAAATATAATGAATTATCAGGAATAATTAATTGGGCCTTTAAAATTGGGCTTGGATTTAACAAATGGACTTTATATATTTGATTGCTTTTCCTTTGGACCGGATCGGACCAATTAGGACGACTGTATGTTTTATAACTGGGTACTCAATGAGGAGACATGATTTTGTGTCTACAATAATCATCATTATAGAATCACGCCAAAACATATTACACAGCATACCTGAGCTATCCACTTTCACCTTATTAAAAACTTCATCCTTTTCAGCAGCCCTTTGGCTAAGCTTATCAATGACAACTTGTGCATCATCTCCCTCAATTGTCTTCATCTTAAGTCTATCCAAAAAGTTATAGTGGTCACGAGAAATGTGACCAAGGGCCTCTGGACCACCATACTGGTGACATACATAACGATATTGCACTGTAGGTCACATTGATGCTTATGTTGTCAGAAATGTAACACTCCAAAACTTTAGTCTAAAATCTTTATAAAACATGCACTTTTCACTTGAGTTATTTGACCTAACCTTTAGGATGTAATCGGCGCATCTATTTAAAAATAAATAAATTCAATGCTATTTAATAAAATAAAATTAAACTCACAATCCAAGTTATCAAATCAAACCAATCTAAATTGTCTAACTAAAACCAATTTAAAGATTAAACAAATCCCAAATAAGAAAACTAAAACTATTTATTAAACTAGGTGATCTTAAAGTTATATTTGCGGTCACATGCACTATTTAAATGGTAAAGAACAAAAGAAAACAAATAAACCAAAACTAGGGAAAGTAAACTAATTCCAACTCCATCCCGTAAAATAATAATAGTTTAGTTTCAAAATTAACTTATACAAAATAATTCATACAAGTATACAATACTCATAACCAATTTAAATTTCTCAAATTTATATGATTTGCACAACAACAATATAATTATTAGAGGGAAATTGAAAGTTCGTAGGCTAGGACTAATTCCAATAACCACCTACTTCAACATGGGTTGTCAACCAAATAAATTAAGATAAACTCCCACTCGAGGACAGCAATGCCCTCATTGCGCCTGAAGACTCCACATATCCACATATACAATCGAACTAGGCGACTAATCTTGGACTAATTATCACTAGTAGAATAAATGCTTATTGCTGCGGTCTTTAAGTGGACTATTGCGGCGGTTTTGACCGCGCAGCAATTAACGGCGCAGCAATAGGTAAGTAATCTGTTGCTGCGGTTTAAAACCGCAGGAATATTAACACATATTGTTGCGGTTTTGAGAAAAAACCGCAGCAATATTTCCTGTTTATTATTATTTAAAACAAACATATTGCTGCTGTTTCTGAGACAAACAGCAGCAATATGGATATTTTTATTATAAAAATGAGATATATTGCTGCGGTTTCTCTGACAAACCGCAGCAATATCCTTTTTTTATAATAAAAAATATATAATATTGCTGCGGTTTCTCTCGACAAACCGCAAAGAATATCCTTTTTTATAATAAAAAAATATATATATTGCTGCGGTTTGTCAGAGAAACCGCAGCAATATTTATATTTTTTATTATAAAAAAGAGGAATATTGCTGCGATTTTCCAGAGAAACCGCAAAGCAATATACCTCTTTTTTTAAAAAAATAATTTATATTATGCGATAATTATGCAGCAAGCGTAATGCGGCAAAGCGAGGATGCAACAAATTTCGCATAAATTTCGAATGAGCTCCGTTTGTAAATTGGATAAACCCATAATTGGGAATTAACCTGTACAATATTATATGCAACAACCATCCATCATCCACAATTCATCATCCAAAATTCATCCCAACATCCATCCATCTTCCACAAATCATCCAACAAACAACACCTAATCCACAAATTCATCCAACATCCAACTTCCACGCACAATCCAAATTCCAAGTTTAACAATAGAAATATATAAGATTCAATAAAACATAGATATCATATGATCCAACATATATATTTATATATCATGAAATCCAATAAATTAAGTCAATACGAGTTAGCTTTCAATAGTTATATATATAAACTAACCTAACCTATGCAATGCAATTATCAATAAAGTATCTTGCCCACTTATTTTTCACCTCATTGATTTGATCTTCAGTATAAGGATCGCGGGTAAAGGTAGTACAAGCAACCTGAAAATAATTCACCAAAGTTAGCTTTCAATAGTTATATATATAAAATATGAAATGAATAATAAATGAACAAAAAACTTACTTCATCGAAATCCTCCGAAATAGAATATAAAATGAGTACGTCAAAAATGTTGCGCATGACAAAATAACCGCACTCCGTGCCTCCTTGTTGTTGTGGGCACTTTAACGAAAGTTTTAAGAAAATGAGTAAATTTATCGTATAATGAGAATGACATAACATATGCTTTTAATTGAATAAAATAAGTCTATTATACCTTAACACATTTCCAACTAAGCTTGTTGTGACGAACTTCGTTGCAGCTCATCCGAAACCTCCTAAAAGCACTACATAAAACAAAATCAAATGATCAGTTACACTTTATTTGCTTTATATTATAATTTAAATTCATTTAAAATATATCAAAGCGATCAACTTACGCTATCATAGGAGGTCTAATCTTTAACTTCCGCTCCTTGTGATAGTTAGCGGAATCAAAGACGTAAATAATCCCGAGCATGGGACGTATGACCAGGAGCATCCAATGACGGCTATTGCAAGATTGAATAATAATAATTACTTAAAAAATTCACATGTCATGCAAAAATCAATATTTACTATTAAGATAGAATATTACTCTTGAAAGATTGGCGCGAAGATGATACCAGCACCAGCAACGACGGATCCAGTCAAAGCACACTCAATGTAAGTCGTTAGATTCTCCAAAGAATGCACATCCGCGGTACTCTCCGGGCACATCCAACAAACTCGAACAGCATCCCCAAATCCATCCAAGTCAGACTATGTTGCCCTAAAAAAAATAGATAAACATAAATTTTATGTGGAAAATACAACTATCATACAATGAAATGTAAAAAAAAATCATAACTTTGATTATTGTTACCTCATGTACACTTGGATAATAGAAATATTAAGCATCTCCCCTTTCAAGAACTGAGCAATATCATCCTTGGTCAGATAAGCGGTGGCATCTTCTGTATAATGGAATAATGAGCTCGGCAAGGTTACACCAACGGTATCATCGTCGCTACGGCAAGGGCAAGCGTATCTCGCTAACTCCTTACGGTCTTCGGTGAGTGATTCCAAGAACGATACATCATCAACTACTTGGACTATAACGAGTAGCCGAACCCTGCTGAAAGCCGCTTGGCTAGGACATCTAACGACCTCCCCCGAAATCCCCTTTTGTTTTTTAGGTGTCGGTGTAACCTAATAATAATTTTTGAGAACGCGCATAAGATTATGTAATTTTTACATTTAATCCTATTATTTGAACAAAAATGGATAAAATTTGAACATTTACCTCATCACCTAATATTTGCACTAAATTTTTTGGCCATTGCACCCACGTACCCAAAGCAGTTTCCGTAGTGTCGATTTCATATGCGGGGACGGGGACGAGTAGTGGCAAATGACCATACTTCTCTACAAAACGATGAATTTTCACTCGAAGGTGATCATTCATCATTCTAGACCCATGAACTGTAGTGGTCTCATCAAAAGCATAAGAATGTGCATCTGCCACTAGACAAGTCTTTCCACTAGTTGGATCTATCAAATACAATCGACAGGGAGTCTCGTCCTAACAATAACATAAAGTTCTAAATATATAAGATAATTATTTGTATAAAGCACATGTATATATGATAATTATTTGTATAAAGCACATGTATATATGATATTTATTTGTATAAAGCACATGTATATATGATCCTTATTTGTATAAAGCACATGTATATATGATAAATATATGTACCTTCGAATGAGGAGAATGAGTGTCTCCAAATCCAGATAGTGGAGTACGTATGAGTGGGGCTGTGAAGTAGATGGCCCAAGCAGATGGTGAAGCGGTGATGGAACAACCGGTGAAGCGGTGATAGAACAAATGGAGGAAAAGGTAGCCGAGTAGGCTGAAAAGTAGTTGGACCGGTAAGATGCTTTGAAGCGGGTGATGGAACAAATGAAGGAAAAGGTAGCCGAGTGGTGGGTGCAAACTGCCCGGAAGATGTTGAAGCGAGGTAATGGAACAAATGGCGGAAAAGGTAGCTGAGTGGGCTGAAAAGCAGCTGGCCCAGTAGATGGTGAAGCAGCTGATGGAACAAATGGTGCAACAAATGGTGGAGTAGGTAGCTGAGTGGGCTGTGAAAGCGCCACATTCTGTATATATGTGGCAATGTCAGTTCTCCACCTTTCAGCCATTTTCTGCATGAATGCTTCCTCTTGTTCCTGACTCGAGCTCCAATAGTTCCTAGGAAGTGGAAGACCAAAAGCCTTCCTATAGCCAACATTGTAGCCTCCAAAACCATAACAACGACCCGATTGATCTGGCTTCTCTCCAAGAGCCATAAACAGGGCGTCTTTGTTATGTACAGGAGTGAACTCACCCTTGGCTTGCTTCTCCTTGTACTCCAACTACCAAAAAACAAGTTCCAAATAACAAAAATGTATTTAATAAATAAAAAACGTATATATGTCAAACTAAAAGTTATATATAGTGATATACATACGTATTTGTCACCGCAATCTTTGTTTCCTCACTGGAATAAATCGTTGTTTGGTGACCTGGATCCTTCCTATGCATCGCGCACCACCAGTCATCACCCCGAGTAACATGAGAGGACACCGAGGAGGATGGTGTACTAGATGACGATCCTGCAGAATCAAAACTAGGTGGAGAAAAGTTCTCCTGCTTCCACAACTCTCTAGCATCCCCATAGTTCCTTTGCCCTAAGTGGTGATGATGTGTATTCTTTTTTGCACTCTCGAGCGCCTTTTCTCGCTTTTTCTGCAATAAAAAACACATTAAGTTAGTAGAATATAATTTAATTTAATAAAACACATTAAGTTATTAGAATATAATTTAACTTACTACAGCCTCATCTGACGTCATAGCCTCCTTGAAGGTAAGCCAATCCTCCATCTTGATGTGCTTGTATACATCTGGCGGAGTATCACCTAGCTTCTCCTTCTTTGATCTGACTCTGGTCATTGTGATCCAACCAGATACCAATTTGCTCTTGAAATCCCTCCATCTTGAGTTCACAGCAGTCAAGTAATGCCTCTTATAGCTTATCTCGTCCGGAAGGTGAAACATATTATGTTTTCCATCATAAACAAATAAATAAGCACGTTAGATCAACAATAGAACTAGGGGTGTAAATGATGCGAGTCGAGTTCGAGTTTAGCCAAACTTGACTCGAACTCGTGAGCCATTAGCCGAGCTTGACTCGACTCGTAAACTCACGAGCTCGAAATTATGAAACTCGAATTGAGCTCGAAACCAGAACTCGTGCTCCCTTCATTATATTCATCTTAGAATTAGAAAAATATTTCACAAATAAAAATTAAACATGAATGATTGCATCGGTTGGTTTTCTTATATTCTAGAATTTGTTCTCTTAGAATTAGGAAATATAAAAGAATTGAATTTGGGGAAATAAACAGAATACTCGACAGTTCAAAGATTGGAGATGCCAATTCGGACGCCGGAAAAACTCCGAGAAAGAAGAACTCCGACGAGGCAAAGCAGCAACGACATCGATTCACATGTGGCAGCGGCGTTCCAGTAAACCACAAGAGAGAGAGAGATAGAGAGAGAGACTCGTTCGACAATTCTAGAACTAGAGACTGAGAGGGGTTTTTTTTCGAGTGGAAAGATAAATGATAAATGAAAGGCTGGATTTGCTTTTGGGTAATATACTAGTACCTCTTGAAAACTTTTTGAGATTTACATTTCACACTTTTTGTTTTTCTATTTGATTTAATTATATATTTGTGGATTATTTTTCTCAAATAGTTTGATAATAATATATTTAAAAATAAAATATTACATATAATTTTTTTTCGAGTTTCTCGCGAGCTTTTCGAGTCGAGTATCGAGCTACTCAACTCGGCTCGTTAGCTATCGAGTCGAGCCTACTCGAGTCGAGCGTTGATCGAGTTGATATTGACTAGCTTGCGAATTATCTCATCTCATTTATGCCCCTAATCCACACGATGAACACGCGGTCACAGGGTTGCTCTGATACCATTTGTAGCACCCGACCTATATAAAGTCGAGTTTATCATCACCATACGCATCCAGGGCCAGCAAATGGCCTCAATAACCAACACAAGTTCTTCCGACGCATTTTTTCCCCACTTTTGCGCACCGTTAGAAATTTCTCAGGAGTTCACCCATCCCTAGACTACTCCCAGCCAATCACACGCTTAACTTTGGAGAAATAGGTTCCTGAAAATAAAGATGCATCTTGTTAGAATGAGTAGCATGCTAGATCCCTTAAGCACAATCATGAGGTTATTACAACAATAATCACTTTCGCATTGCCATCCCCAATGGCCCTCTCAGAACGGTGATACTGCTGCCGCTCACGCCAAGTAAGCTCATGATTGTGCACAAGCACATGAGCTATCACTTCATACATTCCTCCATCATTCAGCTTCACCCTCATCATTGCATTACACTCTATCTTTGTAACAATGACCCTCAAGTGCTTCCACTAAGCACTTCCTCTTATCGCTATCCTCATCAACAACAACATCAGGAATAGAAACAAATTCACTTTTATCACCCGATTTTCCATGACAAGAACAAATAAAATACTTCTCCTTTTCTAAGTACACATTATCTTCAACCCTCCCAACCCCGGATGTATATTTCCTAATGCTAATCCCAAGTTCCTGGAATGCAGGCGATACAATTCATCCATTTCCTCAATTGATTTCCTTTGCACACCAATAAGACTATCACTAATATCAAGATCATCATCAACATTATTTCATACCACACATACATCATAACACAAAAGACGTCATTATAGCTTATTAAGTGAACAGTTTAGGCAATTAAGGCACTAACATGCCAATTATATAATGGACTATTTGAAAATAAAAATAACATACAACCACTCCAATTAGGACAAATAATAAATAATAACAATCAAATAATAAATAATAACAATTAAATAATATATTATGATAAGCAACAGGAATAAAAAAAATAACAAACACTACTAGAAAATCAATACATAAATAAAACAACAAAAGAATTCAATCACTAGTGCATTCTTTAACAATTGGATCAACTGGTTGTAGTTTATTATGTGCATTTGAATCAATTGATTGTACTTCATCATGCGTTGCATCCTCCAATAAAAGTTGTTAAAAACCTTCATACATTGAATAATCCATTCTACAAACAAGAACAAACAGAAAATTCAAAGAATTGAACAAAATGTATTTAAATTTATGAATTCTACGAAATTCTAGCTCAGAATTCGAAATCCACAAACAATATGATTGCTAATTCGAAATTCTAACTCATAGTTCAAAAGATTGCTGATTTTGTAGAGAGATTAATAATTTCACAATACGATTCGAATGAATTGCAATCAATAATTGCAAATTGAACAAGAACAAAATGTATACAAATTTGAACAAAATGTATTCCAAACTATGAATAAATTACCAAGCTGGAAATGGTACCACAAAATCCCAAAACAGAGAATTTGAAATATGAGAATTCCAAATTATGTGCATATTAGATTTACGAAGAAATTATGTGCAGAAAGTACGATATTTTGGAACAATTGATTCCTGATTTTGTGCATGGAGAATTGACTGCGGAAAAACGAACAAAATCAATGTGTTGTTTTTTGTTTTCTGTAGAGAGTGAATTTCGAGAATTCAGTTTGAAGCAACGACAGAATGAATGCGTTTGATATGGGTTGCTGAATTTCAAGGAATATATAGGCTGATGTGGCAGGTAATTCAAGAGAATTGAATGTGACCTGTTGGGGAAGAAATCAGTTGGGCTTGGGCTACCTAATTGAATTTTAATGATATAATTAGGCAGTCTAGCCTAATAATTTTTATAATTGAATTTATTCAACAAGAAAATCAGATTTTTATTTTTCTTGTTTATGCATAATCATTATTAAACATAAAAAACTAACAAATTCAACCGAATTATTGAATAAAATGTGAAAAATTTGTGAACAAATAACAAATAATTTTTCTTTAAAAAATCAGACCTTATTTCTTAAAATAAAAAATTCAAGCATAATTATTATTTAGAACTAATTTTTAAACTTTTCCAATCCATTAATATCATTATATTAATCATGAAAATTAATCCATATTCAATTTCTCCCCTAATGGAATTAAAATAATAAAACTGCATATAATCATGATCATAAAACATTATGCAAGAGGCTAAAATTAATACCACTTTAAGAATATATAGATGCAAATAGTAGAACTTTAAGAAATTATTTCTTAACATCTATCACAAGATCACATGCATAACAATAATGTGACTCATAATAATAGGTTTAAGAGTTACAACCTTTGAAACATTATTTCCACAAGTATATATGCTTTTTATTTGAGATCAAAGAACTCAACGTGTTGCTCCTCTGCTTGGTCCACAAGCGCCAATTAAAAACCCCGAGTTTGCTAAAATGGAAGACGAGGAAGATATTGCTCTCTTGCTTTGATTAGGAGGGGCATTGATTGTAATATTTTAGGGTTTTATGTTGCTTTTTTGTGTCAAGCACACTATATTAATTGATCTCCTAAAACCCTAATATTGTAACCTTTATAATAGGGGAGTTATTAGGTTAAACAATAGAACAAAACCCTTCCCTAATACTGTCCTTGGTTGGCCACAATTGGCCTATTATGGGCCTACATTATTTTTCAATTAACTGCTTAATATTGTGAACTCATAGGATTAGATTAGTTTACTTGTAGGCCCAATCTAATTGTAACCTAATATCATAATTATTCTTTAGCAAGTAATTATGAATTACTAAAATAACATAATCATTATCTCCATTATATTTCCTATTAATATTTAGTAATTGTCGGAAATGTCTTGAGATACAATTCCTTCATAAATGCTCAACAAGACGATCGGGAGTAGCAAATTTAGGAAGGCATAACAAAAATACAAGGTTTAGCAAATTGTGCATATGAATCAGAATCCTGGATCACGATACAATAGAAAATTGATCCAAGAATTCCTAAAATAGCACTCTAATCCAACTAGGAAGTAGGAACTACATTCATCAACATGAAAGATATTATTATATTGTCTTGTGATTGAAGTTATTTGCTTTAAAACATTTTCCCAATACCATCCTGGCGGGGTACAGACTCGTTGAGTTGCATTTGCTTCCAATTTCCAACCATCGTTACCAACTCGTCAGCCTTGTCAAAGAGACCGAGTAGGCCTCCTGTATGTATAAACAGGATCCTTCTGCCTTCCCACTTCTCAGGATTTTCAGTCATATCCTTCATAAACCCAAAAGCAGCTTTTCCACTGTAAAGTAAAAAAAGAAAACATAATATTGGAGAAAGATATAGTTTCTTAACTTTACTAGATGCACCATAGTAAATAACTCTTGGGGGTTAAAAAAGTTATAGGGGCTAAACTCTATGTTTCCCAGATGGGTATCCATTGTGATGCAGGAGCAACTAGCTCCATTAACCTAAATGCTAATCTTCTTGTAAAGGACAATACTAATGCTCTAGAAGTTCAGTTTTTAGGTTTAATTAGCACTAAGAATCATAGAGTGTTAGTTAAACAACGTTAGTTACTTAACCGGTTTTTAGAACCAGTGTAACGTTTTTGTTAAGGCTTTCTTCTGAATTTTTGTAAGGTGCTTAGTCACATATGTGCTTAAGATAGTTGCTTACTAAGCATGAGCCAGTTGCTTGCCAAGGAGCCACTTAAATGCTTTCCTAAGCTTGAAGAAAAAGGAATAGTCAACATAGGTTGTTCGCCAGCGTGAGAAGAGGCGTAAGAAAGAAAGGAGTGGGCAGCAACCAATTCTCCACATTTGGGATGTGTGACCTATGGTTAGAAAGAGCTTCAAGTGTAGGAAACTCTCTCATTGGTTTCCTGGATGTTTGTAAACAAAAAAAAAAAAAAAAAAAAAAAAAAAGCTTCAAGTGCCAATCATGAGATATTTGCAGAAAGATGGAGAAAGGTCCTCTAAAACCGAATTTCAACAGCTCTTTCAACTTTTAGCTTATTTTAACCATATTTCTAGATCTTTGTTTGTTGTGATCTTTTGACATGTTGTAATATAAGTAGTTAGGTGCTAGCTTGTAAAGTTTCAGACTTGATTAATGAAAAACCAGAGAGTTCTCTCTATTTGAAAACAAGTGCGTTTTCAGTCCAAAATCAAGTTTGGTTTTGTATCCTTAAAATCTTTGTTGTTTTCTTGTCATCCACTGAGGTGGAAGCTAAGCTCGTGAATTAGGTTGTAAAACAAGTTGTTTCACCTTATTTGAGCGTTAAGTGGTGGTTGCTTGGGTTGTTAAAGTGGTGGTTGTTTGTCTTAGACAAACCGGGTGTGTTCTCTGGTTCTTTAAATCGTTTCTTATTCTCTCTAATCTAATGCTCTCATGTGCTTAATATTTATGTACCATTTGGTATCAGAGCTGTAGGTTCATTGAGAGCGTCTTAAATAACTCCTATGCCTAAACACATAGCTACAAAAACGCAAACCGAAAACCTTCAAACTTCTAAATTTCCAACTTTTGGTGAGTTTTGTGTTGTTTCTTTGAGATGGAGAAAGGACAAGGCACAAACTTTAGAAGAAACATAACTTTAGAAGAAGCTAGTTTGGTTGGAGTGGAGAACAAAGTACAACAACTCACGGATTAGATTAGAGATGTTCTAACTCATTTAAGAGATCTTCAAGTGGGGGGGAAGGCATGGAACCCCAATGAGGGAGGATGAAGAAGATGTAGGAGGCTATGATACTAGTGGGGAGGAGTTTGAACGTGCATTTGAAAGGAGGAGAACACCTAGGCCTAAAATTGAATTCAAATATCTCAAGCTAAATGTTCCAGAATTCAATGGTAACCTTAATCCAGATTCATTTTTGTAGTGGGTTACAAGGTGTATCAGGATTTTTGAATTGAAAGGCTATGATGATGAGAAATCTTTCAAGGTGGCACAGTAGTGAAACTTAAGGGGTATGCTTCTCTATGGTGGGAGAATGTAGTTCTCCTTAGAAACCGAAAAAGAAAGAGTAAGCTGTGTAGTTGGGAGAAGCTTAAAAAGCTTGTGATGGATAGATTTTTTCCATCTACATATACCCTTGATCTTTATAACTAACTTTCATCTTTAGAACAAGGTTATGAGAATGTTGAAACCTATATACATGAGTTCGAAAAGCTCATGATAAAGCTAGCTGTCCAAGAACGTGAAGAGCAAACAATGGCTCGTTTCATTGGTGGCCTTGATAAGAGCATTTCAAGGAAATTGGAGCTGCAACTATACACTACTTTGGATGAGCTCTTCAAATCAGCTCTCAAAGTGGAGAAACACCATGCTGAAAGAAGAAGGGTGTGCAAAAGGGCGGGAATTCCTACACTCCTAAAGGAGGTCCTATCTACTTCAAAACCAACTCTCCTTACACTCCAAAAGGGGATACAAGCAAGGTGGTGGACAAGGGGGAAGAAAGTGGCAAATTCAAGTGACAAATCAAACTTAAAGTGTTTCAAGTGCCATGGCTATGGTCACTATCAAGCTGAATGTCCAAATAAGAGGGTAATGACTCTTATTGACATTGAATCCATTGAAGCATCCATTCAAAGCCAAGAAAATGCAGAGATGCCGGATGCTAAACAAGAAGAAAATGACGAGGAAGAGGAGGAGATTGTTGAACCAGTTGAAGGGGAGCATCTTTCTCTCGTTTTGAGAAGGGTTATTCACACAAAAGAAGCAATGGAGGAGGTTCCTAGCCAAAGGGACCAGATTTTTCAAACAAAATGCCTTGTTAAGGGGCGGCTTTGTTCCATGATCATTGATGGAGGTAGCTGCACAAACGTGGCGTCTACAACCATGGTGGAGAAGCTTAACCATCCAACCTTCAATCATCCAAAACCATATAAGCTTTAGTGGCTTAATAATGGCAACAATGTTGAGGTAACTAAACAAGCTTTAATTAGCTTTTTTTTCGATGATTCTTACAAAGATGAATTGTTGTGTGATGTTTTGTCTATGGATGCATGTCACATGTTATTAGGAAGGCCTTGGCAATATGATAAAGAAACTATTCATAATGGAAAGACTAACACTTATTCCTCTATGCATAATTCTAAAAGCATTGTTCTTAAACCATCTAAACCAAACACAAACACTAACACCACAAAAAAGCCGAACTTACCTCTAAACAACAAACCGGCACCAAAAAGACCTTAATCCTTTCTAAGCCACAAATTGAAAAGGCTATTGAAAAGGGGAAGGTTATGTATTTGTTGTTGTTCTTGGATGAAAATGAACTAGTTGTAACTGAAATTCATGAGAGGGTGAAACCCTTAGTGAAGGAGTTTAGGGACGTTTTCCCTAATGATTTGTCGAACGGTTTACCACCTCTTAGGGGGATTGAACACCAAATTGACCTCATTCTTGGAGCCCCATTACCAAACAAACCAGCTTATAGATGTAATCTTGAAGAAGCTAAACAGTTACAAAAGCAAGTGAGTGAACTTTTAGCTAAGAGATTTGTGAAGGAAAGTTTAAGTCCATGTGTTGTACCGATCTTTTAGTGCCAAAAAAGGATGGAACTATGAGGATGTGTGTGGATTGTAGAGCCATTAACAATATTACAGTTAAGTATAGGTATCCTATTCCTAGACTTGGCGATTTGTTAGATGAACTACATAGTTCCAAAATCTAGTCTAAAACTGATTTAAGGAGTGGTTATCACCAAATTAGAATTAAAGAAGGTGATGAATGAAAACAACTTTTAAAACCAACAGAGGCTTGTTTGAATGGCGTGTGAAGCCCTTTGGTTTAGCTAACGCTCCTAGCACATTCACAAGGCTTATGCACGAGGCATTGAGGCCCTTATTGGACTATTTGTTGTAGTATATTTTGATAATATTCTTGTGTATAGTAAAGATGAACATGAACATTTGCAACATTTGAGAATGGTTTTTCTCAACTAGAGAGCTAAGAAGCTATATGCTAAGATGGAGAAGTGTGAGTTTTTCACTCCTAATGTTTCGTTTTTGGGGTTCATCATCTCCAAAGATGGAATAGCTATGGATGAAGCCAAGGTAGAAGCAATCAAATCATGGCCTACACCTAAGAATGTCACGGAGGTGAGAAGCTTTCATGGTTTAGCTTCACTTTACAAAGGATTTATCAAGGATTTTAGCACTTTGTTAGCTCCATTAACAGAGTGCATCAAGAAGGGATCCTTTATTTGGACACCAGCAGCCAAGGAGCTTTTGAAGCTCTCAAAAACAAGCTAAGTGAAGCACCAATCCTAGCCATTCCAGATTTCAATTAAGTGTTCGAGGTTAAATGTGATGCAAGTGGAGCTGGAATTGGAGCGGTTCTTACTCAAAGTGGGCGTCCCATTGCCTATTTTAGTGAGAAAATAAACCATTCAATGCTCAACTATAACACTTATGACAAGGAGTTTTATGCCATGGTTCGAGCTTTGGAGCATTGGACTCATTACTTGAGGCCGCCTCAATTCGTGTTACATTCGAATCACCAAGCCTTCTTAAAATACATCAATGACCAACACAAGCTCAATCCAAGACATGCTAAATGGGTTGAATTTCACCAATCTTTTAATTTTGTTTTAAAATATAAAACTGGAGTTTCTAACACTGTTGCATATGCATTATCAAGGCAATAAATTTGAGGTTTTAACTTTCTAACTTTTTAAGTTTTAAACATTTTTTTAACGGTTTTCTTCACCAGGTACCCTTGTGGTTTTGAAAAATTCATGAGGTAAACCTGTTTTTTTTAAAATGCACTAGGTACCCCTATGGTTTGGTAAAAACTCCCAAAATTCCCCTGCCGTTAAGTTTCTGTCAACTTCGTTGGGTTTCAGTCCAAATCATTCATATTAACCCAAATTAACTCTAACCAACCCTATCCCTAATTACTTTAAGCCTCCACCCACCACCGACCCACCTCCCCAGCCCCCTCCCCCCAAACCACCCACCCACCTCCTCGGCTCCTCTCACCCTCCTCAAAACCTCACCCCCACTCATCCACCACCTCACCTCCTCTCACCCTCCTGCCGCACCGCATCGCCACCACCTGCCGCCGCCCAGACACCAGACCACGACCAACGAGCATTGGCGACAATAGAACACCACTCATCCACCACCTTACCTCCTCTCACCCTCCCCAATCAATATTTGAAATCAACTTCGAAATCAATTTTCGAAATCAATTTTCGAAATTATTTTCGAAATCAGTTTTCGAAATCAGTTTTCGAAATCAGCTTTCAAAATCATTTTCGAAAACAAGGATATCAATGGCGGAGGAGGAGAGAGAAATTGAGATCTCTAAGAACAACAACTTTTGAGCATTGTAGTCCAGGTAATCAGCAGCACTATATGCTCAACAAAGGCCATCGACTGGGGTGAGGTATATTTGTTGATTTAGTTGCGGGTGATTCCACGGCCAAAGAACGGGCAACGACGAGGTTTCATGATTTGGTAGGGGTTATGCAGATGTTGATGTAGTTAGCAGGGGACTGTGGAATCAGGAGCGGAGGAGAGAGAATAATTAGGCGGCTGGTGTGGTGGGTAAGGCTTGGTGTGTGACGTCCGCATTAGGGGGTGGTAGGAGATCTGAGGTGGGACGGTGGTGTAATGAGGTTGGCTGGTGGTGCGAGATTGAAGACAGAGTAACAGAGGTGGATGCGAGGATGTGAGATCAAAGAGAGAGGTGGTTGTGCACAGGTAGTGGGTGGGGGGACACGGAGGGGGAAGGGTGGAAGGAGGTGGAGTGGTGGGGGGAATTTCGACGGGGGGTGGGGGAGGGGGTTCTTTGTGGTGGGGGAGGGTTAGGGTTAGGGTCTAGGGTTAGGGTTTAAGGGTTTAGGGTTATGGGTTAACAATGGCAAAATGGTAAATAAAACTAACGGAAACTTGACACCGTTAGTAATTAGGGGCATTTCATGCATTTTATTTAAATAGTAAGGGTACCTAGTGCATTTTTTTAAAAATAGGGGTACCTCATGAATTATTCAAAACCACAGGGGTACCTAGTGAAAAAACCGTTTTTTTTAACCTTTAAACTTTTTTTTAAAAAAAAGGAACTCAAGTCCGCCTGTCCGGACCGAAAAATTCCGGGTTTGGACCGGACCGGACCGAAAACTCGGAATCCCAAATTTTCATGGATTGAGGACCGGACCGGAATTTTCCGATCCGGTCCATTCTATTCCGATCCGGTCCGGTTCCGGTCCGAATTCCAGTCCCCGGTCCAAAAGTGCACACCCCTAACTACGGCTCATCCTCAAACAGATGGCCAAGCAAAAGTGACAAATAGGATTATAGGACCTTAACAATCTTGTTAAAGACATTGCTAAACAAGTCTCAAAGAGATTGGGACCTAAAGCTAGCTCATGCTGAGTTTCCTTACAATAGGTCTCCAACTTATGCAACAAAACACTCACCATTTGAGGTAAACTATGGGATTAATCCTTTAAGTCCTATTGATTTACTTCCATTTCCTATTGACGTGCATAGTAGTAAGAAGCAGGAAGCTGAAGTGAAGGCCAAAGAAATGAAGAAGCTACATGAACAAATCAAAGCCAGAATTGAGAAGGTAAATGAAGCATACAAGGTTAGAGCAAACAAGAACCGAAAAAAAAGTGCTCTACAAACCAGGAGATCTAGTGTGATTACACCTAAGGAAAGAACGATCTCCATCAAGAAGAAAGAACAAGCTCATGCCAAGAAGTGATGGTCCTTTCAAGGTGTTGGAGAAGATCAACAACAATGCTTACAAGATAGAGTTACCTAGTGAAATGAGTAACATTTCAGCAACATTCAACGTTGGTGATCTAGCTCCATTCGTGGATGAAGACTTTGATTTACAAGAAGATTCTTCCCAACCGGGGGAGAATGATGTAGGAGCATCTAGCTCCATTAATCTAAATGCTAAGCTTCTTGTAAAAGACAATAATAACGCTCAAAAAGTTCAATTTTTAGGTTTAATTAGCACTAAGTATCATAGAGTGTTAGTTAAACAATGTTAGTTACTTAACCGGTTTTAGAACCACTTTAGTAACGTTTTTGTTAAGGTTTTCTTCTGAATTTTTGTAAGGTGCTAGTCACCTATGTGCTTAAACTAGTTGCTTAACAAGCATGAGGCAGCTACTTACCAATGAGCCACTCAAAAGCTACCCTAAGCTAGAAGAATGGTCGGCAAAGGTTGTTTGGCAGCGTGAGAAGAGGCGTAAGAAAGAAAGGAGTGGGTAGAAACCAATTGTCCACGGGACGTGTGATCTATGGTTGGAAAGAGCTTCAAGTGTAGGAAACCCTCCCACTGGTTTCCTAGATGTTTAAACGGCCAATTATGAGATATTTGCAGAAAGATGGAGAAAGGTCCTCTAAAACCGGATTTCAGCAGCTTTTTCAACTTTTAGCTTATTTTAATCATATTTCTAGATCTTTGTTTGGTGTGATCTTTTGACATGTTTCCATATAAGTAGTTAGGTGCTAGCTTGTAAAATTTCAGACTTGATTAATGAAAAACCAGAGAGTTCTCACTATTTGAAAACAAGTGTGTTTTCAGTCAAAAACCAAGCTTGGTTTTGTATCCTTAAAATCTTTGGTGTTTGTTTGTCATCCATTAAGGTGAAAGCTAAGCTCGTAAAGTAGGTTGTAAAACAAGTTGTTTCACCTTATTTTAGCCTTGAGTTGTGGTTGCTTGGGTTGTGAAAGTGGTGGTTGTTTGTCTTAGACAAACCGGGTGTGTTTTCTTATTCTTCTTTAAATCGTTTCTTATTGTATCTAATCTAATGCTCTCATGTGCTTAATATTTATGTATCACATTGTCAATTACAAGTCTAGATAAAGTGGCATATAAAAAACTAAAAGGAAAAATTGACATGAATAATCCGAACTTTCGCATGTTTTCTCAAAATAATCCGAACTTTCGCATGTTTTCTCAAAATAATCCCAACTTTGGATTACAGAATAATTCTAACTTTCGAGGGGACCTTCTCAAAATAAATCAAACTACCACTTTTCTTCCCTAACTAATCCGTTTCAGGTCTATAATATATAGAAAATTAATAGCTCGGATTATTTTGAGAAGGTACCCCCTAAAGTTGGGATTATTCTAAAACAATTCAAAGTTTAGATTATTTTAAGAAGACTGGTGAAAGAAGGTACTATTCATGTCAATTTTTCCAAACTAAAAAGGGGTTAGAAGAAATCCATGCCACAATCAGATACCTCAAAAGAGTGAAATCAATTGGGTGTCTATGCCAAACAAGAAAAAAGCTATATATATGTTCATTATGGGGAGTAGAGACACGTCCAAATAATCAGACTTGCATCAGCATTTGCTGGCAGTAAAAAAATTTCCCAGAACATAGGTGCAGGGCTGCACCTGATTATCAAAACCAAGTTATCTTGCAGGCTAAGCCATATATCTTTCATATAATGCCATGCAGGAAAGCCGCATAATGAGTTCTAAGATAACCATTCGTCTTTTCCTCCCTTTCTCTCTTTCTCCCTAGTCCCCTCTCTTGTCTGGGTCAAGAAAGATCTGCGGCATAACTCTCCATTTGGATAGAGTCCCCATGAAGAAGGGTAAGAAAAACAAGTCGGATTCCCACATGATTGGTTATCATTTTAATGCATCAAGTTATATACAGAATGGACAATTAACACTATCAGCATCAGCAAAAGCTAACAAGAAAACTATGCAGCATGACTAATCAACAACAGTTTATATGAATAATCTTGTCTAACCTTATACAATTACAAATGAGGTTGCAATGTAAAAAACCTACTAAGGCTTCATCCCTCAATGGATAATTATACGTTCATTCTTCTAGTAGTTAAGTTGGTTGTGGGTCGATAAAGTGCATTTCAGTTGTATATCATGTAAATCCTCCAAAAAAACTATTGTGGGATCTAATAATGTAAATTGTTATAGTCCTAACATATTAATGATGGGAAGTACATTTAAGGAACTACTGTAACAGTCTTACCACCAAGATTTATTAAGTAATTCTAAAAAAAAAAAATAGAGGGGAAGTACAGTACATTTGCTTATTATATACAAGGGACAGAGTAGTGAACTAGTGATATAGGAAAAAGGGGGACGAGAGAATTGGGGAACATGCACAGGAGAGCATTGGAAGTAGATTTTCATTGAAAAAGTAAGAATCACGTAACAAAATATGAGACTTGCCTTCAGCCTCCCCCCCTCCCCCAAACCTTGGGGGGCAAATATGGGAGCTGGGAAAAATAATATCTTTGGTTGTCTTAAAACTCTCTTGCATTTACACGCATACACTGCCTCCATTTCCTAATGATCTTCCTACTTACTTTAGCAATAGATACCAAGGCAAGAAGGAGAGAGAGAGTGTGAAAGTAGACCTATTTGTTTATTTAACTAGAAGAGGTAATGTGGTTGTGAGAGTGTAAAATTATGGGTCCAACAAGTGGGATAATGTAGTTTGGAAAGGGAACAAACCTCTATTCCCTCTGTTTTTTTTTTTTATCATTCTCACTTTCCTATGCGAATGCACATATTTGAACTTAAATATCTTTCATTGTATATTAGTAAAAATTATAACGATTGAATATTAATAAAGTACTAATTGAGACGAATCAAACAAGACCCCATATGACTATTTTTTCTTATAAATTGAAAAAATAGAGAAGATTCTCTCTAGGTATGAATAGTGTCAAGATTCCAAGTGAGAAGGGAAAAAAAAAATAGAGGGAGTACCATATAGAGAATCAAGTAAAAGTAGGAAGATCTTTATGGAACGGATGGAATATATAGCTGGCTAGCTGCTGTTTTACAGCTTGTTTCAAGCTGTTTTAGATGCATTAGATTAGGACTCTTTATGAACTCTGGTTTGTTAAAATAATGTGAGACCTATTCCTGTGGGCTTAAAGATTTACTTTCCATGTAACTGACTTGGTTTTCCTCAGACTTAAGGACTAATGAAATCCACCGGTAACATATTTCTGATGTTTGTACATACCTGTAGACTGGATCAAGAACAACACCAGTAGCAGAAGCGATGTCCTTGACAAATTTAAGCTCCTCTTGTGTGTTCATTGCATAACCCAAACCTTTGGCCTGTAGAGATAAGCAACTCCTTATATGAAATACTAAAATGAAATCATCAATTCTGCTTGGATACTCCCTAGATTAAACCAATAGAGTGACTACGTTAAAACTACCCACAAGAGATCACCACATAGCATATTATCAGAGAATAGTGTAGGCACATAATTCTCAACTACATTCCAAATGACGGAGTCATATCAAATTGATAAATTGCATTATTTATCATTACTCATTAGGCTCTTGCAGAATTATTCTAATGCGTTAGGCATTGGAAGAAAGGGTGAAATGGGGAATATGCCGCAGAGTTGGTTATGGAATAACTTGGTGTGACACGATTAAGAGAGAGGCAAATAAGTAGTCTTTTGAGAGTTCCCACCCCTCGAGTGCGGGCGGATTGTTGTTGATCTTTACACATTCATATGCTTCTCTTTTTCTACATCTTGCTTATTTACATTTACACTCGAGTTCCTAGCAGCTCCTCAATTGAATTTTTTTCTCTTAATATAATATATCCAAACATAGCACGTAGGAACTAATTCTTACAAATTGAATTGCAAGGCAACAGAAGCCTACTCTCTTGTCTGAGACACATGCATATTTATGAAGTAAAGGATATGCCATACTTCAGTCAGCATAAAGAGCACAGTCATCAGGATCTTTCTCAAGGTGGAAATATAATGTGATCAATTGGATTTCAAATGCACATTTTCTACCCAACAAAATGTTTCAAGTATTCAACTAGACGGGAATTAAGACAAAAATGTGAAGTCGGACGATTATAGGAGTCAGAAAGAGATGAAGCATCCTTCAGAACACCCACCCTTCCCCCCAAAAAAAAAAAGAAAAAGGAAAACAAGATGAACACTATCAAGCAGACATTCTGTGTCTAGACCTATGTTACCTGGACTCGTCTAGGAGTGTCAGATATGGGTACGGATCCGAGTGTCCGGTGCAGCACTTCCAAAAAAACAAGGACACGGGGACTCTGTCCGAAATTTGGACACATGTACGGGTATGCGAAATTAATAGTTTATAATATAAAATTTAATAATAAATCCAAATTAAATCTACAGAAAAAAGAAAAAATAAAGAAGAAAAAGAAAGAAAGTATAAGAGTAACTGATCAGATTACCTTACACACTAAAAAAAGAAGAGAAAAGATAAAGAAGGGAGGGAGAGAGGAGAATAAAAAAGAAAAGTCAAAAAGTCAAAAAGTAAAAAAGTAAAAAACTGAAGCTTCCCTTGGCAGGCTCCACCGCCTCCACGTGACTACACCACTCCCTCTTTTTTATAAATCTGAAAAGAAACTAAAATACTAAAAAGCTCCTTGGCCCACTTTTTTTAATAATTAAAAAACAACTCTTTTTGGCCCACCAAGTGTTCATCTTCTTCCTCTTCACTTCGAGTCTTCGACGATTCATTCACCTCCTTCAACCTCTGTCCTCTGCAAGTTCTTCCTCCTACCATCAACAACCATCGAAAATGGATGAAAACATCATCATTGGAATCGCCTCATTAGGGACGCAAAAAGCCCTAATATTATTCACCTATTTCTCATGAATCAACAGTAAATTTTCAGATCTAACAACTAGGGTTTAGCGACGTGTCCGAGTGCAACTTGGAGGATCCGACTCGTATTTCATACCCGAGTCGGTGTCGTGTCGTACCGACCCGGGTATTTGGCAAAAATTGCCGAGTCCAGGTAACAGAGGTGTAGACCATATCATACACAAGAAATACGTGATAGACTTACAACTCTGACATCCTATACCAAAGGACCAGGACTCACTTGTGTGTTTATTAAACATCAACGCCAAAAGTAAAATAATGTAACTTTTTTTTGCTGAAATATAAGAATCATACATGATACACTTGATATGTTCATTAAGGTTTTTTCGGCTTTTTCCCCCGTTTCCGGACAACTTTATGTGCTACCTGTGCTCTTAGGACCCATTTTCTACTAACTTTCTCCGTTTAATTTTGGGTTGTTGTTTCAGTTTAGAGTTGTAGGTTTAGGGGGAATTTTCTCCTTTTTCTATCGGAGGAGTTTTGGAGCTTCTAGGAGAAGTTCCGGATGTCCTAGATATATTCATGAGGCCACGGAGAGTTGAGAGCATGAAGAAAGGGCACAAAAGTCATTTTTCCAAGACTATGGGACCTGCACTACCCTACAAGGCAAGATTGGTCCTATCGTGCCACAATTAGCTAATTTGTTGCGGCACTATAGTGCGAAAGGCGCACTACTCGCTTGACCCTCCAGCCGCCCAATCAGGCGGGCCTGCACTATGCCATCCGGCGAGCTGTTTTATCACTGACTTTGCTGCAGTCATCTCGGACCTGACCAGGCAATGCTTTGCACTACAGGGCGAGCTGCACGGACAACATTTACTTTATTTTTAATGAAGACTTCTTTCATTAACATAACTCTTTTTAGTCATTTTTATAGATAAGAACTTTTAAAGTTTACCTAGGACATCTTAATTTCAGCCCTTATTTTATTATTTTCTTAGTTTTCTGTCTCAAAAACCCGAGACATCGTACTTTAGATTTCAACATCGTTTAACGTTCTACAAGATTATTTCTTTCCATCATTATTTCACATTTAAGGAATTATTAATTGTTATTGCTTTGTTGATTTCATTTAATTCATGGTTATGAATATTTAAATGAATCTGTTTTCGTTCTTCATCATTATGACTTATGAGTGACTAGTCCTTCTCTAGGGCAAAGTGAGGAGAGTCATGTTCATACTTTAATGATTATGCTCCGAATTTCTTCAATCGTTGGATCAAGATTTGAGTTATTCCAACTGATTTGATTTTATTGTTTTATTCATGTAATTACGCAATATTATGGTAGGGGTTATTACAATTGGTAGATCTGATTATGTTAGCGACCGTAGTATTAAATTGTGTTAATAATTCAACTCTTAATCCAAGTATTGTCGAATTGCATTGTATTATTGGATTGGTATAAGCATGGTAAACTGAACTAATATCTTAGGTTTTAATTATTAGATTTATATTCATATCTTAATTTAGCTTTTATTAGTTAAGATATCATTCATTCAACACTTTTTTCCTGAAATAGAGAACTCGTCTCCCTCTGGGATAGATCCTAATAACAGACACCGTGCACTTGCAATATTACTTTTCAACTCATCATCACACTTTATAGACCAGAAATGTGCACAACACCACTAAGAGACATGGCATTAGGCAAAACATACAGGCAAAAGGAAGCCAGAAACTAACACAAGAAATTGTTTAGAACAAAGATAAGTGGACATACATTTTGAATGTTCACAATGTCACGAGAGCTAATTCCAGCCTTAAGTCCATCAAGGAGGCCTTGAACATAGTCATAGAAGTAATCCGGATCATCACAAACTGAAAATGCATGAACCTGCAGAGCCAAGAAATATAAGACCATCAATTACATTTCGGCAACCTAACATGAATAACATTTGTCAAGTGAGACCTACTTTCGCCTTCAAATTACTCAGCCATGACCCCAATGACAGACCTGCAACCGTACCCCCACTAAACATAATGTAAGTAAGAACAATATTAATAATATGTTTCAGCTAAATACAGAACAAATTCCCATACCTAAATACATGCATCCGTTGAAAGAATACCGGATCAAGACAGTCTCAGCTCATGCAACAATATGTACAGAATTTGAGTAGTTATAAACCATCAGTATAGCACATTGAAGCCTGTATTAGACTCATCCACAAACTACACACTGAGGCAAGCCACATGTATCACCCTACCAGTATATCAATATGTATGCTTACTAAGGCTCCAAGGGCCATCGCAAATGCAACCTAGAGGCACTTCAAGTTTTTCAGTAACTATCTGTTTTAAGTTGTCTATAATTTTGGAGAATCAAGACTCCTAGCATAATTCTTTTATGTGATGTGGCTTTACACTGTTCGAATGAAAAAATTAAAATGTTAGTAGCTACCATTAGTTTCAACTTAAATTATTCTTTACATAAATAACCATATCTTCAATCTGTGTGTCTTTTCAATTAGGAGTGCCTTTGCCTCTCACCTTAGACATCCCGGCAATTACTAAATATAAATAGGAATAAAATTATGAAGATAATAAAGTTAATTATTTTAGTAATCGTATTTTCTTGCTAGAGAATAAATATGATTAGTAGAACAATATTGATTGGGCCTACAACTAAAATATATTAATCCTATGAGGTCACACATTGTAGCACAAGTTGGACAAAGCAATCCAAATCCATTTAGGATTAGGGTTGGCCGGCCATAAGGAGAATAGGAGGAAAATTAGCTCTCCTAACTAGCCTATAACTCTTCTATTATATATAGGATATAATATTAGGGTTTAGGTGATCAATTGATTAAGCAGTTTCTTTTATAGAAGAGAGAGCTTGATAAACCCTAGACTCCTCCCTATAATCGGCGCCTATACCATCAAAAGCAAGAGAATTATTCTCTTCCACTCTAGCAGACGTTGGTGTTCAAATGGTGCTCATGGACTGATTAGAGGAGCACCACCTGGGCTCTCAGATCTTCGAAGCTTGCATAATCACGCTACAAAGGTTTTACATCTAATCCTTATTGAATTATTCATTATTCATGTGTTTGATTATGTTTGCGATCCTATGATAGATGTTAGCAAATTGTTTCTTGAAATTCCGCTATATATGCATCTATATGTTCCTACAATGCCTAAGCACAAGAACCTTAACACTTTGGTACCCCTCATACCTTTCAAAAAAATTTCCTAGTTTTGCATAACGTTTTCACAATAGGCATAAGTCCTTTTAAAGTTCAAAATCAAGTGTCTCTCACATCTATTAGCTAATATAATTAACGGATTTTTCACCATATACCCCTGACAAATTTTTTTTTTGTACCATATACCCTTTCGACTTTTGAAATTCACCATATACCCCCCCACTTTTGAAAAAATACATTCACTTACCCTTAATGACTAACAGTGTTAAACTCCGTTAGTCATTAACCCCTAAACCCTTCTCTAACCCTAATTAACTAACCTAAATCTATCCCTAACCCTAACCCTAACCCCTAATCTAATATCTAACCCTAACTCTAACCCTAACTACCCCTCCCCCACCCCTTACCCTTTCCCCCACTACACCACCACCCCAACAACCCCCCACCACCCCCATTCCCCCTCCCCCCGCAGCCCCCGCCACCCTCCCCCCGCCGCCTCTCCCCTTCCCCCTTAGTATTGCAGCCCCCCCCGCCACCTCCCCCCTCATGCCCCTCCCCTTCCCCCTTAGTATCGCAGCCCCCCCTCCCCTTCCCCCTCGGTCCCGCAACCACCTCTCCCCTTCCCCATTTGTCGGCACCAGCCCCCGGGATTTTTGGGCATTTTTTGACCCGGATTTTTCGAAATTTGAAACACATTCGAAATTTTTGGGTGTTTTTTCACCTGCATTTTTCGAAATTTGAAACATATTCGAAATTTTTGGGCATTTTTTCACCCAGACGCTGCGGTCTGATGCCAAAGAACACCGGCCGAGGATAATCTTCTACAAAACCGTTGCGAAATTCATTATAATCATCAACACCGTTGCGAAAATCGGTGGGGTGGGGGCGAAAATCGAAGGGGTGGTTGGCTTGGTTAAGAGAGAGTTAGGGTTTACTTAGGGTTAAGGTGGGGGTGGGGTGTTTAGGGTGGGGGTGGGGTGTTTAGGGTTAAGGTGGGGGTGGGGTGTTTAGGGTTAGGGTTAGGGTATTAGATTAGGGGGTAAGGTTAGATTTAGGTTAGTTAATTAGGAATAGAGGGGGGTTTAGGGCTTAATGACTAACGGAGTTTCAAATCGTTGGTCATTAAGGGTAACTCGATGTATTTTTTGAAAGGTGGGGGGTATATGGTAAATTTCAAAAGTTGAAAGGGTATATGGTGCAAAAAAATTGTCAGGGGTATATGGTGAAAAAACAATATAATTAATAGTGGCTTTACATATATTTTGTTATTTTATGTAAATGGAAATCTTGACGACTCAATAAACATTACCCATGTTGGCAATTGGCAATCCTTCTTAAAGCCTATTTCATAGGAAACCTACAGTGCTATTATACTATTAACGGTAACCTCCTTAGATGTTTCAAGAAGCAAATGTTTGAAGAAAAAATCATTTAGAAAAAAGTACTAGTTTCTGACTAGTGTGGTAAAGGATGTCTGATAACTATCTTCAGCAATGGAACCTGTCAAAGTTACTACAAAATCATAGCAAGGCACATTATGTGGCTCCAAGACAGGTTTCTCATGAGGATTTGTGGTGGTGGCTTAGAGACCTATTCAGCAGCATGACACACCTAAGCCTCCGGAGAGGTAACTGAGTGAGGATTTTTTTCCATAGAAACAAGGATGTCACATTCCTTCGGCATGGTAATTTGTGCTACCTAAAGTAGGAGCAAAGTCGAAGACTTTCGCTTCCACCAATTTCGAATTCTTTAGCAATTAGAAGTTACAATTAACAGATTAAGCTAACAGGTTTGACAAGAGTTAGCAGTAGCACTTTTGGAAATGGTGATTGGTCAAAGGACTGACTAAATGGTGCGCAATCTCTTAACCCTTACCCAGAAAAAATATATGAAATAAAAACTCACAAACAATGACTGATAAAGAAAGGAAAAAAGGATGAGTCCAAGAAGGAACAATGAGCAAAAGAAGAATCGACAAAGAAGGATGTGGCAAAAGATGGACAAAACTACATGTTCTCAAAGATAAAGAAAACATTACTCTCGACTGTATATTGTTAGTATTACATGTGTTACCAGAAAAATATGAATTCCAGCCATCTTGTTTCTTCATTGGTATGGAGGACTGGATTATAAGGAGCATAAATGTCTCAACTTGGGAATTCTATCCTATGATGTTACACAATGTTTATGCTTTAAAAAAAGTAGCTACTCTCTGTATCTCTCTTTAATGGGCTATATTGTGTTAAAGGTCATTTCAAAGGAATTGGATTGTTTACCATTATCACCCTTGAAAATTTCAACAGTTACCGTGACCAAGACGCATCAAAAAATTTATTTATAGCAAAAATGATATGGGAAAGTTCGTAATTTGACTTACTATATATGCATACTGGCCTATTATACTGGGGCCTAACAAAAAGGTGTGGCCTACAGAGAGAGGGATAGAGAGAGTAATTAGTAATAACGTATAGCTCAAGCAACATGTACTATCTGTAGTATTCTGTATTTCTGTCAAATTGGGAATAAATTGGTTCTTTCAGAATCAGGTGGCTTTCTAAGCTTCCTAATTGCCAAACAGGGCCTTCTTTATGTATATTTATGCAATCTATGTAACTCAAAAACTTTTTTACCCCATGCATCCGTGTGAAATCCTCAACACTCCAACATATGTATGGACAACACTTCATTTTGGAAAGTTTTCACAAAATAGAAATGTCCAACACTTGGACATGTTCCCATATCCGACAAAGTACCTGAGTTCAAATAAGATGGTACACAAGACTACGGGTGCTCATAGTCTCTTACACTTCCCCTTTTATCTTTTTGTGCCTCTCATTCTTTCTCAAGTGCAATTTTTCTGTTTTCATTGATTCTCCTATGCTTTCCTGGATTCTATTTTCTAAGACATAACATATTGAAAATAAACTCCACATCACAATTTAGTCACAAGATCAATAGAGGCTTGTGCAGACCTGCCACATGCCACAACAATGTCATCAAATCTTCTTGAGTCTATAACAGTATGAAGCTGCTGCTCTATCTCCCTGATCGCCTCTATATAACCCCTGAAAGAAACAGAAGCACAGAGATGATTCCAGCGTCATAGCATTAAAACACAACCGAGCAATGCAACAACCTTCTATAAAACAATAGATGTACAACAGAAGGGTGATAAAAAAAAATGTGATCGGTAAGAGCATTTGAGAAAGCAAGGTCAGGGTACATTCTCTTGCTCATAATTTAGGACGGAGAAGATCTAAGGAAATTAAATACACTCGAGCAGCATTTAAGTGCTATGCTCTTGTCACTAAGGGTGCATTCTCTTCACCTTATTTTCGCACAATTTATCTAAACTTGTTGGAACTTATCTGAACTTATCGGAACTTATTAAAGCTTATTTTATTATCGTTACTTCTTACTGGAACTTATCCCAACTTATTTTTCTAAGGTGAAAAGAACGCACCCTAAGAGCAACTGAGGGATAAAGATTATAGAACCACACATTGAGACCAATCTTTTAGATAAAGATAGTTCAATTGTAATACCTCTGAAATTTAAAGGTTTAATAATTATTAAAGAGATAATATTACTATTGAAAAGGCAAATTTGTTTCTAAAGAGCCCTACCACTACCAAGGCTTTAATATTTGGAACAATGAAATTAATTTCAGAAGAGCTTATTATCAGAGTTGTTCTCAAAAAAAAATATTTTGACAATACGGGGGTTCAAACAAAAGTTCATTGGTTCATGTTCCTAACCTTTAAAAAATGACACGCTAGAATCTCAACCTTTGATAGTTAATGACTTGTCATGATAATCGAAAATTAACATTGACGTGAAATAATGGACTTGAATTGGTATGAGACTTGCCCTGATACCAAACTAATATTCTATGTTTTCTCAACCTAATAAAATAAGAAAACAAAAACATATAAGGATAAGAAAATAAAAACAATACACTTGTAATCTACTACCTCCGTCCCATAATAGTCTGAAAACTTTCCTTTTATGTTTATCCCAAATTAGTTTGAACACTTCCATTCTTGGCATGGTCCCACCATTAATATATTAGTTCTTTTACACATCTTTGGTCCACACTCTACCTTTTATCAATAAAAAGTTACCCAACTTTCTCTCTCCTCTAATAAAAAATACCCCACCAACTCCTATCACATCTACTTTTTAAATAAAATAACATTTGATAACCACACCACAACTTATCACCTTAAACTACGTGTCCCAACAAGTGTTCAGATCTTTCTGGGACGGAGGGACTAATATTTTAGAAGTTTAAAAGTACTTCAGTACCTTGCACATAAGCGTCCAACATTGTTATCTGTTTCGATTCTTTGTCCTTTTATAATTGCAGGCTTTGCAGCATCAATATTTGTTTATCCGGGTTAACCACTATGTTTGAGCTTTATAGATTTCAGCAAGAAAGTCAGACTAATGGTGCGTCCTATTCACCTTAAAAAATTTAATTTTAAGTCTAATAAGTTAAGATTAGTTCAGATAAGTTCAGTTATGTTAAGGTAAATTTTAACACTTTATAAAATGAACTCTAATAAGTTCCAATAAGTTTAGATGAGTTCAAAATAATTCAGGTGAAGAGAACGGACTCTGATTATACCACCATTAGTTCCCAAAATAAATGCATATAACCCTATTCCGTATGTCTCAAGCACCATACCTATTTGGCTATTTTGGTAATACTTCTATCCGTGTACATAAATGTATGTATGTTCACACTATTTTACTCCCTCTTAGAAAACGTGTCAAGTTCACAACTTTTCTTAAATATTATAATTATTTTTATTTTTATTTTGGCATTGTATGTGTATTTGACTTCAAATTAGGTTTTAAGATAAATTTTTAATATTTTGGTTTACAAAAATTTGGAAGCTATTTTGGACCAAGAAAAAGTATTTGACTCCTTTCTACGAGAATTATAATTTTCCCAATGGTCCATCCAAAATAGATGTCACCTTTGCCGAAAGGACGTCATTTTCAAGAAAAGAAGTCAGGAGTCGCAACTTTTACAACGACCAACCACAGAGAAGAGGACATTTATATGCTGAATCACAACTTCTAACTCAAAGGAGCCAAAACTATCTCACCAAGTTCCCAAAGAGTTTGAACCACCAACAGGAATAACATATGGCTTTCTTCCTTCACTTATCAACTTTTCTTTCAGCAAATTCGTCAAAGCCTGCATGAAAGACAAACATAGCCCCCATAAGAGACAAAAATATCCCCCATATACTTTTCATATACATATAAGCTTGTATGCATAAACAAACTACATATAAGCTTGTATGCGGAAACAAATTTTAGTATATACACTTAAAGTCATCCTGAATAAGATTCTATAGAAGGAACCTACCATTGTAAATTTGTAATTGCCAGTCATTGCACAATGAGCCTCAATAACACAAACTACATAAATGTTAAATGTTATTGCTTCATATACCGTTAGTTTTCTAATATGAGAAATAATGCAATGAAGCATCATAAAGGTTGATATGCAATGTCATTCTCAAAATTGTTTCTCGTATAATAGCCTCTTCACTGATATACCATAAACTCTCATCTTCCTATATATGCTTTGGGGAGTAAACCAGGTGATAAATCTTCTAGAAAATTCAGTTTTGCAACATCATCATTCTCTTCCTCATTCGAAAGGGTAGTTAGAAAAAAGCCTTTAAGAGACTCCCTCTAATTCCTTTTAGTTATATTGCCAAGCCAGCCACCAAAAAGAAGAATATCCATGATCTTAAGTCTAATATTCCAGACATCAGGTGACTTCCCATTGGTAATGCTACACATAGCTGGTAACTTCTTTAGGGAAGAAGATGGGAGTGGTGCGTGACAATTTGAGACGGATAGATGGTGAAGAGAAAAACAAAAAAAAAGAATAGACAATGCTCCTGCATGAACTGTAGTTTTGAAATCAATACTAATGATAGCATGCCTTTGACCTAATGTGCAGGCCCGGCTAGACAATGCTCCTGCATGAACTGTAGTTTTGAAATCAATACTAATGATAGCATGCCTTTGACCTAATGTGCAGGCCCGGCTAAGGCCCTGTGCAGAGGGCCCCAAAAACTATAAGGGCCCAATTAACGTGTTGACTGCCCAAAAGTTAAAAAAAAAAAAAAAAATTTCTCATACGTAAAACTTGCAGACCACAAGTCACCCTTTCCTAATACCCATTCTCCTCCATTAATAACTCCACCTCTTTGGCTCTTCCGGTTCTCCATAAACAATTAATGGCTCCTCCTCCAAAAACCATTAATGGCTCCTCCTTCAAAATCCATTAATGCCGCCTCCTCCTCCAAAATCCATTAATGCCGCCTCCTCCAAAATCAGATTAAAGGCCCCATTAAAAAAATTTACGGAGAATAACATTCTTTTTTTACCCTTTTCTCTAACCATCAAATAAACCAAAACCCACAATTTATCAAACACAATAACAATGAAATTCACAAAGAAAAGGGAAATAATAGTAATTAAGCTCGAGAAAAAGATGGTTTTCTTCGAAGATATCAAAGCAAAGAAAGACAAATTTTGGTTGAGTTCCACTTTGCATCTTCTTATACTGATGTCTTGAAAAAGCAAAGATTTTCGAAGTTTTGTTGAAAAGAAAGGGTTGGATAATACTTGGAAATTTTGATTTCCTTCAAATTGCGCCCATTCTTAAACTTGTATGTCTTTATCTCTCTCTCAAACCCTCTGTAAATTTTCTGAAAGAGCGAGAGATGGATGACGGCTGAACTTAATTTTTTAAGGAAATCATAAGAATATCGATTTTTCATTTATAATTGGGCATTTTTTTTATAATGATTTATGTGGCTGAGCGCAACTGGTTTGATTGACTTTAACAACTTACAAGTTGGAGTATTGGGAGTGTCCCATAATGCTGCTAATAAGGAAGCTCCTTTGACACTCAACTTTTCTTAATCGCCAATTATATGATTTGTTTCCTGATTGTCCTAGAAATTTTTTAGTCGTTTTACTTTTTGATATTCATATAACGACTTTTTACCCTGTGGGGCCTCATTTTTAATTTAGCACAGAGCCCCTAAATTGTACGAGACGGCCTGCTAATGTGTATGTGCATTCATTATGAATTATTTTTCCTTTTCTAAAACAATCAAAATGGACTTTCAAGCTCATCTAAACATTATAATGGGCCCTTTCTCAATCTTCAGTGAAGAAAAATATACCCACAAAATATTTGCTTAGACTATCAGGAAAAAAAAAGCCACCATATATGATCTTCAACATTCCACCTCATATATTACACCTAAACCTAGTTAAACTCCAATTATATGCATACATTAAAAGCAAGATCTTCCATCTTTGCCCAAAAGAAGAAACATATAACTAGCAAGTATTAAGATACTATGTAAGTTAGACTCAACTACAATTGTCTACTTGGACATGGTGTCCTGTTACCGGACTCAGCCATTTCATAGAAAAATGTCAAGTTTTTCGTTTAGATTGAAGTACCCAATTGTCATATAATGTACGTGAGGAAACTAGGAGAGCCAAAGTTACATAGATAAGATCTTTATTAAGAGAAAAGATGACACGCACTGTTAAGAGCATATAAGACTATTCCTCAAACAAATAGCAAATTCAGCTCTGTATCACAAGTCTTGCAAGTTAATTTCAAATCTCACACTTTACTAAAATCCAAGCTCCTATGTGTAGTGCACTACTGCCACACCCTTGAAGATGTATCATGCAATTAAATCTTTGTGGCTACTCTGCTTTTGGCTAAAAGAACCCATGTTCACCACCTAATGAAAGGCTTCGCTGAGTTTCGATCCCAAAAACCAACCAACTTAAATAAGTATTGCCCATGTTTCTATCCTTAAAAAATATGTTGCAGAAAAGATAAATTCAAATAACTTCAAGGACTAGTGGACTACAATCATCTATGAAAGGGATTCCGGGTGAAAACTGAAAGCAACCGAGTTGCTAACTTACTATTTATTCTTTCTACAAGAATATACTCAATTTTATCCTTCAAAACTCATCCTGAGGCCCGGCGTATGCGCAAAGCCAAAATTATTAATCAGCAATGAGCCAATGAGGGACTCCACTCTTCCCGCTCTATCTTGTGTAAAGAATTGGCTTAATTGAAAAGGGTAATATGGGTAGTGCACTACAATTCAATTAGAAGTTTGCTTGGGAAATAAGTTTGAGAGTTAGTGAGGAAAGAAATGCTATAAATACAGGGTATTAGGGGAGACAGATTATGATAAACATTCATGACAGTTTTGGTGAGCTTTTAAGTTCATTGGGAGAGAATCAAGCCTCTCTAAAGCTTGAATATCTTTCCAATTTGCTGTAACTTTCACTTTATTAAATCAAATCATCATCTTCTTCTTTGTAATTTGCCATTAAAGGTGTCAAAGCTATATTAATTCGAAGCACTTTGCTACACGCCCCAGCTTAGGTTTTCTTAAGGAAGAATAACTTTAACACTCTCATAATATTAGTCATCTTATGTGGTATAGGTTGTTCACATTTTTAAAACTCATTGATACATCCTGTATGGAAACTGCTTGCCGGGCCAGCTTCAAAGGCACATTAATCTAAGTTTGGCAAGATAAAGAGAGGAGAATAAGTGCATGATGGGCATTACCTAATGTAGCTAGGCATGATTTATAAATTATGCTTGACGCAAGGACAAAATCAATAAACCCACAAGTGAAAAACAAACCTAGATTAACAAGTAATACACCTACAAGATATTAATATTGGACCTACAGTATTTACTGAACCTACCTTTTATAACCTACAATTTTAAGTGATCTCCTAAGAACCCACCAATCCTCCTTTATTGCTCACATATGCAAGTAATAAGATGAAGGGGCATTTCAAGGGTAAGAAAAATCAACCAGGCCACTTAGTTAGGAATGCTAAGCTGGAGAATAGTGATGTAATTCAACACAAGTTGGTTACAACTTAGTGGGGTACACAAGAATGATGAAAGGAATCAGAGATATATAGGTAACCTAAGGATAGAGAGAGGATTCATTCAGTAAAGTGAGCTAAGTAATTTCCAGGGAGAGATTCCTAACCTCTTCAAAGTTAAAGGCTGTAATTGGTTGATTACACTAATCTATTAACACTATTATCTTATCTTTGATTTTCTAATTTCCAACTTAAATTCTTACTGATATTTAGTAGTTGTTAATCTGATCTAGCAATGGGAGAAACAGTGGCCCTGCATTGAACAATTAAAGCAGGAGTTTGCAGCCTTACGAGCATCACTCACCAATGAGGTTATGAAGAGGCAAAACGATGGCTGAGATGCCTTAAACGCTGTCAGCTCAGATGTCAACCAGCTTGGAAAAGATGTGACAACAGCTCACAACGGACATTGACAAAGAGATTAGAAGAAAGGATCACAAGATTTAAAGCGAATCAGGAGATAATGATCACGAAGGCTCGCCAAAACCAGCAAACCTTTCAATCTACCTTAAGAAACACTATTCAAGGTAGTGTCAGTCACAGAGGTAGATTTGGGAGATCGTGCTAATTGAGTTGGATATGGTCGTGAACTAACATAGCTAAGGCAGAATTAAAAGAAGAAGAAGCTAAATTTGATTGAAAAATCTAGAAAACTGAAAAATGGAATGTTAAGCACAAGCTTTTGACTCCCAAAATACAAAATAAATTAAAAGAAACTCTCCAAAATATTATGATACCTTCCCTCTTTCTCTACTTACTAACACTCTTCCTTATGCCTAATAGTAATGCACTACCAATAGTACCGTTTCCCATTAGGCCAATTCATATGCCATGGAATCAAAACTTAGGGCATTCCATTATGTACTGGTTGTAATCTAATGAATTTTGAATTTGTCGTTCCGCAAAATGGCGTTACATAATGCTGAAAAAAAATAACATCCTTTTTGCCACGCCATCTGTTACTAATGCTGGCTCACTACATCATCTGTTATATAACGATGACACGCCCCGTTTGAACGCTTTTTTTCCCATTACGTCTGTTCCTTGTGAGAATTGGCCAGAAAAAAGAGAGTAGAAACACATTTTGCAACAGAAAACAAAAAAAAACAAAAAAAAAAAAAAAAAGAAAGAAGCAAAACATGCACACAACAAAGAAGAGAGAAGGACAAACACGGTGCGGGCGAAGAACATGGGAGGGGGTTCCAAGTTTGGTAAATGCCCGTTGTGCTTATTATATATTAATAACAGGATGGCGCTTTCATGTTTGAAGTAATTATTCATTCACCAAATATATAACCTAATGATGTGACAAATTTGGTCATATTAAGTTGATAGAATGCTTCTTAAACTCGGAAAAATACAAATTTGAGGTTAAAATCCACTAATGTGAATTTTTAATAAAAAACGTGGACATTGAATGAGCCGAAATTTATTCCATTAATCCTTCTCCAACTACTTCTTCGAATCCGTGGCCAACGTTTTTTTCCATGTTCACTGTATTATGGATTTACAGGCCTCCAAACTTCCGCCTTGTCATCAAGGTGAATAGTAATTGGCTCTAAAGTGCCTGCCTCAACAGCAAAGGCCAATAGTATCTTCCTAAAATCCGTGTTTCCAATGGCGTTCAAACTCCGCAGTTTTGATTGTTAGTATGATTCTCGTGGGCATAGTCGTTGGAGAAGCAACTAATAACTGGTCATGTAAGGTCATTGGGTGTTGGATGGGATGTATGGTGTTTGAATTGATTTGGTAAATGTACATAGGCCTTGAAAGATAGTTTGGGGTAAAATGTTGTATAGGGTTAGCAAACATTAGAATGGGTGGTTATGAGTTGAAGGATGAATAAATGGGGCTTGAAAAGTTGGGCCATGGAAGTGGGCCGTGAATAATTCTCGGGCCTTCTCACAATCTGGTAGGATGGCCTGGAGACATAAGGAGGGTTATTTTTAATGGATGAGTAGGGTTACGGACATGGATTGGAATGATTTGAGTGGTAAAGCTAAAGGACTAAATGGGCTTAGTCTTAGTAAGCCCAATGAGGGACCTTTCCCCAATACCATTGGTTTAGAATGACCCAATCCCTTACTTTATGCGTTCAGACTAGATTGAATTGGAATTCACATCATCTTTTATTCTAATTTCCAAATCCTTTCCTTGATCATATCTTAATAAAGCCTGGTTGGAGGCTGAAGAAACTCAATTCCCCCTTTTTTGCTGGAACAAACCCAGATGGATGGATTTTCAGGGCGGAGCGATGGTTTGATTTCCATCAGTTGAATAAGGAAGAGAAAGTGGAAGCACTTTGTATTTCAGCTAAAATCTATACATACACGCACATGTGCATGTACACGATCACGCACACGCACACGCACACGCAGACGCACACGCACGTGCATGTGCATGTGCATGTGCATGTCCACAGAGATATATTATATACACGTCTGTTATTATGCGTGCGTGTCAAGATATCAAGATATTGTTTAGTTCAGTCATTCAAACTCTGGTGCTGAACGAAGATTGTGTGATCTGTCTCTATAGTTCTGGGAAAAAACATAGAAAAAGAGTTCAGACAGACAAACGTCAAAAGATTGATGTTAAGTTCAAACTTCTTATAAAGCAAATAGAACAAGGAGCCACAACAAATGTAGGAGATAACACAGCAAGAAAGAGTGGAGATATCAACATACCACACTTCCAATTTTTGCATATTCTTCTTTCGATACAAGTTCAACATGAGCTCCAACTAAGCGTTCAACCAACAAGTTGCCAGTAAGTCCTGGATCCTTGTCCGAAAGAGCCTGAACACACCATATCAATGAGTTAGGAAGTAATAACTTCAGAAGAATAACCAAGGTTCTAGTCATTTATTTCAATCACAACAATGAACCTTGGAAGTACGTAGTATAAGAAAACAGTCAAGATTCAAATACTTTGCAGCTACGGCAGTCGCACGACAGTGATTACTCTGGATGCCCCCAATTGTTGTAATACAATCTGCACCCTGTGCCAGAGCATCAGCCATTAAGAACTCCAGCTTTCTCACCTTGTTACCACTCAGCTGCATACCGGAGATATCATCACGCTGTAAACAATAAGAGATGCTGTCATCAGCTCAAGATATCACAAGTGAAGATAGAAAAAGAACAAATCACCCCTTTTAATCACCCTCAATGAGGTTAAAAGAGGAAGAAATTTAGGAACTTGAGTGTATTAACCAAGTCTTGGTGGTTTAAGTCTAGGAGCTAAGAAAGGTCAAATTCTTTAAATTAACTCCATTCCATATTGTTGCATGGGTCGATAAAACACACAAATTAAGAACACATCCAAATTTGGAAGAAGAAGAAATGCACCATACAATCATCATTTATACATCAATCATCCTAGTTTATACCTACAATGTATCTAAAACACATAGGAGTGATGTCTAATTAATAATATAATATGTTAAGAGCTATAAAACTATTCACATTGTAGATGAGAACCTTCGAAAGATTTCAGGACTGCTTATGAAAGAACAACCACAAACTACAATATATGGTTAACCTACAATGTATCTTGAAAGCTTATTTTTGTGCACATCCTACGTTTCCCATGCCATCATCTATCACAATTTATCAAATAACCATCCCTATCTATAGTGTTCTAATAATTCAGAATGACTGATGTAGGATGCGTGAGAAAATCATGTCAATTGTTTAACAATGGTTTAGAGACCCCAAACTTAAAAGTGAGACGTTGCTTTTCAGAAAGAGGTAATTGCACATAACACCATCTGTGACGTAAATATTCACGTAAAGTCACTGATTGATATCTTGCACTTGCAAATTTTCCAAAATTACTCATAAACCTGGAGGAATAATAGTTATTTATATAATCTATATTCTTATAGAGCAGTACAAGAACTTCATTTCTGGTGTGTAAGAATCGTAATAGAAATATGTTATATGGAAAAATCACCACAATGGAACATGCACCATGTAACATTTGATCTATTAACATTCAGAAGTTTGCACAGATGGACTTCAAATTTTGAGTAGTATAATTTGTATGCATTGCTCCCTTTTTTGACCATAGAAAAGTTTAATAGAATTTATTTTTAGTATATTAAACAAGAAAAAGGCAAAGCTAGTAAAACTCATACACAAGTTTTTGGTTCTTAGAGCTTCAGCAAAATACCACATCAATTATTTCTTATAACCTAACAAAATGCTCGAAGCTAGTGTGCCAAAAAGGACAATATAACAAGGGCATCAAATGATTGTAAGCAACAACTTCCACCAACTAAAGTTTGACCAACTCAAGTAAGCACCAACACTTTCCTCCGAGAAAGCACTCAAGCAATTTTGTCCCTTGTGATGCTAGGAGGTGGATAAATAAGATTTTATTTTAAGGTGTGTTTGGTTGGGAGGAAAGTGTTTTCTAGGAAAACTATTTTCCTCACTTTCCTCTGTTTGGTTTAGTTCCGATCAGATTTGGGACAATTGGGTTGAATTTCATTTCAAGGGTGGAAAATTACTTTCCCTAGTAAGGAAAGAGAGGCCATACTTCCCCTCACTCTATCAAAGAAAACACAACACAAACAAAGAAAAACGGGTTCAAAGAAAAGTTACTTTCCTTGCAACCAAATAGAAAAATTAACTGAGAATTGAGTTTTCCTCTGGAAAAAATGGATTTTGTCGAACCAAACACGCCCTTACTCTTATCAGGGTGTGCTTCTAGCTGCACTTTGCCTAATTTTCCGTTAATTCTCGTGAACAGCCTAAGCATGTTAGTTTTCATGGCTTCTAGGCTAATTGCATTTCCCTTGTACAAGAAGCGGCGGGCACTCTTAACTAAGAGAATTGACCCTTCCATGAAAGCTTATTTCCCCTTATGGTTATCTTAAGGATTTGTGCACAGGAACAAAACGAGCGCTCTTGTCATCATTTGAAGCAGTCAAATGCAAGGGAAGTTGGCGTTCTTGTATGGCACTGACAAATTTTTTGTTGTACCTAAGCGAGCGTAGAGTGGCATCTCTCCGGCACCCCTTCAGAGCGAACACGTGTATTTAAAACATAGTTCGAAAATGCGGTTTCGGTCTCGATTGCAGTAATGGTCACTGGAATGCAAGAACGGGGATGATGCAGTTGTCTTACCGGCTCAGACCATGAGATATACCTTGAACCCGCGTAAAACGAGGTTTTTTACACCTTAACAATGCGGGTAGTATCGGTTCGGCAGATTTGAAAACCTTTACGACATGGACGAAACGATGTGATGCGGCCTTGTTTTGACACCATGATTTAAAAGGAGCGGACATTTCCATTCACTAGGATTGGGCATTCATTGGAAAATAAATCGGGCTCTTCACTTTTTTGGAGCATTTTTAGCTTGTTTTTAATCGTGGTTTGTAATGTTAGATAAAGGCTATAAGAGGGTCGTGCTATGTGATTAAGGAGGAGAAATGAATTATCACATTTAGGATATTTCTTAATTTTGTTTTTTGGATCTAGTGAGAAAAGCTAACTCTAGAGAGAGAGTGTTCAAACCATCTTTTTAGCTTGAAATTTGATGAAGTTAGTAAGCTTCATGAGTATTTCTCTTACGCCTTTATTTTATGTCATTATGCTTGAAATTTGAAATTACCATGTTAGTGTAGGTAGATTTTACTTCAATCTCCTATTAGTACTTTTATTTTATTATGATAAATGAATCATGATTTTGGGTTTTGGTTTCCAAGTAATTATGGAGAGTGATTAGTTAATGAATGGATTTTTTGATTTTTACCACCTTAGAAATAGTCTGTTTTACGTTTTACCACCTTTTGGTTTTCTTTTTCAATTTTACCACCTTAAAGTTTCCAACTGGTTAAAAATCACCACTTTGACTCACCTTAGGCAAAAGAATCCGGCAAAGGGGCCCACATAACCATTTTATGTTTACTATCTCCTCTTTTTTTTCCCCATTTACTCTCGATTTATCATTTTCTCTTCATCAAAACCCTAATTTTTTCTTCCAATCCCTCTAAAAACTCAAATTTCTTTGACGGAAATCTAAATCAAGTTATGGCTTACCATTTTTTGACAAATTTGACCTCAATCAAAGGAGAAATTGGAGATTCCGCTACTGTTAAAGGTATGATTTCTCATCCCAATTTTATAGGTTAAGTTCTTTCTTAATATTGGGCATTTCTGGTTTATTGAATTTATTCGTAAATTGAGCCTAAATTAGGACATCTATGGTGTTCTTTAGCAAAATGCTTGCTTTGATTCTCATTCATCTTCATTATTATAGGCACATAATGTCTCAATCTTCTTCCTAAAACCAACAAAAGTGCAATTGTGGAATTCCTCTTGCTGCAAAAGTCGAAATAAAGGAAGAGAGAGAGGAGCCTAGTAATCTAGATTTTTGGTGAAGTGGAGGAGAGAGATAGTTAAAAAATCTATGTAAAAATCACAAAGGAGTTGATGATTTTACAGAGAGATTGTTGATAGGGAATTGAAGATAAGAATGTACGTGAATAGTTTAAGGAAATGGGATGGTGAAGGAAGAAAGAGAAATTGAAAGGGAAGAATTGTTTTAATCCAAAATTTGAGCCCTCCTTCGCCAGATTCTTGGTCGGAGCACGAGTTAGGTAGTAGTTTTTAGTGAGTTGGAAACTTTAAGGTGGTAAAATTGAAAAAAAAAAAAAAAGTGGTAAAGCGTAAAACAGACTATTTATAAGGTGGTAAAAATCAAAAAAATCCTTAATGAATTCAGGAACCTCTAAGCAACCTTGAGTTTTAAATTTAGAGATGATGTTGAATGAATAAAATGGTGTTTAATTTGAGTGTTTTTATGCTTCATGCCTTCGTCGTAGGTAGCTCAAGGGTCAATTAATCAAAAATATAGAATTGAGTGTAGCTTCCCATTAGCCCAAACTCTCCTTATCCAATTTGAGAAGAACACTTAAGGATGAACCATGAGGATGTAGACAATAAATGGAAGCGAGAAAGTGAAACCTTCAAACACGTCGATGCAAATTAAGAGCCCAATACGAACCACTATAATTGCAAGACCACAATCAGTTAAGTGAACCTTTCTAAACAAATTCAAATTCTATACATTTCCTCTTTTGGATAGTTTGTTTTGCGTAGAATGTAGCTCTTATCTAGTATGCGCTAAGTATGTGTGGTTAATTCGAAAGCCAACTACCATGACTCTAGTGATATGATGAGACAAAGGCAAAGCAAAAAATGAGTTTTAGATTGATGTTTGTGTGAAGCAAAGCAGACTTTGGAAGATGAACATTCACGGAGCTTCAAAAGTAACACAGCCTTTACAAGCCAATCCTAACAGCAGTACCCTCCCAGGACCCAATGGCCATAAAATAATCTTCAAGAACTTATAACAAAGATGCAGTTCTGCTTCCTTTTTCAGGCTATCCCACTTTGACAATTCTGGTCAAAAGAGTAAGATAACATGCACATGATTTTGTCAAATGATGTTATACATTTAGCCACAAGTAAAATGATAAGCCTACAATCTGATAGAGGGTTACACCTTATGAGAAATTATAAGGTGAACTTAACATGATTAGCCCATGATATATATGATTAACAAAAAGTTAGAAGGTGATTTTGGCAATTAATCATCACCCCACCCTTTCAAAAAAGGGTATCCAGCTAGCCTAATCTACCATAAATAAATGACAATAGTTGATCCAGTAGCCACTTTCTCCCATAATCATCTTAACGTAGGAGCATGTGAAGGACACTAATAGAATAGGAAACTCAGCAGCAACTGAAGCATAAACAAGATTTACAAAACCCTGTATATAAAAAGCAATGGGCCCTGGAGAAGAAGGGAATACATCTTACAAACAAATATTAATCAAATGGCTTGTTAAACAGTATAAACTCCTTCATGTACATTGTGAAGTAGCAGGCCTCAGATTAAGACTTCAGACATCACATGAGTAAGGTAGCTTACATCTGACCCCCTCAACTGGCAGGGATAGTCCTTTCTTAAGGCATTAGAGTAATATTGATGTAATTAATCTTAATTAGGAGTAGCATTTAGGTTTTATCTACCACTTCTATAGAGTTATTTGTTCTATTAATCCCAATTTAGGAGTAGCATTTAGGTTGCATAATAATTTGGTTTTGTAGTTCCTATTTTCCAATCACTTTAATAAATGTCTATTTTTTTACCATCTCTATCTCTCCGCCAAGAAACTCAAATATATTGCATTAAGCGATTTCCAAACTCCAATTGTTTTTAAAGTTCAAAGAAATTACCGCAGAAAGGATCACCTTAAGCCAATATCGATATTTGTCTATTTTTCTTTTCCTCTAGTAAAATACTCCCTACGTCCCACAATAGAATTAACACTTTCCTTTTTTGTTTGTCTCATATTACTTTGAACACTTTCATTTTTAGCAGGATCTCACTTTTATTATATTAATTTTCTAACACCATTTTATCACAAAAGTAAAAAGTACATGGTCCCCTACTTTATCTCTTTCTATAAAGACACTCAACTTTCTCTCTTTCCATAAAATATACTCCACTAACTCCTATCACATCTATCTTTTAATAAAATAACATTTGATAACCACAAAACAATGTATCTCCTTAAAACATGTGTCCAAGCACGTGTTCAGATTATTCTAAGATGAAGGGGGTAATAAACAAGTCCGTGACTAAAAATCCAACAATCATTAATCACCATCGACAGATTCTCATATGACACGACTGACTTACTACTTATCTTAAAGAGTCACTATTTGTTTATGCTACTTTCCAATTAACCCCTTAAACTAAAATACAAAATCTTATGTAAGATCGTCATACTATAATTTATAGTAAGAGCAGGATAACTTGTTGTTTAAAGGGGTCACTTATTGTAGAAGCGACCCTTTTAAGGTACAACAATACAAGGTGACCTATTATCTAAGAGACTAACTAAAAACCCTCTAGTTTATAAAGTGACTCTTATAACTTACGAAGTGGCCTTTTAGAGCATTTCCAGTGGTTGCTCCACTAGTAGGTTATGAGGAGAGAAAGTATAAAAGTAATATTAGTTTATTAGGAGAGAAAAAATTCGGCCAAAAAAATTGATGCCCAGCTCTTCATGATAGACAAGAGAAAAGAGGAGCAAAAGGAATTGGAGGAGAGAGAAAATATGGTGAGATAAGTTAAAAGTAGAAGAGAAAAATGTGATGACCACAACTTGGAGGGCAACCATGAAGAGTGAGGAAGTAATAAAATAATTAAAGACCACAAGCCATAGAGCAACCATTAGAGGATAAACTAACATGGTCTTGCCATAATAATATTGTCACAAGAGTTACTATAAACTAAAATAGCACGCTAAGATCGTATTTTGTAGACCATTTATTCATGAGATTACGTGTAAGAAAAACTAACAAAAAATTGTATACCTTCAACCAAACTTCCGTTTTGGGCGGTAAATTAGGGAGGTTCCACTTGTGAATTGGAGTAGGAAGCTGCAAAACATAATCAATGTTAAACAAATTACGCAAAACAAGCACAATTAAGGAGAGAGAAGGAGAAGGGGTTGAGTTACATGGGCAAGAGAGCAAGTGTGAGAAGGAATTGGAGAAAGATGAGACGCCCAAGAAGGAGGATCGTAGGCTCGATTAGCGAGGAAGCCAAAACCGCTTTCGGGAGCCATTGAAAAACAGCAGAAGATGCGTCGATGTCGCTGAAAAAATGGAGGTGACGAGCGGGTCGAACTAATTAAAGTTGGAGGTGCAGGTACCAACTACCAACACTGGTAAAGTTGGAGGAGAACTAGAGTACCAAACTGGAGGAAAGCGTCATTTTTGTCGTTGCATTTTGGCGTCATGGTTTTAACTTTTAATCTTAGAAAAGGAATAATTGACAAGAATAATCTCACATTCACCCAATCTTTTCAAAATAGTCCCAACTTTACACTAATCTCATAATAAGTTCAACTTTAGGGTTTATTTGTTCAAAACAGGTCATTACCTGTTAGTAACCTGCAAATTGCAATTGCAAGTTTAATATCCTAAAGTTCTAATAATGTAATTAAAAACTAATTTAATTATTGGGTACCCTTAATTATTTAATACCTTAATTACTCTCTCCTACCCTCAACCCTCTCTCTTCTCTCCTTCTCTCCTTCTCTTATCACATCACGTCATCACCACCAAACAAACTGCCAACATCGACTCACTGACCACTTCGCCACCGACAAGCGTCGCCGCACATACCCACCTCGAAACTATCGTAACCCCCAAAACCACCCCCAGAATCTTAAACCACCAAAAAACACCACCCCAAAAACCCAAAAACCACCTTGGCCCACTCGAAACTCATCCAACCATCGCTCACGAAATGACCAACTAACCCTCGAATCTACTCTCCCACCACCCAAAAGGCAGCAACCTACCCATGAAATCCACATCACAAGATTATGAGATAGAGAGAAAATAAATTTCACGGGTGTTTGGGCAAATTTTGTGGGTGTTCGGACAAATTTCGTGGGTGTTTGGGCAAATTTCATGGGTGGTGGTGCCTATGATGACGGGGATGGTTATGGCAAGGAAAGAAGTTTTTTTGGATGCGACGAGGTATGATATGTGGGAGGGGAATGGGTTGACTGTTGAGTGAGATAGAGAGATGAGGGCTTGGTTTCCCAAAGGGAGGCCAGACGGGGACTGGTGGCAGAGGTGGGGGGTCATTTTCCGGGGGCGGAGAGGTTGAGACTTTAAGAGTTGTTGTGGGGTGAGGGGCTGGTGGAAGAGGTGGGGTGGACGGGTGGAGGGTTTAGGTTATTTTTTTTAAATTTAACTTATGATTGCTTTTGGAAAAGGACTAGTGTCACCAAGTAATTCTATAACCAGTTAATCAGGTAACCGATTGAAATGGCCTAGTTTGGGCAAACATACCTCAAAAGTGGGATTATTCTCAAATTATTAAATGGTTGGACTATTATGAGAAGACCATCCAAAGGTGGGAATATTCATATCAATTTTTCCTAAAGAAATCAGAAAGATTGTAAACGGAAATATAGTGAAGAAATGGTGATGTTGTGTGTATTGTAATTTATGACAAATGCTATCTATATAATTATTATTGTAGCCTGACATCTACGGCTCCTTTGAAGACACTTGGGCTCATCAGGGCCGCACACGTGTTCTCTCCTAATAAATAGAGAAAAAAAAGGTTTAATCTTTGGGTTATACTCAGTTGGGAGAAAAGGTTACTTTCCTGGCCCAAAAGATGGTCAGAGCCCAGCCCTGTGAGGTGGCTGTAAGTGAGTGCGTGGTTGATAAACCTTCACAAATCATGATCTGCCACGTGTCATAATCTGATTCCTTAGCCAATCAGAGGCCACTATTTTAGGGCAGATTTTATGGATAGCTGTCATCTTGTTATCACTATAGATACCCCTGAAATCAGGAGAGAAGATCATTCAATGCAAACAGTGCAAAGTTACTCTGTAAAAATACTCTCTCACTTTCTCTCTCTAGATCTACTTTTCTCTTTACAACTCCTGATATCTGACTTAAGCTTCGGAGGGGGAACCACCACCCAAACCTCCAGGGTGGGTCCCTTTTTGCAGGTTCGGGAACGAAGCTCCGGCTCGGACTAAGTTGATTCAGACATTGTTGCACAAGTCTCTAAGGAAGAACATCTAAGGGATACTCGTTTACTTGCTAGACAAGACAGCTCAGCCTACAGCTTACTTGTTGGACAAGTAGAGGACTAAACATTTGGCGCCGTATGTGGGGAGACGCAACGATGACTGACTGTCAATCGTCCAACATCGCCAGAAATCGAAGTTTTCAGATCAATGTCGAAGACACGATAGATCGTGAGAGACCGCCTCGAGGAAGGGATAGACCTCCAACCATCGTCCATGTCCCTGGACCAAGCCAGCAGCCTGTCATTCGGGAAAATCTGGAACATCCAGTGACTGCTGCACATCTAGACAACGTCCTGAATGACTTTCATACTAAGATGGCAGCAGTCGTCCAGGAACAGATTAGGAGCAACATGTTGTTTTTCCACCATAATCCGGAGCCAGCCGTCAACAATTAAGCTCCTCCTAGGGGACGTTCCCAAGAGAATCGTCCAGGTCCTAGTCGACTTGTTCGTCAGGAACCCTCAAGGAGGGCGGCTAAAGGAAAGCAGGCAGAAGGCAGTGAGCAGCGAAGGAAGATGGACTGGAATTTGGTGGTTAGGACCCAAGACCAAGCTCGTCCGAGTGGGCACCGAATGGAAACAGATGTCAGGGATTACTTAGAGGCAAAGAGAGCTGCAGCATTGCAACAGTCGGCTACTGGCTCTACCCCGTACTTAAGAGATCCTCCTTTAAGGATACCATCCAGAACAGAGGGAAGAAGTATGGGTCCTTCGATAGTTCGTCCGAGACAAGAGAAGACGGTAGTTCAACCAATGGTCTATAAGCGACCAGTACCAGCAAACACTTCATCTAATCCTGTGTTGAAGGAATATCGCAAGGAGTTCATACCCATCGAGGGACAGCTGGGAGCCCTCCTGATCAATTGGCCTACTCCGTTCTCAGCCAGGATCATGGAGGCGCCCCCCTTCCCAAAGGTAAAACTCCCAACAATAAAGCCTTTTGATGGAACCACTGATCCTGATGATCACCTGTCCGCTTACAAGCATCAGATGTACGTCAAAGGAGTAGATGATGCTACTTGGTGTAAGAATTTCCCGGCTACCCTAAAGGGTGTAGCTCAGAAGTGGTTCAATAATCTACCCCCTAATTCAGTCAACAATTTCACCGAACTCAGTGTATTATTTACTAGTCATTTCGTTGCAAATCGTCAAGAACAAAAGACATGCATACACTTGGGCAAGGTCGTCCAAGGACCAAAAGAAGCTCTTAGGAGTTTTGTTAAGAGATTCAATCTAGAAGCCCTTCAAATTCAAGATCTCAATGCTGGAGTGGCCTTTGATGCCTTTATCAGGGGTCTGAGGCCAGGAAGTTTTAAGTTTGACCTTATGAAGAAGAAAATCAATACTCTTGCCGAGGCATTAAAGGAAGCTGAAGCTTTTATACATGCCACTGAAGTATGTGTTGAGGCAAAGCATCCCGAGTCCAAGAAGCCTGAAGAGGTGGCTCAGCTAAAGAAAAGCAACCCCAAAAAGGCCGAGACTTGGGCCATAACCTCTACCACTACTTCGTCCAGAAGAAGCAAGAGGAAAGAATCTGAGCCTTCTTCATCCAACCCCATCGAATTCAACAAGGACCAATACTCCATTCTCATGGAGATAAAGGACCAATACGAGCTGAAGGCTCCAGCTGAGATTAAGACTCCTTACAGGAATAGGGACAAGAGCAAGTATTGTCATTTTCACAAGGATTGCGGTCATGAAACCAATGAATGTAAACACCTTAAGAGAGCTTTGGAGGATCTAGCCCGAAAAGGAAAGATGAATTCATACTTACCCCAAGGGGGAAAGAAGTTTCAGAGGAGAGATGACCGTCAAAGCCAGAAGAAGGAGAGTGAAAGCACTGACGAAGATGTCGTCCTCGTTATTTCAGGAGGATATGCTGTCGGAGGGCCAATCAATAGAGGGCACAAAAACTACCTCAGGGAGCTCGGCCAAATCTTGTTGACCAATCCGACAAAGGCCGAGCCCTTCCCAAAAGTGGTGATTAGTGAGCAAGATCGGGGTAAGTTGAGGACCCCCCATGATGACCCTTTGGTTGTAGAGATGAAAATAGCAAACTTGAGAGTAAGAAGAATTTTGATTGACGCTGGAAGCTCGACGGACATCATTAGTGCTGATTGCTTGTCCAGATTGAAATTTGAAGAAAAGAACTTAGTATTAGTCCATCATCCCATCATAGGGTTTGGGGGAGGAGCCATCCATCCCATGGGAACAGTCACGTTACCCGTCCGAGTTGGAGAGGAGGCCTCGCGGACTTTGTTCATCAAGTTCTTGGTTGTCCGAGATTTGACAGCCTACAATGTCATACTTGGACGACCAACTTTGAATCATGTTAAAGCTGTAATAGTAACTCACTTGATGCTTATGAAGTATGAGTGTGATGACGGCAAGATCGGCTCCTTGTATGGAGACCAGCAGGCGGCTAGGGAATGTTACCTAACTACCCTTAAGTCGTCATCATGGAAAGCATGCAATGAAGACCAGACGAAGACCGGAGGCGAAAGGAAAACGTCTGAAAATGAGAAAGATAAGACGAAGGTGGCTGGAGAAAGGAAGGCGTCCGAAAATGTAAAGGAGCTTAGGATGACAATTGAGAGTCCTCAGACGCTAATTGCCTCCTCAAGGAAAACGTCTAAACATCTTCCCAGCAAGAAAAGAAAGTATGAGCCCATCAAAGAAGAACCTCCCTCGTCTGAAGAAGTGATGGCCATCATGGGACTGGCATTAGAACGTCCAGAGCCGGTGGAAGCTCCTGAAGAGGTACTTTTGGATGAAGCTCGTCCAGAAAGAACCCTCAAGATTGGGTCTTCGCTCAATCCTGGTTTGAGAGGTCTTCTAATCAGTTTGCTGAAAAGAATTTCAAGACGTGTTTGCTTATTGTGTTGAAGAAATGCCTGGAACTGATCCCGAGGTCGCCGTCCACCGGCTGAATGTTGACCCAAATTTAAAACCTGTTCATCTAGAAGAAAAGGCATTGAGGACCCGCCAGAAATCAGGCGGTCGACCAGGAAGTTGGATAGCAAATGTGGTCAAGGTGCCCAAGCCTAATGGCACTTGGAGGATGTGTGTGGACTACACTGATCTCAACAAGGCTTGTCCTAAGGACAGTTTCCCTTTGCCTAAGTTGGTTCATCTGGTAGACTACACAGCCGTCCATGCTTTGCTAAGCTTCATATACGCCTATTCAGGTTTCCATCAAATCCCCATGTGGTCGGAAGATCAGGACAAAACGTCCTTCATTATTGAAAAGGGGTTGTATGGCTGGTTGAGCATGCCATTCGGCCTACGCAATGCTCCGGCATTGATAAATACCGTTTTTCAGCCACAGTTGGGAAGAAATATGGAGGCCTAAATTGATGATATGATAGTCAAGAGTCGGCAAAAGGAAGGTCATGTTGGTGATTTAAGAGAGACTTTCGAGACTCTCAGAAAATACAAGTTAAAATTGAACCCCAGCAAATGCGTATTTGGAGTCTTGTCTGGGAAGTTCTTAGGCTTCTTGGTAGATCAGAGGGGAATAGAAGCCAACCCAGAAAAGATCCAAGCTATTTTAGACATGAAATCCCCGTCAAGAATAAAGGAAGTTCAGCGACTGACGGGTTGCTTGGCTGCCCTTGGACGATTCTTGTCCAAATCAGGTGACAAGTGCCATCACTTCTTCGCTACTATCAACAAAAAGGCCAAGTTTGAATGGACAGCAGAGGCTGAGCAAGCGCTTCAACAAGTCAAAGATCACCTTCGGCAGTTGCCTAGGCTGGTCAGTCCAGCTGAGGGGGAGAAACTGTTTGTATACTTGGCTGTGTCCACTCAGGCCGTGAGTGCTGTTCTGCTGGCTGAAAGAGAGTCCGTGCAAGTTCCAATATACTTTGTGAGTCATGTACTCAAGGACGCGGAAAATAGGTACACTCCAGTCAGAAGTTTGGATTGGCCCTCCTCATGGCCAGCAGAAAGTTAAGGCCCTATTTCTTGGCACACAGTATACTCGTCTACACTGACCAACCTCTGAAGCATGTTCTGCAAAAGATGGAAGCCGCCGGGCGAATGCTAAAATGGGCTGTTGAGCTTAACATGCTCGATATATCATTTGAACCAACGAAAGCCAATAAGGGGCAAGCCTTGGCAGATTTTATAGTTGAACTTACTCGGAAAACTATAGAGCCAATATATGATCCAGCTGAAGGAAGGAAGCATTGGACGCTAATGGTTGATGGGTCGTCCACTATCAATGGATGTGGGGCAGGAATCATTTGTCAATCTCCGGAAGGAGACAAGTTCGAATATGCGCTAAGATTTTAGTTCCAAGCGTCTAATAATGAAGCTGAATATGAAGCACTTCTAGCTGGAATCAAAATGTGTAAAGCGGTAGGAGCTCTGGAGATCGAGGCTGAATCGGACTCTCTTTTGGTCGTCAGTCAAGTTAATGGAGACTTTGAATGTAAAGAAGCATCGATGGGCAAATATATGCGTCTGATCAAAGATGAGTTTGAGCCTTTGAAACGATTTGTTCTCGACCAAGTACCAAGGTCTAAAAAAAAAATTCAAGCAGATGCTCTTTCAAAATTGGCCAGCTCGGCTGAAGGTGATGCGCCAAGAACAGTGTTTTGGGAAGTTAAACCCAACAAGAGTATTGACCAAGAACAAATCATGTTTCTTAGCCGAGGGGCGGTCTGGATGGAGCCTATCATAGAATACAAGAAGACAGGACGGTTGCCTCCAGACCCTGTAGAGGCTAAGTATGTAAAGCCTAGAGACAAGTGGTTTGAATTGTGGGATGAGACTCTTTTACAAGAGGTCATTTAATCGTCCTCTCCTCAAGTGCATCACTAGGGAAGATGGTCTAGAGGTTCTGAAGGAACTCCATGAAGGAGCTTGTGCATCTCACATTGGGGGAAGAGCATTGGGAGAAAAGGCTTTAAGGACGGGGTATTACTGCTCTACCTTAAAGGAAGATGCCCTCGTCTATGCAAAGAAGTGCGACAGTTGTCAGAAGCACGAAAATCTGCACCAGAAGCCGTCCAACTACCTAACTCCTATCTTGTTCCTTCTGCCTTTTGCCAAATGGGGCATGGATATCCTAGGACCTTTCCCTGTGGCCGCTGGACAAAAGAAGTTTGTGCTAGTGGCTGTGGATTATTTCACTAAATGGATAGAGGCTGAAGCCATGCGAGGTATAATAACAAACGACGTCAAGGGCATTATTTGGAAAAACATTATAACTCATTTCGGCATGCCGCAGTCCATCATCTTTGAGAATGGTCCACAGTTTGAAACGCCTAAACTGAAAGATTGGTTGGCAGAAAGAGAAATCAAGGCTCACTTCGCTGCAGTCGCCCACCCACAAGCCAATGGGAAAGTAGAGTCCTTCAACAAGATTCTATCCAATGGAATCAAAAGGAAGTTGGATAATGCCAAGGGACAATGGGTTGAAGAGCTACATCTAGTGTTATGGTCCGTCAGAACAACCGCCAAAAATTCCACAGAGGAGACACCCTTCATGTTAGTTTATGGCACTGAAGTCGTCTTGCCCATTGAAATTGAAGAACCCACCCTGCGAGTCATGTTGTACACGGAAGAGGCCTACTGGGCTGCATTGCGCACGGCTTTGGATCAAGTACCAGAAGTCAGGGGCAATGCCTTGCTTAGAATGCAATTGTACAAGCTCTGAATGTCTCGAGAGTTTAACAAGAGAGTCGCTAGACGACCACTCAAGGTGGGGGATCTTGTTCTAACGGAAGATGGAGGCTGTTGGACGAGCTAAAGAGCTGGGGAAGCTCACACCAAAATGGGAAGGACCTTATCTGATTATCCAAGAGCTGCGCAGTGGAACCTTTTGTCTCCAAGATTTGGATGGACGAGTTATACAGCGCACTTGGAACTCAGATAATTTGAAGAAGTACCACGTCTAACTCAATTCATCGTCAGGAATCTAGCCTGGTAGTTTGTAGTAAGTCCAAAGTGCCACGGCACATGCTAGAAAAAAGAATTGTATACATGTATCTTGGCATTTAGTCAAGCAAAATTCATATAATACAATTCCTACTTTCTTATCGCCTTTGTTTATTTTTACCAAGTTAGTTCATTTTGGGGCATTAAATTAGTTACTAGTCTAAAAGTGATAATAACTTGGACGAAAATACAAAAACAATAGAGCGTCAAAAAATACTCACTTCTATGCCGAACATCACTCCCTCAAAGAGACCGGCCAAAAGTATAACAACCTAAAGGTTGACAATACATAAATGGAAATCAAACTGACAAAATCTCTAGTAAGGGAAACGTCAAAGTCTCTAAGAGAAAGCTGACCAGAAAAATCCCTTAGTAAAGGATGCTTTTCAAATACACGGACAACTAAGTAGTAAAGACCCTAGTAAGGGATCACTACCTTCGGACGAGTGTTGCTCCCTCAGGGAAAGCGGCTAAGACATGGTTAGACCATGTATCTAAAGCTCGTCCTTAGCAATTTCAGCAGACTTGGCCAATGTTGGCCGCTTTCCTTCTTGGACTATGGCTCGTCCATCAATTATGGTTGAGCTTAGCCCACGAAGGGGGGGATGGGACAAGCCTATAGGACGAGCTAAAGAGAGAAGGTCGTCCAAAAAACCAGGACGAACTAGGCAATAGACGCCCTTGTGATGGATCAATACTGCAGGACGTGTATTACAACTAGAGAAAAACGGCTAAAACGTGGCTAGTCTACAAAACTATATGTATTGGACGCTTTCTCCCTTGGGGCAAGACTCGTCTGAATGAGAAGACCATCTAGAGTTCCAGGACGAATCTCACTAAGTACTTGGATACTTTTTGGAAAGATTCACGATCGTCCAAGGACAAGGATGGCAATCTTATCTTATATGTGTTTGGCAAATAGTCGAAATACCCGGACAAGTCTCTTTTCATACTTGGCTACATTTTGTAACGACTCTCGACCGTCCAAAGGCAAAGATCAAGGTGGGCAAGCTTGCTCTATTTAAATTTTGTAGACCGTCCAAAAGCTCAGGACGAGTCTCTTCTTGTACTTAAATGTATTTTGAAAAGATTTATGATCGTCTAAAAGCAAGGACCTTGCTCTTTCCTTAAACATCGGTGCGGATCGTCCAACATTCAGGACGAGGCTCATATTATACTCAGTCAAAATTGGAATTCAAGAGAAGAAAAGACAAGCAATTGGCAAAAAGTCTTTCATATACACTTGGCAAAAAATGTACAACTTAAGACGAGAAGAGATAAAGCTACAACGGCAAACAAGCCAAGAAACATGGGAAAATAAACCTAATACTAGGCATCATCTTCAGCGCGAGTTTCTTGGTCGTCTTCAGGGTTCTCCTCCTCAACCGCAGCCTCGTCGTCCGATTCCAAAAATTCCGGAGGTTCCTCGGCACATACCATAGCACGATGAACACTCTGTTGATATTCCAGACGACGAATGAAGCTGAGGACCTCAGTAGGCTCAGCCAGCATCTCAAAGGCCTTGACGGCCCAGTCCTTGGACGTTTCGATGACTTGGGCCAAGCCTTCTTTGGCGTCGTCAAAGGCCCGGGCCGCTTCCCCTTGCAGACGAGCAGTCTTCGCCTTTAGGAGGATGTTCTCCCTTCTCAGTTGAACGACAGCTAGAAGAGCAGCATCTCTTTCACCCTTCAACTCAGCAGAGACAGTATCTATGACCATCTTCAGACGATCTTGCTCCGTATATAGCTTTTTAATGGCAACAAGATATTTCTTGTTCTCGGATTCCAGGGTTGCTGATCTCTTCTCCAAGGCGTCCTGTGACTGACTATGGAGAGTGTTGGCCATCTCAATGTCATGGATAGCCTTGTCGTCGGCCGTTGTAGCAAGATGGATGAGTTTCTTGTTCTCCTTTCTAAGATCCCTCGCCCACTCTTCGGTTAGCATGTTGTGAGCAAAAAGTTGGAAACAATGAAAACCAAACAAGTCATTAGACGAGTATTAAACCAAGCAATTTTGTTCAAGTATAAAATGAAAACGGCAGAAAAATATACCTCAACAGCAAGTTGGGACATGTAGCCCACATGCCCGGCTGATGCTCCCCTTAACCCTTTAATATAGGATTCAGGGTAACACTTGAAGAGCTCCTACTTAAGTTGATCTTTTTCTACCTTTGACATTTTGGCAAAAGCAGGAGAAGACTCCTCGTCCGAGTCTATGGTGGGAAGAGCTGAGGGTATAGCGGGGCCTTTGCCCTTATCTGAAAGAGGGGGAGAGTCAGTTATCTTGATGGGAAAGACGATGGCTTGTCTATTAGACGGACTCATAGACCGTCCGCCGACCCGCACCGTCCTAACTATATTTGGATAATACGACTCACCAGACGAGATGGAGGCCGTCCTAACAGCTAGCGACATCTGCGACACCATCTTGGCCACCGAGCCGCTGAAGACCGGGTAGTTCTCAGCAGCCGTCTCCGACTCTGGAACAACCAAAGCCAAGGCCAACTCTGGGTTGATCTCAGCAGAGTCTGCTGGCAGAACGTCCAACGGACCAGCAGGATCCGCACTCCTTTCCCCCTCGGCAGGGGCAGCAGCTGAAGGCTCCTTTTTCAGGGCCTTGTCCTTTGGGGGAGGCATGTTTTTCTCCCCAACTTCACCAACAGGAGTCGTCTTCTCTGCCCTCTTCCTTGTGAAGCCCTTAGGCTTTTTCGCTGGAGGTTGTTCCGCGGCCGCTGTAGGCCTCTTTTTGGACGAGGACGACTTCCCAGGTGGAAGTTTATTTGTAGGAGCATTCTTCTGCAAAAAATAAACAAGTTTTCATACTGGTCGTCCAAAGGACAAAAGTTATAAATCATTTGCAAGGCTTCAGACGAAAATCACCCAAAGAAGGAAGGCGTCCTATAATGGACACCTCCTTTCCTAAGGGAACCTCGTCCAAAAGAAAATGTTTCCAAATAAAGACGAAGTTGATGCAAAGAAGGAAGCCGTCCTAAAAATGGACGGACTAAAATGACTCCCGTCCAAGGCCAGGAAATCAACCCTTCGACCAGTATCAGGACTTAAAGCCTCTCAGACGAGAATGACCCAAAGAAGGTGGCCGTCCAAGCATGGACATTTTCCTTCTTCAGGTGATTCTCGTCTAGAGAAAGGAACAATGACTTGGACGAGCCCAAATGGTACTCGTCCAAAGACATTCTGCCTCTCAGAGGAGAATGGCCCAAAGAAGGTAGCCGTCCAAGTATGGACGACTTCCTTCTTTAGATGATTCTCGTCCAGTGAAAGGAACAATGACTTGGACGAGCCCAAATGGTACTCGTCCAAAGACATTCTGCCTCTCAGACGAGAATGGCCCAAAGAAGGTAGCCGTCCAAGTATGGACGCCTTCCTTCTTTAGGTGATTCTCGTCCAGTGAAAGGAACAACGTCTTGGACGAGTCCAAATGGTACTCGTCCAGGGAAGGATTTTCAAATTCTCAGACGAGAATGGCCCAACGAAGGTGGACGTCCATGCTTGGACGTTTTCCTTCTTTGGGTGACTCTCGTCCAATGGTTGGATGCAAATTCTTGACGAGTTAGAATGATCCTCGTCCAAAAAAAAAAAAAAAATATATATATATATATATATATATATATATATATATATATATATATATATATATATATATATATATATATATATATATATGTTACTAGTGTTTCAGCCCTTTTCTCGGCGCTGCTCTTGGCATATTCCTTCCATAAGTTGTCTGTGAATTTAGACATACTTATATCTCCCGTCCAAGATGCCCTGAGACGTTTTCTGGCCGAGTTTGCAAAAAAGAAGTGGGACAGGATTAGTCTGATGTATACTATAGACGAAGAGTTTTACTTGGAGAATTCGAATGTATACCTTTATCTTCGGCCAACCGCAAGCCGGCGGCGACCAAGAAGTCATCATGGTAAAACATTTCTTTAATGGGTATCCAGTTAGCTGGCCCCTTAAAAGATCGTTGGCTGGGCCTGGAGTACTCCTTTATTCTGAAGTACTCCACAACCTCTTCGTCATAGCTGTCCTCCAAATCCAGCCAGGAATGCTTCCGTCCAGTATTCGTGACGGATCGATTGTAAAATCTATAGCTCTCAGTGGCATAGTCGTTGGCCGCCTACAAGAAGATGAAGTCGGCCTTCCAATCATGCATCTTCGACGGCTTGCCCCATGCAGTCATGAAGCCGGGGCGGTTGCAGATGCTGAGCCATGCCCCATCCACGGCCCCAGGAACCTTATCCGCGTAGTGAATATGGGTAAAGGCTTGGAGAGAAAGAGCTAGGCCGCACAGTTCGCAGACGGCAATAAATGTCAGGACGTTGTGCCAAGCATTTGGAGCCAGCTGATTATGGCCTATGTGGTAATACTGCAGCACTTGTTCTATAAATTCGTGGAGAGGGAACCTTAATCCCGTGTCCAAGGCCAGCTTGTAGACGGCGAAGTGGTTCTCTGGGGCACTCAGAATCGTCGCGTCTTTATTTGGGATGACAAAGGAGAAGCCCGACATGAGCATGCAAGAGGATAAGTAACTAGGGTCTGGTCCTATTTTCTCTAGCCATTTATGATTGACCAAAATGAAGCCGGAGTCAGAAAGGGGACCTAAGCGTCTTCTAATTTCCGACGAGGTCGTAGAAGCTTCGTCCGATTCCTCGGCAACGTCAGAATCACTGCAGTTATTATCTTCACCGGTTCCATCCATATTGACGTCCCTGCCAGAAGTACTGGCTTAAGGGTTTATTTCGGAGTCTTCTAAATTGTGGTCCGGAGAAGGACGCCCGCCTAAAGGCTCAGCACTTTGGGCCCCCCTTGTCTCATCTAGAACACGTCCAGTAGATTCCTCCATGTCTGAACTATGTGAGGGTAGTATTACCTTTCGTCTTAGACGGGTCGTTTGCTTGACGAGCGCCAGATTACCCTGCACAGGTAAAGACTGGGTCGTCTGACTTTCTCGGCCAAAACCACAAAAAAATATATACTCGGCCATAAGAGGCCCAACTCTAGAATGTGTCGAAGAAGAAGTATCAGTTCTAGGGTCAAGGCAAGCTCTTGGTCGGCTAGGATTATTTGATGAAGAAGATTCCATTTTATTGATTTTCTAAGAAAAAATAAAGAATAAAGAAGAGTAAAAAGAACAAAGAAAAGATACCTGCTAAAACGCCTAGACGAGTCGGTGAAGAAAGCTGAGGCTGGGCCATCTCTCTCTCTCTCTAAAAAAATTTGCGGAGTTTTCTCTCTCTAGAAAAATTCGTTCAAGGTGTGAAATGATTTAATGTCCTCACACCAAAGTTATTTATAGAGGGGTAAGAAACCCGTGGAGTCGGTCAAGGATGATCGAAGAAAGAATGAAACGGTCGGTTATGACCGGTGAAACCCAGGAAAAAGGCGCATCATTTCCTTCATTTTGAATAAAACTACCTTGGGTAAAAGGGCCTTAACCGTCAGACGGGCCAACAGTGAAAGCCTTTTTAGGGGCAAATGTTGTAGCCTGACATCTACGACTCCTTTGAAGACACTTGGGCTCATCAGGGCCGCACACGTGTCCTCTTTTAATAAATAGAGAAAAAAAGGTTTAATCTTTGGGTTATACTCAGTTGGGAGAAAAGGTTACTTTCCTGGCCCAAAAGATGGTCAGAGCCCAGCCCTGTGAGGTGGCTGTAAGTGAGTGTGTGGTTGATAAACCTTCACAAATCATGATCTGCCACATGTCATGATCTGATTCCTTAGCCAATCAGAGGCCACTATTCTAGGGCAGATTTTAAGGATAGCTGTCATCTTGCTATTACTATAAATACCCCTGAAATCAGGAGAAAAGATCATTCAATGCAAACAGTGCAAAGTTACTCTGTAAAAATACTCTCTCACTTTCTCTCTCAAGATCTACAGCTTACTTGTTGGACAAGTAGAGGACTAAACAATTATCTAAAGCAAAATCCTAAATCCTATGTGGCATCCTCATATTCACCAAACAATTCTACAGCACAACCAAATCCAATCTATCAAATACGGTGTCCACTTGGCAAATGTGTTTATTGCTTTTCGAAATTGCTATTTTAAAGGAAAATAAAACGTAAAATGCGGTAATTATGGTATAAATTGATCATTTAGTATAATGATCCCCATTCCCCATATAAGTTTGGCGGAAAATAAATCAATCCTATATTGGTTAATTTTTGGATTTTTTAATAAGTTAAATATGGTAATGACAATAAATTCTCAAACATCCTTGATTTATGCCTATATTAATGTTAATTGTCAATCAATCATAATTCCCTTTTTTGAATTTCCAATTAACAAAAAATTCGAATATAAAAAAATTATTTTGCAAAGCATTTTTTAAGTATAAATAGGATAATTTGTCATACATGATCATTACTCATTTTCGGATTTTTTAATAAGTCAAATATGATAATGAAAATAAATTCTCAATCATCCTTGATTTATGCCTATGTTAATTGCCAATCAATCATAATACCGTTTTTCTAATTGCCAATTAACAAAAATATCCGAAAATAAAAAATTTATTTTGCAAAGCATTTCTCAAGTATAAATAGGATAATTTGTCGTACATGATCACTACTTATTTTCGTGTTTTTCAAGTTGCAAAGTCATGCAACCTTTTCAACTCCCTCTAAAGGAATCTCATGTCCCTCACAAGACATAACACAAACACCTATATCCATAACCTTTTAAAAGTAGCAAATGCTGCTACTGTGCAAATCAATAGTGATATGGGTCACATTTGCTTGAAATTCACTGTTCCTAAGCCTTGGTAAATCTCAGCCCTTCATCTATTCTTCCATCTTAGCCAACGATCTTTTTCTTTCTCTCCTCTTCTTCACGTCTGTTCTCTCTCCTCTCTTTGTCTTTGTCACTGTCGGTCTCTTCTCTCTCCTCTCTCTCCTCTCTCCTTTCTCCATTGCTATTCCATCATCTTTTCTTACTAATGCCACGACTTTAATACGTCCTTATTAAGTTAATTAATCAAGATTAACAGCGGAAGACTTAGCTTAGTCGGCGCGTTACCGCCGTACTTTCTACTAGGGGAAAATACAAGGCGACATTTAACATTAACTTACAGGGACATTACTTAGATTTATCACTCTTTAAAGAAACACTTTATTAAATAGATTAATATTTTCTAGAAATTTCGGTAGAGTTTCCTTTGTAAATTGGACAACCCATAATAGGAAAATGTTTGGAAAATCTGTTACAATTAAAAACAAACCAAATCCAAAACTCAACGTTTTCGCGGAGCAGTTGCTAAAGAGACTCAAAAGTACTATTGCTCATCCAGAACTAGAAATAAAACTAAACCATTATTTATTATCTAATACAAAGTGGAACGTCCTCACCTCAAAAGAAATGTAAAACAATCATAGTTGAACTCTTAGCACGTAACTGCTTCTATCTTGGGAAAGATGCTCCAGAATTTCAACCTGAAACTATTGTAACACTGTCACCCACCAAGTGACAGGCCACAGTAGTGACAAAATAAAACATTGACAGACACATCAGCACATCACTGAGTACTAACCCATAAAACATTTTAACACATGCTTTGGTGTCTACGACTCTCACGTAATCAACATGTTGACATCATTCATAACCGCATCACATCAACATAGAAAAACATTCACATTATCCATCATTATCCATCATGTTTCATGACTTTGAAGTACTTCCAAAAAGTTATAGCAGAGTCGTAACATCATCATAGTTCTTTCCTATCAAAGCACAAGACATACTTCCATATCATCAAAAATTCATAAAGCTTATAGTTTGAGCCATATGGTTTTGTCATAGGTCATTATCATCTTTCATTCACTTCACTATCAGAATACTTTCACTTAACTCTGTCATGTTTCGTTTCTCTCGTATCATAGATATATTACATAATCGTAATTGTAATTATAAGAAGTAATCTTAACTCAACATAGTCATAGTCATATTCATAACGTAGTAATGATCGCACTTTCGTAACAACATACTTATTTCATAGAATTCATTCATAACATCGCTAGTCATTATATTCGTAAAACATTCCACATCTCCTAATCCAAACATCGATAACATGATGTGTGAAATCATAAAACATAATCGCAATCATAATCATACTTTCGTAACATCAAAGTCATCATACTTCATAGCATTAAATCATTTAATAACATCATCTACATAGCAAATATTTCGTATCATATCATAATCATATCTTTTCATTTTTCTTAATCATATTGGTATCTTGGCAAGTACACGGAAGGGATGTCTCCCCAATTTTATTTTCGTAAACGGGAGGCTAGCACCGAGGACCTTGGCCCCCACATTACAGAAAAGTGGTACATAATGCCCAAAAGTGCTCGGTGCCACCCGAGGACATTAGCCGTCACTAAACGGGAGGTGGTTAACCGGCCAAGACGTACGTGCAAGACCCGATTTTCATTTTCATAAACGGGAGGCTACCACCCGAGGGCCTTGGCCCCCACATTACAGAAGGTGGTACATAATGCCCAAAAAGTGTACGGTGCCACCCGAGGACATTAGCCGTCACTAAACGGGAGGTGGTTAACCGGTCGGGAGGTACGTGCACGACCCGACATAAACATAATACTGCCAAGAACCGTTCTTTCACTTAACTTTATCATGTTTCGTTCCTTTTACGAATCATAATCACATTACATAATCGTAATAGTAATCATGATACGTAATCATCATCATAAGGTAACCATAATTACACTACATCATCGTAATCATAATCATGGAACGTATCTTAATCATAACGTAACCATAATTACATTACATCATCGTAATCATAATCATAATCATGGAAGGTAATCATAAGCATGACATATTCATAATCAAGTTCATAATGTAATCATAATCATGCTTTTGTAGCATCATGTTTATTCCATGTAATTCGTTCATAGCATCGATAATCATCATATTCATACAAACATTTCATTTCCCACAATCCATATAATCATAACGTAATGCAAGAAATCATAAAACATATTCAGAAAAGGATCTGTGGGTGCTAGCAATGGACGTTACATACTTTGGATAGCATGAGGATTTCACATAACATGTTTCTATAAATAACGTTTCGTCTCCTCCTTTTAAGTATCTTTCACAGATCATCGCAGAGTCATAAACTTTCATACATTCATATCGTTTCAGAATAATCATAACGTATTCTTTAGCATTATCAAAGATCTGTAAACATATCTCATAACTTTAAGTACTTTCTAGAATACATAGCAGAAATTTCATCATAGCCCTTCCGTAGTATCAGATCACTTACAAAAACACAGCATAAAACTCTTTTCATAACACGTGGTTTTACAATGTCATTTCACAATATACATTACACATCTTGCACTTCATAAAACACATAAGTATCTTTACATACTTTCATATTATTTCAAGAGACATAAGACATACCTGTTCAGTAACGATAAGCCATTCATCGTGTATATCGTTAAACTACTTTAAACTTAATGAAAGATTAATCAAGATACTCATAGGTCTCTTGTTAAAAATGATTAACGACGATTAACTTATTGGACAAGTAGTGATCTATTAAGCAATATATAGTGTGCACCGTCTCATTAGTTTCTGTGTGACTTATTGAGTCCACGTAAACTATACTTAATGATTTCTAGATTATTATCATTATACTATATAGCTTCCTTGACAACAAACTGCCATTCTGCTTAGAAGCAAGTCTTATGTTTAGTGTTAGGTAACATGCTTACCGAACCATACTTAAGAAACTTAGGGTTCTTCCTTACTCAAATCATACCATTATCTGAAGTCACTTTCTTACCATTAACTATTAATAACAAGTTATACTCGACTTACAAGTATATTTATTCACTTTCTTACCATTAACTATTACTAACAAGTCATGATCGACTTACAAGTATATTGATCTCAACTATAGTATTAATTTAATAAAGACGACTCCTTGTAGGTTTCACTATTAAATAAAGGAAGATTGTTACATAGGTTAACACTCAATTCATCTACGACCATCAACACATTCTAGTGGAATTATATGTTTACTCCTCCATTTAATACTTTATTCCGCATTCTTAGACAACAACCAATAAAACAACACAATTAATCCAATAAACAGTCTTAATATCATAAGATAGCCCAAGCAACCACAATTCCACATCATTGCTATATACGACAATTGAATTCGGAACTTCGCATCAGACATCACTTCACATAATTGGTACTTCAAAATCATTCAACTAACCCACCTTTACTTAAGCAATTCACTAATTTAATTATTAGAACCTCAAGGAAGTCTTAGAGCAGATACATTGAAAAAGAGGAAGGGTAGGAAGGGGATTAGTACTTGTAGACACATAATCGTGTCTCCCAATTTAAGGATCCGATGATGAAACATATCATGGTCTTAATTGGTCCGATCCAAGGGCAGAGCAGTCCGAAAAACCATTCAAAACCATTTCGAAAAGTGTTAAAGTCCTATTTTAAAGCCCAATTAATTATTCATGATAATTAATTGTATTTGAGCCCAATTCTTTGAAAAGCCCAATTAATTGATAATTAATTGATTTATTTTAATAAATAAATATTTTCAAAAGATATATTTTTTAAGTCAAGATCATATTTTATCCCGTAAAATCAGATTTCCGTAATTAAAGGATAAAAGAAATCTTTTTAAACACGTTTTAAATAAGGCTAGCAAAGGCACGGCAGGAGCCAAGCTGGTGCGCCTGGCGCAGGGCCTTGCGCCTGGCGCACGTCCGTGCGTCAGGCGCAGCTCTGTCCACGTGTCAGGCGCACTAATCTACACTTGACACTCTGACACGTGGATTTCTGACTCATTCAGAGTCCTGCGTCAAGCGCGGCTCTCTGCTTGAGACGCGGATTTTCTTCCTTATCTTTTTCAAAGCGCGTACCACGTGTATGCTTTTTACTGGTCATACCGCGTCTTGTGCTTGCCACGTCAGCTGCGCCTGGCGTAGCAGGCGCGTGAGGCGCAATGCTGTTTTTCCTATACATAGGCCTAATTTCCGTACAGATCAAAAAACGGATTTCTCACATAACACTCGACGAATACTTTACGAACCTCTCGACAAACTACAAAACTTCCCTACAAAAACTCATACTTTCAAACATAAAACACATTCAATCTACTACTTTCATACATTCAGATTTTCAGCCTTCACGATTGCTCGTCCCGATGGTTGTCAATCTCTCAGGCCCAAGCCACGGCATAATTCTGAGGGTCCTTAAATAAATTATTTTTATATTGAAGTTATTAACAGTTTTCTTTCATGATGTAGATCTTTAACATAAAATCGCTCTATTGTATATTCTAAACCTTTCTCTTTCTTTTTATTTATTTTCATTAATATTATGCCTGTCTGATCATTCTATGCATATTATATGATTGTCCTGCTTTAATGCTTTAATGCTTTTATCACCCACATGTTATTTTTGCTAATCAAGACCTAAATAATTATTCTAATATTAATCAGATTAATTTGGACAACCTGCTAGGTTCCCTGTAATATTGATTGCATAATAATTTGTCACTAAAAATTAGTCTTTTATGTGTTTCCTGAATCTACTTAGACTACATATTTTTAGGGTGCTTAAAATATTATATGATTATTCTTTGGCATAAAATCTGTAATGAATTGATATTTAGTAGAGGCCAACTTTAGGCGAATGCGGTTCATTATGACCATATTCATACCCTCACCCTTGAACTCAATCTTTGGTTCACTTTGACCACCTATGAAGTCAGGATGGGGGAATCTACATTGGATAATTTGTCCCTATGTTTTTCCCACATCCAATTAGGTTTATGATTCTTCCTAAAAAGAATTGTTGGCGACTTCTTTCGATACAAAACAATTTTCAATAAAACCTTAACAGTGGGGTAGTCAAATCTAATACGCGCTCACACCGCGTAGACGAAATAAAAACACGCCTACAATACTTAATCCATCTTTAAGTGTCAATCAATTCAAGAACTCTTATCTTTAAAATAATCAATTAATTATGCTAACCAGAAGCTTCAATCACCAAGCACATACACAATTAATTCCAACAGCAACATCTTCATATTTCTCCCAGCTCAAATCTCAGAAATTAACAATGACATACTTTCTACTTTGCAAGTACACAGAGGAGATTAGTAAAATTAGAGGGAGAAAAGGGGGTAGTACCACACAACAAGGGCAGCACAGGGAGGGGTGTATCAAAGCATCGCCGACGACAACCAGCGACAACTGACGGCCACCTCAGGTGGCGCAAAACAGCAGCAGCAGCAACAAACAAGGGGAGAACGGGGACATCAACCAGAAAACGGAGAAGTACAGTACATCAATACCAACAACAGCAGCGAAACAATAACTACAACACCACCACGACAACACTGGTGCGAGCAGGGGAAGAAAGGAAGCTCCGGCGAGCTTCAGCAACGCCGGCGATAGAAGTTTTTTTTGTAAATTTCTTCTTATTGTGAAATGATTTTCTGAGCCTTAATTCCATGGGTTTTTATAGATAAATTTATCAGACAAAAGAGAGGTGGAATGAATGAGGATTGGTGAATCCTCACCTTGGGTAGGTAGAAGAAAGGAGTGGGGTGGTCGGTTTAGGGAAGCTGATTATCAGCTTTGTTTCCTTCTTTTCTCTTTTTATTTTCTTTGTCTTTTATTTTCTTATTTGGTTGTTGGTGAACTAAAACAAAAGTCAAACTTGTGACCCTTTACAAGTGTTAAGTTAAGTTTGGCTTCTAAACTTTAATATTGGACTTTTAGCTAAAATTCATTAACTCAAAGATCATATAGGAAAACATATACGATTTTCGTATCTAAACATTAAAGCCATAACTATATTATAAGTAGAATCATTTGATAAAAATCAGTTTCATAATAACTAAATTAAATACATTTATTTTAGAAAATATTCTTAATCATGATCATTTCGGAAAAATTTAGGAGGCAATTAAGCTAATAAACATAATTAGTAGCTAATAAAATGAGATTAAGGTTCAAGGTATTACATTTTCTTCTAAATTTTTCTTTAGTTCACCCCATTAGAATTACAATCGGAGAAAATGAAGGATGGCAACTTTGAAGTGCGCGAAAAAAATGCAGTGGAAAAAAGTGGTAGGTGGGTCAGGGTTTGAAAAGGGAAAGGATGAGTGAAAAAGAGAGATCTTTGTTGAAAATTGGGTGTTAGAGAGGAGATGATGATGATGATAAAAAAAATTGGGAGGAAGAGGAGAGAAAGATGGGTTTTATTTTAGGATAAATTTCATGGAACTACCTTTTATAACAAACTTTTTTCAAAAAACTACCTTATAATTTTTTTTTTTAAAAACTACCTTATAAAACAAAACCAGTTTCAAACAACCACCAATTGACAACATCCGTTAATTTTGACCGTTAACCCGTCCTTTGACCATCACATATTGGTCACGTGAGTTCATTAAAACTCACGTGAGTCAAGATCTTAGATTTGTATTGGATTATTTTAGGGTTGAAATTGAGTTTTTGTTAGTTTAATGAACTCACATGACCATCATGTGATGGTTAAAGGAGGGGTTAACGGTCAAAATTAACGGACGTCGTCAATTGGTGGTCGTTTGAAACGGGTTTTGTTTTATAAGGTAGTTTTTTGAAAAAAAAAATTAGAAGGTAGTTTTTTGAAATCTATACAAATATATTAAAAGGCGTGCGAAAGAAAGCCTATGTGCCACGTGACACTCTCCTCAACTTTCTAATGCAAATGCTTTACGTCCATGTGTACTCCTCACTTTAAAAAAAGAAATGTGTAAGTGCAAGGTATCGAACACGTGACCTTTGAAACGAAAAGTTAGAGCTTAACCATCAATACACTATGAATTTGTTGTCTAATGTTTCAAATAAAATATGATAAAGTCTTGTAATAAGTATACTTAACTAAAAAGACTTAAACAAGTATATACATCTCTAACACTCTTTATTACGTAACTTACAAGAGAATATTGATGTCATATTCTCTTACCACAATTCCTTTTAAGGTATTATTTTCAACTATAAAATTTAAAAATAATAACATATTAGTTTATTGTAACTGACCCGAGGCATCGTCCGGGCAAAAAAAACTAGTTTTTTTGTTATAAAAGGTAGTTCCATCAAATTTATCCTTTATTTTATTTGAAGTATTTAGGAGAATTTTTCTAATTACCGTCCCTTCATCTAATTTCAGCCCATTTATGTCAGGTATTTTTTTTTTGCTTTCTTTGATTTTCTATTGATATTTGTTCCAGGTATCCGTATAATAATGTATGAACATTAACTTTCAATTCTTTTTTGTTTCAGATTCGCAAGCTACAAGTTCAAAGTGAAATCAGCGGTAATAATCCATCTCCACTTTTATTTTATCTTTCATATCTAAGGTGTTTTTTTTAAAGATCTATATGTTTGTGTGTTGATGGTTTGATCTCAAACAATCTATGTTTTTGGATTTATTAGGGTGCGTTGTGTGTCCGATTTGGGTTTGATTTCCCGGATCTATTATCTTTTTTCAATGTTAAATATTTTATTGTAATTTTCTTTTTGTCTTTGCCAATTATATCAGTTTTGATTGCCTTGCTTAGTGGATGATCCCATGTTCGCTCAGTCGTCAGATATCTCAGGTGTATCATCTAATTTAGATGTGAGTTGTTTTATGTTCTTGTGATCAGAGTGATGAAAGCCTGATATGCAAACTGCCTTTGATTAGGTTCATGGAGCGATACGGGACATTGGTGGCAATAAGCCTGCTGTTTCTGAAGGCATGGAGGGCATCTATTATCTATGTCCGTTTTAAGGCGGCTTCAAGTGAGGTAAAACTCTATTCAACCGTTATAGAATAATCATATGACTGAGGATCGAGCTAAGTTCGTATAAGAGAAGTCACAAAGATACTCAATACGATGCAAGTCATTATTAATGGAACGGCCAACCTATGCCTCAAAAAGTCTTTTTTTCCTTTCTTCAAGTCTCTAGAGGGAAAATATATTATTCCCTCCATTGCTAAATGATGTCTTCAGGAAGGAATTGAGTTGAACACCATAACTATTCTTCAGTCTTCACTTTTTAAATTTCTAATTTTCATGTCTCAAATGGAAATTTAGTATCACAAAGGGTGATATGGGCAAGTCCAACATTTAACGCACTATTATCATGAAACCTGAACTAGAATTGCGGCACCCTATTAAGGGAAGCAAACATTGAAATTGATTTCTGCTTTAGTATTTATAGCTACTCATTTAATATGTACTAATGTACAATATTTGGTGCTACTTCCAGTTTTTTAAGCACGGCTTAGCTCATCAAAGCAAGAAATTACACTCAATGTAATAGTTCGGCTGCTTATATTGCTGAAATTAGATTCTAGGAATCTGATCAATGTGGATTCTGAATCTGTCATTATGGATTCTTGAATATTAGTATACTGATGGAACTAAGATGCTTTAAATCTTACTAATAATATGATTAAGCAAAATGCCTTATGTAGTTGCATTTTGGGCAATCTTTAAATCATGCTCATCCCTTATTTCCACAGCTTGTACAAAAGAGTTTTGCCTGATTGATGTACAATGATTTCTTGAGGAATGCCAATATGCTTTACAAGAAATCCATTAGAGGCAAACCTAAAAAGTGATAAAAGGATGTTTGCAAATGAATAAGATTGTGAACCTATTTAGCAAAGAAGGGCTTGTTGTGCCTCCTTTTCATTGACCAGTGAAGTGTAGCTATTAGCCAAAGATAGCTGATTATAGTTTTGTGTTGTATGTAGTTGTTCATTTGGGTATCATTGTCTAGCGGTTTCAATGATAGGGGAGAAAAAGAAGAAAATAGTATTTTGATGTTATTGGAATTATATTCTTATCAATAAAACTTACAGTTTGAAAAGAAATATGGAAAAGCAAAGGCAGAAAAGGGGGAGGGGGAAGAGGAGGTATTGAATATGTTATAGGGAAGGAGGAACTCATGTAAATCAATCTTCCATCATCCATTTTCAGTAATAATAGTCAGACCGAATTAGCTTTGTTAAAGCACTAATAATATAGATAGAAAAATTCTAAGGTTACTTATAATCTTGGTAACTGTTGAGCTTAAAGAATCTCTTTATGTACATCAGATAGGTAGTACAAGCAGAGAGAGGACCCTTTTTGGTAGCTATCTTGGTCAAAAGAATTAATATGATGTATGCTCTCAGCCTCTCAAGCCTCTCAAGCCTCTCATGTCTTTTGTCAAAATAGTGACACAAATCAGGTGAGGAAACCCTGGTCCAGATTTCAAGCTTAGATCTGGTTCGAAATACTTGAATTTCCACTATATTTGATTGCTTTATTTTATACACTCTCATCATTTTCACAAAATATCTGTGAAATAATAGTATGGAGCTAGGACAAAGCTTAATATTTGCGATACAAATAGATTTACGTTTCTTTTTCCTTTTCATTTCATTTGGTCTTCATTCATTACCAGATTTATATGGATGTTAACTGCTTTTGTTTGCTTAAATCTCTCTCTCTCTCTCTCTATCTCTCTCTCTATATATATATATATATATATATATATATATATATATATATATATATATATATATATATATATATATATATATATATATATATATATATATATATTTATCCATATTTCTTTCTCTTACTTCGTATTTTGTTGCTTGATTTATTGAAATTTAAGAATGATTTTAACTGTAAGGTGCAAATTTTTTTTTGGGAAACTTATAGTGTACCATTTGTAATTTGTCAATAATGAAGTGTTGTGTGATTTGATGAAATTGAAAAGTTAGCGATTTCAGTCTCATAATTTCACGATGTTGAGTATAAAATTGTCAAAGGAAAGAAGCAAAAGAAGAGTACTTAAGGGATTCCATGCCAACCTTTCTTTTGATGGTTAAAATAATCCCTGAGTTTCGGATGGTTTGGTACTACAAATATGTGTTTTTGGACTCTTTAATTAGGTTAATTGATGTGGTTTAAGGTGAATATTCGGGTTTACTTAGTACATGATTACTTTAGTACCACTAGAAATATTATTTGATTAACTTAGTAAAGGGTGGGCTTTATGTGAATGTGAAGGCTCAATTAATTTAGTTCTACTTTGTACACGCTGATTGATACTAATTCAGATGATATATGAGATATATTGATAGTAGTACTAGAAATATGCATGTCTTATGGAACGACAAGATTGTTGCTTTTAATTTTAGCTGATATTTAATGGATGCAACTCTGTTTAAGCTAATAATTTCTAACTGCACGAAACTCATACAACATACGATATTTGTAGTTGGTCTTGCAATGGTCACCGGAAGAATCTGATGTGATAGATTGCAGTGGTTTATGGTGTACTTTCGTGCATCCAAACAACTAAAATGATGTCGGGCTTGAATGTGTCAAAGTTCTTATTCTCAGAGTATGCATATCCGTCTTCTTGCAAAGTGTATGCAGTTCTTCAATCTCTAATTCACAGGTTGATACTTATTTGTCAATGTAAAGTTTAATTTTTGTTAAAATGTATGTTGACTGTTTTTCCCTTTTCATGTTTTTATACCTTGATTGTGATCATAATCTAGGCATCTGAGATTGGCTAGAAGCATATCTAACCTTCTTATTTACCATATTAGGTAACTTTCCCATCTTGTGTGAACATTGGTCTATTTATCATATATTTGTTTTTAGTTTAGTTTGTTGGTGTGTTTGAATTCCTCTATATTGGTTTCTAAAGTTTACTATTGAATATTGATTGACTTAGTCTGCCTTTATTGTTTGTGTTAAATTTGCTTGTATATATGCCTTTTTATTAGATCAAAATATTGTGTTCCTTACTTCTTCGTGTCTACCAATATCATGCTAGAGTATAGATTTGTCAAAGCATGTGATATATGATTTTTTTTAAAGTTTCAAGCCTTTTCTCATTTGTATATATAACCATAGCTAGATACATATTACCATTGCATTTGAAGCCCATCAAACAAGAAAATTTTCATTTGTTATGTGCACACTTTTTACTATATGCACAACTCATTTATGAGACTAATCTCACTATTAATGCAGATCTTGGTGATTTTTCTATGAGCCTCAGTTGGTCATGGGTGAACGAAACATGTGGTATTGGAGCTCAAATTGTTAACAGAGAAAGTTTGAGGTGGCTTAATGCTCGTAATGTAAAGTAAAATAACAAACCAAGCTCAGAAATATGTGAATCTATTCCAATTTAAAGGTGAGATACTTCAAGTAAGTTAGTGACTGATATCATGTCACACACCCTTCTGAGGTTTTTTTGTTTGCTGAGAGTTGTATATATTGTTCTGCTCCATGTCATTTCGAAGGAAAAATACTTAGTAGAAATAATAAATAATGTTACAGTTGAGATTTCATCTTTTTGGTTTCTTTAGAGAAAATTAATTGTAACATGGGAAGCTACTTAGAGATCATAGAAAACCAAAAAAGACGAGCATTATTAGAGGAACATCAGGTTTTGATAGGATTTATTCTATCAAATTAATTGATTGTAACATGAGAAATTACTCCGATGTTCGGTAATGCTTGCTGTTCTACATAAGACAAGAAAGAGAGAGAAATGGGAAGGGTGAGAGTGAGGGAAAAGTATAAAGGCAGGGTGAGCAATAGAAGGGATAAAGGTGAAAAAGAAAAATGCTTAGACTTACCAATTACATTATGATTGTGACAAATACTCATAAGGAATATCTATGTTTTCTAGATTTAATTAAGCTTATCCATCAATGGTTTGTCGATACCGTTCACCTTTCATTAATGCAACAAAAAACGCCATACACATATTGATTCAACCCCTTATGAGAGAAAAGTTTGAAGAGTTGTGTTCGGACTTGCTTGACAGGTATAATGTTGAGAGCTCACAAGTATGCTCACAAGACTTTTGGTTTTCTTTGCTTTGAATACTGATGGTTGATCTAGATTCTGCAGATTAAAGACACCTGTTGAAACTGCTTTGAAAGATGGAAAGCTTTTCCTTGTTGGTGGATCAACAAGAATACCTGCTGTACAGGCTCTCGTGAAAAAGATGACGGGAAAAATCGAAATCGTAGTGTCAACCCTGATGAAGTAGTTTCCATAGCTGTTGTTCAGGTATGCTTTTCATTTGGTGATGGTCTGATGGATTTAAGGGACTTTTGTGTGTGTAGACCTGGACAACCTGACCTATATCTGGTTATGTGAACTGAATTATCTGATCTCGACTAAAATTGACTCGAGCCAACCCGAAAATAGTATTCAATTGGTGGTAGACCAAACTATGACTAACCATTAAAATATGATAGGAACCTATTATCTAGATTGACCCTGTTCCAATTTTATGTGTGTTGTGTTTTGAGGTATTCTTTTTTCACTTTTTGAAATACACCATTGTTTTCTAGCTTAGGTAGAACAAAAAGATGTTAAATGAAAGTTTTTCTTCATCTTTATCGCTTTATGTAAATGAAAAATCATTTTGATTGAATCTTGGAGCTCAAGACTGCCATATGATGAAGATTTAATTATATAATGACATACTAAATATGTTTGTTTTACTCACTCAATTAATGTGTGTTGTTCCTGTACCCTTTTTCTCACTCCAAAAAATAGTCATTTTTAAAAAAAATATAACATTATGGGCCAAGTTGAAGACCATAGTGGGATCTAGTTTGTACTATATATTTAGAAGGCGTCATCTTTCATAAGACTACACTGCATCACTCTTGTGAATTAGCATTGGTCAGACCAACCATTAATCTTGTTGCCGTTTGTCGGAATTGTGCTAGTTCATCCTTCTTTTTATCTTTTCCCATATTTCCCTTCTTTTTGGTTCATTTGTTGCCTTTCTAGATAATCTTGGTGAAAATCAGTATGAATACATGGTAGATGGTTATTGTCCGCTACTTGATTTGTATTCACTATTGTTATCCTTGATCTATCACCTTGTTGGTGTATTCACTATTGTTATGGGTATTAATTGCACATGCATCTGGTCTTTAATTACTCGGTATTGGGTGTTATTGTTTCTCAGAGGTTAAATTATAGAAGTGTATATATATATATATATATATATATATATATATATATATATATATATATATATGAGAAAAAATTTGTTGGTTAAGTGAAGACAATTTTTAAAACCTATTAATATTGATAAAAAGCTGTCTATAAATCTCATAAAGCTATACAATTACATTGCAGGGAAACCATTAATAATGACTTAGCGCTAAACACATTACGATGCAAGTAGGCCCCGTAACTTCACTCTCAAGGAGCCAAGTTCTAAGTTGGATTTTGAAATCCCTTTGGTGGGATTAATCGACTTGTGATCACTTCTTGTATCAATCAACGGGCTAGTAATAGGAACACTAGTCTGCTCGACAAAAAATGTTGTGCGTTTTATTTAGACTTTGTGCTTGTACTTGTATTCATATACCTTACCAATCAAAGAGTAAACAAGTTGTCATGACCTAGGATATAACGACCCAATAATCAAGTTCTCTGCAAATTTTTATTAGCCATGTGAATGATGTTGAGTTGTTGAGTTAATTTCTGTCATTATATTATGTAACTTGGACATACCTAGAGTAGTGATATTGTATATGGGTAATTGTTCTAAGTTCGATGACGAACTTTCTTTTAAGGGGGATAACCAGTAATGCCCAAATATTTTCTATTCAAAGTTTTGGTTTTTTGAAATATAATTAATATATCATATTTTGTATAGTGTTTTAATTAATCCAATTAAAAAGTTTTTAATCCTCTTAAAACAGATCGGTAAAGTTAGGATGACTAAGGGAAACCCAAATACCAAAAGTTAAATTGTAAATCCTTAACCTACTGTTCCCACCGCTTACTTTTTCCATGTTCAACATCTTCTCTCACTCAATCTTTGAATCTTTTGATACCTCTCACTATTCTCTCACTCAATCTCTCTCTATTTCGCCCTTCCACAGCCGACGTCGCCTCCTCGCCGCTACCTCTCGCGGGCAAACCACATGAAGGTATCGCGTTCTGTTCCCCTCTCTTTCTTCTTGGTTGATGTATGTAGGTTTTAAAAAAAAAAGAAGAGAAGAAAGAGAAAATCTACCTGCTGTTGTCAAGCCGCCATTGCTGCCGCCGCCTTCACAGTGGTGGTCAGTTGGTTGTTTTTTTTAGATCAATTGAAATTGTTGTTTATCTGAACCTTAGTTTAACTATTGATACCAAAATTCTGAAATATAATTTTGAGTATAATATACATGAACTAGTTATTGAAAGTTTAATACTAGAACCTTAAGTTGCTAAAGTCTTAATTACATAATTTTATTATACTTTATTACATTGGAAGTACATAATTATATGATTCCACTTTGCATCTTATAGTTTTATTCAAAAATAAATATCATCTTTAAGGTATGGGAGGTTCAATTTGTAACTAAAACTGAATATCTTATCTTATAAGTATATGAATTAGAGTATTTCTTATAATAGAACGTTAATTTCAGAATTTGAGAGTGTAAATTAACTTGTCTTATGTAATGTGTTTTGCTCAATCCTGAAAATAAGTTGTCTGAAAGTGAAATTTTGTGTTAGTTAGTGTCTGCTAAGACTAATTATATGTATATATATACATGGACATACTTCTACATTTGAGAATTTCTTACAAGAGTATGCACAGGCAAGAAATAGTGACCTTTAATTACAGACTCTAACTACCATTGCTTGTACAAGTCCACAATAGGCTTTCAACCTATGAAAACACATCTCAAGATATTGATTTTATTATAGTTTACCATATTATACAACTCTCTTCTAAGGATCTATGAATTTTAAAAGTATACGTCTTTGATTTCACATAGTTTATTTCTGGGAGATATAGAAAACAAGTATGGAAGTTAGCTTTGATTTTTATCCATCTATAAGATCATAGTTTAAATTCTAATCGGAAACTAATTCCCCACTTTGTATTCATGACTCATTGACTACCTTAGGAGAAGTGGAGCAATTTGAGAATTAGAAGATCATCAGCTTGCATCGGACTCACTTAAGGTAACCCCATGAACGCCTCTTTCACCAAGGATGGAAATATACCTGTGTATATGACACTCATGAAACTCCAAGTTATGGTTTTAGGTTCTTGAGATTTTAAGTACCCTTATATAACCTTTTCATGGAACTTTAGTTTACTAGTACGTATATACTAATCTCCTTCTGGTAGTTGGTGTTAGTTGTATGAAAACAATGAATTGAACTCATATGCGTAAGTTTGTTAATAATCTGGTTGTGATTCTAAATTCGGGGAAACTTGATATGGAACTTTAAATTATGATTTAATTATGGATTGTTGAATTGAATTAACTTGAGAAGCATATATGGATTATTGAAATATATTCGATGATTGATGTTGAGAAGTAAAGATACGTATGGTTATTGGTTTGATGTTATGACTTGAATTGGTGATTAGTTAGGTTGATTACTGTAACACCCCCGCCAACCCGAACCCTTTTTCATTTAATAAAACTCGAGATGGGGGAAAATCCACGAGGGTTCGAATCAACGGGCGTGCTACCGCCGCACTTATCTCCTTGGAAATAAATGCAAGGCTAGATTAAAGCATACTAAATTCGAATAAATTAATCCTTACAACCAAGTAAATCGTTCATTAAATATTACTAATTATTTAAGTGTTTCAGAGTTCCAGCGGAGGCTAAATCATAAGCTAAGTGGATGACAACTCTAAGTGATCTCCCTTTTGTTCCCCCGTCGATCACCCACCTGCACAAATACATTGAAAAGAAACAAGAGAGACAAGCTCCCAAAAATCAGAAAAACTGAGTAATTCCAACTCCATCCCGTAAAAATACTTAAGTTGAAAATATATTGTAAAATAGTAGATTAATAGGGTTGAAAAGCATAGTACACATACACATGTATATCCAATGAATAATAGCATAATTAATTCAATTAATCAAATTATTTAAGGAGAGGAAAGAGAACGCCAGTAAGCCGGGGTCAATCCCCTGTAACCACCTACGAATAACATAAATGACCATAATAACAGAGTCCCTAGTGTGCACACCCCTTCTACTTGGATCACAACAAGATAGAAGGAAGACAGTAACAGAATAATCAGCATAGTAACCGAGAACCTGTAGGGGCGCCGAACCTCTCATACAGGGCAACCTGTTCATCATTTCCCTCCGATATTTCACTTTACGTGATTAACATCTTTTAATCAAGTCATCACATAAATTACGTACACATTTACGTCATCTTGTTCAATCTAGTGTGAACATATTCAATCCATCATAATCTCAATTCATTCATAGGGTTCCAATAACTCATTTCATAAACACAACCGTCACTTGAGTTCATTTATCACTTCAGATTCATAATCATTTCATTATCACAAGTTCTTATCAATTCCAACTTTCATAAAGTCTCGATATTAATAATAACAATAATAATAATAATCATGATGATATATAGTAATAATAATAACAATAATAATCATAATCATAATAATAATAATAGTAATAATAATAACAATAATAATATTAATAACCATAATAAAGTTATAGTAAACATCTTTGTCATATCGTACATCGTCTAGTCATGATTCATAATCGAAATCCATAGTCGTTGTTCATTTTGTCCTTCATATTCATAATTCGCTTTAAGTCGATAATCCATAAGTATAGTCCATACTTATAAATTTTATAAGCACATAATCACGTAATCAATTCATTTTATACTAACGGGATCTATGTTTAGATGGACATCGGAGATTACCTCGTGACGCGTGTCCAAAAGTCAGATTCACGAACCGATTAACACTCTTGATATTCCTCGTCTACGCAATCGGAATCTACATTAGACGTTAACGAAATCTAAGTTAGTTACCTAAATAACCCCTTTTTATATAAAATAAACAATTTAAATAATTCAAATAACTTAAAGAATTTGTAATGATTATAAGAGAGTTTATAAATCAAAGTTTATGGTTTTTAAATCGATAATGAAATCATTTTAAATTACTTAAAGATTACTTCAACTTAATTTTCATTAACTTAAACCATTATTTTAACATAGAAACTAACTTTATTATACTCATTTTATTTAAGAAACATTTTCAAGTTATAAAAGATTAACTTAACTAAAAATACAATTAAGTGGGCTAGTTTAGGAAAGTCATGGGTTTTAGTTTATAATAAAAATAAATAAACTTAAATTGAAAGGGAAAAGGGGGGGGGGGTTTACCGATTCTTTGAATCAGTTTCATTCACCCCAAAAAAAAACGAAAGAAGCAAGGAAAAAGGAAGGAAGGAAGGACAGGGGAGCGAACAGGAGAGAAAGGAGGAAGGAGGTAGCTGGGCAGCTCAGGCGGTTTTCGGTGGTGGTTTGACGCGGGTGCGGCGGAGGCAGCAGGGTGCTGCGAGGGGAAGGAAGCGACGGGCGGGGAGGGGGTTTGGTCGGGCGGGAGTTCGGGGTTCGGGTGGGGGCGGCGGGCGCGGTCTTGGTGGTTCGAGGGTGGTGTGGTGGGTCAAGGAGGTGCGGTGGTGGTTTCCGGTAGTTGTCGGGTGGAGCGGTCTTTGCGGTGGTCGTGGTGGTTCGATGGTGGGCGAAGAGTGTTGTTAATGGAGGATTGAAATTTCATTTGCAATTTTCAAAATCAAAAATCGAAATTAAGGAAGGAGATAAAGGATTGAAGCAAACCTTTTGAGATTGTTTGCTTGAGCAATTGGATGTGTTTGGGTTGCTATTTATAGAGCAAAATTTCTGAATTTGTGGAGCTTAGTCAACCTCCATTAATGGAGAAAGCATGGTGAGGTATGGGCTATGGTGGTAGCTCTTTGAAAATTTGCCCCTAATATCCGAGAATTGTGGATTGAGTTTCAAATATTTTACGACAAAGCTGAGATTTTGTGTTGAAAATCTTGATTCTTGTGTGCTGTGAATCAGACGAAGAAGAATGGAGGATAGGAAGATGGAAGATGGAAGATGGTGATCATCATTGATCACATTTTCTTTCTTTTTTTTTTTTTTTTTTTGTTTTGTTTGTTTTGTTTTCCTTTTTCTTTTTGGCTAAAAGACATATGGCTATGGATTTGTATTTGTATTTGGGCTTGGATTACTAAATTGGATGGACAACTTGAATGAATAAGAATGCCCACAACTAAATACACCTTTCAATTACCATATTAAAATACTTTGAAATATTTAGGAATAAAATACATTTCAATTAAATAAACTCGTTAAATAATTCAAACCTAAATGAAATTATTATTTTAATAAACATAGTTATCAAATAAAATCGCATTATCATAAAATAGATTTTTAAGTGGAAATAATATTAAACCTTAATAAATAATAAAATAATCTTTGAAAATTTGGGGTATTACATCTACTCCTCCTTAAAAACAAGGTTCGTCCTCGAACTTTAAAGTTAGATATTTGATATTAACGAAATAGTAGTTTGGCGCTTTGTTAGTATTACATTCGGTCCCCCTTAAGGAGTTTCGTCCCCGAAACTCGATAATCGTACCTCGTAAAAGAGTTCGGGATAACGCTTTCTCATGTCGTCTTTCGTTTCCCGAGGTTGCTTCCTCGGTTTGATGATTAGACCATAACACTTTGACTAACTTTACCGCCTTATTCGGGTGTTTCTCGTTTTGGAATCAAGGATTCTAACGGGACGTTCTTCAAAAGTGAGGGTCTCATCTAGTTCAAGGGTTTCGGGTTGGATGACATGGGAGGGATCGAAACGTATTTACGGAGTTGAGACACATGAAAGACATTATGAACATTGGCTAACTCTGTGGGCAAGGCTAATCTATAGGCGACTTCCCCAATTCTTTCGAGTATCTCATAAGGTCCGATATAACGAGGACTCAACTTTCCTTTTCTACCGAACCTCATTACTCCCTTGGTTGGTGAAACTTTCAGCAACACTTTCTCTCCAACCGCAAACTCTAAATCCCGTCTCCTTTGATCGGCATACGATTTTGTCGATCCCGAGCTGCTTTCATACGCTCTTGAATCAACTTCACCTTGTTGGTAGTCTCTTCAATCATTTCTCGGTCCCAAATTCAACGACTCGTTCACATCGCTCCAACATATAGGACTTCTACATTTCCGTCCATACAATGCCTCATAAGGTGCCATTCCTATGCTCGAGTGATAACTGTTGTTGTACGAGAACTCAATGTACATCAAATGATCATCCCAATATCCTCCGAAATCCATTACGCATGCTCAAAGCATATCCTCCAAGGTCCGAATGGTTCTCTCCGTTTGACCATCTTCTTTGGGTGGAAGGTCAGTCTTGAATTTCAATAGTGTACCCACTACTGCCGAAGTCGCTTCCGTAACTTAGATAAGAATCTCGAGTCCCTATCCGAAACGATGTCCTTCGAACACCATGTAGCCTAACGACTTCATTAAAGTAAGCATCGGCCAACCTGTTTCAACGACCAAGTATCCTTCATTGCCACGAATCTTGCCGTCTTAGTCAAACGGTCCACTATTACCCATATTGCATTCTTTCCCGACCTCGTATTCGGTAACCCCATAATGAAATCCATAGAGATAGATTCCCATTTCCATCCCGGCACTTCCAACGGTTGCAATTTTCCTCCAGGCTTCATATCTTTGTATTTTCACCTTCGGCATGTTAAACATTTTACAACAAAGTCGGCTACTTCTTGCTTCATTCTAGGCCACCAAAAATGTTTTTTCAAATCCTTATAAAGCTTATCTCCTCCCTGGATGTATGGAATACGGCGATCTATGGGCTTCCCTTAGAATTCTCGTCTTGAGTTCCTCATCCCGTGGCACACATAATCTCCGTTTATATTTTGCAACGCCATTGTCGTCGATCTCGAACTCCGGTGCTTGACCACATTCCTTCATCTCTCTTAACTTGCTTAACCACTTATCTCGCAGCTTGTTTCACCCGAATCTCCTCAAATATGTCCGGTCCAACAAGAAGAGCATTCAACCGAGCGTTCACATAACCGGGCTCAACTATTTCCAAACTCAATCTCTTGATCTCTTCACACAGTTCATCTCGCCATAATCAACACGTTTAGCGAATGAGCACTCTTCCTACTCAACGCGTCGCCTACTTTGTTCGCTTTTCCCTCTTGATATACTATCTTCAAGTCATAGTCTTTTATAAGCTCGAGCCAACGTCTCTGTCTCATATTCAACTCCTTTTGTGTATACGGATACTTCAAACTCTTATGATCTACGTATAGACTTTACACCGCACTCCATACAAGTAATGTCTCCGGATTTTTAGTGCAAACACAATTGCTCCTAACTCCAAGTCATGAGTAGGGTGATTTTGCTCATGTGGTTTGAGTTGTCTCGACGCATAGGCCACTACTTTACCATGTTGCATCAAGACGCACCCAAAACCTTTCTTTGAGGCATCACTCGTAGACTTCAAATCCTTCTACTCCGAGAGGGCAATGTCAATACTGGGCCGTTGTAAGTCTCTTCTTGACTCTTGAAATGCTTCCTCACACTTATCATCCCAATGAAATTTTGTTGTTTTCTTCATCGATTAGTGAGAGGTTGGGCCGTTCTCGAAAAATCTTTCACAAATCTCCTGTAATATCCAGCTAAACCCAAGAAACTCCGTACTTCGGTGACGTTCTTAGGTTGAGGCCAATCGGTCACTTGAATCTTCGATGGATCTACGGAAACGCCTTCTTTTGATATCACATGACCCAAAAAATGAAACTTTTTCCAACCAAAATTCACACTTCGAGAACTTCGCATACAATTGCTTTTCTCGAAGAATCTCCAAAACTTTCCTCAACCGATCCTCATGCTCTTCTCTATCCTTCGAATACACCAATATATCGTCGATGAACACAATCACGAACTTGTCCGGATACGGTTGGAAAGTCCTATTCATGAGGTCCATGAAAGCCGCCGGCGCATTAGTGAGTCCAAAAGGCATAACAAGTGAACTCATAATGGCCATATCTCGTACGAAAAGTCTGTCTTAGGGATGTCTTCTTCGGCGATTCGTAGTTGGTGATAACCTCGATCGTAAATCGATCCTAGAAAACACTCGTTGCACCACGAAGTTGATCGAACAAATCCTCGATCCTCGGGAGCGGATATTTATTCTTTACCGTGGCATTATTCAACTCCCTATAATCGATACACAACCTCAAAGATCCGTCTTTCTTCCTAACAAACAATACCGGGGCTCCCCAAGGCGAAACACTAGGTCGAATGTACCCTTTATCCAACAATTCCTCCAATTGCACCTTCAATTCTTGCATTTCGCGGCGGCATTCGATACGGAGCCTTGGAGATAGGTCGGTTCCTGTGGACTAAATCGATCTTGAAGCTCACTTCTCTCTCTCGGTGGCATTCCTGGAAGCTCTTCGGGAAATACATCCGAAAACTCCTTTACTACCGGAATTTGAGTCAACTCCTCATTTTCCACGCTTACATCCCTTACTTGGCACGGTAGTAGGCGGGTAGCCTTTTCTAAGATAGGTTTGAAGGTTCAGTGGCCGAGATTATCTTGACATCGTTTGGAAGGTTATGCCTTTATAAGATATCCTATTTCCCTTTGGTCCTCTAAGAGATATTTTTCGGTCAGTGACACTCGATTTTGGCTTTATACTTAGCTAACCAATCCATTCCCAAGATAACGTCAAAGTCTTTTAGGTCAAAAAGGATAAGATCGGCCGGTAATTCAAGTACTAGCTATGACTACGGGGATACTTTCGAAAAGAGATTTACAAGAAACAGGTTTCACTAGGTGGGCATGGCTATATTGGCTCGACAAGACCGGGTAGACTTGAGGGGATATTTATTAACAAAAGTGTTAGAAATAAAAGAATGAGACGCTCCGGAATCAAAGAGTACATAAGCAGGATTTGAGTTTACGAGAAAAGTACCCGTCACAACGTTGGCATCGGTGTCGGCTTCGGTTCGGCTCATGACATTGATTCTTCCAATTGGTGTAGCCTCCATTGCTATTCTTTCCATAGTTTCCATTTCCACCTCCAAAAGAGCGGTTGTTCCGGTTCCCGTTACGTGGCATTTCCTCCACTAGGGCGGTTGTTATTGAAGTTTTGAATTCTGTTTCCACCTCCATTGTTACCATTGTTCCCATTTGGTCTATTTTGAGCTTGCTTCTTGGGACAGCTGAACGATTTGTGACCTACTTCTCCACACTCGAAACACTTGATTCTTTCACCCTGACAAGTGAACCCTGGATGGCTCTTGGAACATTTCTTGCAAAGAAAGTTCTTTTGGTTCCTATTTCCTTGTTGGGTCCGTTGTCCGCACTCGGTTGTTGCGGTTGTTGTTGCGTCCACCATTGTTATTGTTGTTTCCACCATTGTTGGGCCTTTTATCGTACCCTTGGCCGTTGATGTTGCCGATAGGTTCCTTTCTTTTGTGTCTCCCTAGTACCTCTCTCTCACCTTGTAAGATTCTTTCCAAATTCGAAGCTTTAGCATATGCTTCCGCGAAAGTGGTAGAGGTGCTACCTCCCATTCGAGTCCGAAGATCAAACCTAAGTCCGTCTTCAAACTTCTGAGCCTTAGTTCCTTCATCTGGCACTACAGTCGGGCAAAATCGGGCATACTCATTGAATTTCTGAGCGTACTCTTGCACGCTCATGTTATAACTCTGGTTAAACCTACTAAACTCATTGTACTTCTGCCTACGAATGTGCTCGGGGAAGAATCGAGCCTTAATTGCTACCTTAAATGCTTCCCAGTTAAAGTTCTCTTGAGCTTTAACAAGAGGGTCCTACACTTTCCCACCAAGTATCGGCATCTTCATGCGGATAAAAGGTTGCTTGATCGACCTTCCGGGCCTCGGGCGTACCCGTGGCCGTGAAAATCTTTTCGAAATCTCTTATCCAATTCTCGAGAAGTAGTGGGTCTTCTCTCCCAACAAAGGTTGGTGGTTTCAAAGCGGAAATCTTTTTCGCCATTGCGCCCTGCGGATCGTCTCCATGGTGGTTGTTGTTAATCCGGGTTTTGAAGGACTAAGCCAAAGCTCGAGCTAGTTGCTCAAGAGTCCTAAGTCGTGCCGCAACTTGTTCGGGAGTTTCACCCATCTCGGTTTTCTTGTCGCCTTGCTCTAGATCGCGTATAAACGTATTGCATAAGCTACCCGCGTTATTCACATTGTATTTCTACGATTCACATCGATTCTTATATAAAAGCTAATTCACATAATCATGGTTCATACCATTCATTCATTTCATACTCAATTCACATATCAAAAGTTCATCATTCATTTCACAATCAATTCACATGTCAAAAGTTCATCATTCATTACTCCAAAAGTGTAATAACATATCGTTCATAGTCAAATAAGCATTAGTTGTACCATCCTTAACTAAGTTAACACATTAATCGATATTTTACGACCTTAATTAGAAATCTAAGGGTCAGGGTTAGAGATATGGGTTTCTAGTCGGCGTACTCGGACGGATCCTCGTCTTCACCTTCATCTCCGTCTCCATCTCCATTGAGATTTATAACGGGTGAGGCGGGGTTGCTTCCTACTTCTTCATCGTCACTATAGTTGGGCTCCTCGTCATCGGTGGTTAAGTAGTCATTAAGCCACTTGGCCCTAGCATCGAGCATTCTTTTCTCCGGGTAACTTAACGTGAGATACCACTTCCCTTTCAATGTGTATCGTTCATAGTTCGGCTTTCCATTTTTCAAAATATCAGAGTATTCGCTCTTGATTCCGGCATATGGACCATCGTCGGGGAGAGTGTGAATCAAAATATCGGCCTGTTTAGGCGGCGTGAGATAGTCTGAATGCCCGTGGCCTTCGTTGAGGTGGTAACACTTCATTGTTAAACGTAGCTCCGTAAATATAAGCCGAAACAGACTCTCCTACCCTCATCCTTAGAAGGTAAGGTCCTTGACGAGGGGTTCACGGTGCATTTCCGGCGGCCAAACGTGTCTTGGCCATCTAATAAAATATCATAAACAATTAATAAGTCCCTTTGGCGAGTACTTTCATACATGTACATATAACCCATTCGTACCCATACTAAATCCTTAAGTCAAATTTTAATCCTAATTCATTTTTCTTAAATAATTTATTATTTTGACCTCCTAAACCAATTTTAAATTCTACCTATTTGATTCATTTTATATTTTAATAATTTTAATCTTTCCCTAGTTAATCTAAACTCCGCTCTGATACCAATTTGTAACACCCCCGCCAACCCGAACCCTTTTTCATTTAATAAAACTCGAGATGGGGGAAAATCCACGAGGGTTCGAATCAACGGGCGTGCTACCGCCGCACTTATCTCATTGGAAATAAATGCAAGGCTAGATTAAAGCATACTAAATTCAAATAAATTAATCCTTACAACCAAGTAAATCGTTCATTAAATATTACTAATTATTTAAGTGTTTCGAGTTCCAAATGGAGGCTAAATCATAAGCTAAGTGGATGACAACTCTAAGTGATCTCCCTTTTGTTCCCCCGTCGATCACCCACCTGCACAAATACATTGAAAAGAAACAAGAGAGACAAGCTCCCAAAAATCAGAAAAACTGAGTAATTCCAACTCCATCCCGTAAAAATACTTAAGTTGAAAATATATTGTAAAATAGTAGATTAATAGGGTTGAAAAGCATAGTACACATACACATGTATATCCAATGAATAATAGCATAATTAATTCAATTAATCAAATTATTTAAGGAGAGGAAAGAGAACGCCAGTAAGCCGGGGTCAATCCCCTGTAACCACCTACGAATAACATAAATGGCCATAATAACAGAGTCCCTAGTGTGCACACCCCTTCTACTTGGATCACAACAAGATAGAAGGAAGACAAGAATGAATAATCAGCATAGTAACCGAGAGAACCCGTAGGGGCCGCCGAACCTCTCATACAGGGCAACCTCGTTCATCATTTCCCTCCGATATTTCACTTTACGTGATTAACATCTTTTAATCAAGTCATCACATAAATTACGTACACATTTACGTCATCTTGTTCAATCTAGTGTGAACATATTCAATCCATCATAATCTCAATTCATTCATAGGGTTCCAATAACTCATTTCATAAACACAACCGTCACTTGAGTTCATTTATCACTTCAGATTCATAATCATTTCATTATCACAAGTTCTTATCAATTCCAACTTTCATAAAGTCTCGATATTAATAATAACAATAATAATAATCATGATGATATATAGTAATAATAATAACAATAATAATCATAATCATAATAATAATAATAGTAATAATAATAACAATAATAATATTAATAACCATAATAAAGTTATAGTAAACATCTTTGTCATATCGTACATCGTCTAGTCATGATTCATAATCGAAATCCATAGTCGTTGTTCATTTTGTCCTTCATATTCATAATTCGCTTTAAGTCGATAATCCATAATTATAGTCCATACTTATAAATTTTATAAGCACATAATCACGTAATCAATTCATTTTATACTAACGGGATCTATGTTTAGATGGACATCGGAGATTACCTCGTGACGCGTGTCCAAAAGTCAGATTCACGAACCGATTAACACTCTTGATATTCCTCGTCTACGCAATCGGAATCTACATTAGACGTTAACGAAATCTAAGTTAGTTACCTAAATAACCCCTTTTTATATAAAATAAACAATTTAAATAATTCAAATAACTTAAAGAATTTGTAATGATTATAAGAGAGTTTATAAATCAAAGTTTATGGTTTTTAAATCGATAATGAAATCATTTTAAATTACTTAAAGATTACTTCAACTTAATTTTCATTAACTTAAACCATTATTTTAACATAGAAACTAACTTTATTATACTCATTTTATTTAAGAAACATTTTCAAGTTATAAAAGATTAACTTAACTAAAAATACAATTAAGTGGGCTAGTTTAGGAAAGTCATGGGTTTTAGTTTATAATAAAAATAAATAAACTTAAATTGAAAGGGAAAAGGGGGGGGTTTACTGATTCTTTGAATCAGTTTCATTCACCCCAAAAAAAAACGAAAGAAGCAAGGAAAAAGGAAGGAAGGAAGGACAGGGGAGCGAACAGGAGAGAAAGGAGGAAGGAGGTAGCTGGGCGGCTCGGGCGATTTTCGGTGGTGGTTTGACGGGTGCGGCGGAGGCAGGGTGGTCTTGCGAGGGGAAGGAAGCAGCGAAGGGGGAGGGGGTTTGGTCGGGCGGGAGTTCGGGGTTCAGGGTGGGGCGACCGGGCGCGGTCTTGGTGGTTCGAGGGTGGTGTGGTGGGTCAAGGAGGTGCGGTGGTGGTTTCCGGTAGTTCGGGTGGTTCGGGTGGAGCGGTGTTGCGGTGGTCGTGGTGGTTCGATGGTGGGCGGAAGAGTGTTGTTAATGGAGGATTGAAATTTCATTTGCAATTTTCAAAATCAAAAATCAGAAATTAAGGAAGGAGATAAAGGATTGAAGCAAACCTTTTGAGATTGTTTGCTTGAGCAATTGGATGTGTTTGGGTTGCTATTTATAGAGCAAAATTTCTGAATTTGTGGAGCTTAGTCAACCTCCATTAATGGAGAAAGCATGGTGAGGTATGGGCTATGGTGGTAGCTCTTTGAAAATTTGCCCCTAATATCCGAAAATTGTGGATTGAGTTTCAAATATTTACTGACAAAGCTGAGATTTTGTGTTGAAAATCTTGATTCTTGTGTGCTGTGAATCAGACGAAGAAGAATGGAGGATAGGAAGATGGAAGATGGAAGATGGTGATCATCATTGATCACATTTTCTTTCTTTTTTTTTTTTTTTTTTGTTTTGTTTGTTTTGTTTTCCTTTTTCTTTTTGGCTAAAAGACATATGGCTATGGATTTGTATTTGTATTTGGGCTTGGATTACTAAATTGGATGGACAACTTGAATGAATAAGAATGCCCACAACTAAATACACCTTTCAATTACCATATTAAAATACTTTGAAATATTTAGGAATAAAATACATTTCAATTAAATAAACTCGTTAAATAATTCAAACCTAAATGAAATTATTATTTTAATAAACATAGTTATCAAATAAAATCGCATTATCATAAAATAGATTTTTAAGTGGAAATAATATTAAACCTTAATAAATAATAAAATAATCTTTGAAAATTTGGGGTATTACAATTACTATTGATTGTAGCAAGTATTGGTTTATATATGCCATTTGTGGCAAGATTTGATTATTTATCGCCGTATGTGGCATGATATTAGACCGTCCTTGCTCTAGCGTGGCCGGCCGGGACTCCCGGGTCACGTAAAAGCTTGAGGTAAGGGGTGTGCACACTATAGGTTATTGGCCATCGAAATTATTAGTAAATCGGCCGGGGATCTCGGGTTTACATTGTGATATGACCGGCCGGGGCTCCCGGGTCTATCATTATTTGTTAGTGGGTCGGCCGGGAGTCCCGGATCCACCTTAATTTTCTGTTCAGGTTATTGGAATGCAAAACTAAGCAAAGCAGAACTTGTTACCTGAAAGACTTCTATCATATATTTGTTATTATATATCTTTACTGAAAATTCTACAATGGTCTTTTTTCAAAAAAGACCATGGAAATGGTGGGGCCACAAGCAATGTGAGCCACCCACCTCATTTTCTTTTCCCTTTTCTTTTTAGCTTTGAAATGTTTTAAGAAAATACCAAAATCATTTATTGTAATTTCTGAAAATGTTTTAAATAATTTCGAAAATAAAAAAAATGAAAAATTCTAAAAAATCCGAAAAATAATTTCGGGCAAAAAAAAAAATTTTGGGAATTTTTTTTTTTACCCAGATTTTCTCTCTCCTCTCTTCTACCCCATCTTCCCTCAAATCTTCCATGGATCTTCAATTCTTGTCGAATTTTGAGTAGATTTCTTTCCCCTAATCCTTCTCTTTCCATCAAATGGTAAGAGAAGAAATCATGAATTTGTGATGAAAAGTTGTAAAATCGAAATTGTAATTTTCGAATTTGGGGGAAAATTTTCGTGAAATTTGTTTCACTTTCCTCTCTTTCATCTTTGTAAATTCATGAAATGATGAACTAACAAACATAAAATTGATGATCCTATGTAGACCATGAACACCCGAAATCCATGGAAAGTAAAGTATGAGTTTTAAAATGAACAAATTTAAAAATCAAGATTCTAGGTCATTATGTATTTTACAAAAACATAATTTGATTGTTGTAATGTGTTGGAAAACCGCCGATTTGGGACCGATTTGTGCATTTTGGAGTATTGATGACCATTTTCACAGTAGAAGAAGAATTTTAGAGGAGAGAGAAAAAATCGAAAGGTTGAAGATGAGGGTTGAAGAAGATGACTGAACCAATACTTTAGGTAATTACTAAAATGGGTTTCGGTAATTACCAAAACTTTGCAGAAACTAACAGAAATCTCAAAAACTCCAATTCTAAAGTGTATTGAAAATAAACAATTCAAATCAACAATCCTAAGTACAAATTAATGAATATACTATAAATGAGTTAATCCAAATAAGTCAAATAGAGTTATAAAGTCACAATATGTAAGAGATAAGAATGTCTTAGTAGGTTTGGTCATGGCCAAAACTTGTTTGGTAATTACCTTAAAGCATATGATCTAGGGTTAATTTGGGATTTTTAGTACAAGGAGGGACAATGGGGGGCCAAAACTCGAGTCAATGGGGTTTGGTGAGATATTGGGCCTAATGGACTCAGTGACATGATTATTCAATCCCTATAGGATTGCTTTGATGAGTAATGATAAATGATTGTCATTGAGAGAACATCATCCACTTAGTACTTTGGTAATTTTCATAACATGTTTGGTAATTACCTTACAGCATATGATTGGGGTTAATTTGGGCTTCTTTGTACAAGGAGGTACATTGGGGGCCAAAAACTCAAGGCATTGGGGTTTGGTGAGGTATTGGGCCTATTGGACCCAGTGGCATGATTGTCCAATCCCCATAGGATTGCTTTGATGAATAATGAGAATCGATTGTGATAGGATAGGTTTAGTAATATCCAAAACATGTTTGGTAGTTACCTAAAAGCATATGATCTAGGGTTAATTTGGGCTTTTTTGTAAAATGAGGGATAATGGGGGCCCAAAACTCAAGCCAATGGGGTTTGGTGAGGTATTGGTCCTAATAGAGTCAGTGGCATGATTGTCCAATTCCCATAATATTGCTTTGATGAGTAAAGATAAATGATTGTGATTGGATAGGTTTAGTAATACCCAAAACATGTTTGGTACGTACCTAAAAGCATATGATCTAGGGTCAATTTGGGCTTTTTAGTAAAAGGAGGGACAATGAGGACCCAAAACTCAAGTCAATGGGGTTTGGTGAGATATTGGTCTTAATAGACTCAGTGGCATGATTGTCCAATTCCCATAGTATTGCTTTGATGAGTAATGATAAATGATTGTGATTGGACAGGTTTAATAATACCCAAAACATGTTTGGTAATTACCTAAAAGTATATGATCTAGGGTTAATTTGAGCTTTCTGGTACAAGAAGGAATAATGGGGGACCAAAACAAAAGCCAATGGGGTTTGGTGAGGTATTGGTCCTAATGGACTCAGTGGCATGATTCTCCAATCCCCATAGGAATTATTTGATGAGTAATGATAAATGATTGTGATTGGATAGGTTTAGTAATACCCAAAACATGTTTGGTAATTACCTCAAAACATATGATTTAGGGTTAATTTGGGCTTTTCAATACAAGGAGGGATAATGGGGGCCCAAAACTCAAAATGGGGTTTGATGAGGTATTGCGCCTAATTGAATAAGTGGCATGATTGTCCAATCCCCAAAGGATTGCTCTGTTGAGTAATGATAAATGATTGTCATTTAGAGAACATCATCCACTTAGTAGTTTGGTAGTCTTCATAACATATTTGGTAATTACCTTAAAGCATATGATCTAGGGTTAATTTGGGATTTTTAGTACAAGGAGGGACAATGGGGGCCCAAAACTCGAGTCAATGGGGTTTGGTGAGGTATTGGGCCTAATGGACTCAGTGACATGATTTTCCAATCCCCAATGGATTGCTTTGATGAGTAATGATAAATGATTGTCATTTTGAAAACATCACCCACTTAGTAGTTTGGTAATCTTCAAAACATGTTTGGTAATTACCTTAAAGCATATGATTGTGGTTAATTTGGATTTTATTGTACAAGGGGGTACATTGGGGGCCCAAACCTCAAGTCAATGGGGTTCGGTGAGTTATTGGGCCTAATGGCCCCAGTGACATGATTGTCCAATCCCCATAGGATTGTTGTGATGAGTAATGGAAATAGATTGTGATAGGATAGTTTTGGTAATAACCAAAACATGTTTGGTACTTACCTAAAATCATATGATCTAGGGTTAATTTGGCTTTTTAGTACAATGAGGGACAATGATGGCCCAAATCTCAAGTCAAAGGGGTTTGGTGAGGTATTGGTCCTAATGGACTCAGTGACATGATTGTCCAATCCCTATATGATTGCTTTGATGAGTAACGATAAATGATTGTCATCGGGAGAACATCATCCACTTAGTACTTTGGTAATCTTCATAACATATTTGGTAATTACCTTAAAGCATATGATTGGGGTTAATTTGGGCTTCTTTGTACAAGGAGGTACATTGGGGGCCAAAAACTCAAGTCATTGGGGTTTGGTGAGGTATTGGGCCTATTGGACCCAGTGGCATGATTGTCCAATCCCCATAGGATTGCTTTGATGAGTAATGAGAATGGATTCTGATAGGATAGGTTTAATAATATCCAAAACATGTTTGGTGGTTACCTAAAAGCATATGATCTAGGGTTAATTTGGGCGTATTTGTAAAAAGAGAGATAATGGGGGCTCAAAACTCAAGCCAATGGGGTTTGGTGAGGTATTGGTCCTAATAGACTCAGTGGCATGATTGTCCAATTCCCATAGTATTGCTTTGATGAGTAATGATAAATGATTGTGATTGGATAGGTTTAGTAATACCCAAAGCATGTTTGGTACGTACCTAAAAGCATATGATCTAGGGTCAATTTGGGCTTTTTAGTAAAATGAGGGACAATGAGGGTCCAAAACTCAAGTCAATGGGGTTTGGTGAGATATTGGTCCTAATAGACTCAGTGGCATGATTGTCCAATCCCCATAGTATTGCTTTGATGAGTAATGATAAATGATTGTGATTGGACAGGTTTAGTAATACCCAAAACATGTTTGGTAATTACCTAAAAGTATATGATCTAGGGTTAATTTGGGTTTTCTGGTACAAGAAAGGATAATGGGGGACCAAAACAAAAGTCAATGGGGTTTGGTGAGGTATTGGTCCTAATGGACTCAGTGGCATGATTGTCCAATCCCCATAGGAATTCTTTGATGAGTAATGACAAATGATTGTGATTGGACAGGTTTAGTAATACCCAAAACATGTTTGGTAATTACCCCAAAACATATGATTTAGGGTTAATTTGGCTTTTCAATACAAGGATGGATAATGGGGGCCCAAAACTCAAGTGAATGGGGTTTGGTGAGGTATTGGGCCTAATGGAATAAGTGGCATGATTGTCCAATCCCCAAAGGATTGCTCTGTTGAGTAATGATAAATGATTGTCATTTAGAGAACATCATCCACTTAGTAGTTTGGTAGTCTTCATAACATATTTGGTAATTACCTTAAAGCATATGATCTAGAGTTAGTTTGGGATTTTTAGTACAAGGAGGGACAATAGGGGCCCAAAACTCGAGTCAATGGGGTTTGGTGAGGTATTGGGCCTAATGGACTCAGTGGCATGATTTTCCAATCCCCAATGGATTGCTTTGATGAGTAATGATAAATGATTGTCATTTTGAAAACATCACCCACTTAGTAGTTTGGTAATCTTCAAAACATGTTTGGTAATTACCTTAAAGCATATGATTGGGGTTAATTTGGATTTCTTTGTACAAGGGGGTACATTGGGGGCCCAAACCTCAAGTCAATGGGGTTTGGTGAGGTATTGGTCCTAATGTACTCAGTGGCATGATTGTCCAATCCCCATAGGATTGCTGTGATGAGTAATGGAAATAGATTGTGATAGGATAGTTTTGGTAATAACCAAAACATGTTTGGTACTTACCTAAAATCATATGATCTAGGGTTAATTTGGGCTTTTTAGTACAATGAGGGACAATGAGGGCCCAAAACTCAAGTCAAAGGGGTTTGGTGAGGTATTGGTCCTAATGAACTCAGTGACATAATTGTCCAATCCCTATAGGATTGGTTTGATGAGTAACGATAAATGATTGTCATCGGGAGAACATCATCCACTTAGTACTTTGGTAATCTTCATAACATGTTTGGTAATTACCTTAAAGCATATGATTGGGGTTAATTTGGGCTTCTTTGTACACGGAGGTACATTGGAGGCCCAAAAAACAAGTCAAAGGGGTTGGGTGAGGTATTGGTCCTAATGGACCCAGTGGCATGATTGTCTAATCCCCATAGGATTGCTCTGTTGAGTAATGATAAATGATTGTCATTAGGAGAACATCATCCACTTAGTACTTTGGTAATCTTCATAACATGTTTGGTAATTCAATTAAAGCATATGATTGGGGTTAATTTGCGCTTCATTGTACAAGGAGGTACATTGGGGGCCCAAAACACAAGTCAAAGGGGTTGGGTGAGGTATTGGGCCTAATGGACCTAGTGGCATGATTGTCCAATCCCCATATGATTGCTTTGTTGAGTAATGGGAATGGATTGTGATTAGATTGGTTTAGTAATACCCAAAACATATTTGGTAGTTACCTAAATACATATGATCTATTGTTAATTTGGGCTTTTTAGTAAAAGGAGGGACAATGAGGGCCCAAAACTCAAGTCAATGGGGTTTGGTGAGGTATTGGTCATAATGGACTCAGTAGCATGATTGTCCAATTCCCATGTGATTGCTTTGATGAGTAATAATTAATGATTTTGATTTGATAGGTTTAGTAATATCCAAAACTTGTTTGGTAATAACCAAACACCTTATGATATGACGGAAATCAAAAATTTCAAATTTGAAAAAGGATTGTTTGGTAAAAATTTGAAGTTCAAAATTTTGGCTTCCCTCCATATAATGTCTGTACTAATATCATATTATTTGTATTCTATCTATCATGTCACATTATTTTTTCTCTATAAGTGTTCTAGCTACTAGCTTCTACTTATTTCTCCAATTTTTGAGAGAATCTACACCACTGTAGAATTCGAGTTGAGAAGAAATACAAAATTGACTAAGGTGAATATTTAGCATCTGTATTTTTTTATTAATTTGTTTTTTTTTATAAATTATATGTTATTGCGTGAAGGTTGTTGATTTCTTTGTGGTTATTTCTTGTACAAGTATGTCAAGGGAAATCTCCCTATCAATGAACTGTGAAGAAATATATTGCGACTGCGGTTTTCCAGTTGGAAAGTTGAAGTATTGGACTCATGAAAATCCTGGAAGGAGATTTATGGCATGCAAATATTGGGACCGTGACACCAATTCAAGGGGGTGTGAATTTTTTAGATGGATTGATAAAGAAATTATAGATTGGCAAAGGGATGTGGCAAACCAACTTCTATTTGAGAAAAAACAACTGGCAACTGAGGTTAATTTGATGAATAATGAGAATAAGAGGCTTGTTGATGAATTAGAAAAGATGAAGCACAGGATGAGAAAGAAAAAGTTTCATCTAAGGGAAGGGTTATGTGGTATTATGTCTCTCTGTTTGGCTATTTCTGTAATAGTGAGTATTTTGATAGTGAAGATTTCTGGGTAGAAGTTGTTAAATTTGAAATACTTTGTAAATGCAACTTGAATGGAGCTTATGAAAGCCAAAAGTGAAGATTTCTGTAATATTATTTGCACAATTTGGTTATTATCAAAAAATTTTATTCAATCATTACTGAAAACCAAAAATAAGTATTAGGCCAAACAAAATAAGAAGGATTCATGGTTTGGTAATTTTTATGAGTGTTTATATATAAAAATTAGGTTGTATGAGGTTCTTGGCCTATACACCCAGTGTTATATATTTCCCTAATTCCTATGTTATTTCGTTGTTGAGTTTTCGTAATTGTTTGAACTATAGTTTGGTAATTACCTGTATGAATTTTGGTAATATCTAAAACTATCCGTTTTGTGGGTAAAATACGAAAATTGAATTGTTTTAAATAATTTGTGAAACCAAGATACTAAGGGCATTATTGTACTTATGCCGATCCCTATTGCATTCAAAGAAGCGCCAACTTCTCCCTCCCTTAATTTCTCTCTCCTAAAACTACCCTCATTCTCTCTCTTAAACCTTCCATCATTCTCAACTTCCTCCACTTTCTCTCTCATCAACCACACTTTCTTCTCCAAAAAAAAAAAAAACAGTGGTTATCTGAAAAACGCACTGCATATTCTTGGCATCATATCCGGCAGCACTTTCGGCATTATTTGTTCAAGGTGAGTTTGAATGTAGCGTTTAATTTTTTAGGGCAATTTCGAACTTTTGAATAGTGGCACCATACAACTCCATTCATGATTTAAATTTTGAACTATATGATTTAAGTATTTAAATAGTGAAAATTAATGTTTTCTCTTGTGGCAACTTCGATTTTTGTTGGAATTGTGATATTTAATTATTTGTTGCTAGCACTTGATTATGTTGTTTGAATTGATAAAAGTACTTGTTTTGATATATTTTGGGGGAAGAGGAAGGATTGTGTTTGAATCTTATGAATTATGCGTTTCTATTCTTTCTAACACATAAATTTTGGTGCTTACCAAAATTCTGAAAAGCATGATTTAAATATCTCAATATTGAAATTTAGGGGTTTGATTTGTGGTAATTTCGACTTTTTTTTGGGAATAATGGCATATAATTATTTGTTGTCCTATGATGTAAGTATTTGAATAGTGAAAGTTAGGATTTTGTTGTAAGATTAGTTTGAAATTGACAATAGAAGAAATTTGTAAGAATCTAATCATCATGTTAGTTTTAGAAAAGATGGAAGTTTGGACCATGGTGTCATTGATGAATTACAAAGATATTATTGTGATGTTTTACAGTTTGTTGTGTGCTTCTCTAAACGCTAGTGATGCCTCACCTGTGTTTGGTATTTACCTAATGTATGGTTAGTGATTATCAAACCGTTTCTGAAATTGTCGTAATGTTATGAATTGTAAGTTTCAATGTAATCTGTGCTAATATTGTTTGGTTCATGTGTTTGGTGATAACCTGAATATGTTTGGTGATTGCCAAAATATTTAAGAAATTGTGGTGATGTTATGAATTGTAATCTATTCTATAGTATTGTTTGGTTTATGAATAGTTAATTATATCTATAATAAGTGTATGTTTTTAGTTGTCTTAGCTTTTTCAATTCCCTTAACAGTGTTTGGTAATCTATGCTAGTATTGCCTTTCTTGTGTTTGGTGATTACCTGAATATGTTTGGTGATTACCAAAATGTTTAAGAAATTGTGGTGACCATATGAATTGTGAGTTTTCATGTAATCTATTCTATAGTATTGTTTGGTTTATGAATAGTTAATTATATCTATAATAAGTGTATGTTTTTAGTTGTCTTAGCTTTTTCAATTCCCTTAACTGTGTTTGGTAATCTATGCTAGTATTGCCTTTCTTGTGTTTGGTGATTACCTAAATATTGTTGGTGATTACCAAAATGTTTAAGAAATTGTGGTGACCATATGAATTGTGAGTTTTCATGTAATCTATTCTATAGTATTGTTTGTTTTATGAATAGTTAATTATATCTATAATAAGGGTATGTTTTTAGTTGTCTTAGCCTTTTCAATTCCCTTAAGTGTGTTTGGTAATCTATGCTTGTGTTGCCCTCACTTTTGTTTGGCAATTACCTTAACATATTTGGTGATTACTGAAACTTTAGAGAATTTGTGGTGATGTTTTGAATTGTAAGTTTTCATGTAATTTATACTAGTATCGTTTGGTTAATGAATATTAAATGATGTTTATAATAAGGCTAGGTTTATACTTGACCTATATTTGGCAATTACCTTAAATGTGTGTTGGTTATTCATGCTAGTGTTGCGTCAACTGTGTTTGGTAATTACCTGGTTTCTTTTTGGTGATAACGAAAACTTTGCAGAAATTGTGGTGCTGATGTTAGTTTTCATGTAATTTATGCTAATATTATTTGGTTTATGAATAGTTAATGATATATATAATAAGGATAGGTTTATACTTGTCTTAGCTTTTTCAATTCCCTTAACTATGTTTGGTAATCTATGCTAGTATGTTTAGTGATTTCCAAAACGTTAGAAAAATTGTGGTGATGTTATGAATTGTGAGTTTTCATGTAATCTATTCTATAATATTGTTTGGTTTATGAATAGTTAATTATATCTATAATAAGTGTATGTTTTTAGTTGTCTTAGCGTTTTCAATTCCCTTAACTGTGTTTGGTAATCTATGCCAGTATTGCCTTTCTTGTGTTTGGTGATTACCTGAATATGTTTGGTGATTACCAAAATGTTTAAGAAATTGTGGTGACCATATGAATTGTGAGTTTTCATGTAATCTATTCTATAGTATTGTTTGGTTTATGAATAGTTAATTATATCTATAATAAGTGTATGTTTTTAGTTGTCTTAGCTTTTTCAATTCCTTTAACTGTGTTTGGTAATGTATGCTAGTATTGCCTTTCTTGTGTTTGGTGATTACCTGAATATGGTTGGTGATTACCAAAATGTTTAAGAAATTGTGGTGACCATATGAATTGTGAGTTTTCATTTAATCTATTCTATAGTATTGTTTGTTTTATGAATAGTTAATTATATATATAATAAGGGTATGTTTTTAGTTGTCTTAGCCTTTTCAATTCCCTTAAGTGTGTTTGGTAATCTATGCTTGTGTTGCCCTCACTTTTGTTTGGCAATTACCTTAACATATTTGGTGATTACTGAAAATTTAGAGAATTTGTGGTGATGTTTTGAATTGTAAGTTTTCATGTAATTTATGCTAGTATCGTTTGGTTAATGAATATTAAATGATGTTTATAATAAGGCTAGGTTTATACTTGACCTATATTTGACAATTACCTTAAATGTGTGTTGGTTATTCATGCTAGTGTTGCGTCAACTATGTTTGGTAATTACCTGTTTTCTTTTTGGTGATAACGAAAACTTTGCAGAAATTGTGGTGATGATGTTAGTTTTCATGTAATTTATGCTAATATTATTTGGTTTATGAATAGTTAATGATATATATAATAAGGATAGGTTTATACTTGTCTTAGCTTTTTCAATTCCCTTAACTATGTTTGGTAATCTATGCTAGTATGTTTGGTGATTTCCAAAACGTTAGAAAAATTGTGGTGATGTTATGAATTGTGAGTTTTCATGTAATCTATTCTATAGCATTGTTTGGTTTATAAATAGTTAATTATATCTATAATAAGGCTAGGTTTTTACTTGTCCTAGCCTTTTCAATTTCATTAACTGTGTTTGGTAATCTATGCTAGTATTGCCTTTCATGTGTTTGGTGATTACCTGAATATGTTTGGTGATTACCAAAATGTTTTAGAAATTGTGGTGACTATATGAATTGTGAGTTTTCATGTAATCTATTTTGTAGTATTGTTTTTTTTATGAATAGTTAATTATATATATAATAAGGTATTTTTTAGTTGTCCTAGCCTTTTCAATTCCCTTAAGTGTGTTTGGTAATCTATGTTTGTGTTGCCTCACTTGTGTTTGGTAATTATCTTAACATGTTTGGTGATAACTGAAACTTTATAGAATATTTGGTGATGTTTTGAAATGTAAGTTTTCATGTAATCTATGCTAGTATTGTTTGGTTAATGAATATTAAATGATGTTTATAATAAGGCTAGGTTTATACTTGACCTATCTTAGGTATTAGGCCTTAAATGTGTTTGGTTATTCATGCTAGTGTTGCCTCAATAGTGTTTGGTAATTACCTGGTTTATGTTTGGTGATTACCAAAACGTTTCTCAAAATTGTGGTGATGATGTAAGTTTTCATGTAATTTATGCTAATATTGTTTGGTTTATGAATAGTTAATGATATATATAATAAGGATAGTTTATACTTGCCTTAGCTTTTTCAATTCCCTTAACTGTGTTTGGTAATCTATGCTATTATTGTCTCACCTGTGTTTGGTAATTATCTGATGCATGTTTGGTGATTACCAAATGAATGCAGAAATTGTGCTTTTATGTTATATTATTTTTGGTTATTACCAAAACCAGTCTGATTATTATCAAAACCATGTGTGGTTATTACCAAAACCCTGTCTACTTATTACCTAACTTGTCAGTATGTGTAATATGTTTATAATTTATTTTTGGGCAGTGAGATGGCAAGGGTAAAACGGACAGCTATGAAGCCGACAAAGAATAAGGACAAGAATACTGAAGATGATTCGGATTATGTGGAATCCGAGGAAGGCGAAGAATCCCCACGTCGTTCATATAGAAAAAGGCATGCTCCAAAAAACCAAGAGGCATCTACTTCTAAGAGTTCAAAGAAAAGGCAGCGTATCTTTAAGGGTGGTGATCCTATCATTCCCGAAACTAATGTTGATGAAAATAAAAGGTTTCGCACCCCAGAGCATGCTCAACGTTACAACGAAAATTTTGGTACACGTCAGGTGTACTCAGGTAGGACAGCGGACTTCATGTCTTTGAAGATTGACAATGCAAACTTCCTTTTTGAGTGGTTTTCATGCCAACAGTGGCATAGACTACTCCAGACTAAGCTTCCTTGTTATCCTGAACTTGTGAAGATATTCTACACACATCTTGAAGTGGATGACAGTTGTGATGGCAGGATCACAACTTGGGTGAAAGCGTGTCGAAATCGAGTTCAATGATACACAATTTGGAGCTATTCTTGGTTTGCCTGTGGATGGATTGTGGGATTACCCCGGTAACAAATGTAGTGAAGTCGATGAATTTGATGTTGAGAAGTGCATCAAACTATTGTTGATGGATGACGAAGCCGACATGACCCTTAAGCCTCGAGTTGTTGAGCTTTCTCTTGAGACTCGTTGGGAGAAATGTTGCCGAGACATTGAGTAACTCACAATATGCCTTGGTGGAGACCAAAATTGTTCAAGAAATGCTCAAACGTGCATATCCGGAACTTTTTCCCGATGATTACATGCATGGCCTAAGGAATAGGATGCATTTGGAGGTCATGAAAGCGACCACTACAATTGTGCCTCCACAGGGAGAAGAGGAAACCGCAGATAGCGGGGATGAAAATTATGGTAATAATTATTGAATTTGTTATTTATATGGTACTTATTAGGTTATTAGGCGATTATATAATATATAATGTGAAATAAGGTAATCTGATATTGTTTGGTAATGACCTAAACATGTTTAGGAATTACCTAAAACCTAAAAAGCTGATGATTGTTCACCTGCCTAATTATAGTAATCACCAAAATCATTTTAGTCATTACCTAAGTCTTAAAAACTTAGGATTATGTTATCTGAAATAGTTTAGTAATGTCCTGAGCATGTTTAGGTATTACCTGAATGTTAAAAAGTGTAGGGTAGGTACTATGTCTTTTTCTGTCACCATTACATAATATATAAATGTGGAATAAGGTAATCTGATATGTTTGGTAAGGACCTAAACATGTTCAGGTATTACCTAAAACTTAAAAAGCTGATGATTGTTCATCTGCCTAATTTAGTAATCACTTTTAGTCATTACCTAAGACTTAAAAATTTAGGATTATGTTATCTGATATAGTTTGGTAATGTCCTGAACATGTTTAGGTATTACCTAAATGTTATCTGATATAGTTTTGAGTGGATATTATGCCTGTTTTAGGTAATGATTTTCAGTCGTTACGAGTTTTTATTAAACTCAATGTATCTGATTGAATTGGTTACTGAATGTACACAGGTTCTGATCGTGCTGACGGTGATGGTAATGGTGATGGAGAAGAAGAGGAAGATGACGGAGAAGCAAGTGATACCTATGCCTCTGACCCCGAGAATTAAATTGATGTGTAATGTTTGGTGCTTCAATTATATATTTATTATATGGTTTTGTGGACATACAATTAAGTTTGTAATGTTATATATGTAGGCAGTTGTTAGTATAACTTTTATTATATATCTAGGTAGTTGTTACTATAACTTTTGTTGACATACTTACTATTAAGTTTGTAATGTTGTCTTTCCATTAGGATATATGGGTTGTGTTTGGTTTTTAAGCACGATGTTTCCTTTGCTTATTAGTATTAAAACTTATAATTACAAATTAATCAATATGATATAAATGTGTGATTTTAATTTTGCATATTTGGTTATTATCTAAACTCGTTTGTTAACCACCAAATATGAACAAATTGAAAACTGTATTTGTCTTTGTTAAGTTATTACCTAAACTTCTTTCGTAATTACCAAACACTAAAAAAGTGGTTCTCTAAAGCCTTGGTGGTGATTATCATTTTTGTTACATTTTGTATAACATAGATATTTCTTTTTGTGATTTGAAGTTTGATTGTTTTGATAGTGTTTCTCTAAGGCCCTCTTGGTGATTATTTTATTTCACCTGAAATTACGATTATTGTGTAAATTTTTATTTATCTGGTGATTTGGTAAGTCATAAAATAATCAACTTTTAAAAAAATAATAGCAATTTTTGGGGCAAGTTGACAATTTAAATGTAAAAGTCAATTTTATTTATTTATTATTATTATTTTACCCACCAAAAACATATAGCACAAGCAATTTTTTTTAGGACATAACCCATATAATGTTTGACCTGTCAAGAATATGAATAATAGGCTTATCATGTTTGAACTCTTCAGATCAACTTAGGCACTTGTGTTGTTAAGGGATGTAGGTAATTACTAAACACATTTTGGTGATTACCAAATAGTTATAAACCAACTTATGTGTTCAGATTAGGTTTGGAATTTGGATAATTACTAAAACATGTTTGGTGATTACCAAACAATGTCAGACCCACTCCTACATTTCTAAAGAGGTTTTGGTAATTACTGAAAAAGTGTTGGGGATTACCAAACAATGACAGACAGTAGGCCTAAATGTATATTGAGATGGGTTTGCATAGCTTTCAAAAAGATACAAAAAAAATCATGATCTGAAAAAGAGATACAAAAAATCATGATTCCCAAAATGGCTGCGGGTACCAACCAATAACTAGCAATTATAACTACCAAAATATTTGGGGGCCCCCAATAAAAAACTAAGGGATCCTTCTGAAAGTGAGAAACTTCATAGCACGAAATGCACTCTGCTGCTTCTCCAGATATAAATGTTCTAGGCATATGATTCTTTAGGATGTCGCTAAGTTTGGGGGAGTCGTCAGTGTCGGTTTTTTGTGCGGAGTAACGGGAGGTGTCTTGTTCAGGTCGAATGACTTGGTTGAGCTCTCGTCCGCATTCTTCTTACACGTGGAGGGCTCATTGAACAAACATTTTTGCTTCTTCCTTTTTGGCTTACCCTTTACCTGCACTACCTTAGGATCATTTAAACCTACCAAAACCCTTGGAGATAAGATTTTGTCACTCAACTCTGGTGGAGCAGACAACTGAAGCTTGAAGAAAGCTTCCTTCAACTTTTGTGATGACTTGTACGTTCTCGAATACGCCGTACAAAGTTTTTTTGCTTCCAATGTGAGGTACGCAAACCGTCCAAGTACCGCGGCTTCGTCATTGCTCTTCAAGTTATCCATGGCCTTGCTTGGATTAGAGGTTGTCTTTGCATGTCTTGTCCATCGACGAATAATATTTCCCACCGGAATCTGATCAAAATAAGCACACTTCATGACAGCAAACATGTGGCGACATGGGAAACCAACGGATTCAAACTTCATACAACAACAATACATTGTCTCAATTCTTTTATAATGAGCAACAACGTACTGTGCATCTTTGTGCTCGGTGTTTGATAGCCAATAACATGTAACTGGACCATCGGGATGGAATTGTTCAACTTGAGTATCAATCACGACGTGCATTCTTTCATACTCAAGTTCCTTACACATCAAGTCATAAGCACCCTGCGTATATATAGTTGATGCATGTTCTTTGACATTCTTCAAGACTCCTTTGACCACCGGTGTTGTGTGTTCCGTGATGTAGTCATCTTCTGTCTCAGTGAATCTTATTCTTTTTAGTACTATGTCGTACGATGCAACAAATCTGTACAACTTTATTTTGGTTCCAAGAACAGTCTTCAAAGTGCGGTTCATTGACTCACATCTCTGTGTGCTTCTCATACCTATTCATTGGTTAAATAAGTGAGAACATTGTAGAAGAATAATTTAGGTAATTAGTGGAACAAGCATTAATAGTTACTTAACACGTTAGGTACTAACCAAAGTACATCAAGGTAATTACTAAACGCTCGCAGTGACCTTAATGTGTAGTCAGAAGTGGTTATTGACTGTTTAGTAATCACCTATACCAGGTATGGTAATAACCTAAACATTAAAAAGCTATGCATGGAGGAAAATAATTTGGATTTGTTCTTAAGTGGGTATTGACTGTTTAGTAATCACCTAGACTAGGTATGGTAATTACCCTAAACATTAAAAAGCTATGCATGGAGGAAAAGAATTTGGATTTGTTCTTACCGGCAAAAAACTGGCCATGCATAAATGCTTCTCCCCATTTTTCCTTGTCATTGTACAGATCCGCGGCCCATTTTTTTTCTTGCAATTTGTACTTTACAACAAGTTCACGCCACGCCTCTTCAAATTCTTCTCTTGTTCGGCATTTGTCAACGCATTTCATGAAGCCGCTGCCAAACCGTTTTCCTCCATTTTTTTTTTATGTTCCTCATCAAATGCCACAAACATAATCTATGATGGGCATTTGGTAGGACAATCTTGATTGCAGCGGCCATGGCCTTGTCTCCATCAGTTATGACCGTGTGTGGTACATTTCCTTCCCCAGATTGGACCAACTGCTCCAAAACCCATGTATAGGTCTCTGTTGTTTCATCTGAAACCAAAGCAACGGCGAATGGGACTGTTTTCCCGTGGTGATTGATACCGACGATCACCACTAATGGCTTATTGTAAGCGTTGCACTTGTAAGTCGTGTCAAATGCAATGACATTACCAAATGCTTTGTAATTGCGGCGGGACTTCCCATCACACCAAAACATCTTCTCCAAGTCTTTGTCTTTGTCCCGTGTGTATTGTAAGAAAAAGTCATTGTCATGCTGTTCTGCACATAGCAAGTATGCCATTACCGCCTCTGCATTACCATCGCCGATTTCTTCCTTTTCTAACTGGTTAATAGTGTTGTACATGTCCTTTGTTAGGAAAGAAACTTTTTCTGGACCTCCAGCTTCTTGAACAAAATTACGCATAGTTGCACAAGGAGAAACTCCCGAATTGATCATGGACTTAATACGACCCTTGTCAGCCTCGGAAATATGATGATGGTGCCTGTGAAAAGATAAGTAAATGATACATTTTTAATGGTCAAGGTGAACCACACAATCGCACATTTTATGATATAAAGCATGTTTACTAATCACAAATGTCCACCAACTGACCATATTTGGTAGTATTCAAAAATAAGTTAAGTAATCAGTGAAACAAATACATTGAGTGTTAGGTAATCAGCAGATAGTGTTTTCGTAATAACCAAAGATAAAAAACCATTTAATCCAAATATTTTCATTTTATGGACTGGTCAGGTAATAACCAACTACAGGATAGGTAATAGCCTAACAGCATGATCTTAGAAGAAGTAAATGTAATGAACCCATATTGAAAATACCTTATGAATGGTTGTTGGTGTGGGGGAACAAGATCATGATTGTGGACATCGTTGAATTCCTTGACAAAGTATTTTTTCTGAACCTTATCCCATTTGAACTTAACAATCGCCTGACAACCGCATCTTGTAAGTGCTCTTTCTGAAATCTTCCTATTTGGATTATCCAAGTATTGGTTATCTCGAAAACCTTGCTTACTGCACCATATGGTTTTTGAGGTGAAGTGATCACCCCTTGCACCCTTAGTTGGGGCCTTGTGTCGGATTCCAAATCCTTTTACCTTGGCATACAACATATAAAACTTAACACAATTTTCAAGAGTGTCAAAGTATAATTGCTTCATATCTTCCTCATCGAAATCTTCCAGATCTTTGTCAAATTTCTCCCAAATCTCCATATCAATGAAAGTATCTGACTCGTCAATATCTTCATCCATCGGGGACTTAGGTGTGTCCCGAGCTTTGCCTTGTTCGTGAATTTTGTGAGTATTCTCCAAGTCATCCAACTCATCAATATGTTCAGTATCGTGCCCCTTTGCAGAAGTTGGTGTATGAATAGCTTCATATTCCATATCAAGTTTTTGATTAACCTCCAAGTCATTCAAGACATGTATATGTTCATTCTGCTCCGTTGACACCATGAGTCTACGTATTGTTGATACGCACTCCAATAACCTCTGAATGCAAAATATTGAATATAATTATAAATCTGCATCATTAACATTTGCTACAGCCAATGCAATCATTAAAATTAAGTGGAATGCCAATGCAATCATGTGTTTGGTTATTACCTAATTATGTTTGGTGATTACCAAAACCATTCTAGAAATTGTAGTGATGTTATGAATTGGAAGTTTTCATGTAATCTATGCATGCTAGTGTTATTTGGGTTATGAATAGTTAATGATATCTATAATAAGGCTAGGTTTATATTAGTGAGCCTTTTCAATTCCCTTAACTGTGTTTGGTAATCTATTCAAGTGTTGCCTCACTTGTGTTTGGTGATTACCTGATACATGTTTGGGGATTACCAAAATATTCTAGAAGTTGTGGTGATGTTATGAAATGTAAGTTTTCATGTGATAATGCTAGTATTGATTGATTTTTGAATAGTTATTGATGACAATGATAATGGTAGGTTTAAATTTGTCCTATATTTTTGAATTCCCTTAACTTTGTTAAGAAATTCTGTATATATTTGGTAATTATCTAAATATATTCAGGTAATTACTAAACATGTTCTGTAGAAGGACAAATTTATACCACTATTTATGGAAAAAATACCATTTAAAGAGAAAGGTTTTATTGTTTGAAAAAATACCATTGAAAGAGAAAGCTATATTTAAACTTAGAATGTTTACTATCATTCTTTTGTTGCAAAAAATATAATAAATATAGTGGTTTTTAAATTAAAAAATTTGTAGGGTTTACTTTTTATAAAAACTTTTTATTTATGTGGAACTATAATATTATAAAAGTGAAATGTTAAGCATTGATTGGTTTATCAAAGTCAAATACTACATTTATTGTTGTTACAACCATAAAAAAAACAACAATAAATGCTTTAGATGATGATTATAAATGTTAGAATAGTTATATTTTGAGGATTTTGTCATTTCATCTAATGGAAGTAAAGACTCATTTTGTAATATTAATACATAATTCATAGTTTAAGAACAAAAATATAAATTTAGGATATAAAAGATCCAACCTTTATCTTTTTAGTTGAAGGTTTCCTCCAATGGAGATTGAACTTGAGTTGTTAGGATTGACTTGAGTTGATGGGTTGTGTAACAAAAGTTTAAAGTAAGTAACAAAATAGAGGTCAAGGTATAAAAAATGATATATTATTGCTTTAACCTTTTTTTTTTGAAAAAAAAAAATTATTGGACATAATAAAATTTGGGGAAACCGCCCCTTTTACTCTTCTTCCCCCCTTTCTCTTCCCACTCTTCTTAAGTCACTGTCATTTTCTCTCTCCTCCCTAACTGCCATTTTTCTCTCTCCATCTTCCCTTGTTTTTTTTCATTTCTCTCTCTCCTCCCTACGATCCACTGTAATTTTCCATCGCCGGCGTGAAAAAGCTTGCACAACTCGCCTAAAACGCTTACCGAGGTTAGTTTTGGACCCACATTTTCATCATGTTTTGGTTAAGCTTTTATGTTCCAATCTTAGAAATGAGAGTAAGTATAGTGTTCTTCTTTTTTTTGCTTACTTGTCTATGTTTCAATGTAGTTACTTTGTGAGTTAATTATATGGTGGTGTTGGTTTGTTATGATAAGTAATTAATTTGAATTTTGCCCTAAAAAACCTTTGAGTGTTGTACAATGTTGTTTTATGGGTTTGGTGATGAAAACCATTTGAATAAAATCCACTTGTGCATGTAATTTTGAATATGTAATGATTACAAAGAGAGTTTTGGTAAATACCTTAATTTTTGGAAATGATGTATATTATTGGAGTTGTTTTATTTGTGAACTTATTTGATTTATCTTCAAAGTTTAATAAAAAATTATATCTTGTGTCACAACATATGGTGATTACCTTAAACTGATTGGTGATACTTGAAAAATGTTTGGTCCTTATCAAACTGGTGTTGGTAATTAACAAAACCGTTATGTAATTGTGATTTTTGTAAATTGTTGAGAATCTTTTAATGTTGTTAGGCACGATATCAAAGCGAAAGCAATCTGAATCGGATGACCCAGTTATCATACCTGTTGCTAAACGGCAAACAACTATGTCGAGTTCATCCATAAGCAAGGTATGGATGAAACTAAAATTTTTTAAGAACTTTTGTTGCCTTTTTTACAAACTCTATTATTTGAGTAATTATTAATACTTTCTAATATCCACACAGAATACGTGGTCAATTTTAGGAGATCTTGAGCAGTTTGTTGAGGTCATTAAAAAGTTTCCGAGAGAAAAGAAGAACGTTTTGGTCGAACTTGGTTTTGATTTCTTGTTTTCCATAAATTGCAAGGTCATAAGGAAAACAATGTGTAAGTGGGTGATTGACCACTTCGATCCTAAAACACACATCTTAGATATTCATGGGAAGCAAACTGTAATAACCCCGATACATGTGGAGTGGTTGTTGGGGTTTAAAAGCATTGGCTTTGATATTGAGAATAAAATTCTTGACGACGATTATGAGGAAAGGTTTATGGCGTTGGCTAATATGGATGTAGATAGTATGGCCGTGAATCTACGCAAACTTGATCATGACGATAAGTTGTTCAAGGCATTGTTCACCCTCTTCATGATGACTACAGTTCTTTTGCCCACTCCTGATCGCAAACCGAAGGAAGGATGGCTTCATGTTGTGGTTAACGCGGAGATGATTCCGCAATGGAATTACGCCAAGTTTATCTTCGACACTTCAGTCAGTGAAGTGGCTAAATTTCAAGCCAACCCATCTGGTGCAAATGTTGGTGGTTGTTTCCTGTTTTGGATGGTAAGTATTCATTACTTTTTTGCCTCTTCTGAACACGTATAATTTGGCATGGCATTGTTTGGTTATCACCTAAATAGTATTAGTAATTACCTAAACATTTTCAGAACACATACAGCTTTATCTGACATTGTTTGATTATTACCAAAATTGTTTTAGTAATTACATAACACTCTTAAGAGCACAAGTATATAAGTTGGTATGACATTGTTTGGTAATCACCACAATAGTTTTAGTAATTACCTAAAAATCTTCATAACACAAGTATGACAAAATATTCAATTGTGTGGTTTACCTTGACCAAAAATTTTGTTTTTTAATTGTTATATGTGCAACAGTTGATTTTCGCTGAGTACTCTTGGGCTTCTGGCCTCGATGAAATTTGGAGGTTCAAGACTCCAAGAGTGGTTGACTGGAATGACGCGAACACAAAGCGCTTGAATGACGCCGTCGTTCAGTTGCAAGATTCTTACAGAACCCCGAAAGTTAGTTTGTAAATGATCATTAAGTCATTGAGTTGCAAGTTGTTTTTTGACAATGTATTGAAGTAAATGTTTATGGTTTTGTTTATCTCAGTTGATGCAGAAGATTGAAAATGAGAAGGAGTTGATCAAAGGAAATTTGCCGAGCGATTTCGCGGCAAATAGCTTGAAGATGCAATTTGTCATATTGAATAAAATTGAACAACTATCGCAGAATTTTAACCAAATGTTCAAATGGATGCTTGAAGGTCCGTGCTCTTAGTAGTATAATTCTTGCCTGATATGTTATGATTGCATTAATTTCAGTTCTTTGGTTGTTAAATGAGATGCAAATTTCTTATGTGGATTGTAGTTATAATAGTGTAGGTTGATATTTCAAAAGTTGTGTTGCCTAAAATTTATAGAAATGAGGAATAAGGTAATCTGATATTGTTTGGTAATGACATAAACATGTTTAGGCACTACTTAGAACTTAAAAAGGTGATAGGTCATATGCCAAAGTTTAGCAATTACCCAAATACATAGTCATTACTTAAGATTGAAAATTTTAGGATTATGTGATCTGAAATAGTTTAGTAATGTCCTCAACAAGTTTAGGAATTACCTAAATATTAAAAAGTATCTGATTAGGTTATGAGTTTATGTTTGGTACTTACCAAACGTAGTCCGGTGATTACCTTTGACTACATGTACTTATTTAAGTGATTACCTGAGTTTCTTTTGGTTACTACCCAATATGGTCAGTAGGTGGACATATATTCTAATATTTTTTTATTGTATCTGATGGTGCGTTTTTATAAATGAGAGAAGTTTTAGCTTTGATCTTTGTTATTTGATTGTTTCTAATCTTATCATTTGATTCTTTATCAAGAACAAAGCAATAAACAGGTTGCCCAAAACTTAGATGGTGATGATGATGGAGGTAATGATGAAGAATTCAGTGATGTCAGTCCTATGTCTAAGAGTGAGAAAGCTGGCACAGATTCTGCTGGTGAGAGCGATGACGAGGAGTTGCAGAAGCCGACTCAACGCAAAAAGAAGTTGACATTTGCCAATCTACCTCAGGAAAGTAAGACGCCCAAAAAGGGTAAGACACCAACAAAGAGTGATTGGAAGGTGACACCTAAATCCAAAAAAACACCTCAACTGCCTAAAGAAACTGAGAAGGGCAAGAAAACAAAAAAAGGAGAGGAGGATGTAATATCTGTTGAGGAGATTAGTGATGTTGATGTTGCGTCCTTAGTTAAAAGCAACCCTATTCTCTCAATTAAGGGTGTTGAAGAGAAAGAAGGAAGTGAGAAACAAAGCAATGTGAAGGGGAAAGAAAAAAAAAGAGGCACCGAAAAAGAAACAACAGGTTTATAAGAAGAAAGAGGAAGAAAAGAAGGTAGAGCAGAAGACAGGAAAACAGAAAAAGGTGGAACAAAAGAAGGTGGAGGAAGAGAAGAAGCATGAGGCAAGATCAAAGAAAAAGGAGGAAGAGAATAAGGAAGAGAAGGAGGAAAAGAAGGTTGAGGAGGAGGAAGATGAAGAAACGAAGACTGAGGCAGAGGGAGATGGAAAGAAGGACAAGAAAAATGAACCAAACGTTGATGATGACAATGGGTCAGGAACAGGCAATGGTGTAGGTGGGACTTCATCTGAGAATAAGCCCGAGGAAAGCTTTGAGCCTCCTATGGGGCAAGAGGCTGGGCCTAATCCTTCAGAAGACACTACCAAAGCACCAACTGATGAGGACAAAGATAAAGACCCTACTGTGAAGGGAAAGAAAAAAACAATTCTCAAGGTACATTTTTCACATCGTTACTATTTGGTAATAACCTAAAAGTGTTAAGGTAGTAAGTAAAAATTAGTGATTCTATTTTGGTTATAACCTAAAGATGTTTAGGTGATGACTTAACATGACAGGACCTGAGTTTTCACTTTCATACAATTTGGTTATAAATGTCTTGGTACTTCCCAGACATGACTCATTCATCTTTCTTACTGTTTGGTGATTACCTAAAGTGGTTTAAGTAATATTCAAACAGGAATGATTCAACTTTTATCATTACCCAAACTTATTTAAGTAATAACTGAACATAGACATAAATACAGTTTTCACTATTTTCCTGTTTGGTGATTACCAAACAGGTTTAGGTAATAACCAAACACAACCGTTTCTTGTTTACAAGTAATAAAAAATTCTTCATCAATGATTGCATTTAGGATGAGGTGAAGTGGAATTTCAAGATCAGGATTGCCACAATCCGTCACATATTGCACGGATTAAAAAAGACTCAGAAGGCTATTGGGGAGTATGTGTTTGATGACACAAAGGACATGGAGTACGTTTTTGTGATAATTCTTTTATGACATTATTTCTTTGCTTCTCATTGCTGTTTAATGTAAGGTGATTTTGTTTTTTTGGCAAGCAGTGAGTTATTAGTTGATTCTGAGTGGATCCAGGCCACACGTTCCGACCTCCGGACTCTATATCCTACGGCGCTTGTCACGGAAACGGTATGAACATCTAGGTGACTCCATTAATTACACATAAACAAAATAGTTAACTGATATTTAGCACACATGCAGGCAATCAATGTAGCTGGGGTTAGAGTGAGTGTGAAAAACCCATCTTCATTCTACATCCCGACAACATTCCGAGTACGTTATTTATATAGAAAATGTTTTCATCTTTTATTTTCCTTATCATTTTAAATTATTTAGTTTGTTTATTTTATTTACCTTAAACTTTTTTTATTATTTCCTATGTGTTATATTCGTTAAGTACATGGATCCGGCACAATTTGATAAGAAAGAACGGGCTGATGGGAAGCAAGGACTATTGCCGTATAATCCACTTGTTAAGACGACTTACCTTCCTACAGCACTTGGTCGATGTCGTCAGGTATACACTATGCACTCCTTATGCAAAATATCTGTTTGCTAACTTCTCTTTTAATGGGGTCCCAATATTTATGATGTAGTTTCTTGTTCCTCTGTGGTTGCCGGACCCAAATCATTGGTTCCTAATTATTATCTCATTGCCGCAATGTTGTACATACTTCTTTGATTCGGATCCGGGGGCAAATTCTAAAAAGCGGTTTAAGTATGCCGGGGAGCAGGTGTAACCCCGAAACAAAACTTATTAGTACTTTATACGAAGGGTTAATATTTTCAGTCGTTTAAATTTTTTTTAATTTGACCAACGTAGGTGAAGAAGTTGTTTGAATTTATGTCGACTGGGAAGAAGGATGCATACAGCAGGAAGATCGAGGATATGCTTAATTGGCCACTGAAATCTATGCGTATTCCAGTTCAGGAAAATGGGTAATATTCCAATCACATATAATTGGCCACTAAAATCTTAGTGTGCTAGTGTGAACATAGTGATCTTGGGTTTAAGAAATCATGTTAATTAATTGTGAAATAATTGTCAGATATGATTGTGGGATGTATGTCATTAAGCTGCTGGAGACAAAGGAATTTGGAGGTTGGAACAACCCTCAACATTTTAAGGTAGTAGTTTGGGGTTATTTGGTAATTACCATAACATGTTTAATTACTACCAAAAACATCCATAACTCTTTACTTGGTTATCTTGCACTCTTAGGTAATGACCTATAGTTTTTCAGTCATTACCTAGCACCAAATTGTTTTTCATAAAAAGTGTTTCATTAATTTGGTTCTTGTTGTCTTAATGTAGGATATGGACAGGTACCGCATCGACACCTTAATCGATGCCATTTGCTGGGAGCATAATACTCTCAGAGATGAGGTTGTAGCCAACGCATTATTTCCCTAAAAAACTATTTTCGTGTTGTGGTTTGGATAATATTTATGAACTTCAGTTTCTGGTTTGGATAATTATTATTAACAAGACATATGTTTGGATATTATTTAAACTTTTTGATGTAATTTGTTTATGACTATGATGTTTGATGTTATATCCTAACACTGATGGGATGTTAGTTTAGTATATAATATGGATGTTTTAGTGTGCATAATGCATGTGGTGGATAATGTATTCATGATTTGAAGCAAACATTTCATAACCTAAAAAAATAACCTTCAAATCCTTCGGAAACTTTAAGTAATTACTATAAGGGGTTCCTGTAATGACCAAATTTTAACAGAAACTAAGAGAAGTCTCATAACCGTCAATTCCAAAGTATATTAAAAATAAAAAAATTTAAAATCAACAATCCTAAGTACAAATTAATCAATTTGATATAAATGTGTTAATCCAAATAACCCAAATAGAGTTATAAATTCATAACATGTAAGAGATTAGATTAGAATGTCTTAGTGAGTTTGGTAATGCCCAAAATAGTTTTGGTAATTACCTAAAGCATATGATATGGGGTTCATTTGGGGCCCATAAATGAATTCAATGGGGTTTGGTGAAATATTGGAGAACACCCTCCACTTAATATGTTTAGTAATGCCCAACACATTTTTGGTAATTTCCAAACATCATATAATAATAAAAGGAGAAGGTAATCAATAATTAAACATAAAAGGACAAAGCGTAGCATACAATGTTTCGCTTATGACAATAGTCAAAGTTGGTAGTTACCTAAATCTTTTACATTAAAACAACATAATTAGGCCTATTTACACAAAATTGACAGTGTAGCATCAAAAGTTTAGGTAATGATCATATCAGGTGAGGTAGTTACCTAAACTTTTACATATGAACTATTTAATTCGATCTACTAAAGGACATTGGCATATGTATACATACAAAAGTAAACCAACTCCATTTACAAAAGTACTACAAAGGCCTATTTACACAAAAAATTGACACCGTGTAACATCAAAAGTTTAGGTAATAACCATACACTAGTGAGGTGATTACCTAAACTTTTACATATGAACTGTTTTTTTTACGGCCATTGCCAACGTACTTCGAGCGACAATATCGATCTATATCAATTTTGTTATGTTTGCTTCTCAGAATTATGGCCATAGCGCGTAAACGTTCGACACGCATTGCTTTTGTCTGCACAGAAAGTTACACAAGTTACTATAATAAGATTGATACGCTCATGTTATACGGTGTAAGTACGTTACTTTAGGTGCACTTTGCTAGGGGTTTAATTGTAATTGTTAACATTCGTGTCTTATTTAGCTCTTAGCGGAAGTTCGGAGTTTTGCAAGATAATTTGTGTTAACGTCATGTATTCCGAGCTTCCAAGGTGAAGTGCATTTGATCCGAGCAAAGCCCAAGCATCACCGCAAGCCTAAGCATCACGACAAGCTTGCCAAGCCAAGCTCTCGTGAGCATCGCCAAGCCAGCACAAGCATCGCCCATCGCAGCAAGCTACCGCAAGCCTTGCGCGCGCCACAACCAAGCAGCCCAGCGCTCCATCATCGCTCACCCATCGCGTGCCAGCTCGAAGCAAGCTGCCCAGCCCAGCGCTCGAAGCACCGCACGCCCAGCGCCCAGCAGCAAGCACGCCCAGCGCTCGAGCGAAGCCTGCCCAGCAAGGCAGCTCGCACCTCGCGAGCATGGTCGCACCTCGCGACCTGCCTTGCTCGCACCTCGCGACCTGCCTTGCTCGCACCTCGCGAGGAATCTCGCACGGTGCGACCTGCTTGGTTTTGCCCAGTTCTTCAGCTCGTTGCGAAGGCAGGAGCTCATCGCACGGTGCGACCTGTACCGCACCTCGCGACCCCTAGGTCGGCGTAATTGTCGGCTGACTTTTGAGCCTTAGTATAAATACTAAAGCTTTGTTTTTGGTCCAAAACACACACACTTGAGGAGAGAGAATATCCAACACTCCATTCTTTTCTTCTTATCTTCTCTTTTTAGTTTTCATTTTCTAGTTTTAGTTTTTAGGGATTTCAATTATGGAATTGGCTATTGCTATGCCGATTGTAGCTTGAACCGTTCTTGAACGAGATTAATATGGAGCTTCAAGCATTATTGTGAGATATTTCCTCTCTATTTAATTCCTTTGATTATGGTTTAATTTCTATGCTTGCTTTCTATGATTTTTGCATGATTATGCTAGGAATATTACTAGTTTGATTGTGTAATTAATCTAATGCTAGATTTAAGAATAGAATCGGATTGTTTTATTCTTTTATCAATTGGTAGCAAACTAGGGAGTAACTTAGATGCAGATCGTCTTGGTTGTTTCTTGGGGAAATTGAATCAACTGTTGAATGTTTATCGCTTGTATGACGTTAGCAGGTCTGTTGGTTCTCTGTGTTTATTGCTGCTATTGGATTGAACTTAGACGCGATCGGACTAGGTTATCCTTTAGTTAGGGTTTTATAGTCACGCTGATCGTGCTATTCAACTAGGAATAAGGAGAATGCGAGATTAATTCTCAACAATAGATAATTATGGAAATGAATAGAGTCGAGGTTCAATGATCGATAATGAATTGAAGTGAATGTTAATCGGATTCAAGATCTTCCTATATTGATTTCTCATCTTATTTATATGTTAGTTAGTTGTAGTCTAATAACAACTCTTTGAAACCCCCCTTTTTGTTATTATTAGGTTACTCGACCGTTAGAGTCTTCTAGGTATTAACGCACGCTAAGTATAGAACTCGTCCCCGTTTCCCTGTGGATACGAACCTTACTTCCATTATACTAGTTTAGTGTAAAAGAGAGTAGGAGAAAATATTATCTTTGGCCGGGTGGCGTTCACGACAAACGCGGCCCGCCAAATTTTGGCGCCGTTGCCGGGGACACGGTGTTACTTGTTTGTATTTAGTGTATGTTTTTGGATTGTATTGCTTATGGTTTTTGTTTATGGTTAATACTCGTGCTACTAACCAAGAACCTTTGCAGTACGATCGAGATCTAGAACTAACCCTTTTCAGGTTGAGAAGAGAATTGCGTGAGGACTTTAGAGAGCTCCCTTTTTCGCTTGAATTTGAAGAAGAGATGCCTCCTAGAGTTGAGCACCGCACTTTAAAGGAGCTCACTGCTCCTAACCTTGACCAACAACCTTTGTGTATCACATTTCCGGAACCGGAAGTGGGGGACACATTTGAGCTAAAGTCGGGGTTGATACATTTGCTTCCCTCATTCCATGGGCTAAATGGTGAAGATCCAAATAAACATTTGTCAGAGTTTCATGTGGTATGCAGCAGCATGAAACCAAGTGGAGTTTCAGAAGATAGAATCAAGCTTAAAGCTTTCCCCTTTTCGCTAAAAGACGCAAAGAAAGGATCGGATGTACTACCTTCCGTCCGACAGCATCACCACTTGGGCACAATTGAAAAAGAGCTTTCTCGAGAAATACTTTCCCACTTCTAAATCATCTACATTGAAGAAGGAGATAAGTAACATTGAGCAACGAGGTGATGAGTCTTTTTACGAGTATTGGGAGAGGTTTAAGAAATTATGTGCTAGCTGTCCATACCACGGTTATTCAGAGGAAGATTTGGTGCTATACTTCTATAATGGCTTATGTGATGAGGATGCTAGGATGGTTAATGCAGCAAGTGGTGGATCCATTGTGAATAAAACCGCACTCGCCGCTAAGGAACCGCTAAATGAGCTTGCTGAAAGCTCGAGGCAGTTTAGTTGAAGGTCTGGGACTCGACGTGTGGTCTCCGAGGGTTCTAGTTCTTCTAAGCTGGAAGATCAGGTGCAAGCTCTCACATCCGTGATGCGAGACTTCATAGTGAAAGAGAAAACTCACCAAGTGAAGGCTTGTGGCATTTGCTCTTCACATCATCGAACCGATTTTTGCCCTCATCTACAAGAACCGGAGTGAAGAGGTTAAGGCGGCCGATTTTCGGGGCCAAGGTTTCCCGAAAAGATATGATCCATATTCTGGTACCTACAATCCGGGATGGCGAGATCATCCTAATTTGAGGTACGGGAACTCATCAGGGAACCAGCAGCCGCCACAGCAGTATAACCGCCCACCACCTCCTTATTCGAGAGCACCGGAGCAAGGGGCTCCATATTTTCGGCCGCAAGGCCAACCACGAGGACCGAGTACCGGCATGTCTACAGAGGATATGATTAATGCTTTAACTAAAAATGTTACTAACATGCGGGGAAATATGGTTCGGTTTCGGGGAGGAGACCCGTTCGAGCATCAAGAACTTGGAGAGCCAAGTAAGCCAAATTGCGGGAGCCGTAACCAAGTTAGAGGCTAGGGATTCGGTGAGGTTTCCATCCCAAATAGAACTCAACCCTAAGATGAACGTGAGTGCTATCTCATTGAGGAGTGGAGCGGAAATTGCAAGCAAAGAGAGGTTGGTGGTTCGAGACAAAGAGATAGTGGAAGAGGTGATCGAGCATGAACCGACAACAGATTGTACATCATTACCACCTCAACAAGAGGAGAAAGTCCAAAAATCACCTCCTCCACCATATGAACCAGAGCCACCATTTCCCGAGGCATTGAGAGAAACCCGCAAAACAGAGCGCACCAATGACATTTACGAAATCTTTCGTAAATGTGAGGTAAACATTCCCCTTTTTGATGCTTTAAATCAAGTACCTAGGTTTGCTAAGTTCCTTAAAGAATTATGTACTTCGAAAAGAAAGCAAAAACAAAATGGAGTGCAAAAAGTGAAGGCTAGCGAACATGTCTCTGCTATCTTTCAAAAGAAATTACCTCAAAAGTGCAATGACCCAGGCATGTTTACCATCCCATGTACCATAGGTGACACCATGTTTCCTAAAGCCATGTTAGACTTAGGTGCGTCAATTAATGTGATTCCATATACATTGTATAAGTCTTTGAAACTTGGCAATTTGCATGAAACTGGTGTGGTGATTCAATTAGCTGATAGATCCAATGTTTATCCTAGGGGTAAATTAGAGGATGTGTTAGTTAAGGTTGGGAAATTGCAATTTCCTGCTGATTTTTATGTTTTGGAGATGGAACCTGATAAGCATGCCGCCCCCATCCTTTTGGGGCGACCTTTCTTGAAAACATCTTGCACTAAAATTGATGTTTGCGCTGGTTCTTTAACCATGGAATTTGAGGGATAGGTAGAGGCGTTTAAAATCAATGATTCTAAGCCTTTGATTAAGGATGATAACCCTCTTTGCTCTATTAACATTGTTGACTCTGTTTTGCATGATGTTCTTGATATTGAACATGTTGATGAGTCGATGAATGTTGATGATGTCTTGGTTGAGGATTGTGCATCTCCTACTAACATGCAGGTTATGGTGCCGGAGTTGAAAGAGCGGAAAAAGCCTCCTGATTTACCACCTTGTTTTGAAACTGTACCACTAACGATGCATTGCAAGAGTTCTTCTCCGTTTGTTTTGCAGGTACTCGAATTGGAGGTTGACATGGAGCCTCCATTGTCACATATGGAGCACAAGCCCAATTTTTGAGCTCAAGGTACTAAGTCGAGCTAACGACTTTAAACAACAGCGCTTCTCGGGAGGCAACCCGAGACCCCTTTATTTTCTTTCTTTTCCTTTATTTTTCATCAAATTTCCACCACCACAACAAATATTCTTTCACCCACCGCCCAACCACTAAAAAGATCCACAACCAATCTTAATTCACTTGTAACCAAAATCCACAAAAGGAAATCCGTTGGGAGGACTTCAATAGCTAGGAGTTGGTGCAACTAGAGGGTTGAGATTGTTAATGTATCTTTTCGATCTCTTAAGCTAGGAGCAAATCTCAAAAATCTAAACAAAATTTGAATTTGTCATTTGTTTGAGTGATTCGAGGGAGAGGGTTGTGAGTTGAGTAGAGAGATTTGAGTTGGTGTTGTTAAGAAATTTGAGTTTGACGGATTGCTTTTCATGAGTTTTGAGATTTCGATCTTCGATTTACCCGATTTTCACATTTCCCCCCCCATTTTCAGTTTACTTTTTCTTTTAATTGTCGACACATTGAGGACAATGTGTAGTTTAAGTAGGGGGGGAGGGAATTCTCATTCTCATGTATCTATGTTGTATTTATTACTTTTAATTTGAAAAAAAAAAAAATTGATGAAAAGAATCCCGCTGAGATTGAAAACCCGCAAGGGCGGGCGACTCGGGCAAAAATGGGGGCCCGGATAGGTTGAAAACCCGAAAGGGCAACTTATGCAAAAAAGTGGCTTATATTGAGCGGGTAAGATGGTGAGATGAAAAAAAAAAATGTGAGAAGCTAGGATGAAAACCCGAAAGGGCTCCTAGGCAAAATGAGAGATTAAGAGAGAATTATGTATTTTGAAGACTCATTTGCCGGAGATTTGTTTTGGCTTTCACTTTCTTTTGGTTGATTGTTTTTGGGAGTAAGCATGGAATTTATCCCTTTTTGTCTTTGTTCCATGGCTTGCTTATATAGGTTGGTTGTAATAGTAGTAGTAGTTTATCTTTTGAGGTTTTAGGCGAGTTGTCATTTTGATTGTGGCGTTGGAGTGAGTTCAATTCCTTTGAGATCCTTCAGGATTTGAGCTCACATTTTGGTTGTCGTTTGGTGATTATTGTTGTCGCGTCTTTGTATTTTTCAGGTGAGCTCGAATCTAAGTGTGGGGGAATCATCGTCCCTTACGTTTAGGTTTTTGAGCGGATGTTGTTAAGATGTGATGATGATGATGTAGTTAATGGGGAGTGTAGGTTGGTGTCGTTAGTTTGGGTGATGATTTATTTGGTGATCCTCATTTTGAGTTTACTCGAGGTCGAGTAAAGTTCAAGTGTGGGGGTATTTGATACGCTCATGTTATACGGTGTATGTACGTTACTTTAGGTGCACTTTGCTAGGGGTTTAATTGCAATTGTTAACATTCGTGTCTTATTTAGCTCTTAGCGGAAGTTCGGAGTTTTGCGAGATAATTTGTGTTAACGTCATGTATTCCGAGCTTCCAAGGTGAAGTGCATTTGATCCGAGCAAAGCCCAAGCATCACCGCAAGCCTAAGCATCACGACAAGCTCGCCAAGCCAGCACAAGCATCGCCCATCGCAGCAAGCTACCGCAAGCCTTGCGCGCGCCACAACCAAGCAGCCCAGCGCTCCATCATCGCTCGCCCATCGCGTGCCAGCTCGAAGCAAGCTGCCCAGCCCAGCGCTCGAAGCACCGCACGCCCAGCGCCCAGCAGCAAGCACGCCCAGCGCTCGAGCGAAGCCTGCCCAGCAAGGCAGCTCGCACCTCGCGAGCATGGTCGCACCTCGCGACCTGCCTTGCTCGCACCTCGCAACCTGCCTTGCTCGCACCTCGCGAGGAATCTCGCACGGTGCGACCTGCTTGGTTTTGCCCAGTTCTTCAGCTCGTTGCGAAGGCAGGAGCTCATCGCACGGTGCGACCTGTACCGCACCTCGCGACCCCTAGGTCGGCGTAATTGTCGGCTGACTTTTGAGCCTTAGTATAAATACTAAAGCTTTGTTTTTGGTCCAAAACACACACACTTGAGGAGAGAGAATATCCAACACTCCATTCTTCTCTTCTTATCTTCTCTTTTTAGTTTTCATTTTCTAGTTTTAGTTTTTAGGGATTTCAATTATGGAATTGGCTATTGCTATGCCGATTGTAGCTTGAACCGTTCTTGAACGAGATTAATATGGAGCTTCAAGCATTATTGTGAGATCTTTCCTCTCTATTTAATTCCTTTGATTATGGTTTAATTTCTATGCTTGCTTTCTATGATTTTTGCATGATTATGCTAGGAATATTACTAGTTTGATTGTGTAATTAATCTAATGCTAGATTTAAGAATAGAATCGGATTGTTTTATTCTTTTATCAATTGGTAGCAAACTAGGGAGTAACTTAGATGCAGATCGTCTTGGTTGTTTCTTGGGGAAATTGAATCAACTGTTGAATGTTTATCGCTTGTATGACGTTAGCAGGTCTGTTGGTTCTCTGTGTTTATTGCTGCTATTGGATTGAACTTAGACGCGATCGGACTAGGTTATCCTTTAGTTAGGGTTTTATAGTCACGCTGATCGTGCTATTCAACTAGGAATAAGGAGAATGCGAGATTAATTCTCAACAATAGATAATTATGGAAATGAATAGAGTCGAGGTTCAATGATCGATAATGAATTGAAGTGAATGTTAATCGGATTCAAGATCTTCCTATATTGATTTCTCATCTTATTTATATGTTAGTTAGTTGTAGTCTAATAACAACTCTTTGAAACCCCCCTTTTTGTTATTATTAGGTTACTCGACTGTTAGAGTCTTCTAAGTATTAACGCACGCTAAGTATAGAACTCGTCCCCGTTTCCCTGTGGATACGAACCTTACTTCCATTATACTAGTTTAGTGTAAAAGAGAGTAGTAGAAAATATTATCTTTGGCCGGGTGGCGTTCACGACAAACGCGGCCCGCCAAAGATCATGCAACAAAGTCAAATATATACATTTACAATGCGTACAGTGTAAAAAATGGTTGGAATGACGTTCACATCACTGCAGTGGATGTACTTAATCACGTACATTCCACAATCATGGCTACAAAAAGAACAAGTCCATAAGTCTATCTTATATACAATGTGAAAGATAAGAGAGTTCAAAATTTTGTATTACGCACGCATTCGGTTGTCGTGTACATGGTGGATATTCGTAAGTGAAATGTTTCATGTCCACGAACAAGGGCGCCAAATGGTGACCTTCAAGCCTTTCCGAAGTTGCAGTCATCTGATGCAAAACAAAATAGGGAAAAACAACTGTTACCACACATTTCTAGGGCTCTGTCTTGCTTTGGTAATTACCGGAACTTTAATAAGTACAAATTTGAGTGCCATGTCCATGACTGTCACAAGCCGATGGTTCGATTTGGAAAGAGAATCCATAATGTGCACCTTTTTCTTACGTAAGTCAACGATCGTCAAGAACCAATGCTCATGCTTCACATCAAGCAAAGGAATATACACCTATAAACAAGTCACAAGCAACGTTTAGTAAAACTCAAATGAAACCACGTAAAGAAACACACATAGTAATGTTTAGTACAAACCTCTTCAATACTACTTAAGTCAGTTGGGAGATAAAAATTTAACCAAGCAGCAAAGGTGTCCAAAAGGGTCTTGTTACAACCATTAAACCCAGTCCGTTCATCTTGTTGTAACAGAACAGCCTACAAAATATAAATTTTGTCGGTGCTAATAATTCTATAATAACCTTAACATTTTGTCGATGACCTCACCATGAATATACTTGGAAGTATTAATTTTTGGCTTTTTTCCTCAATCCGGGTCAGTTGTAAGTCATACATATACACATCAAGGAACTGTTGAAAACCAACACTAATAAGTATCAGACTAATTGCCAAAACCTTTTGACATGTTAAACTGGTGTTCTGACAGTGTTAGATAATGACCAAAAGAATTTCGGGTTATTACCTTAAGACTAAAGTCATTGCCCAAACTCATGTCAAACGAAACTACCATGTGACCCAAATAATTTGGGTAATACTCAAACCATCATTTGTAATTACCAAACAATATCAGGACACCATATTGTGTTCTGAATAGATTTAGGTAATCACCAAAACATGTTTGGGTGATCATCAAACACTGTCAGACCACAAGATCCCCAAAAGGAAAAAAAAAAATAGGATGACCATATGTACCTGAGTGCTTAGCCAATGATCTGGGTATACGCAAAAACATTCATAGGCAGAAAGAAAACTCCAAGACTGTTGTGGCCGGTAAATAGTTTCATTTGACGGCCCTTTCAATATGTTCTTACAAATATTTCTTTCAATCGGGTCCAAAGAGGGTAAGTACTCTTCGAAAAATTGAAGCGGCCTACCACTTTTTTGTGGCGTAAATGACGGATCGACAAAATCTTCATTCGTCTTGGACATGCCATTGTTAAGGGCCTTATTAAATAATTTAAGTTGTTGCCCAAACGCTTTCTCTTTAGCATTTTCCTACAATTCGAGGCATGGTTTGTTGGATTGTATTAGTTTGCATACTAATTAAATAAATAGGCAGATATGAGAAAAATTAATTTTATACCGATGATTCTTCGGTGTCACTCCCACCTTCTTTTGATATCTTAACCTTTTTCGGTCCTGATCTTTTTGCCTACCATAATGGAGACAAATAACAAGTAAAATAACATCAACTTAAGTTAGTAATCATACATCGATGGCATCCATTACCTTCAATGCGTCGATGTTAGTAATATTCCGAATTCAAATAAAAGACAAATACCAAACACAACTCGGCCATAAAAACATGACCTTAATTAAGAGTATCCAACTCATTTGTTTACTTGTTACAACTCCGGCTTCAAATACTTTGGGTCATATAACCCTTCACGCATTCACAATACATGAAAATAATGGCTTCAAAATTTTGGTCATTACCAAATCAATCTAAATTTGTTTACTTGTTACAACTATGGCCTGAAAACTTTGGGGGTCATATAACCCATCACACATTCAGCAAATCCAATAACAAATTCTAGCATATAAACATATGGTAATGACCAAATACAAATTTGGTGATTACCAAAAAATTATGTGTATGGATAAAATAAGAACCAATTAAAAAAATACTATTCATACGCTGCTCATTAACTTTTCTTCATCCACCTCGAGTGGTGGTTTTTTTCCTGAACTTTTTTTCGCCTGAGTGGTCTTTTTCGCATTCGGGGGTGTTTTTGTCACATATACTTTTTTGGTGCTCTTCTTCGGAGTAACCTCCTTTGAAGGCGTATCCAAATCACTTGCTACACCATCTTCTTCTTTTTCAATCTTGGCTTTTTTGGTGGTCTTTTTTGGCGTCAACTTCTCTATTGGCATGTCCCGAAGAGTTTCCAAACCAAAGATAGGTTCGGGACGAACAAAGCGAATTTCCTTCATGCTAAATGATGATCTAACTTGCACGCTAGGCACAAAAGTCTCGTCATCATTGTCAATATCCAACTTACGCTTTGCACATTTAAGCGTATCACTAAGTATGGGAGATAGAAACGGAGAACACATCTTATCTCTGTGTGTTTTCGGTTGAGTGGGGACAGTTCGGACATCGTTTAAGATTTCATCTTTTTCCATTCCCCCATCATTACCTTGTGATACATTGTTGGTATCAACATCATTCCCATCCTTCTCACGTGCCTTTTCTTTATCTTCTGGAGGTACGGTTGAGATTACCTTCTCTAATGCAACCTCCATGTGCACCACCTTTGAGAATATAGCATCCATCTTTGAGAGGATTCTTTTTAGAGATTCTTCTACCATTCCAATCCGCTGTTAACAAAAATATTTCAATCAATGAGCCTTTCATATCATCATTTGAATTCAATTCAATCATTTGAAAGGAAAATAAAAAAAATAATGCAACATTTTACACCGATGCAACCTTGTCATATCAACCACATAAAGCCTCATGGATTAGGTTATCAATGAAGCATATCTTAAGCATACAAATCCATCATCATATATGTTATAGTCACATAATTTGAGGCCATTGGCCAAGTCAATTACTAATTTAGGTGATGCCCTAAAATGTTTGGAAATAACCTAATCTGATTAGGTGCTTATGTAAAATATTTGGAAATAACCTAATCTGATTAGGTGATTACCTAACATATTTGAAAATAACCTAACCTGATTAGGTGATTACCCAACATTTATAGTGGTTATGTTAAGTCATTACCAAACTATCTTTAGTAATTACCTAAACCCAGCAGTAACTTGCACAAACCAGTGACATTCTACAACAATGTTTGGTAATTACCTAAAAGCATATGATAAGGGTTTGGGTGAGGAATTGGGCCTAATGGACCCAGTGGCATGATTGTCCAATCCCCATAGGATTGCTTTGATGAGTAATGGGAATTGATTGTGATTAGGAGAACACCCTCCACTTAGTAGGTTTGGTTATAGCCAAAACATGTTTGAGAATTACCTAAAAGCATGTGATCTAGGGTTAATTTGGGCTTTTTAGTACAAGGACAGACAATGGGGGCCAAAAACTTAAGTCAATGGCGTTTGGTGAGGTATTGGGCCTAATGGACTCAGTGGCATGGTTGTCCAATCCTCATAGGATTGCTTTGATTAGTAACGGGAATGGATTGTGATTGGCAGAACATCCTCCACTTAGTAGGTTTGGTCATGGCCAAAACATGTTTGATAATTACCTAAAAGCATATGATATGGGGTTATATGTTATAGTCACATGATTTGAGGCCATTGCTCAAGACAATGATTTTTTTGGTAATGCCCTAAAATGGTTTAGGTAATGACCTAAAAGGTTTGGTAATATCCTAATCTAATTAGGTGATTACCTAACATATATGGTGGTTGTATTAGGTAATGACCAAAATATACTTTAGTGATTACCTAAACCCTGCATTAAGTTGCACAAAAAACAAGTGACATTCCACTATAATGGAGAGGATTCTTTCTAGAGATTGTTCGACCATTCCAATATACTGTTCACATAAACATTCGATCGATGAACCTTTCATATCAAAAAAATTCAATTTAATCATTTAAAAGCAAAAGAAAAGGGAAAAATGCTATGTTTTACCCCGATGCAATCTTATCATATAAACCACTTAAAACCTCATGGAATAAATTATCATTAACCCACATCTTAACCATATAATTCCCCCGTCATATATGTTATAGTCACATGATTTGAGGCCATTGCCCAAGACAACTACTATTTTTGGTAATGTCCTAAAATAGTTTAGGTAATCTACTAAAATGTTTGGTAACACCCTAAGCAAATTACGTGATTACCTAAACATGCAAAGAGGTCATGTTAGGTCATGACCAAAATATATTTAGTAATCACGTAGACCCTATATTAACTTGCACAAAAAACAATTTACATTCCACTACATTGAAGAGGATTCTTTTGAAAGATTGTTCGATAATTTCAATCCGCTGTTCACATAAACATTCGATCGATGAACATTTCATATCACGAAAGTCATTCAATTCAATCATTTGAAAGCAAAATAAAAAGAAAAAAATGCAACGTTTTACCCCGATGCAATCTTACCATTTAAACCACACAAAATATCATGGATTAGGTTATCATTAACCCACATCATATATGTTATAGTCACATGATTTGAGACCATTGTCAAAGACAATTATTATTTTAGGTGATGACCTAAAACATTTGGTAATAACCTAATCTAATTAGGTGATTACCTAACCCTGCAGTAACATGCACAAAAAACTAGTGACATTCCACTACAATTGAGAGGATTCTTTTTAGAGATTCTTCTTCCATTCCAATCCGCTGTAAACCTAAACAATTTTATCAATGAATCTTTCATGTCATCAAAGTCATTCAATTCAATCATTTGAAAGCAAAAGACAAGGAAAAAAAGGCAACGTTTTACCCCGATGCAATCTTAACATATAATCAACTTAAAACCTCATGGATTAAGTTATCAATAACCCACATCTTAACCATACAATTCCCTCATCATATATGTTATAGTCCCATGATTTGAAGCCAATGCCCAATAAAATTATTATTTTAGGTAATGCCCTAAAATAGTTTAGATAATGACCTAAAAGTTTTGGCAATATCCTTATCTAATTTGGTGATTACCTAACATATATAGTGGTTGTATTAGGTCATGACCAAAATATCTTTAGTAATTACCTAAATCTTGCATTAACTTGCACAAACTACAAGTGACATTCCACCACAATGGAGAGGATTCTATTTAGAGATTGTTCGACCATTTCAATCCGCTGTTCACATAAACATTCTATTGATGAACCTTTCATATCACAAAAGTCATTCAATTCAGTCATTTGAAAGCAAAAGGAAAAAGGATAAAACACAACATTTTACCCCGATGCACTCTTATCAAATAAACCACTTAAAACCTCATGGATTAAGTTATCATTAACCCACATCTTAACCATACAATTCCCTCATCATATATGTTATAGTCACATGATTTGAGGCCATTGCCCTAGAAAATTATTATTGTAGGAAATGCCCTAAAATTGGTTTAGATAATGACCTAAAGGTTATGGTAATATCCTAATCACATTAGGTAATTACCTAAATCTTGCATTAACTTGCAAGTGATATTCCACTACAATGGAGAGGATTCTTTTTAGAGATTGTCCGACCATTTCAATCCGATGTTCACATAAACATTCTATCGATGAACCTTTCATATCACAAAAGTAATTTAATCCAATCATTTGTAAGCAAAAGAAAGGGGAAAAAATACAACGTTTTACCCCGACGCACTCTTATCTTATAAACCACTTAAAATCTCATGGATTAGGTTATCAGTAACCCACATCTTAACCACACAATTCCCTCATCATATATGTTATATTCACATAATTTGAGGTCATTGCTCAAGACAATTATTATTTTAGGTAATGCCCTAAAATGGTTTAGGTAATGACCTAAGAAATTTGGTAATATTCTAATTTAATTAGGTGATTACCTAACACATATAGTGGTTATGTTAGGTCATGACCAAAATATCTTTAGTAATTACCTATACCCTGCAATAACTTGCACAAAAACAAGTGACATTCCACTACAATGGAGAGGATTCTTTTGAGAGATTGTTCGACCATTTCAATCCGCTGTTCACATAAACATTCTATCGATGAACCTTTCATATCACAAAAGTCATTCAATTCAATCATTTGAAAGCAAAAGAAAAAGGAAAAAATGCAATGTTTAACTCCGATGCAATCTTATCTCATAAACCACATAAAATCTCATGGATTAGTTTATTAGTAACCCACATCTTAATGTTATAGTCACATGATTTGAGGTCATTGGTCAAGACAATTATTATTTTAGGTAATGACCTAAGAATTTTGGTAATATCCTAATTTAATTACGTGATTACCTAACATATATAGTGGTTATATTAGGTCAGGACCAAAATATCTTTAGTAATTACCTATACCCTGCACTAACTTGCACAAAGCTGCAATGGAGGTCCCTAAAATGCTACAAATTTATTTCATCTAATTGCTAAACTAAAGTATGATCTATGCAACAAATGTAACCTAATAAAAGTGTGAAGTGCATTGATTTATTGCCATTATCTTACAAACCTTAAATTTATTTTTGGTTATATCCAAAATATGTTTAGTAATTACCAAAACATCTTTAAGTTTGGTCATATCCAAAATATCCTTAATAATCACCAAACAACTCCAATATCTTAGACTAAAAACCACCTCAACCTCCCATGGAGGTCGCGAAAAACCAGAATTTTTTTTTGCATCATAGCTAAACTAAAGTATGAACTACTCAAATGTAACAACAAATTGTCGCATAAAAGTGTGAAGTGCGTTGATTTAGAGAAATTTAGTCACCAATACCGTCATTTTTTTTCTTAAAACCCTAGATATTTTTAGGGAAAATTTTCCAAATTTGCAAGATTAATCTTAATCAAACACACAAATGAAGATAGAAAATCATTAATTCGTTACTATATACGAAATATTCAAGTAATCTTACATCCATTTCATCGACGGGTGAAGAGTTTAGATCGAAATCCATGGAGGTGAAGGTTTTTGGGGTGAAGAGTTCAACAGTGGAGGGTGAAGGTTTTTGGGGTGAAATGGAGGTGAAGAATAGGTGGAAATGGAGGAACAAGATGGAAGATAGGGTTGAAATTGAGGGAGAAGGTGGAAGAATGAGTTGAATTTGGGAGAATCTCGGTTGACAATGGTGGAATTTGTGATGAACATGAAGAACAAGGAGGAGAGAGAAAATGGGTAAAAAAAATTTTGCCTCCAAAAAATTTTCCCATAACTAAACTGCTGTTTGGAAGCCAAAATAAAAATTTCGGATTTTTAAAATATTTTTTTTTTATTTTCATGATTTTCAGAAATTAATTTCATGATTTTTGCTAAATAAACAAAATGAAAAGAAATAAGTTTTGGCAATTAAAAAAAAAGGGAAAAGAAATGGCAAAAGGGGTCCACTAACAAAAACATGTGGCTCACATTGATTTGTTTCAATGGTCTTTTTTGAAAAAAGACCATGGTAGAATCATCCTATCTTTACATGTGAAGTTGCATTATATCGTTACTAACTAGGTGGAATGGTGGTTACCAGCTTCGCTAAAGGATTCTTATTTGTGTGTTTTTCCTTTCTTCTATCATTGGACATGTGATGACCCATTGTGCCTGCACCATGGTGAGCAGATTTGCAGGTTGCAGGTAATGATGTTTTTGGGAATGCGTTGGAGTGAGACAACTTAGTACTTTTGTTTATGTTTAAGAATAATCTTTTGTCTCTAATATGGAAAAGACTAGAAGTTGTTTTAGGTTGTAAAGTTAAGATATGTTTGGATAAGGAGTTTTGTAAATAGTTACTTATGTAGTTAATCATCCAGAAAAGTCTCCTAGCACGGAACGTTATATAGTAATTGTAATAGCCCATATTCTTAAGCATGTTTCATATAAAGTAATTATGTTTATTAGTCTAATTAAGCTTTAAATATCAATGATAAATTACTTGGGAATTATTAATTTTATACAAATTATGTTAGGGAGGGTTCTAGTAAAAAGAGGTATTGACTCAATGATTTTAAGCTTATAAAGAAAAAAAACCCATTCTCTGAGTTCTCATTCCTCCTCATGTCATCAGTCCAAGAAGCCAGAACAACACTCCTTCTCATTCGTGTCAAGCAAGAGTTCTCTAAGATTTTAAGTTGTCAATTGCAATTCTCTTAAAAAAAGCTTCTCAATATCACATATCAATTTCAGAAATTCAGCAACTTGATGATCCAAAATTCAACTTCACATTCGAATTGGTTGAAGAATCAAACTCTTAATTTGTTTTCTCTCTCTTCTTGGTTCGGGTTTGTTGTTTCGTCTGCTGCTACTGGCGGTGCGTCGCCCTATGCGGTGTTGCCGCGGTGTCGCGATTAGCGCTGCCATTCTTGTTGCTGTTGTTGTTCTTCGTTTTTCCACCCCTCTTCTCCGCTTCGTTTCTTCAGTGGCGTGTTATTGTCGTCGTTGTCCTGGTGTGCTGCTGTCATGGCCGGCAGTGTTGTGGTGTTGGTTGTTGACGCTGCTTCTTGGTATTGTTGTTTGGTGTTTTTCTCCTCCTTCAGAATCCTGATTCATATAAACCATTGTTGCAGGTATTAGTTCAGCTTCCTCTTCTCCTATCTTTATGTAACAAATTCAAGTGGTTATGATTGGATGTTATTTAGAGAATTATATTCTAAAAGTTGAATCAATTCTCCTATAGTAAGAAGAATCAATTTATGGTTTGAAAGTGGTTGAGTGGCAAAAGAATATTAGTTACGATTTCTTTTTGAGATGAGTAGTATTTAGAAGTTATTAAAGATTATGGTTTTTGATTATACAAATTAAATCAACCTGCTGGTAGTACTTCTGAAATCATATTATATTTGGTTTTTTTTATTTAGCTAATAGATATTAGAAATCTCAACTATTTTACTCCATGATTTCATTGAGTACTGAAATTTAGTTATCTAGAAAAGGGCTAATCGAATTAGGAAGTAAGGTGTACTAAGAGAGTTAGTCAAGTTAGCTTCCTTATTTAAAGTAAGTGAGAATAAGTATTAATTGTTGTTATTATGATTGAGGTGATGATTGGAGGATGGTTATGGAGATAATGTATGGAGTTCAAGCTAGAGATTGGTGACCAAGTTATGATGCTTGGAGGTGTCGTTTAATTGTTCTTGAGTTTGAGGTAACATTTATGTTCAACAAAATGAATTTACATGCCCGTGTGTGTTATATTATATTTTTGATAATTATATATCGTTTATAGTCATGGCCATGGTTATCTTTATAAGTTAGTTGTGATTTGTTATTGAATGTTAACAAAAGAGTGCTTTTGTTCAGTTATTGGAATTGTTCGGAATTATTTATGTTTCTTAAGATATGATTTCAGTATGATAATGAGAAAAGGATTTCGTAATTGTTTTAGCCGGCTTAGCTCAGGAACTGAGATGAAAAGTGGGCAAGGTACAGGTGGAGAAAATGATTCGGATATAAGTTCAGTTAAGACCAGAGAAGGTCGAATGTTATGTTATGTTATGTTACGTTATGTTATGCCAAAGCCTGTACTTGCCAGCAATTTGTGTTACGTGAATGAGCTATGCCAGCGATATATTTTAATGAATAATGATTTCTTTTCCGAACAATTACCAAGCTTGATTAATATATGAAAAGTATTTTCTAACTAAAACCGTTTTGACGGGTTGAAGTGAAGTTACTGAGCTTTCCGCTCATTTTAGTTTTGTTTTTGTTTTGTATTCTCTTATGTATTTGCAGGTTTACATTGGAGGCTCAGAATGGATCAAAAGAGAAAGTTTGCTTATAAAATTGTAATTGGATTAGTGATTTAGAGATTGTATTTAGATATCAAGTGCTTATTTGAATATAAAATATTATATTGTTTTGGGAACCGAGTAAAGTACTCTGTAATCAAATATTTGATTTTGAAGATGTTGTATTGTGGGCCCATAACCCACAGGTCCAGGATCGTTTTATAGGTTATGTTTCCGCTGCGAGTAAATGTAATTTGGGGTTTATTAAGTGGTAATTGAGGTTTATGAATGTTAAGTGTGATTAGCTAGCAGCTCGGAAGTGCGGGCTGTTACAATAATACTGATGTTAAGGATGCTATGTTGGGTAGACAGTTACTAAGCCTCGGACTTATGCTCTATAAGTGTCACGGTAACGCCTTGGAATTTTGTTTTTTTTCGTACATTTATATATAAAAGCAGAGTTGGAGGAAACGAGGTACCCCATAACTAAGATTATCCTAATCAGAAAGGAACCCTGTCGAAATTTTCAGTCGGAATGTTATTTATCTAATTGGAGTAGGAATTTTGTAGTTCTCTTGATTATCAGGGCGTTACACAAGTAGTCATTTCTGTCCTTATACAAGACAATCAATAAAATTGTCTGTCCGAATTTGAAGCATGAAAATGGGCATAAATGCACACTGAAATTTTGCTCTACCATAATTTATTAAAAATGTGGTTTCAACAAAAGATTATACAGGCACCTAATTATAACCAATATGACATTTTGGCGTAATGTGCGCATCAATGTTCCCGAGTGTTATAATTGAAATTTTCAAACATAAAAAATTTAGCTTTGTCAAAGCATTTTTGTGCAATATGTGTATTTACATGGAACTTGTTTGGTATGTCTCATTTGAAATACTTTTTTTTTTTTGTTAAAATTTTTTTTACCTTGATAGTCTAAAGAAGATTCACTAGCAAAAAAAAAAAGAATAACATGGGGGAATATGGCTATAGGGAATGCAAAATGCGGGGGGAATATGAAAATTTCTTGACTGAAACTAAAAGTAGCAATACATATTATTAGATGAAAAAAGTGAGGTTATTCGAAGAAAAAAAAGTGCTTATCGTGATAATTATTCGATGATTTTTATAATAACAAGAAATAATTGTACGTCAATTGACCGACATTGGTGCCAATCTAGCTACTCCTAGCCATGCGCAAGCGTAGCGCACGTGCAAACCACTAGTCCAAAAATAAGTGGCCCCTTAAAGTTGAATATTCGAATTTCCTAGATGTTGATGCTATGGTTTTGACCATCTTTCGTGGAGGTCATCTTTTGTTTCCACGATTTGTCCAGTATGTTTACATATCATATTAATAGAATCAATGATGTATGAGCTTATGTTGAAGACGTGAAGACAACAATAGATGGTTTTCGTCCATATTTTGATTATTGGAATATTAGGTTATATGATCTCCAATGCAATCCTCCAAGAGCTTACAAAGTTGATGATGATCATTTTGAAGATATTGATTTTAACAATGTGGATGTTTGTCGTCTTAAGAACACAATTTTGCTCCGTTATCTATCAAGTGATGCTTAAGAATTAAGGTCATAATGTTGTCTTTAGACAACTTAATTGTCGAATGATATAGTTGTAATAAGAACTATATGTCAACTATCTTATTTTTTAAATAAATTGTTTATTTAATCTTGAAGGCCAATTTCTTCTTATCTTTTTTAATGTACTTTATTTTTTGTTCTATTGATCTTTAGAGTATTGTTTACATGAAAGGCCAACTCTTGCATTTATAATATGACCTACCAATTTTCCATTTATTTTTAACTATTCTAATATTGCATTTATAAAGAAACCTACCAAATTTGACTCAATTAATGAACTGTGCATGATCCCTAATAAGTAAATGCATATATTTAAATATCAACAACTCGGTCAATGTAGTGAATATGAATGAATTCGGTCATATACCATACATTATTAATCCATAGTTTCACTTTACCTAACAAATTAAATAGCAACTCCTACCTAATGCCATTAATTGTTTACCTCATAAAACCATCCAAAATATGTTATAAAAGAGGCAAACTCCTTCTTTGTTTTTTCACATCACCAAAAATTTATAGCTCACTTTTGCCTTATAAGATTTGTTAAGCTAAAAGTCTAAAAACAAGTCAACCCTCTCAATGGATCCGAAAATTGCCGATCATGTCAATAAACTTAACGAGGTAACTTTCGAATTTTTGGAGTATTGGTCCAATGTTGATGAGAAGATTTCGGGTATTCTTGATAAATTATAAAGAAGAAGAAGGTAAGGAAACCGTGGCTTACATTGGTCAAATTATGTATTTTCGTAATCAAATTGAACTTGCTACACAGGTAGCAAAGAATAATGCAATTGAGAATTGGGATGCGCTATTGAAGAAGTGATGTGGCGCTTTTAGTTATGAACATTGTAGCTAGCCATAAATAAATCTATTTTGTTTTTAGTATTAATTCGAGATGTTCTTAGTTTTATTCACATGATGAAATTCGTAATAGTTTAGTTCATTATGCTATTATGTAAGGTGTACTCTTTGTTATCAGTAATATAATAGTTTACGTGTTTTTAATTTTTATAGCTATTAAGTTAAATTCAATTTTATGATCTTTTTAAGATTATTTTGATCCTCTTTCCATTTTAAACGCATAATACTATGATTATGAAAAATATAAATGAAGTAACAAATTTGATAACGTTTAAAAAATCGTCCACTATAAAGGAAAGAGTTCGAAATTACCAAATAATATTGTCATGATATCTAAAAAATGCCTTATTCTAAAATCACGTTTGATATTTATACACCCAATAAATTTTAAAAAAATGCAAATAACTGCATTTCCCTAAAATCACGTGTAACAATAACTTAACTAGAAAATTTCCTATTTATTCGCTCACTATATTAGATAAATGGAAAACATTACTTTTCCACAAATCACGTTTTACGATGATTCAGACACTATACTCAAAAATCGCAAATAATTGCTTCTCCTAAAATCATGTTTTACAATTTTCCCCCACTAAATTTATTCGAAAAACATGGTGAATATTGAACATAGCTTCAATGAATAAATAATACAATTTCTTACTACATGCTTTTGTTGAAGTAAATATTATTTTGATTGATTGGAATCAAAATATATGTCATTTATGGATTTCATCTTCACCATATAATTCATGGTTATAAATGAAAGAATCGACCTCCAAAAAACTTACATTAGTTTACAAGTTTGTTTTGCATTTTGATTTGGGAAATTCCCAATCGTAGGCTCCTATTCTTGAGAATTCTCAATGGCAGATTCAACTCTTTTTTCTTCCCATTGCTAGGCCTCAACTATTATTTATTTGCTAAATGTGGCATTAGTGATTATTTTTCGTTAATAATAGGAGTTTGACATTAATTAGCCTGTTAACTCCCTAACTATGTTAAACCTAAATTAGCCTCTCTCTTTTTTAATTGTTGCCCACACTCCCGTTCATTTACCCTCGTCTTCAAAACTGCTCATCTTCCCTATTCAAATACTCATCATTGAACTGATGATCCTTCATCCAACGTTGTAGAATTTGCTCCTTTCTCTGTCACTTTTAACTGATCGTAATTCTCCTCTTATTGGTCACCACAGTTGTTGAATTGAGGGTTGAATCAAGTTTACTACTGGTGGATTCATGAAGAAGGCCCTTGATCGCAACAGGGATTATTTTTTTTTTTATCAAGTGAAGTTGATCCATATGAGAGATGGTCATTTTCTATAAATCCTAGTTATGTTAGGATTTGCTTGTTTCCTAGTTCTAGTGGGATTAGTTTTCCTAATTCTAGTAGGATTAGAACTCCTAGTTATGTTAGAAGTCTTAATCTTTTATTTTGGTTGTAATTCTAGTTGGGCTAGAATTCCAAATCCTAATTAGATTGGGATTCTAATTGGAGTAGAGTTATAGTAGCATTAGGAGTCTAGTTAGTAGGCGCCAAGTTGAGGTTGTTCTACTTAGATTAGGAGTGTGTTTATTTCTTTATTATCTTGTTCTTAGTTTCCTAGCCTTAGTAGGACTAGGGTTTCCTTTGTTTACTTTGTTTTACACGCCTATATAAGGCTTTTATGTTCATTAATAAAATCAGTTTTTGTTGAGTTAAAGAAAGTGCATGTTTGCATATGTTGAGTGTAAGCTAACACTAGGTTTCCGAGTAGTAAACCAAAACAAACAACCGAGACTTGTTTTCCCATGCTCTTAACCGCGACTTAAGAGTAATATCCCCTTTAGTTTTATGGTTGTTCGTTCATAAAAAAACACCAAACACAAAAAGAGTTCGAAACAGCCACAAAAATCACATCAGGTGGTATCAGAGCAAGGCGACTGTAACGGCGTGTGAGAGCACGTGTGTGGTCCAAAACGTGATTTTTTATCTTGTTGGAAAGCTAACATACAGGCCTACTTCGTATCAAAATTTCAGCTCGATCCGATGAGTAACGAAGTCGCAGCAAGCCGAAATGTTTGACGCAAAATATTATCTTTTGCGCGAGGATGGTGAGCGAATATTCCAAGAAGTTGGAGGATGATGTGGATCTTTTAGGGACTAGGATGGTACACTTAGTGGATGCTATTAAAGAGATCAAAGTGGAGTTATTGGAGATGAGGAACAAGAATGGTGAACGGTCCTCTAATTCCTATGAACGATCATCACACAAGGAAGATGAGATCAAGCTAAGTGAACTTCCAGAATTTGATGTTACCTTGGAACCGGATGTTTACTTGGATTGGGAGAGGCGTATGCAGTGAATCTTTGATCATAAAAAGGTTAGTGATGAGAAGAGTTTTTCTTATGCTACTCTTAAATTTACAAAGTACACTTCTTTATGGTTTGAGAATATGCAAGTGAGGCGAGAAAGAGAAGGGAAGGAGTCCATCTCTACGTGGACTGATTTGAAGCTTAAACTAAAGAAACGTTTTGTTCCACGTACTTATAAGCTAGATTTGTTCTTAAAGTTTAATTCTTTGCAACAAAATCAATTAACCGTGGCATAATATGCACAAGAGTTTGAGAGGCTTTCAATGGCTTGTGATTGTAAGGATGAAGATGAGCAAAAGAGTGCCAAGTTTCTGATTGGACTCAATAACCCTATTGTAAATCTCATGGAACTCCAAGTCTATCATTCTTTTGATGAGTTATGCTCATTAGCAAGCAAGGTCGAGTGCCAACAAAAGGAGGCTAAGGGTAAGAACTTTCGATCTTCGTTTGCTCCTAAATTTGAAGCTACATCTTCTTCACCAAAGTTGGATGCTTTAGATAAAGGCAAGGCTATAGATGTGTCGGTGATGGGGGATTCTAAGGTAAAGCAAGGACCTTTGATTCCGAGGCAGGTGATAATGAAGGGAGAACAATGTTTTAAGTGCCAAGACATGGACACATAGCTCGACAATGCCCAAATATGGTTCTTGTTTAGGTGGAGGAGCATCACGCACTTTTGATGGAGCAGCAAGAGGAGGAAACGAGGTTGTTGGCTGGTAATAAGTCTTCTAATGATTTTGAGGAGATGGAGGCTGCCTTGTTTAACACTAATTTGGTGCAGCTGGAAGAGGAGAGGAGGAGTATGATACTTAAACGTGCCTTGGTGGTGCAACTAGTTGAGGAGGACGAGCCTGAGCAACATGAGAATTTATTTCAATCCAGGTGCTTGATCAATGGTAACATTTACACTTTTAATATTGATTCGGGTTCTTGTACTAATGCTATTGCTCGATCTGTTGTGAGTACATTGAAAATACCTACACGAATACATCCTAAACCTTATAAGTTGAGTTGGTTGAATGATGATGGTGGTTTATGGGTGAATAAGCGTGCATTAGTAGGCTTTAGGGTGGGAACGTACATGGATCAGTTATGGTTTGATGTTATGCCTATGAATGCTTGTGATTTATTGCTTGGGCGTCCATGGCAAACAGATCGCCAAGTGATACATCATGGTAGGGATAATATATACTCAGTGGTGAAAGATGGGGAACGTTTTGGTCTCAAGCCTTTACCTCCTAAGCGTAAGTTGGTGCCTAGGGCTGCTGAAGTTGCGTCAAACCTAGAGAGGGTTCCTAAAGTTGCATCAAAACAAGATGACAGTGTTGGCCATGTGTGCGTGAGTTCATGTAGGGAAGAGGAGCTAGATGCCGCAAGCAACAAAAAGGAACGAAGAGCTAAGCTGCTGCACCTTCGTCAAGATCCGCATCTAGGTGAGGGAGATTATGTTTGGCTATCACTTAGTGCTCAAAAGCTGCATTTAGATCACAAGAACGATGAACCTATGGATGAGGGGCCATTCAAGATGGTGAAGATAATTGGCTATGCAGCATACAAAGTCCTGTTGCGCAAGGGGGTGTGCGCAACACTTGGGAGTGCTGATCTTGTGTCGTGTTTAGAAGACCCTTGAGGATAAGAACTAGTAGGATTAGTTTTCCTAATTCTAGTAGGATTAGAACTCCTAGTTCTATTAAAAGTCTTAATGTTTTATTTTGGTTGTAATTCTAGTTGGGTTAGAATTCCAAATCCTAGTTGGATTAGGATTCTAATTGGAGTAGAGTTGTAGTAGCATTAGGAGTCTAGTTAGTAGGTGACAAGTTGCGCTTGTTCTACTTGGATTAGGAGTGTGTTTATTTCTTTATTATCTTGTTCTTAGTTTCCTAGCCTTAGTAGGACTAGGGTTTGCTTTGTTTTACACGTCTACATAAGGCTTTTATGTTCATTAATAAAATCAGTTTTTGTTGAGTTAAAGAAAGTGCATGTTTGCATATGTTGAGCGGAAGCTAACATTAGGTTCCCGAGTAGTAAACCTAAACAAACAACCGAGACTTGTTTGTCCATGCTCTTAACCGCGATTAAGAGTAATATCCCCTTTAGTTTTATAGTTGTTCGTTCACAAAAAAAAAGGAAACACAAAAAGAGTTCGAAACAGCCATAAAAATCACATCAGAGGTAATGTGCAGAAATAGTGCACAAAAGATGTAGGAAAAATAATATACTTTCTACCATAAAAAAGTGAAATCTAGCGAGAAAAGTTGCGTCACGATGGAGCTTTAAAAGCACTATGGAGAAAGAAATAATGGAGTCAAAACTAAATTTTTGTGGTGCACTAGATTTTTGCTCACAAATCAAAGCGAACACTGGAATTTGGCTCATATCTTATCCCCATGCCTGACTTTGCTATGTTTTCAACAATTCTTTTTGGCAAAAAAAATGCTCTGTTTTGACCTATCATCTCTATAATATATGCTGCAGTTGTGGTTATTTTGTTAGGAGTCTATATATAAATATATGATGGTTAGTAGAGGTTAGGCAAAACTTAACAGAAGTATTAAAATTAAACATGAAACTAATGTTTAAGCGTCATTAATGCTACATCTGGGTAAATTAGAAAAACTGAGGTCTACCAATGGGAAGAAAAAAAGTTGAATCTACCATTGGGAATTCTCAATAATAGGAGCCTACCTGTGGGAATTTCCCTTTCGGTTTTCTTTTTTTTTATTTGGTACCACTTAATTATGAGGCTTTTCATTAAAAGTAAGAATGGTTCTTTGTCCAAGATCAATATATCACGGTTAGACTCGATTTATGATATGTCGCTACAAGAGGTCAATCAATTAGTTCGTAATCTATATAAAATTTTTATGTCAAAATTTTCCCAATGTTTTCTCGATTTATACACATAATTCATCTCTTTGTTTTTTTGATATATGATGTAGTTATATGATGATTGGCTTATATAATTGGTTTTTGATTAGTTTTTAATAGTTTTCATGACGACTTTTAGGCTAAATTTATTCATTTTCCTTATTTCTGTGCATTTTTTCTCCTTTGCGCTCTTTTATTGGGTGTTTGTTTTTATTTCATGATTTGGGCGCATGCTTGGAGGACCTATACACAAACCCGAGGCAATATATTGAACAAACGGGGCATCGAAGGCTCGAAAGAGGAGAAAAATGAGGGAAGTGGACTGTCCCGAGGACCCGGGTCACCTGACCCGCCTGGGTAACTCCAGGATACAACAAAGTGCATACTGATTGCTGGATCCATCTGGGTATGCTGAACCGAGGGCTCGGGTCCACAGACCCGCCCGGGCCAGATATGTTGAGAAGCCTACTTTATTCCTGATCAGTGGACCCGCCCGGGTTGTTTGGTGACCCCCCGGGTCAAGTCACCCGAGCACTCGGGTCGGGGAATTTTTCCGGAAATAATTTCTCTACTTTGATGCTTTTGTACGGGGGCTTTTATGTAATTAACTCTGTTTTATTTTTAGGACTATATAAGAGGAACTCCTCTTATTTTAGTTTAGCCAATTTTATTTTCAGATAAGAGAGATTAAATCTAGTTTAACATTCAAACTCCAGAACCCTAGGAGAAAGAAAGTTGAGGTTTGAAGCTTTCGAACTCCATTTTCACATTTATGCAAGCTTAAAAGTTGGTAATTTCTTGTTTATTTCTTCTTTTCTTTCCTTAATCTTGTTTATTATCATTGTTTTGTTGATTAGATCTTGTTTATTAGTTGTTGATTTTCCCCTTTTCTCTTTTCCTCCATGGTCATGGTGATGAAGTTATTTCAAGTTCTGTGTTGCTTTATTTTCATGATGTGTGAGTAGTTTTATTACTAGGGGAAGGGATGTAACCTTCATTTACTTTTTGGATCCTAAATCTAAGTTAGGGGGTTAACTTTTGGGGTTGAACTTGTTGATCAAACTTGCTTTACTTGGTTTGTTGGGTGCTTGATGACCACTTGACTTGCATATTTGGAATTTCTAGTGAAGGATTGAGAGATGAAGCTAGGAATAAACTAAGTTTCGTTTCTAGACTAGGGATCTCCATGAAAATAGGTATTTTCTAGTTTATGGAAGCTTGATTAATCATGTTGTGCTTGATTTGGCTAGAATGGTTGCTCGTGCCATGAGAATAGGTCACGAGTAACTAATCAAGCTCCTCCAATTAGCTCGAGAGAGTAATTAGAGTTCCCATTTTGCGTGATTTTTCCCCTTGTGACCCCCCATTTGTTTCCCCTTGGATTTTGATGATTCGATTCTTGGATTGAGTGTTGGTGAATCCCCTAATCTCCTAGTTCCTTTACCCTTGTTTTATCTCCTCTACTTGCTTTGTTGATTTATTTTTCCAATATCCTAGCTTCCTTAAACTTTGGAATTATTGCTAAACTATCGAAAAACCCCAAAAATAGATTTAGCTCATTGTAATTAGCGAATTAACCCTTTATTAGCCCTACTTCCTTGTGGATTCGACCTATACTTACCCTATCTTGGGTAGTTTAGGTTATATTTGGCGAGCTTACAACGACCCGTCATTATAACATTATTTCAATTTGTTGGAGATGTTCTTGGAATCATTATATTTTATAATGGTTTATTTTCATCAAGAAGAGAAAGAAACATTTGCATACAAGAGGTATAGTTTTGGATGCCAGGTATCTTATGTAGTAATTGTCTACATATATATCTTATCTTACTTTATTCGAATGAAATTGTTAGTTGCATTAGTTTAAAAATGTATTTATTTATTTTTCTTTTATTTGTCAGTTCTACAACTATTAGGTTGAAGCTTACGAGTCAATTTGTTGAAGAAAAAGAATTTAGTAATGAACCAATTTGTGTTTTAGCATATGGATTATCTATACGAAATGATGGAGGTACTAGATTTATACCTTTCAATCCACTACTTAGTGTTTAGCCTATTTTTTAATATTTTATTTTTAAATTGTAGCACTACATTAATGATCATTGTACTATTTTTTTGTTTATTATGTTTTTTAAGTGTTTACTTGCAAAGTACATTGAACTCCAAAATTTGCACACGACCTCGGACGAAAAAAGCTTATATGTTGATCAAATGGTAACAACATAATTATTTTCACATTAATAGTTAAGTTATTGTTTATATTTTAAAGGTCAATGATGTTATATATAGGTATGCAACTGTAATCACAATTTATATACAGGTTTAAGAACCATCGACTTTTGAGAGAAAAATCTTAGTTCATATCTCAATGTCCATTACCAATTACGCGCATTCTAAAGATAGATAATGCAAAGCGTTCAAATATATATTTCATTTTTTGAACAATGGATATGTGAGTTTTTTTGTTGTTTTATGTATTTCGTTTATTACAGTTATGCATTTATTTTATGTCATTATATTTGCTTTTCTTCTCTTCTATTTATTTCACTTAAACATTCATGTAAATGCAACTAAGTAGGGTTATTGGGAGTATAGTTGATATCGATATAGGGAGTTTCAAGTTGTTTGATGAAATCAGTTATCGTTTGTGGTGACAATTGAGGATAAAACTGGAAAAATAAGTATTCTACTATTCGATAAACAAATCGAGTTCATCTTTCACACAAATATACCTCTCCTAATCAAATAATTTTTTGAGGTAAGTCTAATGTTATTAGTACAATGTTTACTAAATTTTTCACATATTTTTCTTTTATGTATGATGTGTAATAATATTATTTTCAGGGTAATGACATAGAATTAGTTCGTTTGAATTTATTATCACGTACAAAAAATGCTTACCTATTCATTCTACAATCGAATAATTTTACACTGGTTCAAACGTCCATTATGTTGATGAAATAACTAAAGTTACATGGTCAGAGGAATATGCTTATTTTTTCACGTAATATTTGTTATTTCCATCTAATGTTTTTGTTAATTTTGTTATATTATTATTATTGTTATTATTATAATATTCTACATTAATAAGTGTTACCCATTTTTTCAACTTTCCTTTTGTAGGGTTTGCAAAAACATTCGTCAAGGGTAGCAGAATATTTTCTGGCGATTATAGTATTATTTTATAGATTTTAGTGGCCCATATTTTGTACCTCAAAATAAGTAATATGAAAAATTAAATGTATTAAGTATATGGACGGAAAACCGTCCAATAACAATATTAACTCTTCTTTTTGCAATGATGAGAAAATCCTGCACAAAACAAAGAAATTAGGACATTAAGAAGAGATCATTACCTATGCCAAATTTATTTGTCCGTCTGCCTGATGAGATCACAATTAACATCCTTGGACGCGTTGCTTCTTAAGAACCTTTCGATTTATTCAGTTGCAAATTAAGGTAATATTTATATTATCAATTCTTATTTATTAATTTGTGCTTCTCATTGACTAAAAGATTTTTCTTAATTATTCATTAGTTGCAAGATGCTCTATATTCTTTCAAATGACGAACATGTCATGAAACAAGTTTCCATTGAGACTATAATCGATCGTATATGGATTGTGAATAGTAATGCTAAATTTTTTTAGAAGATGCCTTGAGTGCAAGAATTCGGATGCACTTCTTCGTTATGGCTTGGTAAGTGAATTTAGTGTATGAACCATTAGCTTAATTGCTAACCCCTCCGTTTTAATAACCCGAAATTAAAGGTGTTTTATAATATTTACCTTTTGTGGCATAATTTTTTTTTCATATATCCATATGACTTCATTGCCATATGTTAAATAACGATTTATTACTAATTTCTTACAACGTGGACAATAAAGATATAAATAAATTTAATACATAAGAAACTTTTTTTTGTCGTTGTATGTTTTTTAAATATAGTCCTATATATATATATATGTATATGTATATATGTATATGTATATATATATATATATATATATATATATATGTGTATATGTATATATGTATATGTATATGTATATGTATGTATATGTATATATGTGTATATGTATATGTATATGTATGTATATGTATATGTATATATATATATACTTATTTGAAAGATATAGTAAAAATAAAGCTTTGTTATTTTCGTTTTTTTATTATTATTCATAATCGCAAAGTACACTGTTTAGTTGGCCTTATTGCATTATAGGTGTTTAGTATGCTTGTCCAGCAAGTAAGCAATAGGTTTCGCCTCCTTGTCCGGCAAGTAAACCAGTTTCCCTTAGATGTTCTTCACTTGGAGACTTGTACAACAATGTCTGAATCTGTCCAGTCCGAACCTGAGCTTCGTTCTCAAACCTGCAAAAAGGGACCCACCTTGGAGGTTTGGGTGGTGGTTCCCCCTCCGAAGCTTAAGTCAGATATCAGGAGTTGTAAGGAAAAAGTAGAGACAGGGAGAGAAAGTGAGAGAGTATTTTTACAGAGTAAGTTTACACTATTTGCATTGAATGTCCTTTCTCCTGATTTCGGGGGTATTTATAGTGTTTGTGGTATGACTGCTGCCCTTTTAGGTTGCCCTAGAATAGTAGCACCTGATTGGTTAGGCAATTAAATCATGACATTTGGCAGGCTAGGATTGGAGACGGATCATCAACGAATCACCTGCAGCCATTTTAAGGATTTGGGCTCTGACTAACCTTTGGGCCAAAAATGTGAGTCTTTTCTCCCATCTGGGTATAACCCAATGGTTAAACCATTTTCCTTTATTTTCTCTAAGAGGACACGTGTTCGGCCCTGATGGACCCAAGTGTCTCTAAAGGAGCCGTAGATATTTTAGGCTACAACATTTGCCCCTAAAAGGGTTTTGACAGTTGGCCTATTTGGCGGTTAAGGCCCTTTTACCTGAGGTAGTTAACTCAAATTCAAAAAAGAGGCAAAGACGCGCCCTTTTTGGGCCTTACCGGTCATAATCGACCGTTATAATCATTCCCGGTCACTCTTAACCGGCTCAACGGGTTTTTCCCCTCCCTATATATATACTTGGTGTGTCTTCATTTAATCATTTTCACACCTTGAGAGAAATTTTCTAGAGAGAGAGGCTCTGCATTTTTTCTAGAGAGAGAGAGTGATCGTCCAATATCCGTTTTCTTCACCGAATCGTCCAAGCGTTTCATCTGGTATCTTTTCTTTCTTCTTTTTTATTTTCTTTTATTCTTTATTTTTTCTTAGAAAATCAATAAAATGGATTCCTCTTCTTCGTCAAATAATCCTGGCCGACCAAGAGTTTGTCTTGACCTTAGAACCGAGAGTACTTCTTCTTCGGCACATTCTAGAGTTGGGCCTATTCTGGCCGAGTATATATTTTTTTTATGGTTTTGGCCGGCAAAGTCAGACGACCCAGTCTTTACCTGTGCAGGGTAATCTGGCGCGCGTCAAGCAAACGACCCGTCTAAGACGAAGGGTAATACTCCCGACAGATAGTTATGAAATGGAGGAATCTACTAGACGAGTTCCAGATGAGACGAGGGAGGCCCAAAGTGCTCAGCCTTTGGGCGGGCCTCCTTCCCCTGACCACAGTTTTGAAGATCCTGAAATAAACCCTGAGGCCAGTCCTTCTGGCAGGGACATCGATATGGAGGAAGCCGGCGAGGATAATAACAGAAGTGAATCCGGCATTGCCGAAGAGTCGGACGAACCCTCCACTACCTCGTCTGAGATTAGAAGACGCTTAGGTCCCCTTTTTGACCCTGGCTTTATCTTAGTCAATCGTAAATGGTTAGAAAAGATAGGACCTGACCCAAGCTACTTGTCCACTTATATGCCCATGCCGGGCTTTTCTTTCGTCATACCTAATAAGGAGGTCACAATTTTGAGCGCTCCCAAGAACCACTTCGCTGTTTACAAGCTAGCCTTGGACGCGGGATTGAGGTTCCCTCTCCACGACTTTATAGAACAGGTGCTAAGGTATTATAACATCGACCATAATCAGTTGGCGCCTAATGCCTGGTACAACGTGCTGACCTTCATAGCCGTCTGCGAGCTACGCGGCCTGGCTCTTTCTCTCCAGGCCTTCACCCACATACATTACTCGGCTAAGGTTCCAGGGGCTGTGGACGGAACGTGGCTCAGCATCTACAACCGCCCCGGCTTTCTCACCGCTTGGGGAAAGCCGTCGAAGATGCACGACTAGAAAGCCGACTTCATCTTCCTACGAGCGGCCAACGACTACGCCACTGAGGGCTATCATTTTTATAATCGAGCTGTCACGAATACTGGGCGAAAGTAGTCCTGGTTGGAGTTGGAGGACCATTATGACGAAGAGGTGGTGGACTACTTTAGAATAAAGGAGTATTGCAGGCCGGGTCAGGCATCCTTTAAAGGGCCAGCTAACTGGATACCCTTTAAAGAGATGTTTTATGATGATAACTTCTTGGTCGCCGTCGGGTTGCGGTTGGCTGTTGATAAAGGTGTATAGTCAAAATTTCCAAGTAAAATGCCTCGTCCATAGCCCATATCAGACTAACCCTTTTACTTCTTGTTGCAGATCTAGCCAGAGCACTTCTAAAACACTCTTGGACGGGAGATATCAGCATGTCCAAGTTTACTGACAACTTGTGGAAGCAGTTCGCCAAGTCAAGTGCTGAGAAGAGGGCTGAAACTCTGGTAATGCAAATTTTTTTTTTTTGGACGAGGGTCACTTGAGGAAGGAAAGGTCCATGGTTGGACGGCTACCTTCCCCGGATCTTTCTCGTCTGGAACTTTTAATGGCCTTGGACGGGGATCATTCTGGTCCGTCCAAGTTGACCTCCAATACTTGGACGAAGATCACCTGAGGAAGGAAAGCGTCCATGCTTGGACGACTACCTTCTCCGGATCTCCTTCGTCTGAGTTGCTTAACGACTTTGGGCGAAGATCAGTCTGGTCTGTCGAAATTGATTTCAAATACTTGGACGAAGATCACCCGGGGAAGGAAGGAGTCCATGCTTGGACGGCTACCTTCTCCGGGTCTTCCTCGTTTGGGTGGTTTTGATTTTCTTGGACGAAGATCACTCGGAGGAAGGAAGGCGTCCATGATTGGACGACTACCTTCTCCGAGTCTTCCTCGTCTGAGTGGTTTTGATTTTCTCGGACGAGGATTGTTCTGGTTCGGCTAATTTTGGACGGCCTCCTGCTTTACACCACTCTCGTCTTGGAACTTGAAAAATTCTTCAGACGAGGTTACTTAAGTAATTTTGGCCGGCTTCATGCTTGGACGGCCTCATTCGTCGGTCAATTCTCGTCCGGAGCTCAATAATTCAATTAAAGTTTAGTTCTTTGGGCGATCAGGTTAATAACTTGTTTATTTTTGCGGAAAAATGCCCCAACCAACAAGCCCGCGCCTGGGAAGTCTTCTTCGTCCAAGAAGAGACCTACAGCGGCTGGGGATTAGCCTCCAGCCAAAAAGCCTAAGGGCTTTACAAAGAGAAAAGCGGAGAAGATTACTCCGTCTGGCAAGGGAGTTGGAGAGAAAGCAATGCATCCTCCAAAGGATAAAATTCTGAAGGAAGAGCCGTCTGCTGATTTCCCAGGCCATGGGGGAGAAGAGTTTTGTTCCTGCTGGTCAGTTGGATGTATTGCCTACTGATCCAACTGAAGTCAGACCAGAATCAGCTTTGGCACTGGTTATTCCGGAGCCGGAGATGGCTAATGATAACTTCCCGGGCTTCAGCGACTCGAGGGCGTAGCTGGTCTCACAGATGCCATTATCCGTTAGGACGACATCCTTATCTTCTGGTGAGTCATATTATCCAAATAGAGTCAGGACGGTGCGGGTCGACAAACAGTCCATGAGTCCGTCCAACAGACAAGCCATAGTCATTCCTATCAAGAGAACTGACTCCCCCCCTCTTTTAGATAAGGGCAAAGGACCAGCTTCACCCACGGCTGCTCCCACAATAGACTCGGACGAGGAGTCTTCTGCTGCTTTTGACAAGATGTCAAAAGCTGAGCGAGATCGGCTTAAGCAGGAGCTGTTCAAATGCTACCCTGAATCCTATATAAAGGGGTTGAGGGGAGCATCAGCTGGGCATGTGGGCTACATGTCACAACTTGCTGCTGAGGTATAGTTTGTTGCCGCTGTTGTTTTATACTCGTACAATTTTTTATACCTTATAACTCGTCTAATGCCTTATTTCATCTTCGTATTTCCAGCTTCTAGCTCGCAGTACTTTGACTGAGGAGTGGCGAGGGAGCTTAGGAAAGAAAATAAGCAACTCGTCCATCAGGCTACGACGGCTGGCGACAAGGCCATGCACGACATCGAAATGGCTAACACTCTCCACCACCAATCAAGGGAGGCCTGGGAGAAGAGATCAGCAGAACTGGAGTCCAGCAACAAGAACTACCTTGTTGCTATCAACAAGCTGTACAACGACCAAGACCAACTGAAATTGGCCTTGGACACCGTCTCCGCCGAGTTGAAGGGCAAAAGAGATACTGCTCTATTGGCCGCTGTCCAACTGAGGAGGGAAAATATCCTCCTAAGGGTGAAGAATGCTCGTCTGGAAAAGGAAGCGGCCCAGGCCTTTGATGACGCTAAAGAAGGCTTGAATCAAGTCATTGAGACGTCCAAAGACTGGGCCGTCAAGGCTTTTGAGATGCTGGCCGAGCCTAGTGAGGTCCCTAGCTATGTTTGGCGTCTGGAATTTCAAGAGAACGTTCACCGTGCCATGGTGTCTACTGAAGAGCCTCCTGAATTCTTGGACTCGGATGAAGAGGTTGCGGACGAGGAAGAAACCCCTGAGGACGACCAAGAAACTCCTGCTGAATGGGATGCCTAGTTTTAGGTTTATTTTTCTAAGTTTCTTGGCTTGTTTGCCGTCGTAGCTTTATCTCTTCTTTTAGTTTTATACTAAGCTGTAAGTTGTTTTGACAAGTATATAATAAAATGACCTTTTGCCAATACTTGTCCTTCCATTTATTGCACTTAAATTTTCATCAAGTATAACTGAGACTCGTCCATCTCTTCTTGGACGTCTTTGCCACTTAATGAAACAATAGATGCCTCTTGTCCTAGTCTATAGACGACCTTCAAACATTCCGCAAATTAGCACAAGTACAGATGAGACTTGTCTTGACCTTTGAGCGGACTTTAAGCTTTGTGAAAGAAACGGTGAGTATCATCCTTGTCTTTGGAAGATCGTCAAACTTTCCAAAATGTAGCCAAGTATAAACTGAGACTCGTCCTGACTTTTGGACGGTCTGCAAACTTTGTTAAGGAAAGAGTATCATCCTTGTCTTTGGACGATCGTCAAACTTTTCAAAATGTAGCCAAGTATAATTGTTACTCGTCATTCAGACTTTGCTCTTGCTACATGTTCCAAGGGTATCCCCCCTTCTTGGACTTAGCGCATCCTTGTATTCACGACGAGCCTTGCCCCAAGAAGGAAAGCGGCCAACATTGGCCGAGCAAACCTAAACTCCTTTGTTTAGGACGGGCTTAGTTTCTTGTAGACGATCTATATGTTGCGGTTTATGGACGAGCCATGCTTTAGCCGGCTTCGTTGAGGAGGCAACCCTCGTCTTAAAGTAGCGAATCCTTACTATGGCTTTTATTGCTTAGTTCGTCTTGGCCTTTGGACGACCTTTGACTTCCCTCAAAAGAGGCCAAGTATAACTGTGGCTCGTCCTACGGACTTGACTCGTCCTAAAAGTTTCATGGTTTTTAGCCTTATTCCTCCCTGTGTTGGGCTTAGCTCAACCTTGTATTATGGACGAGCCATGCACCAAGAAGGAGAGCGACCAACATTGGCCGAGCCTGCTGAAATTGTTTAGGACGAGCTTTAGATTTATGGACGAACCATGTTTTGGCCGGCTTCTTTGAGGGAGCAACACTCGTCTTGAAGTAGCGAACCCTTACTAGGGTCTTTATTACTTAGCTGACCGTGTATTTGAAAGTAAGATTCCTTTACTAAGGGTTGCATACTTTAGGTCAACTTTCTCTTAGAGACCTTGACGTTTCTCTTACTAGAGATTTTTGTCAATTTGTTGACCATTTATGTGATTTAATCTTTAGGTTTATTATACTTTGGCCGCTCTCTTTGAGGGAGTGATGTTCCTCAGAGAAGTGAGCATTTTGGACGTTTTATTGTTCTTTGTAATTTTGTCCAAGTTACTGTCACTTTTAGACTACTAGACTAACTGGTAAAATGCCCCACAGTGAATAACTTGGTTAAAAATAAACAAAGATAAGAAGGAAGTAGAAATTGTATTATATGAATTTTGCTTTACTAAATGTCAAGATACATGTATACAATTATTTTTCTCTTATTTGTGCCATGGCACTTTTGAGTGATTACAAACTACTTGCCGGTTTCCTGGCGATTAACTGAGTCAGACGTGGTACTTTTTCAAAGTGTCTGAGTTCCAAGTGCGCTGTATTGGTAGTCCATCCATATATTGGAGACGAAATGTTCCGCTTCGCACCTCTTGGACAATCAGATAGGGTCTTTCCCAATTTGGGGTCAGTTTCCCCAGCTCTTTATCTCGTCCAACGACCTCCATCTTTCTTAGAACCAGGTCCCCTACCTTTAGTGGTCCCCTACCTTTGTTGAAGTCCCGAGCCATTCGCAGCTTGTACAATTACATTCTTAGCAAAGCATTGCCCCTGACTTCTAGTACTTGATCCAAAGCCGTGCGTAATGCAGCCCAGTTGGCATCTTCCCTGTAAAACATGACTCGCAGGGTGGGTTCTTCAATCTCAATGGGCAAGACGGCTTCGGTGCCATAAACTAACATGAAGGGTGTCTCTCCTGTAGAGTTTTTGACGATGGTTCTGATGGACCATAACACCAGCTGTAGTTCTTCAACCCATTGTCCCTTAGCATTATCCAACTTTCTTTTCATTCCATTGGATATAATCTTGTTGAAGGACTCTACTTGCCCATTGGCTTGTGGGTGGGCGACTGCAGCGAAGAGGGCTTTGATTTTTCTTTCTGCCAACCAATCTTTCAGCTTAGGTGTTTCAAACTGTGGACCATTATCAAAGACGATGGACTGCGGCATATGCCAAAACGAGTTATAATGCTCTTCCAAATAATGTCTTTGACGTCATTCGTTGATATACCCCGCATGGCTTCAGCCTCTATCCATTTAGCGAAGTAGTCCATAACTACAATTACAAACTTCTTTTGACCAACAGCCACAGGGAAAGGTCCCAGGATATCCATGCCCCATTTGGAAAAATGCAGAGGGAACAAGATAGGAGTTAAGTAATTTGACGGCTTCTGATGCAGATTTTCGTGCTTCTGACAACTGTCGCACTTCTTTGCGTAGACAAGAGCATCCTCCTTTAAGGTAGGCCAGTAATACCCCGTCCTTAAAGCCTTTTCTCCTAATGCTCTTCCCCCAATGTGAGATGCACAAGTTCCTTCATGGAGTTCCTTCATAACCTCTAGACCATCTTCCCTGGTGATGCACTTGAGAAGATGGACGATTGAATGACTTCTTGTAAAGGGTCTCATCCCACAGTTCAAACCATTTGTCTCAGACTTTTACATACTATGCCTCTATAGGTCTGAAGGAAGTCGTCATGTCTTCTTGTACTCTATTATAGGATCCATCCAAACTGCCCCTCGGCTAAGAAACATGATTCGTTCTTGGTCAATGCTCTTTTTTGGTTTAACTTCCCAAAACACTGTTCTTGGCGCATCACCTTCAGCCGAGCTGGCCAATTTTGAGAGAGCGTTTACTTGATGATTTTCTAACCTTGGTACTTGGTCGAGAACAAATCGTTTCAAAGGATCAATCTCATCCTTGATCAGACGCATATATTTGCTCATTGATGCTTCTTTACATTTGAAGTCTCGATTAACTTGACTGACGACTAAGAGAGAGTCCGATTTGGCCTCAATCTCTAGAGCCCCAGCCGCCTTACACATCTTGATCCCAGCCAGAAGTGCTTCATATTCCGCTTCGTTAATAGACGCTTGGAATTGGAACCTTAGCGCATATTAAAACTTGTCTCCTTCTGGAGATTGACAAATGATTCCTGCCCCACATCCGTTGACAGTGGACGATCCATCAACCATGAGCGTCCAATGCTTCCTTCCTTCAGCTGGATCAAGTATTGGTTCTATAGTTGTCCGAGTAAGCTCAACTATAAAATCTGCCAAAGCTTGCCCCTTAATGGCTTTCCTTGGTTCAAATGATATATCGAACATGTTAAGTTCAACAACCCATTTCAGCATCCGTCCGGCGACTTCCATGTTTTGTAAAACTTGCTTCAAGGGTTGGTCAGTGTAGACTAGTATACTGTGAGCCAAGAAATAGGGACTTAACTTTCTGCTGGCCATGACGAGTGCCAATCCAAACTTCTCGACCGGAGTATACCTATTTTCCGCGTCCTTGAGCACCTGACTCACGAAGTAAATTGGGACTTGCACGGACTCTCTTATAGCCAGCAGAACAACACTAACAGCCTGAGTGGACACAACCAAGTATACAAACAATTTTTCCCCCTTGGTTGGACTAACCAATCTAGGGAGCTGACGAAGGTGATCTTTGACTTGCTGAAGAGCTTGCTCAGCTTCTGTTGTCCACTCAAACTTGGCATTCTTCTTGATATTAGCGAAAAAGTGATGGCACTTGTCTCCCGACTTAGACAAGAAACGTCCAAGGACAGCTAAGCAACCCGTCAATCGTTGAACTTCCTTTATCTTTGACGGGGATTTCATGTCTAGAATAGCTTGGATCTTGTCAGGGTTGGCTTCTATTCCCCTCTGATCTACTAAGAAGCCTAAGAAATTCCCAGACAAGAGTCCAAAGACACAGTTTTTGGGGTTCAATTTCAGTTTGTACTTTCTGAGAGTTTCGAAAGTTTCTCTCAAATCACCAACATGACCTTCCTCATGCCGACTCTTGACTATCATATCATCAATATATGCTTCCATGTTTCTTCCCAACTGTGGTTGAAAGACAGTATTAATCAATCTTTGAAACATGGTCGGCGCATTTCGGAGGCCAAAAGGCATCCTCAGCCAGCCATACAACCCTTTCTTAGTAATGAAGGACGTTTTGTCTTGATACTCTGGCCACATGGGAATTTGATGAAAACCTGAATATGCGTCCATGAAGCTTAACAAAGCATGGACGGCTATGGAGTCCACCAGTCGATCTAACTTAGGCAAAGGAAAACTGTCCTTAGGACAGGCCTTGTTGAGATCGGTGTAGTCCACACACATCCTCCAGGTGCCATTAGGCTTTGGCACCATGACTACATTCGCTATCCATTATGGATAATAAGTCTCTCTAATGAACTTTGATTCCAACAATTTCTGAACTTCCTGGTCGATCGCTTGGTTCCTGGCCGGTCCTAAATGTCTCTTCTTCTGACGCACTGGCTTCATACTTGGATCAACATTCAGTCGATGGACAGCTATGTCTGAGTCTATTCCAGGCATCTCCTCCACACTATAGGCAAACACATCTTGGAATTCTTTTAGCAAGTTGATTAAAATGCCCTCAAACCAGGAGAGAGACCCAATCTTCAAGGTTCTTTCTGGACGGGCATCATCCAAACAGCCATCTTCTGGGGCTTCTACAGGCTATGGACATTCTAGTGCCATCCCCATAATGGCCATCACTTCTCCAGACGAGGGTGGCTCTTCCTTGACGGGCTCATACTTCCTTTTCTTGCTGGGAAGATGCTCAGACGTTTTCCTTGAGGGAACAACCGTCGTCTAATTGGTCCTTTCAGTCTGACCATCTGTCGCGGTTGAAACGCAGTACTTATCTTCAACAACATTCCAAGATTCAACTGAACCATTTGCCAAAATTTCGAGAGGAACCTCGAATAACGATATGAAATGATGTCCTTCGGGACTTCATGCAGTCTCACCACGTGCTTGATATACGTCTTGGCAAGTTGCTTCTTCTTCCATGTTTCCTTTATCAGAATGAACACCGCAGATTTCGTCAGTCAGTCCACGATAACCCTAATAGTATCATTTTCATTTTTCGTCTCTGGCAAAGTAATCACAAAGTCCATTGATATCGAATCCCACTTCCATCCAGGCACTTCTAACGATTGGACCTTTCCATTGGTGTCTTTTAATCAATCTTGACTTTCTTTGATCTCGTCGAAAATCGACGATCCCCAACAACAAGGCATGCAATCATGCTTCAATCTCACCATGATTGAAAATTTCAAGACTAAGCCTTTACATATCCCGGTACAATTCCTCATGAACTACCAACACATTCACACTATGACTCGACTTTCTACTCAAAGCATCGGCGACTACATTCGCTTTCCCCTAATGGTACCGAATATCTAGGTCATAGTCCTTAATTAATTCCAACATCTTCTCTGTCTCATATTGAGATCCTTCTGGGTGAAAATATACTTCAGACTCTTGTGATCAATATAGATCTTGCAAGTCGCTCCATACAAATAATGTCTCCAAATTTTAAAAGCAAACACAATAGCAGCGATAGGTCATGGGTAGGATAATTCGACTCATACGACTTCAACTGCCGCATCACTATACACCTCGAATCCTTCATTTTCATCAGGCAAGGTTAAAACAGGTGCGAAGGTCAGAAGCTCCTTCAAAGTCAGAAAGGCTTCCTCGCACTTCTCATTCCACTCAAACTTCGACTCTTTCTTCATCAGACTAGTCATCGACCTTGCTATCTTCGAGAAATCATTCACAAATCTCCTATAGTAGCTAGCTAATCCAAAAAAACTTCTTATATCCAACCCATTCTTCGGTGTAGGCCACTCACTAACAGCTTGAATCTTCGCAGGATCCACAGAAACTCCTTCCTTAGATACATAATGACCCAAAAATGCTACTTTCTCCAATCGAAACTCACACTTAGAAAACTTCACATACAATTGGTTCTTCCTAACCGTCTCCAAAACTATCCTCAAATGTTCATCATGCTCCTCTTCACTCTTCGAATAAATCAAAATATCATCGATAAACACTACGACGAACTTATCCAAAAACTCATGGAATATCCTATTCATCAAGTCCATGAATATACCCGGAGCATTGGTCAATCCAAATGACATAACTGTAAACACATAGTGACCATAACGCGTCTTAAATGCAGTCTTAGGTATGTCCTTATCGACTACCTTCAATTGGTGATACCCCGAACGCAAATCGATCTTCGGGAACACACTTCTCCATTCAACTGATCGCATATGTCATCTATCCTAGGCAAAGGGTACTTATTATTAATTGTCACATTGTTCAACTCCCTATAATCAATGCAAAACCTTAGATTCCATCTTTCTTTTTCACAAATAGCACAGGTGCTTCCCAAGGTGACACACTAGGCCTAATATAACCCATATCCAATAATTTTTGCAACTGCGTCTTCAACTTGTTCATCTCAGGAGGTGCCATTCTGTAGGGTGCCTTTGAAATAGGTGCAGTACCAGGAACTAAGTCTATGGTAAACTCAACGACTCCCTTAGGTGGCATACTAGAAATCTCATTTGGAAACACATCAATAAACTCTTTCACAATCGGTACATCCTCAATCCTTAACTCAACTTCTTTGCTCACATCTTGCACACTACAAAAGAACAATTCACGCCCCTTCTTTATTAACTTCTTCACTTGCATTGCGGAAATGATCCCAAAACTCTTAAGTTCCCTAAATCATCGGTATGAAGTTGACTTTCCTAAAGGGCTCTTCAATACTATCTTATGAGCTTCACAATCTATCTTGGCCTTGTAGGAACCTAACAAGTTCATCTCCAAAATAACGTCTAGGTCCCCCAAAATAAACTCTATAAGATTAGAAGGAAAAACACACTCTCCTATCTTTAAAGGTAAGTCTTTATACATCTTAGTACACCTTATAACTTCTCCAGTAGGTATACTTATGGGTAAGTCAATCACTTCGTAGTCTACTAGCCCCAAACTCTTTTTACGATGGACGAAGAAATAAATAAATAGGTCGCTCCATAATCAAATAACACTTTAACTAGAACGGAGTTAATAGAAAAAGTACCAGAAACTACGTCGGCAGACTTTTCAGCTTCATTGTGACTTATCACAAACAGCTTCCCCGAAGCTTTGCTCTGGTTGTTGTTGTTGTTGTTGTTCTTATTAGCAGGCTTTCCGTAGCTTCCTTGACCATTCTGCGATCATATATGCTTCACCCCTTGGTTGTTCGCTTGATTGTACCCAAACCTTCCTAGACTACCATTCCATTACCATTCTGTTCTCTCTTATGCTTGGTGAAACACTCGAATTCCCTATGCCCCTTCTTCTGGCAGCAATGACAAGTCACTAGCTCTCTTTTGCAGTCTTTACCAGGATGATTCTTGTTACACCTCTTGCAATTGTAACTTGTCTCAAACTGGGCCTTACCATTAAAATCTTGGCCACTTCTTCCTTGGAAATTTCCATTCGCATTCCTATTCCTCTTAAAATTTCCCTGATTTCCACTAGCATTGAAGTCCTTCCTTTTCTCACCTGCCACATCATTCTTCTTATCACGCCTTGATTGAAGTCCATAAATATGAGCAGCTATCCCATAAACAATATCTAGGAATGCAAAGGTCTCACCTCCTAATCCCAATTGAATCTCTTTAAATAGTCCTTGCTCAAACCTATGAGCTTTCAGCTCTTCGGTCGCTACAACCTCAGGTGCAAATCTAGACAACGCTATGAACTTGCTGCAATACTAAAAAATAGTCATACTCCCCATCCTAAGGTTTATGAACTCTTAAGCCTTTTGCTTCATCATAAAAGTAGGGTAAACCTTTCTTCTCAAAGCAGTAGTAAATGAATCCCAATTGAAACCTTCCTGGGCACTAGTCCTATTCCTATTCTCCATCCACCACAAATCGACTTCATCTTTCAAGTACAACACAGCCTGACCCACTTTCATCGCCTCAGGGAAATTCACTGCCCCAAATATCTTATCAAACTCTCTAATCCAGCTTTCTAAAAACGTAGGGTTAGCCTGCCCCTTAAAGTATGGCGGCTTAATCTTAGCTAACCTATCGAACATGTCTCCCGCAGGATCAGGACGTTCTGTCCTTTATTGAGTTAATTTCTCATCCAAAAGGTGGATGGCAGAAGCTAAAGCGGTATCGTTGCTCGACATTCTACTTTGCCACCTGAAATTTAATGTAGGTCCACTTAAGGTTTCGATTCACAACTACTTGCCATGTACTACGAAGGCATCAAATTGATTTGATCATACAAGATCGCATCAGAATAAAACTCAATGGAATTATAATAATGCTAAGTTCATCACTATAAACCATAAACAATCATATATTCAATTATATATAATTATTCACATCAATAATCACACAACGATCGAATGAAATCAATCACAATCATTAAATAAAATATTTCCCATTTGCGTACTAAAATGAATTCTTACTCAACTCGAATAACTATATAATTACTTTTATTCCTCAAAAACAATAATAATATTTCTCCAATCCAAAAATTATCAAACTTATTCCTCAACAAAATAAAGATGCTAAAGAAAAGAACTTTAAACTATTGTAGCTTAGCTACTTATTCAACTACACTAATCTCAGAACATGAATAAATACTCTATAGAGTAACATCATCGGTCCTAAATATCCTTATCTTTCTTGTACTTCTTTGGAGTAAATATCCCATCTTCAAAATCTTCAATGTCTTCACTATCACAATGTTAATTTGGCTCTTCAACCCTAGTCGACCTTTTAATTCTTTTAGGTTGAGGTTCGTCTTCCTCCAACTCTGTATCACTATCCTTATCCAGATAAGATCTCCAAGTAGCGGTATAAATGTCCTTTCGGGTTTGTCCTCTAGCACGGTCGAATTCTCGAATTACTTCATCATCGCTATCAAGGATGACTACCTTCAAGATACGTTGCATATCAAGGTCCAGACTGGTATAACTCTCACTGTCAAACTCCAAGTCAGACTCATCGTCACTAAGCACAATAAGGTTGGAGTACCTTGCCACTTGGGCAGCTTCACTATCAGTCATGCCTAAGGGTCCGTTTACTGTTGAACACGACATATATAATAAACAATACTCTCACTTAGTGTATATCTCCAACAATAAATAATAAGCAAATAAATAAATAATTTGAAGCCAGGAATAACATCAAACAGCAAAGCAGGGAAGAAAAACACTGAACATACTGAACAAAACATTTAAATACAAACATATAATATTTCTATCCTATATGCCCTTCCTATTCTACCAATCTCTCAAAAATTAATAAAGTACATAAGATGAAAACTAAATTCATAATAATAATAAAAAAAAAATTTCGACACACAAAAATTCTTGGATTTAAGAGTATCGAATATTTTAAAAAAAATTCAAACAATCACTTATGAAAAGAAATATAAGAAAACTGAAAATAAATAAATAAAATTTCAACTAAAAATTTCGAACTAAAAAAAATTAAATTTCGAACCCTTTAAAAAAATATGGTTCGAATTCATCAAAAGTGATCTAAGAACAATGAATAAGTAGGAGTTTGTTTTCTTTGGAAATTCTTTTTATACAACTAGGCGCCTAAAAAAATTAATTGGCACGAGAGGCCAATAAAAACCTAAGCTCTGATACCACTTTGTAACACCCTGACAATTCTCTATTTTATAAAATACCTTTTTCCCACAAAACATAGAGAATCACCAAAGTATTATCACCGGTGTGATAACCTATCGGCTTACTCAGAATTTTGCAGCGGAAAATAAATAAAGAACTTGAAAACCTCAATCAAACTTAGTCAACCACACAATCAACTCCAAAATCAAACCAAAGTCAAACCAAACATAAAAAGTCAAACTAATAAAACATAATTAACCAAAAGTATAAAAAGGGCACGGTGATCAATCCGGACCCAAGAAAATTCATGGGTTACCACGATGTACTCCAACTCATACTAGTCCAACACTTCAGACGGGCACAAGTCTAAAGCTTATTACTATTCGCTTTTCACTTTAAGTATTAATATATTAATTGAATGTTGGGACTCACAACAATAAGGCATCCAACACAAATAATCATGAATATACAAAGACTCCAATTTTATCTTAGGATTAAATACTATGGTCAAACAGCTCAATTGACTAAGAATTAATCCCATTTATTTATTGACTAAAGAAAATAACCAACCAACCTTTATTTGTTGACTTAAATCAACAATCAACCAACTTGTTAATAGGTGAATATCCAACTTTACTAAACAAGGCCCATGGTCCTTATATAGTAATTAATATAATAAATTCAAGGGAACAACATGATACATTTCATGATCCAATAAAAAAAATACATTTATTAATACCTCATGTGAATTAATAAAATAAACGTTCCCAACCCACATGCTTGCATCAATCATCCATACAAACATATAATACTTCATAATAGGCAACATGCTTCACACAACAGTATAAAACATGTAAATTCACTTAAACATAAAGCCACATATGAACTATAAAAAGTTCCCTACACATGATATTATATCATTCCTCACCTTAGGACATGATACTAGTCTAAAAACACATAGGCATTTACGTACCTTGTGTAAACAATATGAGAGGTCACTTTAAACTCTTTAGAAGTCACTCAAAGTAAAGTCTCCACCTACCAATTATCAAAACATCCAAGTATTAATACTCTAATAAAATTACAGCAACTTTAATGTACTTTAAACTCTCTTAAATAGTATTATAAAACTCTTTTAAACACTAAAACTTCAACCTTTAGTATCCCTTTGATATAGTACTACCAATAGTCATTTAAAGCCCCTAAAAATCATTACTTTAATATTTAACATCCACTATAAGTACACTAATTAAAATTGGGAAATTCTACATGGTAGCCCCCAACTTTTAGGTTTTCTACATGGTACCGCTTCTTAATTTTTTTTATACTTGGTAACCCCGAACTTTTAGGTTTTCTACATGGTGGCACTTCTTAAGTAGATTCCGTTAAGTTGTCATTACTTTTGATATTTGTTAATCTAGCACGCAAATCGAGAATTTTTCAATACCCGAAACGAGTATTTCTGATCATTTTTGGACAATGAAAGGGGGGCCATTTTGTCCTCAAAGACCCGATTAAAGGTCGGAATTGTCAAAAAATGATCAGAAATACTCGTTTTGGGTGTCAAAAAAGTCTCGATTTGCGTGTCAAACTAATAAATGTCAAAACTAATGACAAATTAACGGAATTCACTTAAGAAGTGCTACCATGTAGAATACATAAAAGTTCGGGGCTACCAAGTATAAAAAAATTTAAGAAGTGCTACCATGTAGAAAACCTAAAAGTTGGGGGATACCAAGTAGAATTTTCCATTAACATTCCAGCAAGGTATAACTTCTTTAAAACTCACTTTAAAATAGTTCTAAAGATTAAAGTACTCAATTTTCATAAACTATAATATAGTATTATAGTTTTCACCCTTTAAAACATTAAAAATCCATGCTTTCATGCTTAAAAACCAAATTTAAACATATATATTAAATCTGAAATATTTCTACTCCACTAAACTAATTATATAATCTGAAATTAATATTAAAATAGCTAAAGATATAAACTTTAATTATTAAACCACTAAAACAATATTTAAAACATCAAAACTAATTATTAAAAAAGATATAGAGGATAAAGAGAGAAATAAACCAAAAAGGAGAGAAAGGAACACGGCACCGAGGGGGAGGGACGCCGGTTGCTGCGGTGGTCGCCGGTGTGGTTAGCGGCAGCCGAGGAGAACGAAGGAGAAAGAGAAATAGAGTGAGGAGAGGAAGAGAGGAGAGAATGAGCCGAGTGAGCAGAGAAAATTAGGGCTTTGTTTAATGAGGCAAAATTTGCGAGATAATAAGGTATTTATAGGTTCCCATTAGAGTCCAATTGACTAATGAGCTTGTTTGGTTAGTTCAATGAAAGATGATCATATAAAAAGGCTATAAAAGTTTGGGCTCCTCTAACCCAATATTAAATTCATTTGTACTACTACTCAACTTATTTAAATTCATTGTTGACTCTCAAAGTCCATCTTAAAAATAATTTTAAATACTTTGACTATTTAAAACATTAATTAACCATTGACTTTAAAATAGTCAATACTCAAGAATTTAATTATTTAAATACTAAAAATACTTATAAATATACTTTAAATATATTTATAAAAGTCCTAAAATTGTGGGGGATTACAATTTGTAAAATCAATTATTATAATAATTAGACGGGACATAATATATACTTAATTACTGACTTTCAACAATATCATAAATCATTGTAAATATTATTAGTTAGTATAATCAACCGAAAACATGTCTATCAATCATCAGTTAATTATGTAATTAATAAGTTCCTTGAAAATTATATTATTAACATATTAGATTGATTTAACCATATCTCCTATTACAATGAAACGTATCTTCCCCAAATCGATTTTATAATTAAAAAAATCATTCCTAAATTGATTTAACCATATCTCCCTTATATATTTTTAAATTCCTTTCAAATAGTAATTCTTTTGACCAATATATAAGCCATATCATATGCTTGCCTTTAAGGTACATATTTCATAAATAAATCTAAATATTTATTATACATGTAATCAATAGAAAATCATTTAATCAATCATCTTATAATTGTTTGCTTGATTTCCGGCTTCTCAAAAAATAATATTCGTTAAATATTGTTATTCTTTAACTATTTCCTCCCTTTATAATTTAAAAAATCTACCTATATAAGTAAACGAGCCATAAATCATCCAAATATCACTCAATCAATCCTTAGTCTATTATGTAATTGATAATAGGTTCCTTATAAATTATAATCTTAACATATTAGGTTGATTTAATAATCTTCACAATATAATTAAACAAAGTATTTTGTGGATCAAAGTTTTGTTAACTATATTTAGATCAATTTATAAACACAAATTACATAAGAAAGTTGCTTACTCATCAAACAGAAAATCATTTTTGTGAAGATATATTTTAAACCGGCCATTAAATATTCTAATGAAAAATGTTTGTGCAATTAACTATTATAATAATTATACAGGACATAATATATACTTTCTCAGTTTTAGCAATATCATATATCATTGTAAATAATATTACTCAATATAATCAACCGAAAATCACTCTATCAATCATAATTTAATTATGTAATTGATGATAACTTCCTTTATAATTGTATTATTAACATATTAGATTGATTTAACCATATCTCCTAATCTAGTTAAACATTTCTTTCCCACATAGTTTTTATAATTAAACATATCATTCCTAAATTGATTTAATCATATCTCCTTAATTTAATTGAAAATCTATTTCACAAAGTAACCAATAAATAAGCCATGAGATATGCTTGCCATAATTAAGTTATAATATTCTATTACCTTATTTGTTTGCCTATATAAACACTACTTATTTACAATCTTAATGGGTACAATTATCACAACTAAGATTTTTTTTTTACTAGCCATCCAAATATTTCATAATGGCTGCCCAAACACCAAACGTCAAGAAGATTGTTTCTATTAGTGAGATTATGAAAGGGATGAAACTGTGCACTATAGAGGTTCGGATTATTAGGGTTTGAGTGAGGCCGAATTTCAAAAATCCACTTAAAACTGACAGCATTAAAATGGTGTTGATGGACGTTGAGGTAAGGCCAAATAATCCTATGACAATTAAGTTATACATATTTCGTGTATTTGTGTTACATTAATTTCTTTATTTTTTTTCTTCTAAGGGGAGTAAGATCCAAGCTAGTTGTCGAAAAGGCCTAATAATTCAATTTATGCCAAGTATTAAGGAGGGTGAATTTAGACAATTTTCCAATTTCTCATTTCATGATAATGGTGCTATGGAGAAGTCAACTACTCATATTTATTTTATATCACTCAATTATGGATCAACCATTGAAGAATGTCGGGCACTCAAGATTCCAAAGTTTGGATTCACTTTTGCTAAATTTGATGATATTATATCAAGGCGCTTACCATATTTGTATTATATTGGTAATGTCTATATATATTTACTTATATATACGTTGAATATTATGATACATGTAGAAAAGTAATAATTTTTTTTTAATAGATGTCCTTGGACAACTCATGGGTTATAATGGAATTACCGAAACGGCTAAATCCCGAATGATGACTATTGAGTTGGTTGATTCAAAGTAAGCTTTATTATAAATTCTATGAGTTGTTCGTTGACGAATATTAATCTCTACATTATTATATACATATATTTACTAAGGTTATATTTTCAATTTTATACATCTTTTTGTTAGTAATATAAGCTTGAATTGTGTGCTTTGGACAATCCATGCTGACGAGATGACCGAATTTCTCAATACCGAAGGAAATAATGGTGTATTATATAAGTTTGAATAGTTTTATATCTCGATTAACATAACATTGACTATATTGATGTTTGTTAATATTATTTTGGTTTGTAGGATATTCCTGAAATTTTATCCTTCAAGGAGAGGTTATTGTTGGATTTACTATTTATTGCTTTCTTAAAGTCTTAAATTATACATATAAAAATACTTATCTACATCCATTTTAAGAATATTGTTATCATATAATTGATCGATACTAAATTGATACATAATATTCAAATGTACAACATGCTTTCAAATGGTGAACAAAAGAGTGGACAATTGGTACAATTGTCCAATGATACAAATGACTATTTAAGGAGGATTCAATCAAGTATATATATCTGATCTACCTGAGATGAATAAGGTTAATGAGTTTGTAATTTAACTATATTTGTTAATGGTTTCAATTTTAGTATGAAAAAAGTTTCCTATTGTTTTTTATTATTATGCTTGCAAAAGATTAATAATATTGTTTTAATTTTAGGCTGGAATATGCGTTTTCTTGGCAACTATTGAGGATATAGATATTCAATATAGTTGGTATAATGATGCTTGCAAAAGATGTAATAGTGGATTGGTGAAAGAATGAGATGTGACTCGATGTAGGAAGGAGAATCAAGTTGTCAAAACTACAATCCCGAGGTAGGACATAAATTTTTTATATTTAAATTTTTACTTTACTATTGAAAATATTAAGCTTCTTGGATTTGTCAATATACGAATGTAACATTATGTTATTTTTTTTCTTTGTTATGTTTTAAAAAAAACTACTAATATGATAGGTTCAAGATAAAGTTCATCGTATCAGACAGGACTGCCGATTCTTCTTTCTTAATGTTTGATAGAGAAGTATGCAAGTTGGTTGGTAAGATGGTGCAAGAAATATTTTACTTGCAAGAAAAGGTTGTTATGAATTTATATAATTATTTTAATACACACGGTTTTTCTGTAATTAGTTCATGTTATTCATTTATATAAATGATATATAATTACTTTTTATACTTTGATATTTAATATTTATCTTAAGGAATCTTTGGAAACTACATTTCCTGAAGAATTCAAGATTTTTCTTGGCAAAAGATATTTGTTCAAAGTGAAGGTACCATATAATAATGTTGTTGATGAAAATTCTACATATATCGTGATCAGCACAACTGATGAGATTAGTGTGATTGACAAATGGATGAGGCTTTATAGCAAGATAGATGTAATTATAGCTTGATAGTTTTTGCCCTTTTAATTGATTAAATAATTCTTAAATTTTGATTTTCTCCTTGTATTAGTTATTTCTATTTTTCGTGTTTATAGCATGATTTATATATGAAGAAGCTAAATGAGGCCGAAAGTGTCAAGGATGGTGGAGGTGATAAGGTATGTTGAAGTTCAAATATTTTAGGACTATATAAGGCAAACTCATCTCATTTTTCAGGTTAAGCTAATTTACATTATATTTTAATAAAGTGAAATTTGAAATTCTTATAACCCTAGGAGAGAGAATATCTCATTTTCTAGAGAGAGAGAAGTGAGTGAAACTGGTTAAAAGCTTGGAATTTGAAGAATCTAATAAGGAAACTTGAAGATTTGGAGGCTCCTTGGAACTTTAATGAGAATTTCTTACTCTCTTATATTTTATTGCTTTATTTTCTTATTTTCATGTCATGCTCACTCTATTTACCTGTTCATCCTAGATTATCCAACATTGGGTTTTGACTTAGGATAATTTTTGTTAATTGATTTGGCATTTTCATGAATGTTTGTGTGATGGAGCATAATTTAGGTACCCTTAGTGATAGATCGACAGATGAAGTTAAGGAGCTGCCTCAAATCGATTATTAGGCTTGAAGGACCATGAAAATAAGGACTACCTAGCCTAGGGGACTTAATTTTCTTGTTTATGTTCATCATGTTTATGGATATGCTTGGTTGAATGCCTTAGCCATGAGAATAGGTCTTTGGTAAGAGACTAGGCCAATCTAGCTAACTCAAGAGAGTGGTTAGAGTACCAATGGATGAACAACTCCCTTCAATTGATCCCAATTGTTTATTCTCATTGTGATTGTTTGGTTTGTGAATGATTTGATTGGTTAATACCCCTTCCCAAAGTCATTTTTCTTCTCGTCTTTTCATCTATAAATCTTAAAAAACGTAGACTTTGCTTAGCTTATCATAATCGATACTTATTGGTTCTTCCCTTAGTCCTTGTGGATTCGACCCTTTACTTGCCCTATATTGGGTAGTTTAGGTATCTTTGGCGTGTTTACAACGAGCGTGTCATTTACTTATAAAAACGTGATTATTTCGAGAAAATAGTCTAACCTAGATTTTGGTTCATACTTATTAAATTCGGCATAAATAACATGTCTTTTGGAGACCTAATCTTATAGGACTTATATATAAGTTGTTTACACAACTTAGATGAACCGAAAAATCATAAAGGTTATAACCCTAAACTCACTCTTAGCATGAAGCGTCAATCACGAAAGAATTGTCTACTAGAGTGCCTTCCTAAAGAAATTGTGATTGACATAATTTCACGTGTAGCAGCTTTTTCTATAAGTGATTTGTTTAGTTGCAAAATAAGGTACTTTCTATGTTTAACAAATTATTCATATGTTTTAAAGTTGCTTATATATCATATCTATATTCTTTATCCTTAATCTATTAATATAGTTGCAAGGTACTCAATAAAGATAGAAGATGGTATTGCAAGTTTTGAGAAAGCATTGAATGAAGGTTATTTGGTGGCAACTTATTTACTAGGGCTCATATATCTATGCAGTAAAGAAGAGAATTATAAGACACACGGTTTCAAAATAATACCAAAGACACTAATGAACATGGGTTTAAAAGGGATTGTAGAATGTCAAAAGAAAAATCGGTCTAATTTCTCTTCTATATGGATAGAAAATAAGATTTCTATTGAATCAAGATTTTTTTTATGTGCTATGCAACAATCACGTGAGGTCAAAAGGACACTTTGGGAAGGTGATGATTACTAGTACGAAGTTTCAGATGAACCTAGAATAGTATGTGACGCTTGCAATTGTAATCGAGAACTTATGTTCTTCTTATCATTTATGTCTTAAGTATAATTATATGTTTAATTTTTATCTAGTTGAGGTTAATAAATGAGTTAATTTGTGTCTCCAAACTTTCTATTCAATGTATATTAATAATGTTAATTGTTTTTTAGTAAAAGATTGATTTTTGTTTTTACTGCGTCCAACTTTTTAATACGCTAAATTTAAATTTAATTGACTTTGACCATTTTTCATGACACCTCAAATTAATCCTTAAATTATGGCCAATCTGATAACCATAATAAATATTTACTCATAATATAATAGAGATTATGTTGCATACAATCTTAATAGTTGAAAATTTTCTTCAAATAACTTACATAAATACGCTAGAAATGTTTGTCAAAACGTATTTGTGAAAAAAATTAAAAATAAATGTTATTCTTGTATGAACACTAGACCAACTACAAGAGGGCGGTGAATTGTAGTTGAGGAGAAATTTTCGATTTGTAATCCGGAATTAAAAAAAACTTGAAATTAGAAAGAGACAAGCAAACAAGATTTTTACAAGGAAAACATCCTAGGCCCAATAGGAAGAAAAACCTTGACCACGAGGGATTTTGACTCAAACTCTCTTCAATATACTTGGCCAAAAGACTCTCTTTTGTACAACCTAATACTGGACCTTCTTTGTTCCTCTAGGAACTTGTTCCCCAGTCACTCAGTTCCCCCTGAACTGATGACACTCACTTTGGACTTCACTCGAAGTCTTCTCACTTCTCTCTTTCTTTCTCTCTCTTGAATACAAGGATATTCTCTAATTCTTCTCTTACCCACACACTATGAATATTACAATTATGAGTATGTTGAATAAAGAGGAAATTACAAGAAAAAAACTTTCTAAGTAATGATAGACTTTATCGCATGAAAGTTCTCTCTTTTTCTTCCTTCTTCAAATTATTTCTTCTTATATAGTTGCTGCAATCCTTCCTTTATCTGGACATGTTGTGCTCCATGTTCTCCTCAAAAGTCGCTAGTGGAGTAATAGGGATTATGGCATCATTTTCGCTGCACTTCCTCCACTCTTTTTGCAACGGAAATAAAACCACTCCACTTAGCAGTTGGTGGACTATCTTCCAGCAAGTTATGCGTAGGTGGAGGAGTTAGTTGGAGAACTTTAAGGAGTTAGCTCCACAAATTATGCGCCTCAATTTCCAACTGTTTTGCACACACAACAACAGCAACAAAAACATATAATAACTTAAAGAATCTTTTATACAAAGATTCTAAGTTACTAGAATATTAAACATACCATATAATAAAAATTCAAAGTGTATAAATTAAATATCTTGACGTAGATTAAATAATTAATCTTTCTCCACAAGATATAAATACAAAATTAAACATTACATTATTTTTAGTATTTTATATTTTCCCAAAATAAAAACTATATTGTAAAATTAACCTAAGTATTTGGCATCATCTAAACATCAAATACAACAATATTCCTCCTTTGTGATGATGGCAAATATAAGGCATATAAAAACAAAATAAGAAAAATAAGATAACTAAAGCAAAAGAATCAAGAGCTAATGACTTTAAAAAGCAAAACTAACAAAAGACTAAGAAAATAAATCTAGTACTAAACTAACAGACAACAAATACTAACATACATCAGTTTTGAATAAGAAAAATCCAAAAAGCATCACCTAGAACCAAAGAGGACTAGAATTTGAATTTTTATGTGCCACTCTACGTCTTCCCCCTTTTGGCATCATCAAAAACAATAAGTACCCAACAGTACTCTAAGAGTGAATCATTTACAATAATGTCAATGCGTAGTAGCTCAAACACTCATCTAATAATACTAGCCATCCAAACATTATAAAGAGCATAAAAAGATGAGATCAAAGTACATAGTCATGAAAAATGCACAAACTGAGTTCAAGATAAAAAAAAAGAAAAAGAAGAAAGCACAAAAGAAGATAAGTAAGGAAAGAAGAGATATAAACCAAAACATTTTATCACCAAAAAAGAATGGGTGATCAAAGAGAGTAGCAACTAGTCACCATTGTTTTAATACAAACCAACGAAAAAAAATTGTTTCATCAGATTAATTAGGGAAGGGAATTAGGGATTGGAGGGCTTGGAAGGCTTGGGACGGACAAGGAAAGCACCGACCACGGAATCAATCTTCTCCCAAACAGCTGATTCTCCTTGCTGCACACGTGCAAGGATCTGCTCCTGCTGAAGATCAACACGGGCAACCCTAGCTTCAAGACCCTGGACCCTGGTGTAAAGAAGAGACAGAGACTCCTGAATTGTATGCAGTATACCATGAAGACCAGTGGTGGAGAGAAGAGGAAAATCAACAGTCCTCGATCCTGTTAGGAGCTTGATCCTCATCAAGATTAATATGAACTGCTTCTGGACCTTGTTCCTTGGAAGCCTTGGTCTCAGCAATTCTCTGACTCTTACGCACAGACCTCGGTCCTTCAGTACTGACCTCCTCCTCTAACTTCCGCTTTGTCCCCGTTTCAACCTTCCCCTTTATTTCAGCAACCTCAAATTCTAACATCCCACCCTGTACCCTAAGAGACAGCTTGGATAAGGTTTCCTTAGTCAAATAATTATCAGGCTCTAGATCAAAAGAGGTACTAGAAGGGAGTTTAATTTGATTCTTCTTGAGGATAACATAAATCAGATTAGCATAACCCACTTTGGTGTTGTGGGAGATGCAATAGGAAAGGTGAGAAATCATTAAAGCAGGGAGGTTTGTTTTTATGTTCTTAGCAAGGCAAAACATCAAAGAGAGATCCATGAGGCTCGCTTGAGTCCTCTTGGAGGTCCTTGGCAAAATAAAGCGCCAAACTAAGTGAAATAAATATTTATGAAAAGGAGAGAGATCTTTCTTATCTAGGGACTGGTCAGACTCTTTACCCCCAAAGTAACTCAAAATAGTGGCGTTTGAAGCCCCATTCACATTTAGCTTAGCCCTACCCTTCACATATTCCTTGTACCCCTCAGTAGGTACATCAAACCATTCCCCTAAGTTCTTTACATTGAACTTAACTAATTTCCCAGCGATAACACTTATGCATAAACCCTCGTTATTTTCAAACTTAGCAACAAACTCACTTATCTCACTCTCATAAAGACCCTCATCAAAACTCAAAACTTTGACCCATTTTTGAAACTTAACAAGATCAAGAAACTGACTCCACTTTACTTTCTTGCACCAGGTGAAATCGACACAAAACCCAATGATATACTTAGAGGATTTTGATTTCTTACCCCTTTTGGTAGGTATCAAGATTTCTTTTCTTGCTTTGTTTCAGCATCATCCAAATCTTCTTCTTTCTTTGGAGAGAGCACTTCATTTTCCGCAGAATTTGCTTGAGAACCCAGAGAATCTTCATTGGAGTTGGAAGATTCATTCTCGCTTTCATTATAATCCACTAAGGGTGAAGATTTTTCAGCCGGAAAATTTTGGTGTCTTCGGAGGTTTTTCTTTTGGGGGCCATTTAGGGTTTTAGGTGAGGAAGATGAAGATGGTAGAATTGTGTGGAGAGAGAGAGAGAGAGAAAGGCGGTTTTGCAGAGCTAATGGTTTTGGGATGAATTTGCCGTGTAAATTTTGGTTTGATTTGATGGGTTTTTATTTTGGGGCGGAATTTATGGGAATTGTGAAGAGGAATTAAATGTGGCTTTTCCCTTCAATCTTTAAATCCGGTGAATTGATTTTAGTTTTAGATTTGTACATGAACGCTGGTGAAACGTTGTCATAAAAAATTTTTGTGGGGGATGAATGAAGGAGGATAATAAATGGAAGAAGAGAAAATAAAATAAAAATAATATTTACGTGGAAAGAAAGAAAAGAGTATAAGGTGTGAAATCATGCATGTAACATGTTCATTCTATATGTACAACAACCTTTCTATTTTTACTCAAGTATATGCATGGACAATAAGGGGAGTATTATGAAGACTAATGTGAGTCCTTTACAATGACTGTATAATGAGTGATTAAATTCACAAAATGTTGCTGGCCACTTAGTGTAATCTTGTAACTAAGGGTTTTATTTGAAGTAGCACACTTAATGAATTCTAATCATCCCTAGCTCTAAGTGAATTTTCTCGAATTGTTCTCTAGGAAGTGGTTTAGTCAAAATGTCAGCTATTTGATTTTCAGTTGGACAAAATTCAAATTTGACAAGACCCTTTTCTACATTATCCTTAAGGAAATGATGTCTAATGTGAATATGCTTGACCCTTGAATGATGAACTGGATCCTTAGAGATACAAATAGCACTAGTAGTATCACAGTAGATACGAACACACTTAAACTTAATGCCAAAATCTCTTACTTGTTGCTTGATCCAAAGGACCTGGGAACAGCATGCAACAGCAGCCACATACTCTACCTCTGCTGTGGATAAGGCAACAGTATTCTGCTTCTTTGAGCTCCATGACACCAAGCTTGATCCTAGGTACTGGACAATGCCTGATGTGCTCTTGCGGTTAACCAAGTCTCCAGCATAATCCGCATCCGAATTGCTTACTAGGTCAAACATATCACTTCAAGGATAGAACAAACATAAGTCATCACTTTCTTTCAAATACCTTAGAATTCTCTTAACTGCTGTTAAGTGAGATTCTTTGGGATTTGATTGGAAGCGAGCACATAAACCAACACTAAAAGAAATATCGGGTCTACTTGCAGTTAAGTAAAGTAATGAGCCAATCATACCTCGATATTGCTTCTCATTCACACACTTACCATTTGAATCTTCATCTAACCTTGTTCCTGTTCCTATGGGAGTGTGGTTGGTTTTTGAATGTTCCAGTCCACATTTCTTGAGCAATTCCTTGACATATTTTTGTTGATGGATCATTGTTCCTCTTTCAGTTTGCTTAATTTGCAAACCCAAAAAGAAGTTCAACTCTCCCATCATACTCATTTCGAATTCACTACTCATAAGATTAGCAAACTCCTTATAAAGAAGATCATTAGTAGCACTGAAAATAATATCATCAACATAAATCTAGACTACTAATATGTCTGTTCCTTTTGATCGAAGGAACAAGGTTCTATCAACCTTACCTATTATGAAATCATGTGAAAGCAGGAATTTTGACAACTTTTCATACCAAGATCTAGGTGCTTGTTTCAGCCCATAAAGAGCTTTATCAAGCTTATAGACTTGATTTGGAAGTTCCAGATTTTGAAATCCAGGAGGTTGTTCCACATAGACGTCTTCAATTAAAAAGCCATTTAGAAATGCACATTTGACGTCCATTTGGTACAACTTAAATCCCATAAATGCAGCAACGACAATCAAAATTCTAATTGCTTCTATTCTAGCAACAGGAGCAAAGGTTTCATCAAAATCAATACCTTCTTGTTGATTATAACCTTTGGCAACAAGTCTGGCCTTGTTCCTTACCACGGTTCCATGCTCATCAAGTTTGTTCCTGAAGACCCATATTAGTCCTATAACCTTCTAGTTCTTTGGTTTTGTCTCCAGGTGCCATACCTTGTTCCTTTGGAACTCATTTAGCTCCTCTTGCATAGCGTTGATCCAATCAGCCTCCTTGAGCGCTTCCATATGGTCCTTAGGTTCTGTCATAGATAAGAAAGCGTGAAAAGCACAAAAATTCTTCAATTGGGATCTCGTTTGAGTTCCGTTTTCAATGTCACTTATTATCAATTCTAAAGGATGAGAATTTTGGAGTTTCCAAGGCTTTGGATCAAATCTCCTAGTTGCTTCTTGAGTTTCTTGAGGTGATTGATTCTCTTGATCTTCTTCTGGATCAGGAGTTCTTTGATCCTCCTGAGTTCCTTCTGTTGCTTGTTCCTCAAGGGGATCAAGCACAGGGTTATCAGGATCAGGAACTTGCTTCTTCTCTTTTCCTGCAGGGGTTAGTTCCTCATCATTTTGATTAAACTCATTAGGACGAGTCAAACTAATTTTAAAGTTATCATTGTGACTCTGTTCCTGCAGTGAGTTAGTTTCATCAAAAATAACATGGACACTTTCCTCGACACACATTGTTCGCTTATTGTAGACACGATAAGCCTTACTACTTAAGGCATAACCTAGAAAAATAGCCTCATCACTTCTAGCATCAAACTTTCCTAAGTTGTCCTTTCCATTGTTATGTACAAAACATCTACATCCGAAAACACGAAAATAAGAAATATTGGGTTTTCTTCCTCTAAGTAGCTCATAGGGAGTCTTCATGGTGATTGGCCTTAGCATGACACGATTGATGATGTAGCATGTTGTGTTCACTGCTTCAGCCCAAAAATTCTTCGGAAGACCGCTTGCAATTATCATTGTCCTAGCCATATCCTCAAGAGTCCGGTTCTTTCTTTCGACTACACCATTCTGTTGTGGTGTTCTTGGAGCTGAGAAATTATGATCTAAACCTTCATTGCTACAAAATTCATCAAACTTTGAGTTTTCAAACTCCGTACCATGGTCAGATCTTAAATGCTTTAATTTAAAACCACTAGTTCTTTGTATCTTTTTAGCAAAGGTTAGAAATTCATCAAACGTTTCATCCTTACTATGAAGAAAATTAACCCATGTGTATCTTGAAAAATCATCTACTATGACTAATACATATTTCTTACCGGATCGGCTTTGGATGCGTACAGGGCCACATAAGTCCATGTGAAGAAGTTCTAATGGACTTTGTGTGCTTAACATTTTCTTAGATTTAAATGAGGATCTCACTTGTTTGCCTTTGACACATGAATCACAAACATCGTGGTTTAGTGACTTAATAGTTGGTAGACCAACTACCAAGTCCTTCCCACTTAGTTTATGCAGTAGGGACAGGCTTGCATGACCACATCTTTTGTGCCACAGAAAAGGATCATCTTCGATCACACTTAAGCATGTGAGATTATTCCTAGGAACAAGGTTCAGGTCAACCATATAGGTGTTCCCTTTCCTCGTTCCTTCAAGGATCTTGGTTCCTGTACTTTCATTGCTGACTACACAAGACTCATTAGTGAATTTCACTGTATTTCCCATATCACAAAACTGAGATATACTAAGTAAACTATGTTTTAAACCCTCGACCAAAAATACATTATCTATGGAATGTGACTGAGATTTACCAATCTTACCAACTACTACAATGTTTCCTGTAAGATTGTCTCCAAAGGTCACAGTTCCTCCATTGAAGACCGAAAGTGAGAGAAATTTTGATCTATCTCCTGTCATGTGCTTAGAACAACCGCTATCGAAGTACCACAAGTTGTTACCCCTCACTTCAGCCTGTACCATAGCAAACTAGTTAGTTGTAGGAACCTAGTCTAGCTTGGGTTCCATTGTTGGACTTGAGCCTTTCTTAATTTTCCAAACCTGTTTCACTAGGTACGTGTTCCTCTCAATACGTTCTTCTCTGGTGGAACAGGCCAGACACAATGTGACCACTGTTCCCACAGTAAGAACATATTTTACTACTTGGCAGATCAACATATTTTTTCTTTTTGTTCTTCTTTTTATGATTGAAACCCAAACCGTCACTCCCTTTGTTTTGAGACTTTTGTATCCATGAGACTAAGTCAGGAAGTTTGTTCCTTGAGGGCTCCAGTTTCTTCTTTAATACCAGATTTTCTTGAAAAATATCACTAAAATCGTTTTTCAAATTTTCAACAATATTTCTGGTATTAGATAAAGAAACTGTTCCTTCAGGAACAAACAGTTTCAATTCTGCCAGTTCTAAAGTCAAAAGATAATTTCATTTTTGACCTTTTCAAAAGCATCTTGATAAGCTCTACTCTTGTCAAAAAGTTCAAAGAATCTTTTTTCAGTGTCATATTTCAGTGAGTTAAGCCAATTTGAGTGATTCTTAGTGATTTTCAAGGCGTTAGTTAATTGATCTCTTTTTGCACATACATCCTTGTAATCATCTAAGATTTCTAGCAAAAGTTTTATTAGCTGGCTTTTATATAATTATGTAAGTTGTTCCTCTTCAATGGCATTAAAGCGTACCTTGGGGTTAGATGATTTCACTTTTTCTTCGATATTTGCCATGAGACATAGATGGGCAGTTTCTTCCTCAGTTTGTTCCTGCTCCTCCTCTAAGTCAGACTCTCCCCATGATGCTACCATGGCTCTCTTCATATCATTTTTCGGAAATGATCTTTGTTGTTCCTTGCCCTTCTCTTTGTATCTTCCTTTAGCTTTCTCGTTTTCCCATTGAGGACATTCTTTGATGAAATGATCAAGGCCTCCACACTTGTGACAGCTTAACTTTGTTGGTTTCTTGGCAATCTTTCCTTTGTAGTTCTTATTGAAGAACTTCTTGAATCTTCTAACAATCATTGCAGCTTCTTCATCATCAGTTTCTGAGTCTTCTTGTTCCTCAGTCCTGAGGGCCAGAGCCTTAGGTTTTGATGATTCAGTTTCATGAGTTTCGAGATGTAACTCATGGGTCATCAAGGAACCAGCTAGTTGTTCGATGTTGAACGTTGTGAAGTCCTTGGTTTCCAATAGTGTTGTTCTCTTGGCCATCCATTTTTCATCTTGTGGTAGACTCCTTAGAACCTTCCGGACCTGCTCCTCTGGGATATTATCTTTCCCAGATATTCAAGTTCGTTTATAATGTTTGAGAAGCGAGTGAGCATATCTTGAATAGGCTCCTTTTGTTTCATGTGAAACAATTCATACTTATGCATGAGCATGTCGATCTTTGATCGTTTCACTTCGCTTGTTCCTTCATGAGTAATTTGAAGGAGTTCCCACATGTGCTTTGCAGTCTTGCATCCCATGACTTGATTGTGTTCATGAGGACCAAGACCGCAATGAAGTAGCTTCTTGGGCATGTTGTTCATCTCTATTTTGTCGAAGTTCTCTTTGTCAATTCGGCAAGGGGTTTAGGAACCAGCTCCCCTTTCTCATTCTTCTTTGTGACTTCAAAGTCACCAATTTCAATTACCTTCCACACTTGGTAATTTTCAGCTTTAATAAATATTTCCATACGGTTCTTCCAGTATGGATAATGTTTGCCATTGAACATGGGTGGGCGTTGAGTTGAATACCCTTCATCAAGCTTTTCTCCCGTTGTGTTCATTTTTCCAGGAATAATCTCCTCAGTGTTAGCTGATTCTGGAGGTACTAGACTCTGATACCAATTATTATTCTTGTATGAACACCAGACCAACTGCAAGAGGGGGGTGAATTGTAGTTGAGGAGAAATTTTCGATTTGTAATGCGGAATTAAAACAAACTTGAAATTAGAAAGAGACAAGCACACGAGATTTTTACAAGGAGAACTTCCTAGGCCCAATAGGAAGAAAAACCTTGACCACGAGGGATTTTGACTCAAACTCTCTTTAATATACTAGGCCAAAATACTCTCTTTTATACTACCTAATACTGGACCTTCTCTGTTCTTCTAGGAACTTGTTCCCCAGTCACTCAGTTCCCCCCGAACTGATGACACTCACTTTTGACTTCACTCGAAGTCTTCTCTCTTCTCTCTTTCTTTCTCTCTCTTGAATACAAGGATATTCTCTAATTCTTCTCTTACCCACACACTATGAATATTACAATTATGAGTATGTTGTATAAATAGGAAAATACAAGAAAAAAACTTTCTAAGTAATGATAGACTTTATCACATGAAAGTTCTCTCTTTTTCTTCCTTCTTCAAATTATTTCTTCTTATATAGTTGTTGCAATCCTTCCTTTATCTGGACATGTTGTGCTCCATGTTTTCCTCAAAAGGCACTAGTGGAGTAATGGGGATTATGGCATGATTTTCGCTGCACTTCCTCCACTCTTTTTGCAACGGAAATAAACCACTCCACTTAGCCGTTGGTGGACTATCGTCCAGCAAGTTATGCGCAAGTGGAGGAGTTAGTTGGAGAACCTTAAGGAGTTTGCTCCACAAATTATGCGCCGCAATTTCCAACTGTTTTGCACACACAACAACAGCAACAAAAACATCTAATAACTTAAAGAATTTTTTATACAAAGATTCTAAGTTACTAGAATATTAAACATACCATATAATAAAAATTCAAAGTGTATAAATTAAATATCTTGACGTAGATTAAATAATTAATCTTTCTCCACAAGATATAGATACAAAATTAAACATTACATTATTTTTGGTATTTTATATTTTCGCAAAATAAAAACTATATTGTAAAATTAACCTAAGTATTTGGCATCATTAAAACATCAAATACAACAATAAATATATAAAATATAAACCGACGGCACAAATTTTTCCAATAATTATCTATCGTTAATGGTAAACGGACATTATTTAAATTTTATCATATTCAAAACCAAAATTGGTGCTTTATAAAGCGAAGTGTGCAAGATAGAAGGTAATTTCTTCCTATAGTATCAATTCCGATTCAGATTTTGCTATTTCTTTAATTTTAGATTTTGAAAATATGCTTATTTGTATCCTAACTAATTTACCCTAATTGTGATTAGGTATTATATGACAACTCAAATTAAGCCTTAAATCAGCTTGGTCAATTTACTAACCATAAATAGATATATACTCCTATTATATAAATATTATGTTTTGCTTCCAATCTCAATAGTTGAGAATTTTTCTCAAAGAATATATATATACTATACAAATCATAGACACAAGTTACGATTTTTGTCAACAAAATTTCGATTACTTAGAGTCATTATATTCTAAATCATTTATTTGATTCATGCAATGCGAGATGAACAAAGAAAATGATGAACCAACATTATCTAAGAGAAAAGATGTGAAGAGGAGATGTGGTTCAAAAAGACATGCAGATCATATGGGTATGTAGTCCTCTAACCGTTTAGTAAGCTTTAATATGTTAATATTTGTTATTCCACCTAATTTCGAATAAATACAAGGCACTGAATTATTACATTACAAATTATCTACAAACAAATTACAATTACTAATTATTACATTAAACATTTAGGATATTAGGTGGAATATCAACTAGTGACATTAAAAGATTATTATGCACGGTTTAGTAGCACAATTTATTAAGCAAAGAAACATAATATATCAATAATCAAGTATATAAGTTTGAGGATGCTCACCTTATATCTTCACACAACTTATGACCTGTCTTATAACTTATTTGTTGACTGGTTTTATTTGTATTGCAATTCCACATGTAAAAATAATAAATTATAATGAATTATTAATAAAATGCAAAATAGCTTTAAACTATAACTTAAACTTATTGAATGAGTAACTTGCACATACACTAAATAAGGTATCTATATTTAGTTTTTATAGAGTTATTCCTATTAAAGCTTCTCTACAATGATGTATATGTTTTCATAGTTTATAAATATATGATTTCTTCACAGACTCAATACTAATACTATGTGGGACTTTATCGACAAGGAACCAAAATCAATTAACACATCAACGTTCTCCTATGAGCGATATTTCAAATGGTAATTTCTTCTTGTTTTTTTTAATAGCAACTTGATTTGTCATTATATAACAACTTATAAATACAGCTGTGACATGTTTTGGAAAACAAGTTCAAGCAAATGAAAAAGCAGATATAGCAGTCATAAATAGTAGAGGGACTACTGAACATGAAAATTGCAAATTAGCAAGAGAAAACAGGAAGTACATATTACATCAAAAGTGCAACAAAAATCAAAGAAAATTAAATTGTATGTAGTCTTCATTGTTGTCATTATATGTGTATTTGAATGTTTTGTAAATTATAAGAGAACTACTATTATTGAGAAAAAATCATGCTAACTCTAACATGAGCTATAATTTTCTTTTTTTAGATAATGTTAATACTCAACAAGAACTACATTTTCCTTCTCAAAGCTATCTAAGTTTTATTACACAAAGAAGCCCTTTAGGCGACATCTCCAATGGTATTTCGCACTGCCTAATGTTTTTGGTTCTTATTAATTTGTGTGGTAAATGTACTAGCAATAACCAATAAATAAGTTGTATTTTATGTAAGCATGTATGATATTTCGGTTCATATTGTATCATAACTTTGACTTTACTTAAGCATGTATGTTATGTCAATCAATTAGTGCTTATATAGTAAGTAGTGATCCCTAAATTATATGTTTATATACCAAGTAGTGTTCCCTAAAGTATTTTGGACTAAAATATCATGTAATCCACAATATGCTTATCATACATCATGAATCACCATAACAAATCGCTTTAATTGCACAACCCCACACTAGAAAACTAATGGGATTTTTCTACGTATAGTGCCCCCGTATTTTACGAAATTCTACATTGCACCCACCCTTTTTGAACTTTCCATATTGTACCCCTAAACTTTCTAAACGTCACACAAAATACCCTTATTAATATAATATCCTACCCCAAACCTCACTTAGCCTTTAATTTATCAGATCATATCCTAAACCTCATTCAACGAACAATGCTAAAAAATCCTACTCTATGCCCACAGGGTAAGAAAGTCCCAAAACCTATAGTTTGATATCATGTATAAGGGTATTTTGTGTAACATTTAGAAAGCCTAGGTGTACAACGTAGAAATTTCAAAAAGGTCGGGTACAACAAAGAATTTCGTAAAACACAGGGCACTATGTAGTAGAACCCTATAAAATAATTTGACCCTCAATTACACAACTTCTTACAAGAATTACACTTAACCATAGCCTAAATTCCAACTCTTAATTATGTTCAACTACCACACAAAAATCATAACAATCAAGTAGCCATTTAACAATAATCTATACAAAATTTTGTAAGTATTACTATAATGTGATATTTTATGTACACAATAATCAATCCTCATTAATCATCACAATATTTTGTAATGAATTCTTTTCAATAAACCAAAACTAGAAAATCATCTATATAAATATACTAAGTAACACTAATGATATGATGGTCTAAATACCCCAAGTAACCCAAATATACCAAGTAACCTAAATACCGCCAACATTCAAAATAAAAAACACCATCTTATTTTGACATCATACAATTATATGATTGAGTTAGTTGACATAGAAATATTTTTAAAGACTACTCTAGTGTGATATTTTATGTACACAATCATCAATCCTCATTAATTACTCCAAGTACCCAACAATCAAGGCCAATAACAATAAGCAATAGTTTTGTCTCACAATTATATAAGATAATCTTATCACAAAAGAAACAATAATACCCTATCAAATAAAATCTTTCACAATGTGACACTAAATATATCATAATTATTGCTTTGTTACTAATAACAAAAGATACATTGCACTCTAAATTATACGTAAGCCCACTGATATCATGATTTATTACTATAGATATAGAACACTACAGATATCATGAAACAACTAATTTTGTAGAACACTAACGATAGCATGAAAAAATAATACTAAGTAATGTAACTATAAGCGACAATCAAAATTTATACATGCATATCCGCATATATATATTTTTTTTATTCACTCAACAATTACTAAAATGACCATAAATTGAAGGAAAAATTGACGCTATGGGGCTCAACTATGAGCGGTTTTCTTTAATAGGTACCAAGTATCAATAATCCATTAGAGGTCCCAACTATAAGGGGTATTGACATTTAATGGACCTTCCAAGTTACTTAACCTGCTACAGCAGGTTATGGGTCACGTGACTGCATTAAAACATCATGTGAGCTCTTTCCATTTCTCTACCTCTAAACATCTTCTTCTTCATTTGCTTCTATGCACCTTACTGCACCATGACCACATCAATCACGCTGGCAACAACCAACTCAAGATAACTCATTTTTTTTCTTCAATTCAATTCAAAAGTCAAAGCTTTATTAAAAAGGAAATCATGGAATTGGACAATCATCTTCAAGCAACAAACCTGATTTCACACTACTAGCAAATGGGAAATCAATTCATACCACAAAAATCATCAAATAAAAATCAACAAAAGAAAAATAACAAACACAGTTTATTAACATATCTCATAGATTATCCATCACCAAAATCCTGAATTAGATTCAACACAGCTTATAAGCCAAATTGCAACTACCTCCTACTGAAAAATCCAAAAGGAACCCCCTGTCTGAAGCCGAAATTTGCTGCCGGCAATTGCCTGAGACCACTGCAAGCGCCTTCGTCCTTCCTCCCCTCTTTGTGCGACTCTTTGTGGCCTGATTCTCCCTCTTGCCTCTGCTCTCTTTCTATGGGAAATTCCAGTTATAACTATCGAAGGAGTTACAATTCAGATATCTAATTAAAGATATTTTGATGGATAATTTTCTTCATCTGAAATGCTTTTGTTCATTGCAATACAGATTTGCAGTTGAGAGAGGAGGACCTTTTAGTTTAAGATGTTTTTACAGATTGAGTTATTCAACCTCTATGGGAGTGTTATTCCATTCGTTCTACATGTGTTAGGCTACTATGGTGTTTTGGGTCGTAATTTTCTTTTGGAGGAGGATAGAGAAAATGGGGATTTGGGAGTTTTGAGTCTGGGAGTTGTGGAGGGGATATGATGAGGAGGGTTGGCCGGCGGCAAAGTCGGAGAGGACGATGTCGGTGATGTCGGGAGGACGAAGTCGACGTGTGTGGCGGCGAGTTATGGGAGTTGTGGAGGAGGACGAAGGTTGTACAAGGGTTGAAGAAGGAAGTGGGGCAAAAAAAAGTTTTACTTGTTCAACAGGTTGGAGGTCATCTTAGCCCAATGAAAAATACGACCCTCCTTAGTTGAGACCTCTACAGAATAACCAATACTTGGGACCTATAAAAAAAGTTGGCCAATAGTTGGGACCCCTTATGTCAATTTAATCATCAATCAACCACAATTAAAGCATCAAGTTAAAAAAAAAATGAAAAAATATGGAATCTTCGATTCTTGATAATGAACACCATCATCGAGGGTAGAAAATCAATCAATAGTATGCATAGCTGTAATTGCCCTAAAAATATATGGGCAAAAAATGGTATATTTGTTAGAAAATGTGAAACTTGAACATGCTAAAATTTTGATTATAATTGTACTCAAATGTAATTATAACTCCATAATTACATTTCGATTACCAGGAAATTTTAGCAAATGTAGGTTAACATACACATGACAGATCTCCAACTAACTTCTAACTCAACTAAGTAACGCAATAAATTAGACCACAATAACCATTATTCTAAGTAACCTAAATAGCAACACGATTTGAAAAACAAAAAAAAAATAGATATATTGAATTTAAAAGGGAAATTTTCTCAGGTACCCCTGAGGTTTAACGTAATTCTCACATTACCCCTCACATTTGGGGAATTCCTCATATACCCCTAAACTTTAAATTTGTGCTCAAAATACCCTTACTAATGACGGAAACCTAACGCCGTTAGTTTTTCTCTTTCTCTCTTCCATTTTCTCTCTCTCTCTCTCTCTCTCTCTCTCCTCCCACCATCCTCCATTAATGAACCTTTAAGCTTCCAAACTTTCTCTCTCCTTCCAATCTTCATCTTCATCTTCTCTCTCCTCTCGCCTCCAATCTTCATACTTCAATTTTACTTCTATAATGCTAGTCTTTAAAAACCATCAAGAAAGTAAAGTCACTTCCAATCCAGCAACCAATACCAATTACCATCCTCTTCAAAATTAAAGAATCAAATTCCTCTTCCCCCCCTAAAAAAAAGCCTCTCACACTCTCTTTCCGTCTTTCTTGATTTTCAATTCTAGAAGCCTCAATCCTCTGGAAAAAGAAAGCTAAATAATTCTCACCATTTTCTCTTTGTAATTTGCGTCTTTTTGTTCAATTATAAGTTCGTCAGATCTTGCTCGTAAATCTGCTATTCGAACAAATTACAGTTTCGAGATGAGCATTAACTAACTTCTCAACATCGAACCTCTAGAGCTCGAATTTCCATGTAAATTATGCTTTTCTTTCTTTGAGATTTGTTCCTGTGTTTTCTTTGATTTTTTCTTTTCTAGAATTCTTTCTTTTTTCTGATGTGATTTTGATTTATTTATAATTAGTTAACCTCAAGAAGAAGATCTCGTGTTCACTTCAGTTGTCCAACAAAACTGATCACTATGTTGCCTTTAAGATAACTCATTTTTGATTTTCTATTTCTTGGATTTTGCTAATTTCAAACTTAGGTGGTATCATTTTGTATGTAGTTTGAATGATTAGTTTATTTCGAGCATGATAATGGGTTTTCAATTTTACAAATAACAATAATGAAGATTGGGAGGAAACATAAAGCATGGAGGTGAAGGGAGAGAAAAAGCTTAGAGGTTCATCAATGGAGGATGGTGGAAGGAGAGAGAAAATGGAGGAGAGAAAGAATAAAACTAATGGCGTTAGGCCTCCATCATTAGTAAGGGTATTTGAGCACAAAGTCAAAGTTTAGGGGTATCTGAGGAATTCCCCAAATGTGAGGGGTAATTTGAGAATTACGTCAAACCTCAGGGGTACCTGAGCAAATTTCCCAATTTGAAATCAAACCATTATATGATTGAGTTATAAGTTAGTTGACATAGAGTTTTTATTTTCAATGGAGTTGTTCCTGTTCCTACTGAAAATGAAAATGTTGAAGGAACTGATTCAGCAATGGCAGTAAGAGGAACAAACGAACGAGGCTCTTCATCCTCTCAAGAAACTCAAGAGGAACAACCTGTTCCTATAAGAGAATTTCAACCTAAGCCTTGGAAACATCAAAAATCACATCCAGTGGAACTCATAATAAGTTACATATCCAAAGATTTCAAGGAAATTCCAAGGAGTCTCACCTAACAGCAGTAAACAGAATTCTTAGATATCTAAAAGAAATAGATGATCTTGGACTCTTTTATCCAAGAAGTGACACATTCGAGTTAAGAGGATATGCTGATGCTGATTATGCTAGAGATCTTGTAAATATGAAAATCACCTTAGGTATGGTTCAATTTCTTAGTCATGTTTTAGTTTCTTGGAGCACCAAGAAACAAAACTCAATTGCTTTATCCACTGCTGAAGCAGAATATGTAGCTGCTGCTGCATGTTGCTCTCACATGCTTTGGATAAAAAAAACAACTTTGTGGCTATGGAATAAACTTTAATTGTGTTCCTATTTATTGTGAAAATACAAGTGCCATTAGTGTTTCAAAAGATCCAGTGCATCATTAAGATAAGTTAAGCATATACATATCAGACATCACTTTCTAAAAGAAAATGTGGAAAAAGGTTTGATTAAACTTGAATTTTGTCAAACTGAAAATCAGATTGTTGATATACTAACCAAACCCCTACAAAGAGATAGATATGAAAACTTAAGGCTTGAGTTAGGTTTAATAAAACTTAAGTGATTGTTCCTGTTCTAACCCCCCATGTCTGAATTGAATTGACTTACTCTATGTGATATTAAGTGACTGTGAATGAATGCCTAAGACCATTACAAATTGAAATGTTCAAAACATAAACATGTATTCAAAGGAATAAAGCCACTCACAAATATCACATAATACTCCCCTGATTGTTCCTAAGTGATATAAACATGTATGATTTGATGAAATATTGATAATTAGTATAAGTTTTTCCTATAGCACAAGTTCCTTAATTTTCTTTTCTTTCCATAAATTAAAATTCTAATAAAAATCAAAAAATCATAAAATCCCAAAATTATAGGAATCAGATTTATTAAATCTTGATTCATTTTTATCTTTTCTTTTTATTTTTCTTTTTAATTTTCCACATGTGACCCTTCGAATACTATTACATGCATCTTCTTTCTTTTTCTTTCTTCTCTTCCAAAATCGGGTTCCTTTAATCGCTTCATCTTCACCATTCTTCATCTTCATCCCACCTCTTCGCACCACATAATACCTCGTTCTATCACCACCAAATGGAAAAAACCTCTTTCAATTCACCTTTTTCTAAAGCAAAATCTCCCAAAACCTCAGAAATGGAAAACCCCTCTTCTCCATCCAGAATCCTAGAAATCAAAAATCCTTAAGAAACACATATGGAGGTAGAAGAGAAAAAATCGGTGACACCTAGGAGAAGTAATAGGAGAAAGAAATTTGATTGGAGAAGATGATGAAGAGAAAGAAGTCCCCGAATCAGTTGAGGGGGAAGAAGAAGCAACTGTTATTCCTCCCAAAGGAACTGCTTCTACTTCTTCAAAGAATAGAGTTGAGCGAAGTGAATCTAGGTATGTTCTAGGTTTTTGTGTTGATTTAGCATGGGCTAAGAGCGTCAATTTTGTTGAACTCTTAGAAATACTAAAGGAACAAGGAATGGAGTACTTGTTTGAAACCGGGTTTAATAACTCGCTTGTTCCTTTAGCCATGGATGAATTCTGTGCAATTTTCATAAACACTGATGAGGTTTGCACTACTGAAGTAAGGGAGGGAGAAGAAAATTAGATTCACCCAAGAGACCTTAGGAAAATTCTGGGAAGTTCCTTGCAAAGGAACTGATTTGTATTTGAAGAGGAAAGGAACTGTTTCCTTTTCTAATTTTTCTCAAGATGATATAGTTCAGTCTTTTGGGGGAACTGTTGGGAAAACAAAAATCAACCACAATCTTCTCACTCGCCTTCTCAAAATTCTGTTTAATCTTGTTTGGAGGGCACTTATTCCTCGAACTGAAAAGAGGAATAAGGTTGATCTTCTTGATATGTGTTACATGTTTTGTTTAGACCATCACATTCAAATTGACTTCCGTTCTCTCTATATCCAACACTTAACGCATTGCATATAAAACCATTATGTCGTTGGATATGGCGCTCTAATCGCTTCCCTTCTCTCCCATTTCAAAGTAAAAACAACTGGTTGACCTACCTTGGGAATTAAGCAAGGTAACATTTTGAATGAGAAAACTTTGTATGGCTTGGACCTATCTGTCCAAGAAGGAGTATTACTCAAGGAAGGATTCCTCACAGTTTCTCTCAAAAGAGGAAATTGCCTATGGCAGTAGAAGAAGAAACTGTGGAGCTAATCTTGGAGGAACAAGTTCCAAAAATTGATGACGCACCTTTGGTCCTATCTGAAGAAGAGGAACAACATGAACTCTCTCTAAGGAACCTACTCCTCCTTCTTCACCAAAATCTGCATATGTCCATCACTGGTGTACCTCACATCTCTCCCTCCACCTTCTCTGTTCCTTCCAGTTATGAACAGATGAAGGTTGCCATAAACGAGTCCAATCCATTTGCATCCACCTCTGCTACATTACCACCTAGACCTCCTTATCTCCCTCCTCAATACACCACTTCTTCTCCTTATGTTCCTCTCACAGGTATAGCAGAGGAACAACAAGACCTTCCCAAGAAAACATTCCGGTTTCTCCTCCCCAACTCTCCACTAACTCTGGTTCAAAAGGAACGGAACAAGTTCCTTCAAATGAGTATGGTGGGTTAATGAAGTATGTCTCCCTGCTCAGCAAATGATTAAGTTTTACAATCACCTTTACTGGACCCTAGATAGCAAAACTGAATAGATGATGGGGTTAATCAAGGTCCTTAGTGATACGTTTATTGATCAACAAAAGAATATGGAGATGATGGTTCAAGCAATGAATTAACTGAAGAAGCAAGTGGATAGTCATCATGAGGAGGTGATGAAGAAACTGGAGGAAGTGGTAGAAGAAGAAGTAGTAGAGGAACACAACTCCCCATCCCTTCCAAATGTCTAATTTCCTATTTCTCTTAAAGGAATAGGAACTCAAAGCTTTCGTCCCTTTTATTTTATTTTCTTCCTTTTACTTTTGTAATCTTTTGGAACAAGTGCTATAAATATAATGACTTTTGCTAAATTGTCTTTGTTATTTATATAATAGCATAATTTCTTACTTGAAATGGCTAGTATTATGTGATTGACGTTTGAGCAAGTCTACCCTTTGAATTACTAACTTAACCATTTTTGCTGCTTGTTAATGGTCTAAAGGTCTTGCAAAAATCAGTCTTCCCAAAATCACCAAAGTTTGATCTTTTTGAGGATGATAAAGGGGGGAAAGATACAAGGAACAAACTAAGTGGCAAGTTGAAAAAAAAAAATCCTTAATCTTCCCTAATTAGAAATATAAATTATTTAAATTTATCTTTCATTCTCTTATGTTATTTGTTGTTTTATCTTCCTTAGTTTGTAACTTTGTTGTCATCATCAAAAAGGGGGAAATTGTTGAACCCTAATTTTGATGATGATAAAGGAACAAAGGTACAAACTAAGTAATGAACTAACAAGTTGTTAAGTGAATGAATGTGCAAGGTATCAATGAATAGAGCAAAGAGAATACTAAGTCAGAAGAAGAAATCAAGTTTAGATTTTGAAGACTAAGTGAAGATGCTCAAGGAACTGATACTGGAGAAGCATTGGAGCAAAAGAATCAAAGCAAGGCTTTTATTTTTAGCTCCTATGTAAGAAAAGAGTAAGTAATGGTAAGGAACAATGGAAACATAAAAAGAGAATGAATGTCTTTTCCTTTGAGAGGAACAGACGAACTGGCACTGTCATGTTAAGTTTAAGGAACTAACAAATTAAAATGAACTAGACATATGTTAAATAGTGCAACGGTTGATTTGTGTCGTTTGAATTATTAATGCCTAGAAAATAGGAAACAATTTTTATTTGGTAAAAAATCTGATTTTAAGAAAAATCTTTTTAAAGATATGATTTTGTCAAAAGGATTTAATTTTGGTTTTAATAATTAAAATACCTTTTAATTAAAAATCAGATTTATATTTGTTGCACAAGTTGTTGCTAAAATTACGGAAGCAGTATTAATCCTATAACATACATTCAACTAAGATTGTGGAGTTCATGGGGAATTAATGGAACGTGTTCCCTTGGATGAGGAACATCATGGGAAAATGGTTTAACTACTAACACGTTTTTTAATCCCACGTTTTACTTAATCACTGCTATAAATACTTATGTCTAATTAAGTTCCAATTTGTGTCTGACCAAGTGATTTAGTGAGTTTAGCTAATTAAAGTGTCAGTGCCTTCCTTCTCTCATAAGCCATTTGTTCTTTGCCTTCTTACTCTATTCCACTACGTTTATTGATCATTGTAATTTTGATTTTGGAGTAAGGGGATTTTGAGTGAAGTCCTGTAAGAGAGAAGCTTTCAATGAAGCGAGTTAAAGTGAGAAAAATTCAAGTGAAGTTGAGAGGAACAACTGTTAAGGGAACTGTTGTTCAGGAACTTGATTTTAGGAACTCAAATTGTGGCCCGTGAGTAGAATTAGCTTGTAACATAGTTGTTTGGCCTAATTAATGAAAGTGTTGAGTTTAAAATCCCTAGTGGTCGAGGTTGTTTCTTCTTGCTGGGCCCAATAAGTTTTTCCTCGTAAAAATCCCTTGTGTTCCTTTAGCTTGTTTCTTTCTTTAAGTTTTATAATTCCGCAAAAAGTACGTTTATTTCTACACATGCAAATCACCCCCCTTTTGTAGTGTTCAAAGTGAAATAACAATAATGGTTAAGTAGATTAGTAGGCTTGCATTTGTTCTTGCTTGAATTTCGGGAAGGTAAAGATCATTTTAGGCCTATTTTGACAGTTTCGTGTCCAATTAGTAGATTTTGAGTCATTTAACTCCAATTTATTTTTTAATATGATAATATGAGAAATAATATAACTATTAAGTAGATTTTTAGGCTTCCATTTGTTCTTATTTGAATTTCGGGAAGATAAAGGTCGTTTTAGGCCTATTTTGGCCGTTTCGTGTCCAATTAGTAGATTTTGAGTCATTTAACTCCAATTTCGTTTATAATATCATTGTATTTGTTCTTGCTTTAATTTCGGGAAGGTAAAGGTCAATTTAGGCCTATTTTGGTCGTTTCGTGAACAATTCGTACATTTTGAGGTATTTAACTCCAATTTATTTTTGAATATGATTATATGAGAAATAATATAACTATTAAGTATATTTGTAGGCTTTCATTTGTTCTTGGTTGAATTTCGGGAAGGTAAAGGTCATTTTAGGCCTATTTTGGCTGTTTCGTGCCCAATTTGCAGATTTTGAGTCATTTAACTCCAATTTCTTTGAGAATATGATAAAATGATAAATAATATAATTATTATGTAGATTTTTAGGCTTACATTTTTTTTACTGGAATTTCAAGAAGGTAATAGTCATTTCAGGTCTATTTTGGCCATTTCGTGTCCGATTAGTAGATTTTGAGTCATTTAACTCCAAATTATTTTTGAATATGATAATATGAGGTAAAATATAACTATTAAGTAGATTTGTAAGCTTGTATATGTTCTTGGTTAAATTTCGGGAACTTAAAGGTCATTTTAGGCCTATTTTGGCCATTTCGTGTCCAATTTGTAAATTTTGAGTCATTTAACTCCAACTTATTTTTGAATATGATAATAAAAGGTATAATATAACTATTATGTAGATTTGTAGGATTACATTTGTTCTGAGTTAAATTTCGGGAAGGTAAAGGTCAGCTTAGGCCTATTTTGGCCGTTTCGTATCCATTTCGTAGATTTTGAGTCATTTAACTCCAATTTCTTCTAAATATGATACTATGAGAAATAATATAACTTTTAAATTGATTTTTAGGCTTTAATTGGTTCTTACTTAGATTTCGGGAAGGTAAAAGTCATTTTAGGTTTATTTTGGCCGTTTTGTGTGGTATTCGTATATTTTGAGTCATTTAACTCCAATTTCTTTTTGAATATGATAATATGAGGTATATTATAACTTCTAAGTAGATTTTTAGGCTTGCATTTGTTCTTGGTTGAATTTCGGCAAGGTAAAGGTCACTTTAGGCCTATTTTGGCCGTTTCGAGTCCAATTCGTAGATTTTGAATTATTTAACTCCAATTTATTTTAGAATATGATTATATGAGAACTAATATAATATTAAGTAGATTTGTAGCCTTGTATTTGTTCTTGCTTGAATTTCAGGAAGGCAAAGGTCATTTTAGGCCTATTTTGGCCGTGGAAACTTTTACGTGCAAGAGAGATTTTTACGTGGAGACTTCTTGTCTCAATACAAGAAGAAAAACCACGGCCTCCTCAGAATTTAAACTCCACTATAATGGAAACCTCCTCTATTACAACCTATTACATGCCCAAGTTCCACTCAGAACTCCAACTCTCTCACAAGTTCCTCTCGGAACTCTAACAATCTCACAAGTTCCACTAGGAACTCTAACTCTCTGGACTTAACTCTAAGTCGCTTTAGAGTTCCCACAACTCTTTACAACAGGTTTACTCAAACCCTTTACCCCTGGATAGACTTCGCCCTAAGTCTACGCATAAACAACAAGATCTTACTCAAGTTCCTGATACAAGAATTCACTCAAACTCTTAACTAAGCTCCCATTACAAGAGTTCACTCAAACCCTTTAACCCCAAACTCAAATACAGACACTTGATAATTTGGTTTAACTTTAGTATATAGAAACTGAAGAACTGTAAAGGAATATGGCACTCACAAGAATTGGCTGAAAACAAGGAATATAAATTATAATTCTTTTGTAACGCTATTCCTTAAGCCAAACCTTATGGAATGACATAAGTCATACCTTATGGAATGATACCAGTCAGACACTATGGAATGACACCAGTCAGAAAATTTAAAACTCAATTGAACTTGTATATTTATAGCAGTCATTTAGAATGAACGTGGGATTAATCATGAGTTAGTGTTTTAAAGCATTAACCCATGTTGTTCCTTAGCTTGAGGAACAAGCTGCGTGATCTACCACTAACTCCACGTTTATCTTGAACGTGTGTAACAAATTAATATCGCTTCCTAAAATCTAGCATTTACTTGTGCAAAAGTATTTTAAATTTGGTTTTTAATTAAAAACTATTTTAATTAATAAAACCTAAATTAAATCTTTTTATCAAATAATATCTTTCAAGGATTTTCTTTTAAAACCAAAAATGATTTTATTTTGGAATAAAGATAAAATCTTTTCCATAGAAGTTTTTTTGTATAAAATCATATTTAAACCACAAAACATCATTTTCCTAAAATGTAGCCTTTAAAAACTCTACAGATTCCTTTTAACCATTGCACAATAGTTTACACGCCTAGTTCCTTTAACTGCTACATCGTTCCTTAAACTTAGATTAATAGTACTAGCACGTCTGTTCCTTAGAGAGGAACAAACATACAATTTCTTTACAAGAACTCATTATACGTATTATAAATCTAGGCTTTTTATTTTTCAAAAACTAAATCTTATCCTAAAACAACTAATGCATATTATCTAAAAATAATTAACCAAGTAGAGATGTATTAACAAACAAACGTAAATAAATTCCTATAGATTAAGATAATAATATGCATCGGACTTATTGACTCTAAGTTCCACAAGTTCCTTTTGACCTTACGAGTTCCTTTCGACCTTGTTCCATTACCTTTCATGTTTTCACATACTTACATGAATCCTAGAAAATAAACTCATATTTTCTGCCTTCATGCTCTATGATACTTCAACTTAAGAACCTATGTTGATAGCTCCACCTTTGGAACTTCGGTGTGCTAGTTCCTATAAGGAAATTCACACTCATAGTTCCTGCTCAGGAATTTCTTGTTTCAACTCTAAAACGTCATCTTGCTGCTTCCACTCAGGAACTGCTCTGGAACTTCGTATTCAATGTTCCTCTTAGGATGTACCTAGGAACAGCTCTATTTGTGTTCCTTATAGGAATTCTTTTAGGAACTTCACTTGTTGGAAGTCTTTCATGATGTGATATATTAAACCTTCCATGACTTGTTTTATGTTAATGTAATATGCACATCTCAAATGCACATGTTAGTTAGATAATAATCATTTATTTGCAATCATCAAAACACTACATGACTCAACAATTTTCCCCTTTTTTATGATGACAAACAAATGATACTTATCACAAATTAAGCAATAAACGATGTACATTAATCCTCCTTAGTGAACAAGTCATTCATGTATATGAAGCAAATATCAACATAATAAACACATCATACAAAAAGCTTTCATCATATAAGGATTTTGACTTAACTATAGTTGACCATAAGCATCATACATATTCTTTCCCTTTTTGTCATTATCAAAAAGGATCATCTTACACACATTTGTTTTAGATTAATCATACACACATATTGTTATATGCTACACTTACCGACATAATGGTTAAACACCTGTTAGTCCCAAATGCCTCAAGAATCTCGGTTTTCAAACTTAGGATGCATGTGATACACAAATTTCCAACTCACAATCCAAAGACCCAACTTCAAAAACCATCGAAGGAACTTGACAAATAAGAAGTTAAAAGTCAAGGAAAAAACCAAATTTGAAAGTTAAGAATGGATTAAGAGATAGGACATTTTAATATCTGGCTCAAAAAATATGAAAGAAGTTTACGGAACAATTTGAGTAGAGGGAACTTGAGATATATTGTGTGCTCTATGGTTTAGACTTTTAATAAGAGGTTCTCAACAATTATTAGAGTTGATCACTTCACCTCACACTTTTGAAATCTCTGCTAAACCCCACACACATTCACCTTGATATATATCTATCAAATTCACATTTACTCAACCAACCAACCAACCATGAGTAACTCATTGAGTGAAGAAACTTGAACGAATTCATCTTTATAATCAAGTTGTTCCATTCTTTCGCTTATGTTCCTCTTCTCAAATCATCAAATTCATGAGTAAGCATCTTCACAATCATATTAAATATTGACTACTAAGAAATAATACAGATTTGATCACCCTTGTTTATTTTTATTTGCTTTTATTTTAGTTTTTTTTTTAAAACAAGAGCGAGTGTCATTACAAGTTGGTGTATTTGTCCTAGAATGTCACATTTATATCTAGTTCTTCCTTATTCCCCCTGAGTTCCTTACCATTCCTTCATCATTAGGAACTTATATGATTAGTTCCATCTAATAATATATCCTTTTGAGCATCAATTGATAACAAAATACTTGCTTCTCACTTCTTCCATAGCTTCCCCCTCAAAATGTAATTATCATTAATCACTCTTTATGCATCGTTGAACCATAAAAAGTCATGAATTTAAATTAGAGCACATGGGAATTAGGAGATTTGAAGTGACAGGATATGAATGGAATTAGGAATTAATCAATAAAAGGTTATTTGAAGAAATGTGGTGTGAATTGAAGATAGTTGGCTAAGAATAGGTTTGTTGCTTCTAAAAGTTAAAGAAATATATTATGGGAATTTACCTGTCTTGTTCCATCAAGGTTTCTTTTATTGTACTTTTGGCAACTTAGGATTTTCATATTTGATAGCATCCATAGTTCTATTATGAGACCTCTAACACTCTTAGGCAAGTGAGTATGCCTTTACGACACAAAAACTAAGTGTAACATATTTACGCTAGTATGCATATAGTCACTTTATTTTTAATATATGTAAGAGCCCAATTCGACAAAATCTTTGGAAAAGAACATGTTTACACTCAAGTCATACTTCATCAAGTCTTGTTCCTCTAAACAGTCCATGAATAGGGGAAATTATAAAGAACATATATTCACATAATGTAAAGCAAGACTTATAAAAGTTATGCATTCATATTAATATTTTAACAATGTAATTTATTAATTATGATCCAATGTGACTAGGAACAACATACCTTAAGTCATATTTCACCATGCATATTAACTTTCAAGTACTGGAATGATTTTGATGACTTACTTTTGAATTCTTCAACTGCTAGTTCCATCATTTTGATGTCTTCGCATCTGATGAAAACTTTCATTCCAACTCTACTCATATTCAACATTATTCAAAAGTTCTTAGACATGTTTTTGTCCTTGCATCGTTATCTTCCAAGAGAGTAGTTGTATTCCCTTATCATGCTCACGTACACATTTGCTATTAAGGTGAACAAAAAACCCTTGCATAAATAGTTAGTTGTACCCAAAATATTATCCATATAACTAAGTACAACCACTAAGTTAATTCCTCTAGAAGACAAAAATTATTGTCAATTTTGAAATCATTTTTCAAGATGAAACTTGATGTTCCTCATAGATTTCAAAAAAAAAGTTTTTTTGAACACATTTAAAATCTTTTTGGAACAACCTAAATCCAATGTAAGCAACAAGAGAAAATAATATACAATTATCTTATGACCTGGCTACATGAATAAAAGTTTCCTCAAATTCAATACCTCTGTTTAGTTGTTCCTCTCAACAACTAACCTGAATAGAGTGATTCCTTTGTCGATGTCACAGTGAATAAATCGCAGGAGTACTTCTTATCTTCCAGTTAGAGGCAAGGAACTTGAATACTTGAAGTATGAAACTGCCTGTTCCTACTAATTGCATAGGAACTCACTTCCACATATTTATTGAGTTGAACTTCTATTTCATGAATTTGAAATTGATCTTCATTTTTAAGCTCTTCTCCATGAGGTCATATAGATGGCTATTGTTGCTTTTGAGAGTGAAATATTTCATGTTAGGAACTCTAGCTCCATAGGAACTTGTGAGTTCAACATGAAAACCATCTTTAACCTGTTTACTGGGAACAATAAAGTTAGGTTCAATCAAAATAATATGCTCACTCATTATTATGCACATTGTTTTCTTTGTTGTAAACTTGGTATGCTTTACAATTGAAGGCGCATCGCAAGAACATCGCCTCTTCACTTATATCATCAAACTTCCGTAGTAGAATGTTCTACTTTTTGAGTTCGTAGGGTGTCTTGTTGATCAAAGATGTAATCATATCCTTGTTGATGATTTGGAAATAGTATTGACGACTTTTGTCCAGAAGTTCCTTTCTGGTTATAATTTTATTCACTTTGAAATCTTGTACTTGTTTCCTGCAAAATCATCAAACTTGTTTGGAACTTGGTTCAATGGTTAGACATCGAATATAATAATTTATGACCACTTAAACTTTTAAGCTTCTTAGCAATGATTACACATTCTATGGAATATTCATCTTTGCTATTAAAGAAAAGAATCAAGTGTTCCTTAAATAAATATCAACTATAACCAAGACAAATCTCCTTCAAAATTTTAATCTAAACACTTAAGATGCCACGCAAATTCACATGAAAGGTTCCAAGAATTTGTGGTGCACACCAAATTTTATGATTTTGAAATAAGATAAGATCACATACTATCTTCATGGACATAGTTAACAAACTTTATCCTTTAGGAACTAGATATAAGATGTACCTATAATCAAGTTCCTTGATCTAAGTTTGTCAACCACGATGAAGTTAGAATGTTATCATTTTGAAAGGTATAATTAGATCATCTTCAATAATGACTAGTCATGTCATTTTGCTGTTAGGAACCAAATTGAGATCCACAAAGTATGTGTTCCGTACTTTATTCCCTTCAAGTATGACATTTATAGCTTTTATTGATGATGCAAATTTATTTGCAAAACAACCAAAGTTAGTGAACTTTAAAAAACTTTAAACAAAGTGTGCTTCAATTACTCGACAATAGAACTATTTATAATGAAACTGGAACTTACCAACATTTGATTTTGCATTAATTTTATCTTGTTGTTGTCTTGTAAATTTATAGTTCCACCATTGTGAGATTCTAATAAAAGAAGTATTGATATGTTTCTTTTCATATGTTAGGAACACTCGCTGTCGAGATACCACGAGTTGTTCCCCCTCACTAGGAACTGCCTCTCCTTTTATCTTCCAGTGAAATTCGAATAACTGGAACATATTCCTTTGGTCTTCCTGACCACTCTTCATCATTATGGGTTGATCCATATATATGTATATTATCAATACATGACCTGACAATCAAAACCTATAGAGTTCCTTTGTGCAGTTTTAAGGTTAGTAGATTAGTCAAAGAGAGGTAAATAAAAATACAACATAAAAGGAATAAACATAAAGTTCCTTAGTAGAGTACTCCCTTTTGAATGTTGTTCTATCTTTAAGTCCAGTAATGAGTAAACTTTTATACTTCATCATTTATGCTCAACATTATATAACTGCAGTTGTCAACAACTTGTGTGTTCCTCTTAGGAATTCGGATTAACAGGAACTCGTGCTTTTATAAAACACTTCACCTTGTGGAAACATTTAGTTGTTCCTAAACTGTTGGTTCGTTTCAGCATTCTTATAACACTATTAATTCCATCAAATCAAAGTTTGAGTTCCTTAATCCGATGCTTTTGATATTTTTGTTACCTCAATTATCAAACCTACAAAATAAATATTAATAACCTGCATAATATATAAAGAGAAGATAATATACACGAACTTGTAACATAACTTCTCTTTTCCAACCTTCCACAAATTTGCATTATTGACAAGGAACATCAAGAAGCAAATAAACTTGTGAAATATATATATATATATATGTATATATATATATATATATATATATATATATATATATATATATATGTATATATGTATATATGTATATATATATGTATATATGTATATATGTATATATATATGTATATATGTATATGTATATATATATATATATATATATATATGTATATATATGTATATATATTATAAATGTCCAAGATCTGCAAGATGTTGTAAAGGTGTCTTACCCATTTACTTAAACAAATGTATCACCTTCTACCTACCTAAGGCTTTTATTGGGAGGAACTCATATACTTGTTCAAGTACGCAAATAACTATTTTGTCATCATTTATTGGTTATCTCCTCTCACATAGCCTGCAAATTCAGTTACTTCTTAGTCTTTGGTACCTAGTATATATTGGGTCCTTTCTTGTTAGTAAGATAAGTCAAAAATCCATTTTCAACCAGTAAAGATTGTATGGCGATCTCTACTACTAAGAACAAACATGCATCCATATAATAAAATGTTCAATATACTCAAAATGCATGGAAAAACTATTCTTTGGCAAATAAATGAAATAACAATAAATTACATTGCCTAAAGAATAAGGTTCCTTTTCATAGGGAAATCAAGTTCCAAGAGTGACAATATGCATTGTTCCATATGACTTGTTCCTTGAACCATTTCTAATATACTAATTCTTTGATATTTCCAAACAATCTGGAAATCTGAATTTTGTCTTTTAAGTAAACAGTTTTAAAGTTATCCAAAATTGCAAAAAAAAAAATCAAAGCCAAATAAAATAATTTTACTAGAAATACTATAAGGAACAAGTTCCAATATAATGTATGCGTATAAAGAATATCTCAAGGAAGAGATACTTACATAAAAGGGGTACTTGATATACTTGGAGTGACTTTTAATTGATGATAAAAAGTCAGCCTCCACTTATTCCTTTGAATGACGTAGGGTGCAGTTCCTTTCTCATACGGGTTCCTTCTTCTTGCAGGAACTTAACACAGCAGGGTTTCCTGCTTATCACTGAGTTCCAGCTCTAATACCAATTGTTCGAATCAACGGTTCCTCTCGTATTAGGTTGAATTACAATCGCGACACTGTCATCAGTAGGGTAAAACTAATCTGTCTCACGACGGTCTAAAGCATGTTGAATATACTTACATGAATCCTAGAAAATAAACTCATATTTACTGAGTTCCTCTTGACCTTGTTCCATTACCTTTTACGTTTCCACATACTTACATGAATCCTGGAAATAAACTCATATATTCTACCTTGATGCTCCATGCTGCTTCAACTCAAGAACCACATGTTGATAGCTCCACCTCTGGAGCTTCAGTGTGCTAGTTCCTTTAAGGAACTTCACACTCATATTTCCTGCTCAGGAACTTCTTGTTTAAACTCTGAAACGTCATCTTGCAGCTCCTACTCAGGAACTGCTCCGGAACTTCATATTCAATGTTCCTCTTACGATGTACCTAGGAACAGCTCTGTTTGTGTTCCTTATAGGAACTCTTTTAGGAACTTCACTTGTTGGAAGTCTTTCATGATGTGATATATTCAACCTTCCATGACTTGTTTTATGTTAATGTAATATTGTAGACACATAATCATGTCTCCCCATTTAAGGGCCTAATGATGAAACATACCGCGGTCTTAATTGGTCCGACCCAAGGGCAGAGCAGTCCGAAAAGCCAACCCAAAACAATTTAGAAAAGTGTTGAAGTCCTACTTTAAAACCCACATAATTATTCATGATAATTAATTGTATTTTGAGCCCAACTCTTTGAAAAGCCCAATTATTTGTTTAATAATGATTAATTATTTTATTTCAATAAAATAAATATTTTCAAAGATATTATTTCTATAATCAAAATTGGATTTTATCCCGTAAAATCAGATTTCTGGAGTTAAAAGATAAAAGAAAATATTTAAAACGCGTTTTAATCAAAAAGTTGTCAAAACGTATCAAAAGCAAGGTGGTGCGCTGAGCGCACCAACGTGTGCTGAGCGCACAGCCCCACACCGAGCGCACGTGTCCTGCCACGTAAGCATGCACCTAGCGCACAACAGTGTGCCGAGCGCACGTGTCATGCCACGTAGACTTATGTGTCATACAGTGTCCTGCGCCAAACACACTTCTCTGTGTGAGACGCATCTTTTTCTTTCTGATCTTTTTCAAAGCGCGTATCACGTGTACGGTTTCTACTAGGGATCCCTTGTCAGGCGCACCAATCTGCGCTTGACATGTGGATTTAAGCTTGACACGTCATCCTGTGCCTAGCGCAGATGGCCCGTGAAGCGCAGATTCGTTTTCCCTCCAAATAGGCATCGATTTTCCGAATTAAAATATGGTTTTTATACACATAACACTCGACTTTTATATTACGAATACACTTACGAACCTCTCTACAAAATACATATTCTCTCTATAAAACACATACAAACACATTCAAATCATTCATACTTGCAGGCTTCACGATTGCTCGTCTCGAAGGTTATCAATCTCGCAGACCTAAGCCACGGTATATTCCTGAGGGTCCTTCAATAAATTCCTATTGTTATATTGAAGTTACTAACCATTTATTTCAGAAATGTAGATCTTTAATATAAAAATTGCTCTTTTGTATATTCTAACCTTTTATTTCTCTTTTCTATTTATTTGCATATATTATTACATGCTTGTCTGATTGTTCTATGCATGATTTTTATTATCCATATGTTATTATTGCTAATCAAGAGCTAAAGAACTGTTCTAACATTAATTAGATTAATTTAGACAACGTGCTAGGTTCCCTGTAAATTGATTGCATGATAACATATCACTAAAAGTAATCTTTTTATGAGTTTCCTGAACCAATCTAGACTAAATATTTTTTTAGGGTGCATGAAAATATTTTATGGTTATTCTTTTGCATAAACATTGACATGAATCGATATTTAGTAGAGGCCAGCTTTGGGCGAATATGGTTCATTATGACCATATTCGTACCCTCACCCCCGAACTCAATCTTTGGTTCCTTTTGACCATCTATGGAGTTAGGATGGGGAAATCTACATTGGATAAGTCCCTAATTTGTCCCTACGATTTTCCATATCCAATTAGGTTTATGATTCTTCCTTTAAAGACTTGTTGGCGACTTCAAAACAATTTTCAATAAAACATTTACAATGGGGTAGTCTAATCAAATACGCAGTCACACCGCGTAGGCGAAATAAAAAACACGCCTACAAATATGCACATCTCAAACACACATGTTAGTTAGATAATCATCATTTTTGCAATCATTAAAACACTACAGGACTCAACAATTTCCCTCTTTTTAATGATGACAAACAAATGATGCTTATCACAAATTTAGCAATAAACGATGTACATTAATCCCCCTTAATGAACAAGTCAGGCAGGTATATGAAGGAAATATCAACATAGATAAACACGTCATACAAAGAACTTTCATCATATAAGGATTTAGACTTAACTATACTTGACCACAAGCATCATACATATTCTTCCCCCTTTTGTCATTATCGAAAAGGATCGTCTTGTACACATTTGTTTTAGGTAAATCATATACACATATTGTTATATGCTACACTTACCACCATAATGATTAAACACCTGTTACTCCCAAAAGCCTCAAGAATCTCAATTTTCAAACTTACAATGCATGTACTACACAAATTTCCAACTCACAATCCAAAGACCCGACTTCAAAACCATCGAAGGAACTTGACAAATAAGAAGAAAAAAAAGTCAAGAAAAAAAAAACAGATTTTAAAGTCAAGAATGGATTAAGAAAATAAGAACATGGTAACATCCGGCTTAAAGAAATATGAAAGAAGTTTATGGAACAATTTGAGTTGAGGGAACTTGAGATATAGTGAGTGCTCTATGGTTTAGACTTTTAATAAGAGCGAGGTTCTCAACAATTTAGAGTTGATCACTGCACCTCACACTTTTGAAATCTCTGCCAAACCTCACCAACATTCACCTTGATCCAATACAATATATATATATACATATATATATATATATATATATACATATATATATATATATATACATATATATATATATATATATATACATATATATATATATATACATACATATACATATATATATATATATATACATATACATATATATATATACATATACATATATATATATACATATACATATATATATATACATATATATATATATATATATATCAAGTTCACTTTTACTCAACCAACCAATCGCGAGGAACTCATTGCACGAATGTTCTTGAACGAATTCATCTTTGTAATCAAGTTCTTCCAATCTTTCACTTATGTTCCTCTTCTCAAATCATCAAATCCATCTATGAGTAAGCATCTTTACAACCATATCAAATATTAACTACTAGGAAATAATACAGATTTGATCACCCTTGTTTCTTTCTTCTTCTTTTTTTAAAACAAGATAATCATTACAAGTTGTTGCATTTTTGCTAGAATATCACATTTATATCGATTTTTTCCTTATTCCCCCTCAGTTCCTTACCATTCCTTCATCATTAGGAACTTATATGATTAGTTCCATCAAATAATATATCCTTTTGAGCATCAATTGATAAATCACAAAATACTTGCTTCTCACTTCTTCCATAGCTTCCCCCTCAAAATGTATTTACCATTTATCACTCTTTATGCATCGTTGAACCATAAAAAGTCGGAATTTAAATTAGAGCACATGGGAATTAGGAGATTTGAAGTGACAGGATATGAATGGAATTAGGAATTAATCAATCAAAGGGTATTTGAAGAAATGTTGTGTGAAATGATGATAGTTGGCTAAGAATAGGTTTGTTCCCTCTAAAAGTTAAAGAAATATATTATTGGAATTCACCTATCTTGATGTTCCATCAAGGTTTCTTTCATTGTACCTTTGGCAACTTTGGATTTTCATGTTTGATAGCATCCATAGTTCTATTATGAGACCTCTAACACTCTTAGGCAAGCGAGTATGCCTTTACGACACAAAAACTAAGTGTAACATATTTACGCTAGTATGCATGTAGTCACTTTATTTTTAATATCTGTAAGAGCCCAATTCGACAAAACCTTTGGAAAAGAACATGTTTACACTCAAGTCATACTTCATTAAGTCTTGTTCCTCTAAACAGTCCATGAATAGGTGAAATTATAAAAAACATATATTCACATAATGTAAAGTAAGACTTATAAAAGTTATGCATTCATATTAATAATTTAACAATGTAATTTATTAATCATGATACAATGTGAATAGGAACAACCTACCTTAAGTCACATTTCACCATGCATATTAACTTTCAAGTACTGGAATGATTTTGATGACTTACTTTGAATTCCTCAACTGCTAGTTCCATCATTTTGATGTCTTCACATCTGATGGAAACTTTCATTCCAACTCGACTCATACTCATCATTCTTCAAAAGTTCCTTGACATGTTTTTATCCTTGCATTATTATCTTCCAAGAGAGTAGTTGTTTTCCTTATCAGCTCAGTACACATTTGCTTATAAGGTTAGCAAAAACACTTGCATAAAATAGTTAGTTGTACAAAAAATACTATCCATATAACTAAGTACAACTACTAAGTCAATTCCTCCTGAAGACAAAAATTATTGTGAATTTTGAAATCATTTTTCCAGATGAAACTTGATGTTGCTCCTCATAGATTTCAAAAAATATTTATTTTGAACATATTTAAAATCTATTTGGAACAACCTAAATCCCATGTAAGCAACAAGAGAAAATAATATACAATTATCTTATGACCTGCCTCATGAATAAAAGTTTCCTCAAATTCAATACCTTTGTTTAGTTGTTCCTATCAACAACTAACCTGTATAGAGTTCCTTTGTCGATGTCACTGTGAATGAATCGCAGGAGTACTTCTTATCTTCCAGTTAGAGGCAAGGAACTCGAATACTAGAAGTATGAAACTGCATGTTCCTACTAATTGCATAGGAACTCGCTTCCACATATTTATTGAGTTGAACTTCTATTTCATGAATTTGAACTTGATCTTCATTTTTAAGCTCTTCTCCATGAGGTCATATAGATGGCTATTGTTGCTTTTAAGAGTGAAATATTTCATGTTAGGAACTCTAGCTCCATAGGAACTTATGAGTTCAACATGAAAACCATCTTTAACCTGTTTAATGGGAACAAACAAGTTAGTTTCAATCAAAATAATATGCTCAGTCATTATTATGAACATGGTATTTTTTGTTGAACTTCACCTCTTCACTTATATCATCAAACTTGCCTAGTAGAATCTTCTACTTTTTGAGTTCGTAGGGTGTCTTGTTGATCAAAGATGTAATCATATCCTTGTTGATGATTTGGAAATAGTATTGACGACTTTTGTCCAGAGGTTCCTTTCTGGTTATAATTTTCTTCACTTTAAAAGCTTGTAGTCAGTACCTTGTTTCCTGTAAAATCATCAAATTTGTTTGGAACTTGGTTCCATGGTTTGATCTCGAATATAATAATTTATGACCACTTAAACTTTTAATCTTCTTAGTAATGATTGCACATTATGTGGAATATTCATCTTTGCTATTAAAGAAATGAATCAAGTGTTCCTTAAATAAATATCAACTATAACTAAGACAAATCTCCTTCAAAATTTTAATCTAGACACTTAAGATGCCACGTAAATTCACATGAAGAGGTTCTAACAATTAGTGGTGCACACCAAATTTTATGATTTTGAAAGAAGATAAGATCACATACTATCTTCATGGACATAGTTAACAAACTTTATCCTTTAGGAACTAGATATAAGATATAGCTATAATCAAGTTCCTTTATCTAAGTATGTCAACCACGATGAAGTTAGAATGTTATCATTTTGAAAGATATAAGTAGATCATCTTCAATAATAACTAGTCATGTCATGTTGTTGTTAGGAACCAAATTAAGATCCACAAAGTAAGTGTTCCCTACTTGATTCCCTTCAAGTATGACATTTCTAGCTTTTATTGATGGTGCAATTTTATTTACAAAACAACCAAAGTTAGTGAACTTTTAAAAACTTTAAACAAAATGTGCTTCAATTACTCGACAATAGAACTATGTGCAAGTAAACAGGAACTTACCAACATTTGATTTTGCATCAATTTTACCTTGTTGTTGTCTTGTAAATTTATAGTTCCTCCATTGTGAGCTTCTAATGAAAGAAGTATTGATATGTTTCTTTTCATATGTTAGGAACACTCGTTGTCGAGATACCACGAGTTGTTCCCCCTTACTAGGAACTAGGGATGAGCAAGGGTCGGGTCTGGGTCGGGTCCAGCCAGACCCTAGACCTGGACCCTATATTTTTTATTGGACCCAGGACCCGGACCCTAAGGGTCTAGGAAAATTAGACCCGTACCCAGAACCTTAGGGTATATAGGGTCTAGGGTCCATGCCTATTTTCTTTATTTTTTTGCTAATATCAACATATTCCAAATAATATGAGTTCATCAAAAATATAAAATTCGAGAGAATTTTATTATTAATTAAATAGTAAAATACCGAAAATTGTTGTCTATGAACCAGCACTGAATTAAGGGGTAAAAAAACAAAAACTAACTTACTGAATATATGAAACCTAAAAGGCTAAAAACCAGCAAATAATTAACATTCTATTCAAATGTTCAATCTATAATATTTCAGATTTACGAAGCCTATGAACCCTATAAATTACAAGGAGAGAAGAATTAAAAAAAACCAGCAATAAGTGGAGGAACGTCGGCTAGATACGGTGGAGCAACGGTGGTACAGGAACGGCAGTGGTCGCTGGTGGTATAGCAACTGAAAAGTGGTTGTCTTGCGAATTGTTGTAGACGATGCAGTCATATAAATTGCTGTGAATTATTATCGGCAGATCTTTGCATTGAGAAACGATGGAGGAACTTTACTGCTGGGTATCTATATTGGTGTTTTGTCTTCACTTGGCCATATGTTCTCAAAGTTGAGTAGAAGTGTAGAACAGACGAGGAAGCAAGGAGCAGCCAAAGTTAAGTTTTAGGGTAAAATATGAAGTTTTCTTCAAAAATCAAAAGCATGAGAAAATTATTATATAGTACAAGGATCTTAGGGTCGGGCCTGGGTCTAAAATAATTAGACCCGGACTCGGACCATAAAATTTTAACTTGGACTCAGACCCGGACCCTAATCCTTAGGGTCTGAAAAAGTTGGACCCAGACTCTTAAATAAGGGTCGGGTCCAATAGGGTCTGGGTAGGACCCTGGACCCATGCCCATCCCTACTAGGAACTGACTCTTCTTTTATCTTCCAGTGAAATTCGAATAACTGGAACATATTCATTTGGTCTTCATGACCATTCTTCATCATTATGGGTTAATCCATATATACGTATCTTATTAATACATGACCTGACAATCAAAACCTATGGAGTTCATTTGTGTAGTTTTAAGGTTAGTAGATTAGTCAAAGAGAGGTAAATAAAAATACAACATAAAAGGAATAAACATAAAGTTCCTTAGTAGAGTACTCCATTTTGAATGTTGTTCTATCTTTCAGTCCAGTAATGAGTAAACTTTTATACTTCATCATTTATGTTCAACATTCTGTAACTGAAGTTGTCAACAACTTGTGTGTTCCTCTTGGGAACTCGGATTAACAGGAACTCGTGCTTTTATATAACACTTCACCTTGTGGAAACATTTAGTTGTTCCTGAACCGTTGGTTCGTTTCAACATTCTTATAACACTATTAATTCCATCAAATCAAAGTTTGAGTTCCTTGATCTTAAACTAATTAGGGGTGTAAATGATGCGAGTCGAGCTCGAGTTTGGCTAAACTCGACTCGAACTCGAAAACTTGAAATCAAGCTCGACTCGACTCAAAAACTCACAAGCTTGAAAAAATCAATCTCGACTCGAACTCGAAATCCTAAACTCGAGGTCGAACCCGAGCTCGAACTCGAATCAAGCTCGAACCCGAAGCTCGAACTCAAATCATGGCTCAACTCAAACTTGAGTCAATCCATGTACCTTGAGTTAGGTACTTGGAGTAGCCTTTTATAAAGAAAAAAAAAAGTTGGGTTTTTCATTGTCCAACCAATGTGGGACTTTATGAAACAAACTTTCATAGAAAAAAATGATTTCCAACCAAAAAGTTTTTGTTCCATTTATAAATAACACAAACTTAAACTTTTGCTTCCCGACCAATGTGGGACAACTTTAATTCAAACAATAAGTATAGCTAGAGTAGTAACATTTTATAGATAAAAAAAAGGCTATTGTTTATACTTTAAACCAGCTAGATTTAACCAAACCTGACAGACCTCACTATAGTCATGTGCGCTCAAATCTCTCATGTGTTTAGAGGATAAATAATGACACTCAACCTAGACAAATCGACTCAGATGATGCATATACTATTTAACTTTGACTTTTTGACTCACTTTTTACTCAACAATACAATACACAATGATCAAGAGGACTTTTAAGGGTTGTAATGAGGCTGAGGTTCAAGGTATGGAGAATATTTGGAATTGTGGTGTAAAAACCAAGAAGGGGGAGCATCATATAACTGAAAAGTGACCAAGAAAGGTCACAACAACTCTGCACAACAACCAACATTCTCCAAATACGATCAACACTTTTCACTCAAGAAATTAAAGAATAACCCTGGTTATTTTACTTTATTCAACTTTTTTTTCGCTTTTTTTTCATTTCATTTTTCACTTTTTTTCTTTCATTTTGCTTTCACATTTTTTCTTTCTTTTTTTTTTGAACTTTCAATTCAATTTCCAAGCTCACAAAACATAATTTTCCATCCATCTAAACCACAAATAGAGCACCTTAATTCAATACAAACCGAACCAAACTAATACTCGCTCCTACAAGCTAGGCTTGTGATAAGAATCAAATGAGGCCAAGGGCTTGTAATGTAAGTCGCAATCAAACATAGTCAGAAAAGGCTCAGCGGGGTTAGCGGAAGGATAATATGAAAACAAGAATAAATGTGGAGCTAAGATTGCGAAATAAAACGCCTCAATCATATCAACATGTATGCACTATCGAATATCAAAGAGTACCAAGTCAAAATCAAGATCAATGTGACAACTGAGGAACTAATCATACATGAAATAACAAAACTGACACAGATACGTCAGTTTATAGGCACAAAAGCTCACTTAGGTTAGGTGTCTGCATAGTAAAGTTAAATCGAGCCAAAGAGAGATCAATCAATCTTACCACAAACAATCAATTGCGAAACAATCGTGATATGACGAATCATGAACGAGATGAATGACGCTTAGAAATTGTACTAAAATATCAACAAAGTTCTCATAGAGTGCTAGCAATAGTCCCATAGATGCAAATAAATTTAGATGAAATATGCTAATGCAACTAAGAAAGCAGTACAATTTTTTTGGTTGCACGTAAAATCCCACTCCTAGTGAGCGGTACAAACCGTGCAACATCCTACAAAAGCAATAAAATCTACACTAGAAAGCAAATAAAAAATAGAATATCCCTCCCCCAAGCTAGAATCTGCAGTGTCCTCATTGCAAGAAACAAAAATAAGAGAAGGAACCCAAACACACCCCAACAATCACCAACCACCAAATACGTCCACCTAGATCCACAATTCATCACTAAAACACCACACAACTCCCAACAATCGACCCAGTAAGTAATTGAAAGTTGTCATAAGAAATCAACAAGTATGACATCTCAAACAAAAATCCAAGCAAAAATTTCAAAGTCATATCAAGAATATTAACAATATAAAATATAAAAGCATACTATCCAATTGAAGTACTGAATAAGCTTAAATTCACATTGCACGACTTCTTGAAGACTAACTTGAACCATTTTGTTGCCAACTTGCACAAATCCTACAACCACCACCAATTAAAGAAAGAAAAAAAAAAGAATTAGATGATCAAGGTAGAAGTTAATAATTAGAGAAAAATTAAAAAGAAAAAAAATCAGATTGATACAAATGAAAATGAAAGAAAAAGAAGAAATAGAAGAAAAAAGGGGGAAAGAAAGAAGAATAAGAAGAAAGAAAAGATCAGAGGGGAAGGGCGTTGTGAAGGAATTATGTCCTTGACTCTAATGCAATTACTAAATATAATATGGATCATATTATGGAGATAATAAATTCATTTAATTGGGTCGTCTTTACGTCTTGCTAAAAAATGCTATAAAACTTTGGGTTAGTAATAATAAACCCGAATCCCACTTAATTGGATCCTACAAGGTCACATTTAAGTCAATTTGGATCAACAAAAGAAAGACCTAGAGCCCACAAGGGACTCTAGGGTGGTCGGCCAAAGAGGAGTAAAGGGAGGGGATTCCTAACCTAATTATTCCTATAATTATAATTAGGTGTGGAAACCAGAAAATACAGTCAGTCAGTTTTCTCTCAATATTTTCTCTCTCCTGTTTTCTCTCTCTCTCAAAGTCACGTAATATTAACTCCAAGAAAAGAAGAGCCCTTCTTCCTTCCAACTAGCATTGGTGGAGTGTTGATCCAGATTGGTGGACCAAGTAGAGGAATCACAATTGTGGTTCTATCTCCGGGATCTTGACGAGCTTTGTGGAATTCACGCATCAAAGATTATTTCTAAACTATTATGTGATCCGTGATTGTATATGCATGAGATCCTATTCTAAGTGCTTATGAATATGATTCATGAAATTCCGCTTACAGTACTTATAATCCTACAGTGGTATCAGTTTTAGCCTCTTGTATATAGTTTTTTGGTCATAATAATTAGATTTATTTTGATGTGTTCATGGCTAATTTTCATTTGATTAAGGGGAGGAATTGAATTATGGATTGTTTTATTTAACTGGATTAATTACATGGTGATTTAATTTGCTTAATGGCCGAATTTTTTAATTCATTCGACCTAAAAAAATTTTTTGAAATTCGAAAAAAATTATTGTTTGGCCGAAAATATTTTGAAGAAATTCGACCTAATTTTCAAAATTCAAAAATTAATAATGCAGAATTTTTCAAAAATCTAAAACCCTAATTTTCGAAATTCAAATTTAATTTTAGATCTCTAATTCTCAAAAATTTCAAAAATTTTATTCATATTATTAATCTAATTTCATAGTTAAAATAGTTTAATGTATGAAAATTAATTCATGTGAAAAGAGTTTTGTATGTATTAGAGATTAATTTATGCGAATAACCCTAAAATTAATTAAAATGGAGATTTTATGTTAAATTCGAAGATTATATCCATATAATTAATCTGATTTTTCATATTTACAAGTGTTTATGTATGACAAATTAATTCATGTAAAAGGAGTTTTATATGAATTTGAGGTTAATTTATATGAATAGCCCTAAAATTAATTAAAATGGAGATTTAAATTAATTTTCTGAATTAGGCATGAAAGATTTTATGTTTAATTTAAATAGATCACTAAATTAATTTTACAAGAGGTTGTAAATTTAATTTCATTCCCACAAAAAAATTATAGGGGGAAGAGGAACAGCCACAGCTGGGTGGCGCAACCACCGGCAGGTGGGCCACAGTGGCTGCTCCAGATGTTCGGTGGGGCAGGCAGCCGAGCTGTGGCAGCAGCAGCGTGGCTGGGTAGCCACGTTTTGCTGCTGTCCAGCAACGTTTTTTTCAAAAAAAAAAAAGAAGAAATTGGAGATTATAAAAATCGATTTACAGAATAATTAAGCAAATTTCCGGTTAAATTATTTTTGACTAGGTCTTAAATAATTCCATAATTTGATTCTTTAATCTAATTAAAATTAGTAGGCTAGATTTTCTAGGATAAAATCTTTAGGTAGTTAGGACTAGCTTAAATATTTTATCCTCTTGCTTTAATTAAGAATATTTGATATTTTGATTATTGGCAAGTATGATATGTGATATTATTATGTGGCATTTTATATTTGATATAATTGCTATAAATGACTAGTATGGCCCAAATTTAAGTTAGAAAATATGATCTGTGTATCGTGATGTATTCTTGTAATTTAAATACGATCTGCGTATCGTTAAGTATTTTGGTTATTTATTTAATTTAGATATTATTCAAATTATTTTGATACTTATGTAATCCAAAGACGAGCCCAAAAAGAGAAGGCCCATGACTAAGGTGGATGCAGATCCATGAAGAGCCCAGGGAGGTGCCTAATCAAGATGCTTAGTTCTTAGGATTAGGGGCCATACTAGATTATATTTAATTTTGCATTTTATTATTATTATTTAAAATTCTTATAAGTTTATTGTATGTTGGTTATCAATGCGCTAGAGTTCACTAAATTCATAACAACATAATAAACTTAGGTCCAGTAAATATTAAGGTTAGCTTTTCCAAAGATAAAGTACTTATTAACCTTTAATTAATAGTAATAGGTTATGCCTCCGCATGGTATTATCATTAATTTTGGGAGATAAGGTGAAATTGTAAATTTTACTACTTAGTTTGGTTATCCTTAACAAAATCATCAAAAGCGTTTTGGATTTTGAAGCAAGAGATAGTTAAGCATGCGAATGTTTTCCTATCTAAACAAGAATTATAAGGTGTTATAATTAGTAAAAGAGTTTACTTACCTTGAGAATGTAACGTTAAGATAAGGCCTCCGTCTGCTTAGTGTTGCATGTTGATAGGATCTTGTATTCACTTATTCAAATTGGGACATTAAAATTGAATAGAATAACCAACCTAGAAACCTTTGCATGTTTTTTAGGTTCTTTTATAAATATAAAATCGAACTTTGCTTTTGTTTTCTGTTTGTAGATACTATGACTAATAACAACAATAACTCCGTTTTCAACATTCGTCCTTTTCTCGAAAAGGACAGGCTGAATGGTGAAAACTTCATTAATTGGGGAAGAACCCTAAGACTCGTTATGAGGTCTGAGGGTCGAGAGGATGTCTTAGAAACCCCACTTCCAGTGATTACTGATGAATTAACTGAAGCAGACAAACGTCTGTACTAATCACTTGTCTGGAGCCGGACCTCCAAAAGAGGTTCGAAACCAAGGATGCTTACACCATCATGCAAGAGCTGCGGGCCATGTTCCAAACACAGGCCCGAGTTGAGCGGTATGAGACCAATAGGGAGATACTGGAATGTCACATGAAGCCGGGTCAAGCTGTTGGCCCCCATGTTTTCAATATGATGGGTTTTTTTGAGAACATGGAACGACTTGGATTCCTTATCGGGTAGAGTTGGCTACTAACATCATTCTCAATTCATTGCCTGACAACTTCAATCAGTTCAGGATGACTTTCAATATGAATGAGTCTGAAAATACTTTGCAAGAGTTGCATGGGTTGTTAGTCAATGCTAAGAGGAACATCCCCAAAGAACCAAAGAAAGAGGTTTTGATGGTTCAAAAGGGTTTTAAGAAGAAATGGGCAGGAAAGAAGGACAAAGGCAAGCAAGTTGTCGTTGTTGCTGAAAAACCTAAGCCAACCGCCAAGCCAAAGGTCGCTGCGGAAAGCAAGTGCTTCCATTGTCACAAGATAAGACACTGGAAGAGGAACTGCCCTCAATACTTGGAGGAAAAGAAGTCGGTGCTTCCACTTCAGGTATATTTGTTATAGAAATCAATTTGACTTCCACTTCTTTATGGGTATTGGATACCGGTTGTGGTTCTCACATAGTTAATGATGTGCAGGGACTAAGAAGAAGTAGGAGGCTGGCAAAGGGCGAGGTAGAGCTTCGCGTTGGAAATGGAGCACGGGTTGCTGCGCTCGCCATAGGAAGCTATAGTCTGCATTTGCCATGTGGCTTAATTCTAGACCTTAATAATTGTTATTTTGTTCCGTCGATTACTAAGAACATTATTTCTGTTTTCGTTTTGGATTCTGAAGGGATTTGTTTTGAAATAAAAAACAAGTGTTGTTCCATTTCCTACAATAGCATGCTCTATGCTAGTGCTAAATTGATAAATGGCTTATATGTACTTGATAGGTCAGTACAGGTCTATTACATAGATAGCAAGAAACAAAAATCAAATGATTCAAACCTAACCTACATTTGGCATTGTCGAATGGGTCATATAAACTAAAAGCGTATCCAAAAGTTACAAAATGATGGCATTCTTCCATCATTTGATTTCGAATCGTTTGATGTATGTGAATCATGCTTGATGGGAAAATTAACGAAGTCACCGTTTACTGGAAAAGGTGAAAAGGCCAGCGATCTCTTGGGCCTCATACATACAGATGTTTATGGTCCTATGAGTACAAAGGCAAGGGGAGGGTTTAATTACTTCATAACCTTCACTGATGATTTAAGTAGATATGGGTATGAAACATAAGTCGGAATCTTTTGACAAATTCAAAGAGTTCCAAAATGAGGTACAAAATCAACTTGGTAAGACAATAAAAGCATTACGATCCGATCGTGGTGGCGAGTATTTGAGCTAAGAATTCGATGATCATTTGAAGGATTGTGGAATTCTTTCACAATTGACTCCACCAGGAATGCCGCAGTTAAATGGTGTATCTGAAAGGAGGAATCGGACCTTATTGGATATGGTTCGATCAATGTTGAGTCTTGCTAATCTTCCGATTTCTTTTTGGGGATATGCTCTCGAAACGGCTGCACACACACACAAAATATGAGCCCGTCAAAGGCTGTAGAAAATACTCCATATGAGTTATAGAATTGAAAAACTCCAAACTTGTCTTTTCTTAAAATCTGGGGATGTGAGGTCTATGTAAAGCGTTTACTATCAGACAAACTTGCACCCAAGTCAGATAAATGTCTCTTTGTAGGATACCCAAAGGAGACAAGGGGTTATTACTTCTATAAATATCAAGAGAACAAGGTATTTGTTGCTCGTGATGGTGTCTTTCTCGAAAACGAATTTGTTTCTAGAAAGACAAGTGGGAGTAAAATAATTCTATAAGAAATTCAAGATGAGCAACAATTGGACGTGGTTTACACCATGTCAGAGACGGCCCGACAAGACGAAAGTCATGTTCAGGAGATGACGCACTCAACGCGTGAACCTATGACCGTCCCACTTGAATCTAGTTCAAGCGAAAATGTTCAAGAAGTTGAAGAGAACATTTCTCTTGATGCTCAGGCTCCGCGTAGGTCAATTAGACCAAGGATTCCGAATAAGAGGTTGGTTGATTTCCTGTTAATTGAAAACTCTGAAATTATGATTTTGGAAAATTCAGAACGTACTACCTACAGACAAGCTTTGACGATCCCAGACTCTGAGAAATGTCTTGAGGCCATGAAATCCGAGTTAGACTCCATGTCTAAGAATAAAGTTTGGACCCTAGTAGACTTGCCTAATGGGGTTAACCCTATTGGATGCAAGTGGGTGTTCAAATTCAAAACAGACAAAGATGAAAATGTCTATGTCTATTAAGACTGGCTGCAAAAGGATTCAGGTAAATTAGGATACTTTTAGCGATTGCTGCATTTTACAATTACGAAATTTGGCAGATGGATGTCAAAACCTCATTCTTGAATGGGTTCTTGAATGAGGATGTGTATATGACACAACCTAAGGGTTTTGAGGATCTAGAAAATCCTAAAAGGGTTTGCAAACTTCATAGATCCATTTATGGACTGAAGCAAGCATCTCGGAGCTGGAATCTTCGGTTTGATGAGGCAATCAAACAATTTGATTTTCTCAAAAGCGAAGAAGAATCTTGTGTCTACAAGAAATTTAGTGGGAGCAGCTTAGTCTTCTTGGTTTTGTATGTAGATGACATACTACTCATGGGAAATGACATACCAATGCTTGAGTTAGTCAAGGAGTGGTTGAAAAGTTGTTTCTCCATGAAGGACCTTGGAGAGGCTGAGTACATATTAGGAATCAAAATTTATAGAGACAGGTGTCGAAGGATGATTGGACTAAGTCAAGAAACTTATATCGATAAAGTTCTTGCAAGGTTCAACATGGAAAACTCGAAGAGAAGATTCATCCCCATGTCACATGGCATATCATGGAAAACTCGACTGAACCTGATGAATTGAAAGCGAATGAGTAGCATACCTTATGCTTCGGCTATAGGATCTATCATGTATGCCATGATAAGTACTCGACCAGATGTTGCATATGCCTTGAGCATGTGTAGCAGGTTCCAAGCAAATCCACGAGAAGCACACTCGACTGCAGCTAAGAGCATCCTTAAGTACTTGAGGAGGACTGAAGGCATGTTCTTAGTCTATGGAGGAGAAAGTGAGTTGGTTGTTAAAGGTTATACTGATGCGAGCTTCCAAACTGATAGAGATGATTACCGCTCTCAGTCAGGGTACATCTTTTGTCTAAATGGAGGAGCAGTGAGCTGGAAGAGCTCAAAGCAAAGCACTATAGTAGACTCTACGACATAATCAGAATATTTAGCAGCGGTTGAAGCAGCTAATTAAGGAAGCGGTTTGGATAAAGAAGTTCTTGACAGAGCTAGATATCATACCTAGTGCTCTGAAGGGGATTGAGTTGTCTTGTGATAATAATGGTGCTATTGCACAAGCAAAAGAACCGAGATCACATAACAAATCCAAGCATGTAATGAGGAAATATCACCTTATTCGGGAGATAGTTGACAGGAAGGATGTCAGAATCTGCAAAGTTCACACGGATGAGAACGTGGCTGATCCACTCACTAAACCACTACCTCAACCCAAGCATGAGTGTCACGCTAGGGCTATAGGCTTGAAGCAAATGTTAGAATGGCTTTAGATTGTATTATGTTTAGAGAATCTTGTTACAATGTAAAGACATGGTTTTGCTGTTTTATGTTTATTTGAAATGAAATTTTATCTTATTTAATCTTGGTTTATATTAAATAAAATGTCCAAAATTATTTTTTGAATTCAATGGTTTTGTCAAATATGTGATTTGATGAATGAAACACCATAAGTGAACTGAATTCATAGAAGATTAGAGTTCCTAATCTGAGTCATTAAATTGGACATAAATGACTTATTAAAGGATTAGCATATAAGATTGATTGATAGCGCCATTCCATGGGCTATGGGAACATGGAGATGTTTAGTCAATCATATGGATATGTATAGTTGATACATGATCGAACAGACCTACTTAGAAGTTTCTATCACTTCGTAATTATATTAGTGGATTCCTAAGACATGAGTGGAACACTACTTGGCTTAATGATTGGTATAACTTTGATGTTGTCAAACGTCATGCCGTAAAAGGGGACTAAAAAGGCAGCATTTGGGTTGAGCTAAAAGTTGAGTGGGAGTTTTGGTTGCCACAAGATTGAAAAATTCTCCTATATGAGATAGGATGGGTGTCTTGGCCCCTTGGGGAGTGAAAATTGAAAAATGCATGGACGTGCTCAAATGGATTATATGATGATCATTTGTTTGTCAATTTGAACTCGGATTTCAAGGAGTAATTTGAAGACTAGTATGGATGACATAGAGATATGGTCATACTATCAAACTAGACACTGAGAGACTTAAGGAATTTGAATATTGCGCACTCGTCTCGGACAAGTGGGAGATTGAAGGAATTATGTCCTCGACTCTAATGCAATTACTAAATATAATATGGATCATATTATGGAGATAATAAATTCATTTAATTGGGTCGTCTTTACGTCTTGCTAGAGAATGATATAGAACTTTGGGTTAGTAAATAATAAACCCGAAGCCCACTTAAATGGATCCTACAAGGTCACACTTAAGTCAATTTAGATCAACAAAAAAAGACCTAGAGCCCACAAGGGACTCTAGGGTGGCCGGCCAACGAGGGGTAATGGGAGGGGATTCCTAACCTAATTATTCCTATAATTATAATTAGGTGTGGAAACCAGAAAATATAGTCAGTCAGTTTTCTCTCAATATGTTCTCTCTCCTATTTTCTCTCTCTCTCAAAGTCACATAATATTAACTCCAAGAAAAGAAGAGCCCTTCTTCCTTCCAACTAGCATTGGTGGAGTGTTGATCCGGATTGGTGGATTAAGTAGAGGAATCACAATTGCGGTTCTATCTACGGGATCTTGACGAGCTTTGTGGAATTTACGCATCAAAGGTTATTTCTAAACTATTATGTGATCCTTGATTGTATATGCATGAGATCCTGCTTTAAGTGTTTATGAATATGATTCATGAAATTCCGCTTATAATCCTACACGTTGGGTTGTTGCGAAGTGAGGCGGTGTGGTGGCTGGGGGGAGGCGCGGGGTATTTTATGGTGGTGGTGTGCCGGCGTGATGGAGGTTGAGAAGATAAATGAGAAAGAGGTGAAGCTGGTGCTAGCGGGGGTAGGTACGGAGACGATTAAGGGGTGCTGATGGTGCGGCGGGATCCGGCAAAAGGGTGGCGGCGTGAAAAACCGAGGCCGACAATGTTCTCCTGTGTGGCGCAGACGAGGACAGTGCGTGAGTAGGACGAAGGAAAGAAGAAGGCTGCTGGCGTTGTGACTTTTCTTTTTTGAATCATCTCCCTCTCCCGGTCCGGCGTACAGCAGCCTGGTCAGACGAAAATATCCGCCCGGTCAGGCAGACTCGCCCGGTCAACCGAGCGAGTAACACTTAGCCAAAATTTGAAAAATCCTCCAAAATTCATAAATTTGCTTGCGCGCCCGGTAGGGCAATAACCCTTCGACAAACTTTTTTTTTAATCTTGTTCCACCTACAACAAATACAAAAAAAGAACAAATCAAAGTGTGTAAAATCACTCAAAAAGGATGAAACAAAGATTAAAAAAAATCAAAATAAAAAGTAAAGAAAAGAGAAAATAAGTCAAAACTCGGGTTGCCCCCCGAGAATCACAAATTAAGGTCTTATATGATCGTTTAAGATTAGTAGACCACTCATAATAGTTCAATGCTCTAAGAAGCTTATCATATGTTCCTACAAACATCTCAGAGCATATTACATAAGAGTGGAAAGGAAAAATAAAATAAGTTAGTTATAAATAACTATGAAAACTATAAAAAGAAAAATCAAAGGAGAAATTATATTTACAAGTGAAAGAAGATGAGAAAATGTTAGTCTTTTTACATGACTCAAAAGGAAGAAAAGAAACTAAGTGTACATTAGTTACATTATCATAAGAGTCATTCAAAGGGGGAGAAAATAAGGAACGATGGATGATATAATATAGGAGATGAACGAATAATGTCAAGTTTTTGTGAGAATAGAACATGAGACTCAAAATACAGTATCAGATGGAACTGACAATGACTCGTGTAATATCTCACTCTCAACTTTAGACTCATATGTAGATGAAAAGTTTATCGAAGAAGTGTGAGACACTTCACTCTCAACTATAGATCCGTCGACATAGAGACACTCACTACCAACTTCACCAATTACACCCTTACCTTCTACCAAATTATCATGAGTCAAATCAACGCGTTTCTCCTCCGAAGTATAATTCTCAATACCAATAGTATCATCAAGTATCACCTGTTGGTTAGTAGATTGCTGCATAACATGTAATTCAATAGATTTCGCCATGTTTTGGTAATCATGAGCCAATTCATTTAAATCTTCATGTTGTTTAACAATATACTCTTTCATCAAGTTAAAAAGTTCCCAACACTCTGATGTTTCAGGTTGAAAACATTGGGTATGATCAAACACATAAGGCTTATTAGGGTAATGGGAATATTCATAGGAATTCATGCACATATTTTGTAAATTTTGACAATCATAAGATGCATCATAAACATAATCATTCGCATTATAATACCCAGAATAATCATACTGCCCTTGATAATTAGAAAAAACATCCCCCTCTGAACTATGCTTATACCACTCCATGACAACACACTATAGAGAGGGAAAAACAAAAAAAAACTATTCACAAAAAGAAAGAAAAAAATATATATACACAATTTAATTTCACCAACAATAAAAAGCTAAATAAAACAATACCGTCTCCCCGGCAGCGGCGCCGGAATTTGATAGGATGTCATACACCTGTCAAAAATAATTTTTGCAAAACCTTCTAACAATGTAGTAGGGTAAGTAGGTCGAATCCATCGAGAGATGGTTATTTTAATCTAGCTTCTAAATTGATGGGAAATCTAAACAAGATTAGAAATATGAGAATTAACGTTCTAAACTAATAAATAAGAAAAATCAAACTAAAAAGATCTAGGGTAATGGTTCACCATGTTCATATATATAAACTATCAAAATATCATCAATATATAGTTCAATTAATCAGATATCTAGAGCACAAGTTAATCCTACGGTTGGGTCTTAACGCTCTCATATCAACATATGCAGTACAGTCGCTAACATAATCAGATTTGCTAATTGTAGGTAAGCCTTTAAAGAGTACTATATGTCGATCTATAACTCGATATTAGCAATATTTAATCAGACAATTGATCAGATTGCAAGATTAAAAATAAAAACACGAATCAATTAGAGAAATCAATAACTAATCAATCCATCAATAAATATCAATCAAGAATCATAGCATATAAACATGAATTCCCAAACCCTAGAAAATAAGACTACTCAATCATGAAATACATAATAAAATCTAAATCTACAAAGAAAAGCATAATTAAAGAAATCAATTAAAGGAAGAAATAGAACTTATGAATTAATCAAGAACATGAAAAACTAGGGTTTGCAACTAAAGCTAGAGAGTTAAGAAGAAGAAAAAAACTAAACTAAAACCTAGAAGTTAGAAGTAAAAATAACTTGATAGGGAGGAGAGAGAAAAGAGAAGTTATTACTAATCTAAATAATATTCAATAACGTAATATGACTAGGAAAGTAATTTTCAAGATAAGGAAACTCTTGAATAAATCATTAAATGAGCAGATTAATGATAAGCGCGTACGGTAGCAGATTCCAGCAGAAACAATGCAATCTTCCAAAAGGCATAACTCTTTGACTAGAAGTCTCCTCAGGGTGTGCCACCTATCGTTGGAAAGTTCTTCAAGTCGAGTTTTCACATCTGCTGAAATTATTTAATTCTAATAAGCACATCAAAAGTTATGGTCATAAGAATAGACGTGACCCCTTTTCCACATTTCTTCTAATGATTTTCCACTTTGTTTTCGCTCAAACTCGTACTATAAAATATCCATAGCGATCCTTATGCATTGCACCTTCCTTCCAAGTGGTCTTAATCCTCAAGCTTAGCTAAGTATACTCCAAATGCGTTCTCAATGCCTAAAATTCATCAAAAATACGAAAACATACCAAATAGGAGTAGAAAAGCATAACTTAAAAGCATAACTTAAGAATATGATTCAATAATGAACCTAAATATGAATCTAAATGCTCTAAAATGCAACCTAAATGCACCTAAACACTATATATGAATGTGATTCATCACAGATGCTAAGAATATTCAGTAATGAAGCTTGCTCAATGCTGATTCAACGGGTCACTACCGCTGAGATAGACTAAGTTATGGCTGCTATTGATGACTCTAAGGCCCCTGGCTTGGATGAGTTAAACTCTGTATTCATCAAGAAGAGTTGGCAGGTAATAAAACATGACATTTATGCTGGTATTTTGGAGTTCTTTGCAAATTCTTTTATGCACAAGCCTGTTATTGGCACTGCTCTCACCCTGGTTCCCAAATTGGATAATGCTTTGTATGCAAAAGACTTTAGGCCTATTCTTGTTGCTCAATCTTATACAAAGTAATATCTAACATTTTGACTCAAGGGTTTCAGAGAGTGATAAATGAAGTAGTCAACTATGCTCAAACTCGTTTCATTCCTGATAGAAATATTATTGGCAATATTTTATAATTAGCTACTAAACTAATAAGAGGATATAATAGGAGTCACATGTCTCCTAGATGTGTTATAAAGGTTGATATAAGGAAAGCCTATGACTCAGTGGAGTAGATCTTCCTAGAAAGCATGTTAAAAGAGTTGGGGTTCCCTCTTTAGTTCATTAAATGGATAATGGCTTGTGTTCATTCAGTGTCTTATACCATTTTGTTGAATGGTATTCTTTCAGTTCCTTTCCCTGCAAAGAAGGGGCTAAGACAAGGAGACCCTTAGTCCCCTTTCCTTTTTGCCTTCAGTATGGAATATTTGAGCAGATGTATGGGTGATATGAGCAAGAATCCAGATTTCAACTATCATCCAAAATGTGGGAGAATTCAGCTTACTCATCTAATGTTGGCTGATCATAGCTCTATTACTAAGATAATGGGTGTTCTTCAAAAAAAATTCAAAAGCTTCTGGTTTGGAAGCTAGCATAAAGAGAAGTTGCATTTACTTATCTGGATTCAGACATGATGAGGCTGTTCATCTAGCTGAGAGCATTCAAATGGCTATAGGTACTTTGCCTTTCAAGTACCTGGGAGTACCCCTTGCAGCAAGGAAATGGCTATAGGTACTTTGCCTTTCAAGTACCTGGGAGTACCCCTTGCAGCAAGGAAGCTTAGTTTTACTCAGTGTAAACCACTAATTGACAGAATCACAGCAAGAGCACAGGGGTGGATAGCATACTTCCTGTCCTATGCTGGCAGACTGCAGCTTGTGAAGGCAATTTTGGGGAGTATGCATAATTATTAGGTACAAATTTTTCCTTTGCCTAAGAAATTGATCAAGGCTGTGGAAGCTGTTTGTAGAAAATTTTCGTGGACTGGTTCAACAAACAACTCTAAAAAAGCACCAGTGGCTTGGTCTTACATTCAACAACCTAAAAGCTCAGGTGGATTGAATGTTATTGATATGGTATTGTGGAACAAAGCATCAATTTCAAAGCTCTTGTGGATTATTGCATATAAGCAGGATAAACTTTGGGTTATATGGGTTAATGCCTATTATATTAAAAGAAGTGCAGTTGATATGTTACTGTGAGTAATAACTTGTCTTGGCTTCTAAGAAAATCATTAAATTCAGGGATATGCTAGTGAGGGTAGGAGGTTGGGATAATATCAGCACACAATAGAAGTTCAGCATCAAGAGAACTTATAACCTTCTGTAGGAGAGTTATGAAAGAGTGGGTTGGTGGAGGCTTATTTGTAATAATAAAGCTACACCTAAAAGCAAGTTTATTCTTTGGTTGGCTTTACTCAATAGGCTGGCTACTGCAGATGGAATAGTGATTGTAGCCCTATATGTAAGCTATGTAATGCTTAAGTGGAAACAATACATCTGTTCTTCAACTGCAAATATAGTAGTGAAGTTTGGAGAACTGTACTGCAGGTTTTGAAGTTGCGACCTTAGGGAAGTTACCAGGGAGAATTTGAGATAGCTGTCAAAATAGCCCATAGTAAGAAGAGCAAGTCAAAGATCTTTGTGGTGATGTATACATAATGTCTGTATGTTGGGTGGCTTCAAAGGAATGCTAAGATGTTTAGGAACTCAATTGTTAGTCTAATCATCTTGCTAAAGACACAATGTTTAGAATAGTTTGCAATTGTAATGACGCAGGAAGAGCTATCCTAATTATGCTTTAGGATTTTTCTTTAGTTGTTTTGTCGTGGTTTGTGGAGAGTGCTAGGGCATTCTGTTTCTCTAGTACTCTAGGTTGTAACCTCTTTTTTTGTTTCTCAATAATAACTTTGAATTGCTAAAAAAAATTCATATCATCAGTCCCAACTCCCAAATATGGTCAATCTTCTTTAAAAGGTGCTAACTTTCGATTATTTTCAGAGTGATAACAACTTTATAGGGTTTTTTCCCTCCTAAACTATCCTTCCACTTCTAGATTGGTTTATTATGATATATGAGATTCTTCGATAGGCTTAAGCAAATTGAGAAAAGAATGTATGAAAGAGTATTTACCAATCTAGCATGTTATAAAGAAGACCGACCATTATAAAAAGAAGCCTTCTAAATCTTGGACCGCTTTAAGATAATCAAAAGTTATGATTTGCTTAAAGAAGACCGACCATCGTTGGACATGGTAGTGTCAATCTTTCCTTTAACCTATAATTTAATACTTAAAAGTATATATATAATGGTGCACATTAATTTCCAAAGTGAAAATTTTCACAAATGAAAGAGGATCAATTGTTGATGAAAGTGAGGAGATGACACGGAAAGGAGTGAGAGGTAATGAGCGAAAAAGAGGGGTGTACTACAATTTTGAGCGGAATTAAACTATTTATATAAGGAGTGCAATGGAATAACCATTTCAATTAATTATTATATTATCTCAAGGGGAGTTAGCCGCACCCACGAATGATATAAATACTAATGTTGCTTTAGCGTTACTCATGTCAGTAGCCTATTTCTATGTGGGCCTTACAAATAAGGATTAGATTATTTTGGTAAATACATTCAACCAACTCCTATGGTACTAATTTATCTATGTTAGTTTGTATCTTTTTTAATAATTCATTTTGCTATTACCGTTTTTATATGCCTTAAGGAAAAAAAATTATGAGTTGAATAACAAATACCGGACAATTTCTTATTCAATCAGTTAATCAAAGTTTCATTTCAATCAGGCATTACTCCTTCATCCTTAATAAATTGTTTTGTCAAGTTTGCACATGCATATTGAGGGGGTAAATCTAAGGGCACTGCCTTGGCAACACCGTTAACTTTAAAGATATTAAGGGGACGTTTGGTTACGAAGGGGTAAAGGGAATGGAATCAAGAAAGGGGTAGGAGGGGAAAAGAAAGCCTTACCTTTTGATTAAAAAAGTTGTTTGGTTGGTTTTTTTTTTTTTTAAATCTTTCCTCTATCTCCCTTGGGGCTTAGCCACCACAACTGAACTTTTCCTCCTCCCCTCTCTCCTTACTCTAACTAAACTTTTCCTCCTCCCCTCCCTCCTTCCTTCCATCCCATCTCTTTCCACTCAGTTTGACCGTCGCCGCCGTCAACAGCCGATTATTCGCGTCTCTTTGTCTCTACTCCTCTTTTATTTACTATGTTTTGGGGTGGCGGGTTAGGGTTTTCAGCGACTAATGGGTGGTTTTCATAGCAGGGACGGTGATTTTCGAGGGAGGGCAGGTTGCTTTTGGGCTAGAGAATGAGTTTCATTGGAATTATGGCTTGTTTTCGCAGGTGGTTGTACGGTTGGTGTTCGGGTGGCTGTGGGTTTTCAGGAGAGGAAAGGTGTTTTCGTGGCCAGGGAGGGTGTTTCCAGGGCTATAGGGTTGTTGCTCGAGTGGCTGTGGGGTTGTTTTCGGGGGTTAGTGGGTGGCTTTCCGAGCGGTTTTAGGGGATAGGGGTGGCCAAGAGCACTGGGGTGGGTTTTCCGGTCGTGGAGGTGGGCTTTTTGGGGGGGCACGCTGGCTGTGGCGGTGCAGTTGGTGGTTAGGGTGGTGAGGTGGGTGGTTCTATTGGAGGTGGGGTTAAACTTGGGTGGTCAAACTTAAGTGGTCAAGGGTTTCCCTTACCCCTATTTGAAAGTGGAGGGGGTATGGGTAATCAAGTTGGAGGAATTTGGGGGTAAGGAGGGGAAGGGGGGGAGGGGAAAAACCCCCAAAACAAACAAGATAAAAGGGAATTAAGAAATTATATTCTCTTTCCCTTTCCCTTTCCAGTTTCCTCCAAACCAAACGCCCCCTAAGTTCTTTTGTGTTGCATGATCGATGCAAATGCTAATTTGAACTATTTTACAAACCATCACCAACCAAACAAGAACTTTGAGCAATTACTGTGACAAGCAACAAATGCAACAAAACAATTCTCCCAAAAAATATAACACGACAATGACCACCTATATCCTTCGTGGCTTCACTATTCATGAACGTCAAACTGAGAAAGGAAAAAAGAGTTCAAGAGGTGTTGGCTCATCAAAAACTGAATGCTTGTAACATCGGGTCAAAATCAACGAGAAGCTCACTTTCCTTCAATTTTTCTCATCCATCCATGATAGCAATTAGAGAGACAATCTTGACAACGTCAATCGTAGCTTTGGTACTGTAAGGTCTACATCCCCAAACCCATCCATGACAGCAATAGCTGATGGGAACTCTGCTCTAGATGTCAAGCTGGAAGAAACATTTAAAATTTGTGAGGGACATCGGACAAGCAATGAGTAAAAAAAAGCATATATATCATAAAACCATTGTCTTCAAACCACCCAAAATTAAAAGGTCAAAAGAAACTCGATCTCAAGTTCTCAAATTCACCCTGAAGTCTAAAAACATAATTCTCAAAGGTAGATATAGCCTTAAGAGAAACACTAACTTGATGTGTACCATTTCTTCAAAAATTTATACATATTATCAAGGTAGAACACTCAATTACAGTGTAATAAATGAATCCTTAATGTAAGCATTGGTTTAATATTCACAATTAGATTCTTTCATCCAACTAACTATGGTCTTTCACTAATAAAATCTTGTATTGATTGTGATTTGTGACAGAGAATCTGTTCACTAGAAGGATGCCCGCTTGGATTGGTGAAGGAGATGATATTAGGAGTTTAATTGATTTCTATTTGTATAGCTTTAGTTAATATAATGATTGGATCTCTTCTAAGGAAGATTAGTTGGGTAGTCTCTTCATCTGAAATGTAATGGGGAAATTATTGATTATTTGTCATCGACTCATCGTTATTGTTGAAATCAAATATGGAGGATAATTATAGAGTTCAAGCTAGAGTTGGTGATCAAATGTTATTGAACTTGGAGGTTCATTATTAAGGAATTGGATTTGTATTTGTGAGGTAATTTTTATGTTCCATAAAATTATCTATATATGCCCGCGTGTTTGAGATTTATTCTTTTTGTGTTGGTAAATAAGTTCGTACTATGACCATGGTTATAAATTTGTGTTGCGTGTTTATTCTGGAAATGTTAATGAAAAATTATGAAAGTGATTTCATTTGGTTATTGGACTTGTTCAACATTATTCCCTTTATCCCAGAATAGTCTCGAGACTTTCCTTAAATGTTTTTCCCAAATTACTTTAGACACTTCTATTTTGGACATGGTCCCACTATTATTATATTCAGTATCTTACACACCTTTGGCCCACACCTTATCTTTATCAATAAAAACTACACAATTTTTTCTCTCCAACAAAAAAAAAATCTACTAACTCCTGAATAAAATAACATTTGATAATTACACTAGCAAAACAACTTATCACCTTAAACTACGTGTCCCAACAAGTTGTGAAATTTACTTTGAGAACGTTATTTTGAAATGAATACGAAATCGTTTTGAAAATAAAAAGCGGGCAAGATATAGGTGGAGGATGGTTATCTGTGAGACGGGAAACTAGAACCTAGAAAGCACCAAACTCTCACCTCATTCCAGGTTATTTATGTAAAAGATAATGAATTGATCACGATGATGATTCATGAATCTAATTACAAAAAAGTAAATGCTTAAAGGGGCTTGAATTAACATATTAACTTGCTTTAGTTTATCATCAAACTGGAGTTAGGTCAGTTTTTAATTAATTTTTTGCTTAACTAAATTTAGTATGATTATTTTCAAAATATAAACCCCCATGAACTTGTAAATAAGCAGCATAATTTGTAAACATGTAAAACCTAACGCCCATAATCTTGTAAAAATATGAAAACACAATAGTTAGAAATAACAGAGAAATTTTATGTTGGTAAATTCTTAGAACACAATAGTTGCTCTCGAGCTGCTCAACTTGATTAGCACCCCTATATATACCAAACAAAATACATCCATTCCTATTTAATTTACACGGTTCGTTTTTCACTAGAACCAAGGAAAAAGTGAAAAAATAGGGGAGAGAGGAGAGAAATAATGAAAAGTTGGGAGTAAGAAGTACAAAAACTAAATAAAAATTAGAGAGAAAAATGGGGTAGGTGGGGAATTTGAAGTGGGTTAATTTATTTGGTGAGGGTCCACATGGGGGACAAAAGTGGGGAATAATGATTGGGCATTTTACCTTATATAGATAAAGTTGTATAACCATTAAAAAGGAACGGTCCGAAAAGGAAAGTGTGTAGATTAAAAAGGAACGGAGGTAGTATTTGGGTAATTTAAAGGGTTAATTTGACAGCCCTTAATGGCACTGATGACATTATTCAAGATTGTTTTGATCATGATTAGGGTCTTAATTAGATTTAAGATTCTTGTCTGTTTGTTTTTTCCTTTCAGTTCGGTGAATTCCAACCTATTTAAGGTTTGCTTACACAATGGAATATTTAGAATGGGTGATTGTGAAGTATTGAAAAGTTCTCCCCTCCAATTTTTTCTCTTCGTAAATCCTAGACACAAATTTCATATTAAAAACTTATTTGCTCACAGATTTAAGGTGAGGGTTCATGATCTTTTCTATTTAAGGATTGGATTGGATTGGATTTACGAGCCTGACAACCTGATAATTTCCAAGGTTGTAAGTAATGCGATGATATAAAGGAAAAGTAGCCCATCATCTCCTATTTTGTGAAAGAATTTTCCAAATAAATCTGATTTGAGCTTATTTTGTAATACGTATGTATCTCTTTACATTACAGGCCCAAAATTTGTAGTTTCCTGACAAATTATATCAGGTAGTTTGTGTTGAAGGTGAGATCTATTGATTCACTGCTATAAAATTAGAGCAGATGGTGAACCTAAAGGAAGGAAATTGCAAAAGCACAAAAATTATGTGCCTAGATGGCGGTGAATAAGTGCAGTGACCATACAAGACTAAATATATTAAGATTAGTGTATGTTGATCCACTGCTATTATATGAGAGCAGATGATGAGCCGAAAGGAAGGACATTGCAAAAGCACAAAGATTATGTACCTAGATGGCGGTGAATAAGTGCAGTGACCATACGAGACAGAAAATATTAAGATTACTGTATAGCTTCTCAAAATTGAAGATTTACTAATGGCCGATAAGTTCTTAGACGAGAACATCAAACGTCGAGTAGCGAATAACTGGAGTGAAACCAACGTTAAAGCCAAGAGACGGAGTGCAACAACCGGAGTGAAGGTTGTCAAAGAAGAAAACTGCCAACCCATAAAGGTTCAGAGAGCAGTGAGAAAGTCTTCCTAAGAGGCTACAATACCTAATGAACCAGCCTCCATAACTTCTTAAGAAACAATAACAGTGATTGCTGAGAAACAATAACCAGAGGCCCAGAAAGTAATAAACAGGAAGCACAGATAATGCACAGTCGCAAACCATGGTTTTAATTTTTAAATGAACGTGGTCATTATTGAGATAAGCATCACGGAACCCCTCTCCTGCACATCGTTGAAGGTTTTTGGCTGTTGCAGCTTAATATCACATTTGCAATAAGCTTCAAAAATCTTTACAATGAGATTCACGATGCGGTGTTGTGGCCGAGATTAGATTTCATGACTTGCTTCATCCATAAATGCATTATTGCTTTCTCATTAATTTGTGAAACTGATATTATGGTCCTTTTCACATAATAAAAGCACTAACTTCAAAATGTTGGACACAAATCCAAATCAAAGCAGCACCTCTCATAAAACAATATCCGGGACAAGAAGCCAAGAAAAAACAATACCTGTTTCTGAGAACAATGCATGACATGCCTATAACCTCAGCAGCAGCAATTGCAAGTTGACTTCCAGCGACAAGCACACAGTTGCAGATAGGTGCTTCTGCTTTTTCTGCACCTGCTCGAAGTGCAGCCACAATCTCCCGCAAACTGGTTAACAATTATCATATTGAAAAATAATTTTTAGGGCCTCTACAAGATGTTATATGGAAAAGCACATTGTAATGGCAGCAAACATCACTGAAATTACAATTATCTTGTCAATTGTTGTGGAAAGAAAAAAGCACCCTGAGGAAAGGGAACTTGTGTAATTCAACCATTTGGTATTGCACACTCCATTGTCTGTTGGTGAGTGCCCATCATGGGCTTTGACTTCAGACTTCAAGTGTTATTGTATAAGAATTGCCTTGATACATCAAACAGAAAATTGAAGCAAATAGGAAATGTTTACAGAGTTTCAAATTTGTCAAATAAAGTGGTTTTTCTTAATAAACATATTTAGTTCTTCGACTAAAATAACCGTCATTTAATTTCCGAGTCAGTGGAACTTCTATAAATTAGTACCATATAATGCAATTGGAAAAAGATAAATACTTCCTCTGTTTCCTAGAATTGTGACAATTTGACTTGCACGCTTGTCAAAACACAAATTAACTATTAATATCTTTAACGGATTTTTCACCAAATTCCACGAGTAAATCCACCATTTACCCCTAAGCAAATACATAGACTACTCTTAATGTTTAATTGTGGAATTAGTGGGTAGATTAGGGGTAATGGAGGAGAGAAGATTTAAAGGCTAATTAGGGTTTAAAGACTAATTGAGTTGATGACCATAAGTCATTAAGAGTAGTCTGATCACTGATGTATTTATTTAGGGAGATACTGAATTTTGAGAACATTGAGGGTGATATAAGGTTATCCAGAAAATAGAGAGGGAAACACAATTCGAAGAGAACTCATCCCTCTCGAAAGGTTGAGAGTGTATTTGATTATTTCACCCTTATCTAATCAAATCAGCTACTATCTGCCATAATTTTGTGATTTACTTGCTAATTACCTCAGTTCATAGCTAGGTTGCACAGACGGATACGGGTATGGGGACAGGAAACGGCAAGATTTCGAAATTTTAGGAATGGGTACGCATACCCATACAGGATACGTATCGTGTCGGGTACGTGACCTAGAAGAAGTACCCATGCTACATAGGTTCATAGCACACCCCATCCATTCCTGTACGAATACCATGTAAGAGACCCAATTCTATTCTGTACAAAGCATCTTACTCAAGAAATTGACCACCAAATGGAACAAAAAAGGAGAAAAAAGTTCACCCTGCCTCAAACAACCTTCTTGGCTGCCCATTGACTAGCATTGAAAACATGTAATGAAAAGACAATCGTTCAGTTTTTTTTTTCTTCCTCTACCTAGGACCAAGAACCCTTTATTCTATATCACCATATGCAAAACTTTCCAGTGGAAACTCTAACATCAGCTTACTTGAATCGGATTCAAAAATGACTCCAACCTGTCTACCTTTACGAAAATCATCCAGCATCTTGTTAGCTGCCAAAACAAAATCCAACAATTTTCTACCCCCGAAAAAAAACTTTGGTTTCACAAATCGTAGAGGTAATACCACACTCAAACATTTAAAAAGAAACTCAGATAAATCTTATAAACACTTGTATGCAAACTAATAGGCCCAAAGTTAGTAACCTCAATTGATTTGACCTTAAAAATTATAATAAAAAAGGTAGAGCTCATGCTCTTACACACTGTATACAAATAATCGTGTCTCCCTATTGAGTACCCTATGATGACTAATACCCCGCTCTAATTGGTCCGGATCGAGGAAAGAATAAAGAACGAGTCTTAAATAAAATATTTTAACTCATTCTCTAAGCCCACCTTCGAAAACCTTTTTAATAAATAGTTTTACTAAGCCCACATTCTAAAACGTTTTAAAGTAGTTTTGTAAGAGCCCATGTTCGAAAACCTTTTAAAAATAGTTTTATTAAAAGCCCATTTTCTAAAACCCATTTTCTAACCCATTTTAATTCATAGAGTTAATTTATTATATTAATTAGTTTCATTAATTACCTAAAATATTTTCAAAACAATCTTTTATAACAATTCATCTTTATCTAAAGTATTTTCAAAATATATATATATATATATTTATCTAAAATCTTTTCTAAAATCTTTTGAATAAAAAATCTTTTAGAAACCTAATTGTTTTTTGTTACCTTTTACTCACACTATATAAATTCATACGCCTAACCCCACTCATCATCATCTAATATCTCTCGTACAATTCTCCTTGCCTAATATAATCACCCAACATCTATTATTTCTTTGACTTCGTATTAATTCTCCACCTAATACCACAAAAACACCATTGCCCCATCATAATCAGCATATGAAAGTCAACCACACCTAAACAAGTCCCACTGATCATCATCTCATGAGCAGCTAGCATTTAACCTTTCATTGCCACATCACCTACAAACTACACCTGCACAAACTTTGCAAGACCTATAGCACCTACCTCTACATATAATCCCTCATATATGCTCCACACCATTTTCCCATAATACTCGCACAAATATCAAACGCAACACAACAATTATTTTTAAAGGCTTATTCAATATTTAATCTAATATACATACAAATCAACGACCCAGACAAAGGTATAAATTTCTGAGGGTCAATCAAATTAACTATCTTTGTTTTATTTAATTTTTATTATTTTTATCTATTCATGTAGATTGTTAACGTATTCCTGCAAATATAAATAGTTATGTATTAGAAGTAACTCCCTACAATATTTTATTTTCTAATTTTTATTTCATTTTCATGAATATTATTTTTTATGCTTGATTGCAATATTTTCCACCTTGTATATTATTGTTAATCAAGACCTAATTAAATATTCTAACGCTTTAATCAGATAATATGGACAACCTGCTAGGAACCCAGTAATATGATTGTCAAATAACATGTCACTAAAAAATAGTCTTTTATGTGTTTAATGAACCAACCTAGACTAATCTTTTTTAGGATGCTTGAAAACATTATTTGCTTATTTAATTTCATAAAACTCGCTATAAATCGTATTAAGTAGAGGCCAGCAATAGGCAAACATGATTTTTCATCATGTTCGTACCCTCATTCCCGAACTCGATTTTTGGTTCATGACCATTAATGAAGTTATGACGGGGAAATCTACATTAGATAATTCCAAAGTTGTCCCAAAGGTTTCCCAATATCCAATTAGGTTGATAATCTTGCTTTAAAGACTTTGGCGACTTCAAAACGTTTTTCAATAAAACCTTTCAATGAGGTAGTCAGATACGCGCTCACACCGCGTAAGCGAATAAAAACACGCCTACAATTTGGTAACTCTAATGGGGAGGATTTAAAATTAATTTTTAATGAGTGGGTGAAACTTGAAATATACAATTCATTTTCTTTTGATGATTTTGAATAACATATTGTTTTGCATATGCATGGCTATCTATCTGGGCCACTATAAAGACAATCGTCCCTGCCTCATTAGTGCATGTTCTATGCATAAGGCTACCCCTAGGGGTTTGGGCTTTGTCCTTCAAAAAAGTTTTGTGAGCAATAGTGTTGGATCATAGTCATAAACAAACCTACCTTACCATGGCATTGTTCTCTTGTTCGAGACTGGAGTGCGTATTACACGTGGCCACCTTTTTAAGCAAAGATACGAAGCGTGGAATCAATCTCTTAGTCACGGAACCTTTTCAGCCTTACCTAACCTGACCATAGTTTCAAACGTAGATCTTGACTCTAGGATTACCTAACCTGACCATAGTTTCAAACGTAGATCTTGACTCTATGATGAGAACTGCATACTATATTTTGCCTATTTGACATCATTCATTGCCTACTTGCGATGTTCAACATGTTTTTCTCCCTGCATTCACTTCGAATTAGGCTAGAAATCATCAAAAAAGACAAATAAACCGGTGAACCTCGAAAAACGCATCCCAAACATCGTGCGCCAAATACAAGAAGCTTGCGTGACACGCAAGAATCATGCAACTGTCGCAGATGCTTGCGCGGCACGCAAGAGTCATGCATGTGGCGCAAGATGCTTGTGTGGCATGCAAGACTGTGGCGCCAGTTGCACGCTTAGTTCGGGGCTAAATCTCGACGGTTTATTTGCCGAATTTCAATCGTATTCGCATTATCATCCATGATCAACTTTTTCAAAATCTATTCTTTAACTTTTTTCGAAAAAATTCTCCATCTTTTTCGAAATTTCATCAGATCCCTTATCCGTATCTAATATCCTTTTGAAAAGCAATACTATATCTTTTTTGTAAAACTATCTCCTATCTTTTTCATAAATTCATCACATCCACATCTTCAATCACCTATCTTTATCGAAAATTCATTATTTATCGTGTCTTTCCATGTATATCATCTCAGTTTTTCATGTACATCATTAAGGATCTCTTTTGGTGTTTATCTTGTTGTAAAAGACTCATCTATTTAGGAATTCTAACTCCATTAGAAGTCCATCTAGCCCAAATGTTTAGGTTCATCTAGTTTTACTCAATCTAGAATTCTTAAACTCATCTAACTTTATTCATGTTAGGAGTCTTAATACCATCTAAGTTCATCCTACTAAGAAGTCTAGGGTCATTAGAGTTCTTACCATTTTAGGAGTCTAGAATCCATAGAAATCCATGCATAATAGGAATCTAAATCCATTGGAATTTTGTCCATCTCAGGAGTCTAGGTCCACTAGAGTTCTTAAACATTTAGGAGTCTCATTGCATCCACGATCCTCATTTCATAGCATGCAATCCATATTTAGTAGTTCTGAACTACAAGCGATCTGACTCCCTCTTTGGGATATGTAGGCAACCTTTATAGGTTGGAACGAGCGCATAGATAGAGTCATATTAGGAGTCTTAAGTCAGTAGAGTTTCATATCATTTAAAACTGCATTCATATAGGCATTTTATTGCATTGCACGATCCATCTCCAAACATAATTCTATCCACCCTCAAACACGTTCCTTCTCCATCTATCTATTTTTAATCTTCAAAATGAAAAGGGGTCCAATTTCAAAAAATGAAATGATTTTCTTGAACACTTCTAGTCCGATCAAATCCTTTTAATCATATACGCCCATCATGCATTCATATAGGAAATCCAATCCAATTCATAGATCTCACATGCATCCATGCAGGCACATTCTAGTCCAGTGTCTAGTCTAGTTAAAGCATCCATACATACATTCATGCATTTGCATCTACCTAAATCTTCTTCCAATCAATTTGAACCCTTGCCCACCTCTCTTCCTGGACCCAACTTTTATTTTAGAAATTCGTTTTCGAAAATAACCAAGTGGAGTCCAATGCGATCTTCAACTCATAGTAGGGGTGCGAATTGGACCTGTATGAGCGTTTGAAAACAAAAAAAAAAAAAAAAAAAAAAAAACTTTTTTCATTCATCGGGTTGGCCAAACAAACCATCTTGTCCATGGGCTCCTTCATGTTAGGCCGACCTCTGAATACAACCCCGACTTCCACATACAAGCCCAATCATGGTAGAGGCCCAAGTCAAATTCGCTCTGAGTCAAATCATAGAGTCCTTCACCTAGCCCATTGGTTTCCCTTTCCAATTGAGTCTATGTCCATAGAATTAGCCCTTCGACTCTTCATTTCACTTCTAATTTTCTCCATCATTTTTATTGGCCATTATTAACATCAATGCTTGGAGTTTTGTTTTTCAACTTAAGCTCTCTTTTCCCGTCAAGGACTCTATGACTCGTCCATGATTCTTAGTGAAATTTGACGCAGTCTCAACCAAGATCAACTATTTCCTATATTCCAACACAAAAGTACTATATTCGAGTCAGTTTTAGCTTTCTGCATCCATTTCTCTTATATCCAAATCAATTTCCAAAGAGTTGTGATCTCCGGACTCTACTTGTGGACCCCAAGCTTTTCCAAAACAATCTTCAAAATTCAAACTATCTCTAAAGCCTTGCATAAACCTTATCTTACATTGCATCACATGCATACTTTTCAGAAGTTACAAAAGCGAGAAATATAACTTACAAAAAGTTCATTCGCTCAAAAGCGAGAAATATAACTTACGAAAAGTATGCATCTGCATGTGATGCGATGTAAGATAGGTTATATTTCTAAGTAAAATGTTGTTCTTTTCTTACAAAAGCGAGAAATACAACTTACAAAAGCGAGAAATAAAACTCACGAATGAACTTTTCGCAAGTTATTCTTATTCCAGTCATGCTTTTAACCTAAATAAATCTACCTTGAATAACCCCTTTCATGCGAATAAACTTTCCGTAAGTTATTCTTTTCTTCCTTGTTTTTAAGCGAATGAGCATTTCTAAGTTATTATTTTCTTTCTCGCTTTTAAGCGAATGAACTTTCGGAAGTTATTCCTTTCTACCTGCATGCTTGTGTTCGTTGCATTCTGTTGCATTCTACAGGTATAAAGATAGTTATAGCGGTAAGAACCAAGACAATGGAAAGTCCAGCGTTAATATGGTTCATAATCCTGAAGACAACAACAACAGTCAAGTCCAGAGCTAGTCTTCGGACAAGCATAGCCCCTATCATCATCAGCTTGGAGCGGGACGAAGCTCTATATCGTCATGAGCCGGATATAGCTCATATATTAGCCCTGGAGCGGAATGAATCTCTATACCGTTATGAGCAGGACATAGCTCATAATATCCTTTTCATATATCCTTTCATTTTGCAAGCTTATGCTTGTTTTGCAAACTTATGATGTTCACATATATTTGTTTATGTACTGGTGTTAAAAGAGTGGACCTTGCACAGCATCTAGAATCATTTTTCGTCCCGATACGAATACTTTGACTGAGGTACCTCGGTAAAAGTAGGGGCTTCTGTAGACACAAAATCGTGTCTCCCCATTTGAGTACCTTATGATGAGTAATACTTTGATCTAATTGGTCCACATCGAGGAAAGAATAAAATATGAGCCTAAAATAAAATATTTTAACCCATTTTCTAAGCCCACCTTCGAAAACCTTTTTTATAAATAGCTTTACTAAGCCCACATTCTAAAACGTCTTAAAATAGTTTTATAAAAGCTCATGTTCTAACCTTTTAAAAATAGTTTTACTAAAAGCCCATTAACTAGCCCATTTTAATTAATAGAGTTAATTAATTATATTAATTAGTTTTATTAATTATCTAAAATATTTTCAAAACAAAATTTTATAAAAAATCATCTTTAAGTATTTTCAAAATATATATCATTATCTAAAATCTTTTTTAATATCTTTTGAACAAAAAATCTTTATAGAAATCTAATTGTTTTCAATTACCTTTTACTCACACAATATAAATTCATATGCCTAACCTCACTCATCATTTAGTATCTCTCGTACAATTCTCCTCGCCTAATATAATCACTCAGCATCTATTATTTCTTTGACTTCGTATTAATCCTCCGCCTGATACCACAAAAAAACCATCGCCCCATCATGATTAGCATATGAAAGTCAACCACACCTAAACAATTCCCACGCATTGATCATCATCTCATGCACAGCTAGCATCTAACCTTTCATTGCCACATCACCTACAAACTACACCTACACAAACTTTGCAAGACCTATAACACCTACCTCTACATATAACCCCTCATATGTGCTCCACGCCAATTTCCAACAATACTCAGCAGAAATATCAAACGCAGCACAACAATTATTTATAAGGCTTATTCAATATTTAATCCAAGATCCATACAAATCAACAACCCAACGAAGCTATAAAAATTTGAGAGTCAATCAAATTAACTATCTTTTGTCGCATTTTTGGTATTTAAGTTATCAGTAAACAAGCCACGTCTTTATTTAAAGAGAAAAAGGCTCAAATTAAATTAAAATTGAAGCAAAAAGGTGTATAGATACATAAAAACAATTTATACCTAGAGGCTGCAGCCACATGTCCACACTACTGACTACTGACTAGTTATTTTCTGATTGAAAAACATAGAGGACACAAATTACTATGCTAATTAGAAAAGAAAAACAGAGAAACTGAAAACAGAAGGCAGTATCACGTGAATCCCACACTTGGCACTCAGGAAAGTTGACATCTTCTTCTAAAGGATGTGACAAAGTTAATTCGTCCCAGGGAAGCAGAGAAACTTAATTTCTTCGGTGACTATTACACATCAAATCACTATGCTAATTACAAAAGAAAAAACACAGAAACTGAAAAGTGAAAACAGAAGGGGGTATCAGATAAATCCTTCACTTGGCACTTGGGAAAGTTGACATCTTCTTCTAAAAGATGTGACAAAGTTAATTCATCCCAGGGAAGCAGAGAAACTTAATTTCTTCGGTGAATATTACACATCAAAACAGGATTAGAAGTCCTTTCAAGGAGCTAATGAAGAAAATTTGAGAGTTATCATGATTCCTGCTGAATAGCTTTCAGACTCAAACCCTATAACATAGCATAGAATGATGCCGAAAGAACCCAAAAAGCAAATTTATCCCACAATGATTCAGAACCAGAAGAGCTACAAAAAAAATAAGAAGTAAATAGTTCTAAAGAGAATGAAGCTATAAAAAGCAGAAGATATAAAACCTTTCAGGTGTGCCAGTATTGATGTCAACCTGCAGCTTGAGCATGGAAGCCACCTCCTCAGCTATCCTCTTTTTCTCAGCAGCAACTATGCCAAGTTGCCAACAGACGACCACATAGTTTTCAAGCAAGCAAACTAATAGTAATACAACAATATGTGGGAAATAAAATCAGAGATAATACCTGCTTTACTCGCTTCATTAGAAAGTTCTTCATCCAGACCTGAAAATTTTCCCAGACCAAGTAACAGTTGCCCATACAAACTCTTCTCAATCTCTTCTTTTCCAATAACTTTCACTTTTAACATCCTTGCAAGGCCAAGCTTCTCAAGAATTGATCTAAGTAAATACAGAACTGATAATCAATATCAATAGGCAAGAATGTAAGTTATATCAAGCAACATATCAAATACTATGTGTTGATGTGTGGGTGAGCTTGTGAACGTTAAAAAGGGTACAAAGAAAAACTGGTATCCTATGTTACAAGGACTTTTCATGTTACATTAAGTATCCATGTCGCATCCTTGTCACTCCAACATGAGTATGGATACTTCAACACTTCATATTGGCCCACAATCATGGGAGTTATCATAACAAAAAGGACCTCAACTATGCCATTTTCTTTTTGAGTTAAGGACTTAAACTATTTTTTTGCATTGTTAAAGAGCTCCATCATTACAAAATAATGGAATCTCAGAAAAACAAAAGGATCCTCATTATTTTTACAAAAATATCATATTGAGTTTATTTGCTTATATTTTTTTCTCTCTTCTCCAGTTCTCCATCTATTTTATTCTCCAGACACTATTCAATGATCTTCATCTTCTTCAACTTCTTTTTCTCTCAATTCATCTTCAATTCCTCTCCCCAATGCAAGCTTCCTAGTTCATGGCAAAGTCATTATCCCAAACCAAACTCGAACTTAGCCTAAATTTGGTAATTTTGCAATTTTTTATGGGCAAAAGTTCAACCCCACTCTATATTGGGTTGAATTGGACAAGCATAGTTGTTATACAAACTAGTACTTAGGGGATCTGAATAGTTCCTTTGTTGGTGAGAATTTTGCCCTGTAATTGTTGATTTTGTCCAACAAAGTTCAAGGTCAAAACCATCAATTAGTGTTCTACATCGCATATTGTTGAAGAGCAAGGTATAAAAAAATTATTTTCATTAGGATGTTATTTTATTCTCAGTAAAAATAGGTGGTTCAAACTTTTTACAAGTAATATTTGGAAAGGGAAAATTTTTGTTTGGTTAAGAAAAGGAATTCCATATTCAAGAATAGTTGATTCTTATGAGTTCTATAGTTAATTCTGGCAGAAGGGGATGGGTTAGTTAATATCGAGAGGACTCTGGTTGCTCCAGTGCGGTGGTTAAGAACGGTTCAGGTCCATAACACTACAAAAAATTAGTTTAGGTCCCAAACGCTAAACTTGTGTATAGTTTAGGTCCTTGTTGTGGTCATAACCAGTGTTACATAATTCCCTAATCTCCCCGCGAACCGCGATCCGAAAAAAGCGAATTATGGTCGGTGTTCGCCTATTTTTAGCCCATTTTGGGCGAACCGCGAACCGAAAAAGCGAATTATATAGCGAATTATGTGACACTGGTCATAACTCCAATCATGGAAAAGTTCCATAAAATAAACGAGTAGGACACTTAAACACGTACGCATGTCCAACATGGGTACCCAAGTCCAAGTAACATAGCTGTTATCACAGTTCATAATGTCAAAATTTTTTATACTCGATGCAAATCAATGCTTAATGCAGCAACATTCTGTATATTTCTGGATCAATTGGGTAAGCATACTTAAAGGAAGTGGTAAGAAAGAAAGGAGGAGAAAAGAAAAGATAACAAAAAGATGATTGGTAATATTCCATATTTCCATGATTATAAGTACCAGACAATATGAATGTTCTACAATAGTTCAGAAAACACTTTCTGACCACCTATTCATCATTGTTTAGCATTGCTCCAAATGATAGATGGCATTGTACACAATGCCAGACAACTATACTGAAATTCCATGAACATATCATACTCAACTTGATAAGCTATATAAGACTCAAAGCGGATAACAGACCTTGCTGTCTTTTCCCCAAATTTACTAGATGCTGTCAAAATAGCAACGCAAATTCCTTCATCACATGCATCATCAATAAATCTGAAGAATAGAACCCAAGCAGCATTACTCTCTGGAAGGCTTAACAGTAGGAAATGCTTGCAAACCTTTAATAAATAATCAAATACATGCTCACCAAAAGCGTCCATGGCATAAGAAAGCTCCACAAGAAAGGGCATAACACATACACTGATAGAGATATTCACCCCAACAGTTTACCATTCATCATGCAAAAGTCTATCCCATAATCCCACTAAATTATAGAACTGAATTTTTAAGAAGCCTGGATCAAAATAACCACATCATGGATATAGTAAAGGAAACGAATATCCCATCACCAACTCATCACAAGTTAACAATGACAGATAACAAGGAGATTCATTTCTATCCATAAACCATTTATCCCTTAGACCAACGTTTTCAACTTCCTAAACCCAACTTAAATGGAAAAGAAGGTCGTACAGAGAAGAAAGATATGGGACAATATATAAACAACTAGGTCCATGGCTAAATAAAAGTGGTTTCTCAGTAATCAATACTCATCATGAATGTAAAATGAAGGTTAGATGCAAGAAAGATGGTGGCACAAAACAAAGATTATGTTTAAACTGTATTAACAAAAGAAACTCACAAACGGAAGAACCTCATTAACACTACAGAGAAGACCAACATACATTCTAGTTTCTACCCAACAGAACTGCAAAATTTCTAAAAAGGGATAAAACTTGACCAACTAGAAATGTTGACATTCGCAAAATTCAACAAAATGAAACTTCTACCAGTCAATCAGTGTAAACAGATGGTACTACAGTCATGTGACTTGGCAAGTTGATACAGGGTAGGGAGAGAGATAGTAGGTGCATTGCCACAGCTACAATTCCTTCAGAAAAACATATTATTCAACGAACCACATTATCATGAAGGGATTACTTAAAAGCAGTAACAACAAAAGCCTTGCTTGTACTAATAAGAAAAGCTAAAATTATTACTCTATATTTGGCCGTAAGCTATACATTCTAAGCATCTAGCATAAATGCAATAATTTACTCATCAGATTACATGAAATTCACCTATGCTTAAAGGACTAAGAAGCTTACTTTTCAACCCCAGGTCGTAAAGGTGTGCTCTTCGAACTCATAAACTCAGCCAATGCCTTCTTCTGTAAATTATTACAGGTCATAGCTTGCACAGCACATAGTACAATAAACATCAATGACTGTATACTTGAAAAACAGATCGAAGTATGCAGGGGATCAACAGCATAGTGTTAAAAGTAATAGAATAAGTAAAGATAATAATATACTTCCTCTGTTTTTTTTTTTTTAGATGCAACATTTCACTTTTTGGTCCGTGTATTAGAATAATCAAATATTGCATTAATAAAACAGAGGTAGTAGATTCATTTTACTTTATGTCTGATCATACAAACATACCAAAGATCTATATGTGTGTAGCACAAACACTAACCAAATATAAGTTGAGAGCTCATCATAAACAACTAATGTTACATGGGTAACCGCTAAACTAAAATCAACCATTTTCACAATTTGCATAATCTTAAAAAAACAACTCACTAGTGACAGGTGACAACATGATTGATTGAATAATTGACATAAGAAAATAATAATAATAATTCCACCACGGTGCCACCTCCCCCCCCCTCTTCCTTCTTCCTCCCCAACCCCCAAAATAAAAAATATAAAAAATTGACCATGAAATGTTACAGATTATTGGTAAAATTTACAATTCTAAATCTAACAAGACTATTTCAATATTTTTTATCCATATATGTTTCCATGAATTAACCATCAGACTCACTGAACAAGCCATACAGAAATATCTTTGATGTATTACATACCTTGATTCTTAAGGATTTTAATTTTTTATGTATTAGATTAGTTTCCTCTCAAACCTGGTTCGAATTTTCTTTGACATTCTCCAAAAATCTTCGCATAGCATTGTGATTTGCACCGACGTATCCAAGTAACTAGTAACCCATTTACCAACAGAATTTTGTGTCTTAATACCTTAACGTACAATTCTGAAATGGTTTTTGATCATAGTATTCATTTTAGATGTACTCTAAACTCTAAAGCCCACAAACTACCTCTTAATCAGAAATATTAGTAAACGAGTCGCACCCCTAGTGCCTCGTACAATACGCCTCTACACAATCACACCTTCGTATCAGTGTGCGATTTTTATGTGAACTTCCGTTAGTTTTCTTAATATGTGGACTTGAATACCAACTCATTGAAAAGACTAGAAGGCATCGTGCAGAGTAAATACTCTTGAACATCATAAAAGTAAATAAGCAACTAGCTCTAGATTAGGAAGAGTTAAAAAGGGGGTTGTCAATTTGTCATAAGCAAAGCAAGATCAATGAACCTGTCATGAACTTATTGAGCATGAAATTGTGCATCCGGAGTTCAGACTACCTGCGAAAAGCACGAACATACAAAGCAAAAGAAAATAGAAGGAATTATATCAATCTATATGTGCACAATTTCGAACAAGAGAGTGTCTTAAAGAAGCTATTTTAAAAGGTTCGTAAGGTTCAGGATGAACTGATGAAGAAAAGAAGAAGCTTGCGATTCCTCATGGAAAATTAGACAGTGCTAAGATTGAATTCCATCGATTAGAATATTGTGCTAAAATTTCATTTTCGTAATTTTGTTTCTTTAGAAAATTATCAAAGGGAAACAAACTTCAAGATCTTAATTACATTTGTGTAAAGTTGGTTCCAAGAATGTTTTAGATGTTTGCAGAGATCAATATTACATTTCAACTTTTAATGATCTAGTTTAGTAGGGGGTTCTACTCTATAATAACTCTCTGTGTGAGTCAAATTGAATAATTGCATATTGTAATTCGTACTCACAATGTAGATCAACAAATTACTATTCTTGACATCATTACAAAAAATATACCAAAAACTACCATATGTACAGCACTTTTTCAAATAAGTACCTTTAGTTCTCTACTGAAACCCGCCTATCTCTAATTGATAGAACTAACATGAACATATTATGCCTCCCTGGCTCCCTCCACCCCAGATTAGCTTATACAATTATCAATGCACAATGTTTTAGAAGATATGTTGTTATTAGGCTATCTAAAGTTATTTTAATAGAAAAGTAGATGTGGTAAAAGATAGTGAAATATTAGTTTTGTTATTTTTATTGAAAAGCAGATGTTAAAAGAGATATTGGGTCCAATAGGAGGAGTAAAAATAAGACTATAAAATTGGTGGAACCATGCAATAAAATAAATTGCTCAAACTATTCTAGGACAGAAGGAAAAGAAAAGTGTTCAAACTGTTTAGAGTTGGAGAAGTAACTATAAGTTGATCTTGGAGAGCCCCTATTAGAACTTATTTAAACTTATTTCTCTTCAAATAAGTTTATATTAAGAACTACATAAACAAGTATTCAAATTAGTCAATTAACTTCAGTTTTGCTGCTACATAACCGAATTTTAAGTGCTTTATCAAAGAGCTCATGTGTCAGATTCTAACTTCCCTATTAATTTTCATTTATAAAGTTAACCTCAAAAGTCCAGATACGTATGCTTTTGCTACCACATAAGCAAAGGATCTTCAATAATATAGTTATATTACAAAAAACAAATTTATGGCAGCAAAATTTTTTGGATCTAAAAAATATATTTTCTCCATTCTACAAAGACCTTCCCTCTTTCCGTGTTAGTTTGTTCCATAGATTTTTCCTTGTTTTACTTTATTCCATTTTTAGTAAATTTTTTTCTTCTTTTTCCCTCCCTTGCCCCACAATATGGGTCCACTTGGTCCATTAAATAATACCCATGTTTGTAAAGAATTTTCTCTCCCCTACTTTAAATCAAATAAACAACTCCACTTTCCACTAATTCTCTCCTTTCCTTGGTTCTTGTATCTACATTTGACGGTAACAACAAACAAGGAAGGTCACTTCAATACGGAGGAAGTAGTTGTTTAAATGGTTATTTATAGGCTTCTTTGAATAATAAAGCCAACATTGTTTTGGTCGACCAGCAATAATTTACGCTTACCCATCAGCTATTAGTTGTTGAAAACTTTATTATTATTTGTTGTATATAAAAGTTAGTTGGTAGCAATCATACTTGTATATTTAGTATCGATGTTAAAGCGTGAACCAAATACAAAACACACGAACCCTAAAAAGTTGTATCATTTTTTACAAATAAAAAGTTGTATCTTTGGTCCTCCAATATCTTGCATTTACTTGAAAGTTTAAACTCTAGCTATTTTACATGTATAAGAATGTTTACCAACAATTTACAAGTAATTGAGTTTTCGAATATATTATAAACATCATAAGTATATCATAAATTCATAATTGATAAAAACAACCCAATTATCATTAGTCGGCCAAGAAGAGAGTTGCACGATACTGCCACAACACATGTAGTTATTTTGTAATAGTGTTGTATATAAGGTAGGTGTTAGCAAACTTTCCATTACCATTAAGAAACTTTGCTTCAACACAAATAACTTTGATCTTTACGTACTCATTATACACACAAAACTCGACTTCATCACACACCATCATATTTCCTCCGTCCCAGAAAGATCTAAACACTTGTTGGGACACATAATTTAAGGTGATAAGTTGTAGTGTGGTTATCAAATGTTATTTTATGAAAAATGTAGATTTGACAGGAGTTGGTGGAGTATTTTTAATTAGAGAGAGAAAGTTGTGTAACTTTTTATTGTTAAAGGTAGAGTGTGAGCCAAAGGAGTGTTAAAGAAATAATATAGTAATATTGGGATCATGCCAAAAATGGAAGTATTCAAACTAATTTGGGACAAACATAAAAAGAAAGTGTTCAAGACTATTTTTGGGACAGAGGGAGTATATATGTTGCATCATTTTGTATGATAATATGTAGCGAAAAGATTCATATTGAAGATATATAGAAAAAAAATTAAATTAAAATTGAACCACATATATCTTGAAGCATAATTAATCATATCCATTCCGAACAAATTGCAGTTAGTATTAATGTATAATGTATTATGTAAGATATATTGAGCACCTTTTCCTCTAAAACACTTCTCATAAATTTATCCTTCTCGTTGGTGGGCAAAGATGTTGGCCAGCCAATCTGTCAAAGGAAAGGCAAGAAAACAAGGAGAGCAAAGTGAGATTGAACAACTCGAGGAGTTACCATGTGATATATATTAAAGACACACATAAGGAGGTTTAAGTCTCCATTATTTACCCAAACTTCCCCCTTGGGGTCAAAACATTAATCTTCCTATACTTAATTCCGAAATAAGTATTACGTTGATAAATTGACATTGTTCATCAACTAAGTTTGACTCTATTTTCTTGCTATTATATAAAGAATAATATAATCAAGTTGGATCTTGTTAGATTAGTCTCAATGTATATTTTCAAAATATCAACTTTTATAATTTTTACTTGTGCGCAATTAAAGACATTAATGATCAAAGAAGCGCATTAGGTTACGTGAAAAAGTGAATGTAACACTCACTTAGAAACGCATGAAGTAATTATTTATCCCACATCAATTCATCTATATTATATGCCAAGCAAAGCTAATAAAGTAGGTTTTCCTTCCTTAAACTCCCTCCTAAACTTATCAAGATATAGATGGGAAAACGATCACATTTGGACTCTAAATAAAGGTCTCAAAATATATTAATTAAATGTCAAATTGAAAATTAAATTTTACTTCATTAATAGTTGATACCAATTATTTGGATCATTACATTGAGAATAGAGTTTAGATTACATTGCTCAAACATTTATATATCGGTTTTTTCACCTGATACCCCCGAGTTTTAACAAATTCACCTGGTACCCTCCATGTTTTCAAAATTCACCAGGTACCCCTCAGTTTGAAACTAATACACTCAGATACCCTTAATGACTAACGGCGGTAAACGCCGTTAGTCTTAACCCTAATTAACCCCTAAATAAACCCTAATTAACCTAATTAAACCCTAATTAAGCTAATTAAACCCTAAAACCTAACTAACCCTAACCTAACTCCTAAACCCGACCCTAACCCCCCCCCCCCCCCCCCCCCCGCAGCCCCCGCAGTCCCCATCCCCGCCACAGACCCCCTCCCCGCCACAGCAGACCCCCCCTCCCCGCTAAGACACACCCCCTCCCCCGTTGATTTCTTCGATCGGAGAAGTTCGATTTCTTCGATTAGACCATGTACAAAGTTCGATTTCTTCGGACTAGTGTCGTCTTTGATCGAAAATTCAAGGGGAGGGAGCTGCGGAAATCGGGGGTGGGGGTGACGATTGCGAAAATCGAAGCGGTGGGGGCGCGGGGAGGGGCCGGCGAGGCTGCGGGAGTGGGGGAGGGGGTGGCGAGGTTGGGGGGTAGAGGAGGAGGGGGTTCGGGGGGTGGGGGGAGGGGGTGGGGTGGAGGAGGCCGCAGGGGGTGGTGGGAGGGTGGGTGAGGGGTGGTTAGGGTTTGGTTTAGGGTTTAGGGTTAGGGTTAAGATTAGGGTTAAGATTAGAGGTTAATTAGGGTTTAAAACAGGAAATTAGGGTTCCGCCGTTAGTCATTAAGAGCATTTGGGTGTATTTACATAAAACTGAGGAGTACCTAGTGAATTTTGAAAACATGGAGGGTACCAGGTGAATTTTTTGAAAACTCGGGGGTATCAGGTGAAAAAATCGTTTATATATACATTGCTTTGAAAAACTGAGCATGGCTCCAATATTGCCTTGTTAGCATTTAGAATAAAATTCATTTGATCAAAAACTACCAGCATCAACTGCATCTCAACTTTCATAACACGTAGCTTCTTACATTTATCACTTTTCAATAAAGTTTTGAAAATGATAAGAACACTCCCCATCAAATAACTCATAATATCTATCATTCCTTATCTCGCACAATATTGTTGCTGGACAAATAAAGTTAAATATAAATAAGATCTCACTTCCTCCTCCATGATACCATTTTTATTAATATCCATTGATGTTGCACTCAACTGACAAACTTAAGAATCAAAAGCTTTAGAGGTACTTGATGCTTTTTACCTACATTATCATCTTCCTTATATTTCCCAATTCGATATTAAGAATTTACTTTCAAAATAATCGGCCAACATAGCATTTTTCTCATTCTTTTTCCTATGGAACTTAAATTATTATAAAAGAATACGAATTTATATTTTCCATCTTAGATTTCCTTTTTTTTTATGAAATTCCATCTTAGAAGTTAGTTTATACTAGATGAAAAAAATATTTGGGTGCATTAAAGAATCACTTTCTTTTTTTGCAAGCAATTTAAACCTAATTGATCAATGTATTCTAATAAAACGGTGTTTTTCACATAAGACCAAAGTATATTTCTCAGACAAATGTATGCATGCCAAATAGGATTCATGGTAAATTGGTAATATATAATGAATCTACACCTTTGAATCGAGAACATTGATATGGAAAGGTCATTATACTCAATTACTATGAAAAGCTTTAACGGCCTGTTTGGTTAGTGGTTATAAATAGTGGTAATGGTAATGAAATTTAGTGTAAATTTGTAAAGAAGTTCTCATGTCAATGACCACGGGAATGAAACTTTATCACAAAACATGAGTTTTCCTTTATAAATCTCCATTACCACCCAATACCACCTTCCCAAGTGGTAATGGTTGGTAATGAGATTTTAGGAAGAAAATGGATATCTTGGGATGAAGTAGCATTACCATAGGTAATGACATTAAATTTCTAGTACAAATTTACACTATAATGCATTACCAATCCCACCAATTATGACATCTTACCAAACGGGTCGTAAAGGTACATGATGCTTTTTACCTACATTATGAATGTCAAATAAGTTTTATATGATTTGTGAATGAAGAGAAAAAAATTTAATAAGAATAATACAAATAAGATGTGACCCAATTAGAAATCAATAAGCATACTAATTATGTGTGCTAACAAATAAGATGTATTTCTCAACAAGTTGTTTCAATTATATTAAATAAGACATGCACATCGTGCAATATATAGCTAGTAGTCTATTAGAGAAACGAGTAATACTCACCCGGTTAAAATACAAAGCAAGCATTCGTTCCTCATCGCCTGTGCTCTTCCTACCAATGGTAGGATATCCTTGAGTAAGTCACAAATAGTCATATTGCACATGTGCTTTGGTTATGCACTAGAAACGAAAACTTGGATCTTAATTCATTTCAACTGCTAACTACAAACTTTCTACAGAAACCAAAACAGCTTCAATCAGATCGCAAACTTCCTACCAATGATGAATAATTAGTTCCATAAACAAAAACGCCAAGGACAAATAAAGTTTGTATACAGAATACTCAAGTATGACCCATAGCTATCATATATTGTGAGTGGAGATGAACATCCAAAGGAGGCTACTTTAAAGTAATGCCCCCTCTCCTTAGTAACCAAGACGATTCAGATCTTAGATATACTAAAAGCAAGTTCACTCCTCTTCTCCCCTGCCAACCCCAACAACCACACATTACTGTCTTACCATATCCATCTAATTACCCCTTGCGAACACCGGCCCCACCCCCAAAAAAAACTCTAGAACAGAGACCAAGAAGAAGGGGAGAGAGAGAGAGAGCGCAATCTCATACCTCAAAAGGTCTGAAAATATAGGTTCTGTCCATTTTGCACAGTCCAATCCAAGCTTTTGAAATGCTGACAAATATCAGTATAATAGGAAAGTGAGGATTCATATCAGCCACTCAAAATAGCAAGCTAATATCCTTAATTGCCTCTGTCGCACCTATATTAAAGGCCTGACGGCTCCCAGATCGGTAGGCATCAATGAGGACTCTGAAAAAAATAGCAGCAACCTTTGTTGGTCAAATCTAGTAACTCGTAAGAAAAGATTGCCCTTACTCATTTTTGTCTCATCGTTCATATAAATAAATATTTAGTCTGCAGCACTTTTATATAAGGAAACTTTGCCAAAAAAAACCTTTTAAAAGTTTAATTTTGCGAAAACAAAAAAAAACCTTTTAAAGCATTCTTTGCAGAAAAAAACCACAAACTTTATTTATCTTGCAAGATGAAACCTATACGCATTTTCTGGTGTGGTTTATGAGATGCATATGGGTTGTGCTGCAGTTAATGGAAATAGGGGGTTAAAGGAAGATAGAAGGGCCACCCCTATGCATCTCAAAAACCACACCGGAAAATGCGTATAGGTTTCATCTTACAAAATAAATTAAGTTTGTGGTTTTTTTTCTGCAAAGAATGCTATAAAAGGTTTTTTTTTTCGCAAAATTGAACTTTTAAAAAAAAAGTTGGCAAATTTCCTTTATATAAAGATACTTTAGTCACTCATTCCCATTTATCTGCAGCTCCAGCTTATACCCTCCAACATCTCTTGCTCAAATTGAATTTTGATTCACTTAATTTACAATTGTTAACAAGTAACTATTAATTGTTCTCACCAAATTCATTAAACAATTTCACGATTTGCCGTTACCGTGATTGGCACAAGAAGATAAAGGAAGAGGGTGTTGTCATATTGGCAACTCTTTCACTCCTTTTATATTAATTGGCATTATACCATGACATTGTGTTGGTATCAAAAGTGGCATATTTCATGGAGGATCAGACCCACTTTTAGGAAGTCAGATGAGATCACAGTATCACGCTTCTCCGTTACGAGTAGGGTTCATAACTTAAGCTAAGGAGTACGAGGACATGAAAAATGGGGTGGAAAGAACTAAATAGTGTTTTACTTGAGGGAACCAACCCACATAGGTGGATCCTCTTAGCAATCTTAGCCAAGTGACATTTTAGGTATATATTACCAGTCCGAAGAAGATAAGGCTGAGGTAGCAATAGTGGTTTCAGAGGGTCAGATCCAGATGAGCAAAGCCACTCTTATAATTTAAACCAAAGGTTGTATGCTAACTTCAATGTATATGATACTCCCTCAGTCCTAGATTAGGTTGAAAAACTTGTCATGGCACATAGTTTTAGAAGATGATTATCGGTTGTCAATTTATTAAAAATTTAAATGTGGTAGGAATTAGTTGAGTATTTTATTATTGAAATGAGAGAGAAAGTGGGTTACTTTTTATAGAAAAAGAGAGTGTGGTGGGCTAAATGAGAGAAGGACATAGTATAAAAATATTAGGGGGATCATTCCTACAATAAAGTGTTCAAACTATTTAGACACATGAAAAAGAAGAGCGTTCGAACCATAGATAAAAATCATGGATGCAATCGCGATCGAAGTAACAGACGTGTTATCGCGGAAGCAGCTTATATCGGGTGTATGCAACAGATCGTAGCGTCAATTTTTTCATATAAGGGATTTAACGTCATATTTGCAAATTTATAGTTTAAGAAGTATTTCTTCATCATAATATATGAAACAATCTCATATACATCCAAACTTAAATGCCCTCACTAATTTACTCTCTCTCCGTGAGTGTGTGCATGTAGTTTTCTTACTATTTATGTTGTTTCTGATGGAGGACCATCCACAGTTCCACACCTCCTACGTTGATCAAAGACACCAAGCTCATCAACATAATGGCTGCTACACTTGAAGATGTGCTTAACTCCATTCCATTGATAAGTATTGAAGGTGAACGAGTTATTAACTTAGTGTTCTAACTCAATGTTGTCAAATATCCATTTTAATGAGTTAGATTCACTTGTGAGTTTAATTCATGTTAGTCCGAATGTTTTTGCTTTGCTCTTTAATTTCCAGTTCATAGGAGTTATTAATGGAGTTGTAAGTTTGTTCTTTTCATTCCCTAAAGTTGTAATAGCTAAGAGTCATAGTTGTTTTATGATTCTAAGTCATTTGAGAGTCTTTGTAAGAGTCCTAGGGCATGTTCTCTTCGGCATAAAACAAATGAACTAAACTGAATTGAATTGAACTGATCTAATTGCAACTGAACAGAATTGAACTGAACTGAATTGAATTAAACTGAAGTGAATTAAATTATAACTAATAGTAATGATGATAATTTAGGAACTGAATTGAACTGAACTGAACTGATTGGAACCGAACTAAATCAAACTGAACTAATTGCAACTAAACTCAACTGAAAATAAGCTGGGGAGAACAAACCCCTAGTCTAAGTAGGAAAGTGGCAGCTTGCACATTGCATTATAGTTGAAGTTGTTGCATCATGGAGCGGTTCAAGGGAGTGCTTGGAGTGCTGTTGTCAAGCCTAGCATATGTGATATGTTTCCGCGAACGGAATCTGCTCAGCTTCGAATAACCTTCACTCAGTTAATCTCCAGTAAGGGTTCTAATTCACTTTTTACGGCTTCACTCACCTTAAACTTGAATTAGGAAGGGTTTTAGATGATTTGATTTAGCTTCACTCACTAAACAACTCACCTAAGCTTAATCTAAACTTCACTCGTTTAAATCAAGGATCTTGTATTTTAGGTTCACTCCCTAAAAACAATAACAAATCTGGATTACAAATCTGGAAAATCCGTCCAAATTCAACAGCAAACTCACGTTTAACTTTAAACAAAAACAACTCTGATTATTATTATGGCCGAATTAGCCTTAAATAGTACAATAATCCTAAACCAAACTTAACTAGGCAAACACAAAAGATAAACAAAAACCAACAAACTAAACTTATAAAAAATACACGCCTAATGCTAATAGAATCCTAATGCAAATGAACTCTAAGCAAACAGCAAGACTTCATGATTAAGGGAATTAGACTCCTAAACATAATAGGATCCCTCCATCACTCACACTCCTAAACCAAGTAGAACAAGCTCAACTTGGCGCCTACTAACTAGACTTCTATGCAAGATATAACTCCACTCCAATTAGAATCCTAATCCAACTAGGATTTGGAATTCTGACCCAACTAGAATTACAACCAAAATAAAACTTAAAGACTCCTAACAGAACTAGGAGTTCTAATCCTACTAGAGTTAGGATTTCAAGAGTCTTATTCCTACTAGTATTAGGAAACTACCAAGACTCCTAACAGAATTATGAGTACTTTGCAACCTTCTTTTCTAAGAGAGACTAAGCTATTCAAATCCACATCAATATGGTGGAGATGATGGCGTGTTGTTACCATGAAAATAGGAACTACTTCCTACTCTTGAGCTAGGTAGCACCGATACGGGTACGGGTCGGGTACGGGTACGGGGACGGAAAACGACGAAATTAAAATTTTCGAAAACGGGTACGGCTTGGATTCGGGCAAAAGAAAAATAATAAAAAAATATAATACATTTAATGAATAATATTATCTTAAATTTTTAATACATTTGAGTATTTTGTAATCTCAATTTAATTTTTATAAAATAAAATTAAACGATATAGATGCAAAAATATAAACTAATAAGCTTTTTTCCTTTCAAGAATACTATAAAAAATATAAGGTTAATTTAGGTAAAAAAAAAAAGGAAGAAAAGAAGTAGTAATTAGTTGACTACTTGACTTCCCTAGATAAGTAGTGCACAGCAAGCCAAGCAGTACAACTATTTTTATAAAAAAGAAAAAAGTGATGGACAACTGTACTCACAACATTACTTTTCACGTGCTTCAAGACTGAAGAACAGAAGAAGTGAAGAGAGAGATAGAGACAAATTAAAACAGAAAATAAAGAAAAAAAATCAGAAAAAATATCTTTGAATACCTATTACTTAGGCTATTACCTTCCTTATCCACTATCTCTCTCTACCCGCAAAAATCACAGTAACCCATTTCAACTTCAACCTCCATTAAAACTTTCTCCCACATCTTCAAAAATGGCGCAACTCCATTGATTATGCTTCCCTTCACCAACTTCCCTCTCTCTCCTCGAACAAGGTTGCTCGCCCAAAACGTCCCAAAACAAGTTGGGTACGTGGCTTTACCCTCAAAAACGTACCCAACCCGTACCCAAAGTCGGCCCATCTGTCCCCAAAAGCAACCCACGTACCCAACCCACTGGATTCGTTCTGGGTACGAATCCCAGGCGAATCCGTACCGTACCCAAGACTTACCCGTACTCGGTACGGGAAACGGAGCCTGGGATACCCATGCATCATAGCTCTTGAGGCGCGCTCAACAAGCCACTAACTATCGTGCTTGGTGAGGAGTTTTGGGAGGAGTTGGTTCCACATTTCAAGGGAGATATGTTGTCTTTGTGCGTGCTACTAATGCTCCATGAATGAAGACATGTACCGCCATGATCTCTTAGTTAGTTAATTAGTTCATTTTATTAAATTAGTTTAATTTCTGAAAATTATGTAAATCGGACGTAAGACTCATCTATTTAAGGACAATTGATGATTAATGAAAGACATTGACGTTTTATGACCAAAAACACTTTGTGTGAAATTCTCTTGAGTTTATCTTTCGATTCTTGGATTGGAAATGACGTGAGCTTGTCCTTTGCTTAATTAGCCGTGGCAAAGCTCATTTTTGAACTTAGGCAATTCTTATTCTCTTAGAGTGTTGTATCTGTATCTCTAGGAGAGCAAGAACCTTCGCCCAAGCTTGGTTGCTCGCGCATGGAGTTAGCCTAGTTTACTTATCATTGAACCCTTACATGTATGTTCCAATTTGATAATTCGAAACTACATCATCTTGGTATCTGGATTAAATCCTACCTTAAACACATTCCATTAACCCACATTCAAGCCTAAACACAAACCCCAACCTCTTCCTAAACCCTAACCTAAAAACCGAAACCAAAACTCTTCAATTCATTCATGGAGGATGAAGGAAACCCCCATGCCATTGGTACATGAATTGTTAGAAGTAATTCCCAACTTCGTAAAAGTTTTTAGTAGTTTTATCATTAGTTTAGCATTGTACTCTAGAACTTCCTATGATTATGCAGTATATAAGTACAAAGCTATGAGATTGTACAAACAATTGACACTTCGAAACAATAGCATAACTAATAGTAATTAGACAAAAAAAATTAACAAGAAGAGTACCATAATGAACACATTACCCATCAACTTCAAGAAGAACTGCAATTTGATCAGATGAGGCGTCATCAGGAGACTTGGGAAGGGAACTGCAAGAGACGAACCAACGGGAGCATCGACTTTTGGGGCGCACAATCAAGCTTCTTAGATGAAGAGGAGAACTGGATAGGCATGAGTGATAGGTTACGGAATTTCGCTGAGAGAAACCGCCATTAACTGGGGATTGAATGAAGCACGAATAGCGCAGGGCCGAAGTTGAAGTAATGACTTCCATTGATGTGCCCCAATGAAATTTGGTTGGCTCCTCAAGTCCTCGCGTCTCGACTTTACACTTACCACTAGTAGCGAGTAGCGAGTTGCGAGTTGCGAGTAGTGATAAGATGCTAAGTTCGTGCTTAACCATTTATTAGGTGGGGGTGATAATGAGCGCGAACGGTTCGGGAACGGTTCGCGAACAGTTCGGGCTCGACTCGGTCAAAGCTTGACTTGTAGTGGCTCAGCTTGGATTCGGGCTCGGCTCGAGATTTTAACGAGTCGAGCCGAACTAGGCCAAGCTCGGCTTGAAAAGCTCGTGAACAGACTCAATTATTATTTTATATAAAAAAATTATTATAATTTAAAGCATCTTAAAAAGTTATTATGGACTAAAACACTTAAAAAAGTTATTATACAATGCGTATCCTTTTATACAAATTTTTACATTGAACAATTTATGTCTTTCTTTTTGTATCCTTTTAGATCTAGTTTGTCGATTTTTCATGTATATTTGTAAGTAATTCATTTGGTTAGCATGTAAAAAATGAAACAAAATATGTTTATTCATGGTATTTTTTAAATTTAGTCTATTATTCTACAAGATTTGTCAGCAATTTTTTTAAAATTTTGAATATCAATTTTTTGTTTGGTTTAATGTTGTGTTGGTTTATTTTTAATATGTCTCTTGATCCGAGCTAAGACGAGCTACCGAGCCGAGCTCGAGCCTTCAGCGAGTCGAGCTTCATTTATCAAGCTCGTCGAGCTCACGAGTAGAGGCGAGCCGAGCTAAACAATAAACGAGCTGAGCCGAGCCCACAGTTTGGGCTCGGCTCGTGCAATAAGCACCCCTAGTTGGTGGGATGAACAATTAGGTTCATTTATGAACCTTTGCTTAATGGTTTGGAAATTTAGATAGTTCATGAAATTGGTGAATGATTGTCAAGTGTTGCATTTGTATTGGTCTAGAAAAAAGAAACATTTTCCATCTATGAAACATTTATATCTGAAAAAATATATTTTGAAAAAAAAAATTATCAAAATTCATAATTTTTCGTTCTCTACCTATAGTCATCCATTTTGTCATATTTTTCTCACATTTTTAATTTTCCAAAAAGTAGGGGAAAAGGATGAAAGAGAGCGATGGACCTTTTTCTATTTGTTCATGGTTAAGAAGTGAAAATAGAAATGGTTTGTAAAAATGGTGCCTTGAGTCCATATCCATATTCATGAGTGTTCCTAGTTAAGCCTCAAGCTAGGTGAAGTGGTCAAACTTCTTACTCATATAGGTAATAACATGCTCTCGCAACCGAGCAACTAACCAAAGGTTTATTCAGAAATTAATCAACCTCTAACATTTCGAAAAACAATCACTCACCTTGGGATGTAATTACAAATATTATAGTGCTCCAAATTACAAATAAAGTGGGATCCTCAATGAATTCAAGATCTTGCGTTGTACAAGACGTGAATTGAGTTTTTTTCATTTGCAATTTACTTAAGTAAGGCTTAGAACACATCCCCACTTTTATATAACACTAGTTGTTGCACCGCGCGCCTACGCGTGCGGCACTCCAAAATGGCGTATCTATGATACTCGAATTAGGCTAGATTTAATTAGCATGTTGAATATAAAAATGTTGTTCTAAGATGTTTGATGCTTGCACTTACAATTTTGGTTTTGTGGAAAAGCTATCGATCAAGGTGTACATACACGTCTCTTAAGTTGCCTAAAGTTGTTAAAATGAAGAGCGTAAATTGCCACTAAATAAATTGCATTTCAAGACGGATACTGTACAAGTCATGTTTTATTCAGGGAAAAGCATATTAAAGCCATACTAAGAAAAAAAAAGGACGTAGTGCAAAGACGCGTGAGCTACAATATATTTTAATGGTAAAGTTGAATAATATTTGTATGTTTAGTTTAGAGTAAATTCTTTATTAATAAAATTAATATAATAAAAGTAGAGGTGTAGGTAACGGAATTAAACAACATGCAGCATGATCGATCAATAATTTTTAGGGAAGGTCATGCAAGTCATTTAAACATAAACTAAAATATTTATCAGTGAACCTTCATTTCTTATAGAGCCGACGACAATGTCTATAAATTGGTGGATGATCAACTTATATTTACGCATAAGATTGTAGACATAAGAATTTTCATTTGGTCAATTTTATATTTTCATCCTAGTATTGTAGATATTATAGTGAATATAGATTGCTAAAAAATCATTTTATTTTATCAATATGACAATACAAGGGCAATTTCTTGAACTCCTGAAAGAATATCAAAGACTTATTATGACAAATACAATTATATAGTAATCAAATGTCTTATAACCAATTTGACATTGAGAGTGATGCAATAAAAATTTGACATTACCCCTAAGATTATAAGCACTTTCATACTTAAGAAAAATGGAAGCACATAAAATGACCTTTAGAGTGCTCACACTATTAAACCTGTTTAGAAAACTTACTTGAAATAAACTTAGGTTAGAACTCATATTCAATCCATGCAAGCCACTCTCCAATTGCACTTCCTCACATTAGGCAAAGGAGCAAAATTCTCGTTCAATTCATTCAACATTGATGATTATTGATCCCAACGCATAATTGTGTCTATATTGATGCTTCAAATAACACATTTGATATTCAAAAATTGGTCATAGTTCGTTGTTGAAATCAACGAACTTTTGCTGATCCTAAACATCAACCCATCTGACCCTGGAACCGAATACAATGGTCACTAAAGTTATACGATTCAAGTTACCCCCTTAATTATCTTGTATGACCCTAATATATAGGCCATTTTCCTAAATAACCCTGACGTACAATTCAAATTTAGAGGTGTTTGAATAGCGTTTTTTTTGGAGGTGTTGGTTAGCGTTGCAGGCGTCGGAAGAGGGTGATGGTGCGGCTGGTGCCTGGTGATTTGCAGAGGAGATAGAAAGTGGAATGGCACCATGAGTCCTTGAGGAATTGAAGAACAAGATTGAAAAAATGATTTTGGGTTTTTATTTTATTTTTTAAAAAAAGTAATTATTTCAGTTTAAAAAATAGTTAACGCCGTTTACCATTACGTCGCATTTAATGACAATACAAGTTTAAAGTTGTCCGCGATAGGATCAAAATGTCGAGTTTATTTGGGAAAATGGCCTATATGTCAGGGTCACCTATATTAGTATCCCTTTACTTTTTTTCCTTTTTCTTGATTATGAATCAACATGATAAACTAACTTATGTTTGAAAAACCCTATTAGTAAAATTCATGATTTTCAAACAGGGTACTATGGAGTAAGAAAATATGTACCATGCTAAATCAATCAGCACATTGTTGTTGAAGCATAATGTATGCTCAACAACTGAGCTCTTGAAGGTCTATCTATGTACAATTATTCAGTTTAAATAAACAAATATGATGATACTAAACTATAGCTACTAGCAACAAATTGCTGGAGTTGTGTATAAAACTACTTAAAAACTAACATTTATTTGTTATGCAGGTTGCAGCATTTTATGCACCCAAGCCCTTCATACAATTGGCCATTTATTTTTTTAATAGAAGCCATTTCTTGATATACGTTGTACGTTCAATACTCCAATATCTTCTTCACGTACATATTCTTGGATGCCATGTAAATTTCTAGTTCAGGGAAGTCCACATAAGGTCGAAAGCAACACTTAAGACTTAACTCTGCATATGCAAAATGTATCAGCATCAAAAGATGGGTCACTTATCACACATTCATACTTTATCCGTTTAAGAAGCTCCATAACGGTCTCCTACTTTAAAACTGTTTTTGGACTTCCGATTTGCTCTCCTAAAGTTAACAACTCCTGGGAAAAAAGATTTGTCACTATGTAAGGAGAAGAAAGATAACTCACATAATTGTTATAGGGAAATCAATAAGAGATTCTAAGTTTATCTCCTCGTACGACATTTGATCTACATCGAGTCTCAGATCTCTTTGCCGGTCTTGCACTAATATTTCCTCTGGATGAATGAACGCATAGCCATTGCTTGTTACAAATGAAATAAAATCAATGGAGAAAGGATACATTTATATTTCAAAAAGATGATATAGAAAACAAACTGATATTAATTGCACAGTTTACTAACAATATGAAATATTTTAGCCGAATCCATGAGCTTAAATTTTATTCTTTTTGGTGCTCAAATGAGATTTGAGTATTTGACGTAATCTCATGATAATATGAAAACATGTATTGTAATAGCATATTCAAGGAAAAAGAACACCTGCTTAATAATACAAGTAAATTCAGACCATTTAAGAAGACAAGCAGGCACATATTCTCATCATCAAAGATGAAAAGTGAAAGTGCTTACTAATTCTGGACTTTATACCATTATTCTAACCATATGGTAAACCTAATTAAATACACCATTAGCCGTTAACTTCATAATAAATTACCATATGCACCTCATATTTTTTCTAAAATCAAGTTAAAACAAAAACTAGGAGGATTTGATTATTATTACATGTAAATCATGAACATGAATGCGTGTTCAACCCCCTACCATCCAAATTGTTTCAGATTTTTCCACCAAATTCTTGTAGTCTTTAGATCTTTTCTTGCCTTTTTTAGTCGACACTACTTTAGTTATTGAAAAAGTTATGCAGATCTCCTAACAATGGTAGCTATAATAACTCGTAAATTTTCAGTAACAATATCAAAGTCTTAATATTCTTTAACCCTGACCCGGCTCTTGACATGTATAAATTTCTTTGGTAACTAATATGTAAATATGCATATCTAGCACATTGTGCATTATAGATGACAAAGCTATGTCTCTGAAGTCCTAACAAAAATGCATTATTAGATTTAACAGCATAGAAGCACATAAGCAGTTTCAACTTCATCAAAATACCATTCATTTTTTCCCATAATTCTTCTAAAGAAGTCTACCATAAGCTTCATAAAGCACAAATCAAATGGACAAAAATGCAATTGTGAAAACAAGGCATGAGTTCCATTACCTTTTGAATCACATAATTCTCCAAAACATCATTTGTTAGGGAAACATTAATGGGTCCTCGCTTGTTAGAAACTGGAAACTGTTCCAAGTACCCAGAAAAGCACACAACCCCAAATTTAGAAGTTTAAATAAACATTGTGTTAAGAAGGTTAAATTATATTCACAATACATCAACAATAACAGATAAATGCAGATTTCAGCTTTAAGCAAATGAAGAGTTTAATCAAGCTCAAAAGACTTGAGCAGTTTCTTATAATTCTAATGTTAAACAGTACCATCTCTCCTCAAGGACTTTAAGAGGTTGAATACTATGATTTATTGATCACTCAAATGGGTAAAACCCAAATGTCATATGAAACGAAAATGCAATCAAATTTGATAAACAATCAAACATTAAACTTTCAAGCTTTAAAACCAAAATTCAAAGAAATTATAAACAATTAAGCATCAAATTTGTAATGGGGGTGAGAGATCGGAGGAGTGAGAAACCTAAACTGTAAGAGTGAAGGTAGAAGAAGAGAAGGTGAAACTAAAATAAAGCTGAAGAACTCATATTGTTAAGTGTATTCTTTCTATTGAGTTGTTGTATCCTGAAATATTATCGAACCTTGCTACTCTGTAAATTATAAAATTAGGTCAAAATGAAAGAACAATCCAGATAATTATTAATTATAAGAGGAAGAGTTCTCAGATCTGAACCTAGAGACTCCCATAAGTTGGCACCAGTATTGGCACCATATATCAACCCATCCCCTTACTGATTCCATAGTGGTTTTTTTTTGTGGAAGCCAGAAAAGTCGACAGAAAAAGAGAGTCCATAATACAATTTCAGACTAGTTGAGAAATACTTCACTTCTCCACACTATTTCCTGGAAAAAATTGAGCCTTGCCAAGGCAAACAAAACTGAAAAATTGGCAAAAACAAAAAGAAAATTACAATACAAATTTTAACATTAAGAAATGAAAGTTTTTTTTATAGATCTTCTAAAGAAACAATCCAAGCATGAACTACTCATAAAATGAATAAAAATCAATGTTTTGAAGCCACTACTCTAAATTTCAGTTTAAAATTACCCCCCCACAAATGATTATATGTAGTTATTAGACCATCAATGTTCCTCCATAATGTTCAGCTTGTAAAACCCAACTCGATCAAATTTCAACCTCAGAGCCAACCAAAGTACACCTTTAAATCCTGAACAAAAAGGTTGAAGAACTTCATTATAGTCTAATTTATTGATAGAAACTCAGATGGTAAGGAACAACAAAAGGTAAAAATATAGCAATAAATAATAGTGAATTAAATAAGATAGTTTACCATAAAACAACTCCCATAAGAGGACAAAAATGATGGCAACATATAGAAGCATATCCATGTAATGATTGAAGTCAAACAATTATTCCATTATTCATCAAAGTGTGGATAATTATTCCATGATTATTTCCAAATTATTAAAAAATCACGTCCCAAAGCCTATAAAGATCTTAAGAAGCATTGTACAACTCCCCTTGATAAGAAGCACTCTAAAGATTCTAAAACACAGGTCCTACAAGTGGATAGTACGCAAAAGATCAACCAACAACATTTTCTTTATGTTTCACCTTTTACAAACTATATATTATATTGTTTCATCTTCTACAAATACCATGTAGCAAAGGCTGAACATAATAGACTTAAAAAGCACCACTAATTCCTGGAAATGCGGGACTCCACCCACCACAATACAAGTTTCACATTTATAAGTGAGAATCCTCAATAGCTAGATTATAGATTATAGCTAGGTAATAGATGCTTCAGAGCATGTACAATGAGATTGTATAATGTTCGACAGGATATCATATGATTTAATACATTTAAGCTTCCATTTCCAGAAAAGTTATACTGTTTATGAAGATTACCGTCTGTGCATAAAGGAAAAGAAAAAATCTTTGAAGGAATATTGCTTTAGAAAATTCAGAGAACTCACAGAATTATAGATTTAATTATGGTAAATAGGAAAACCTAGAGCAAAATGGAACCGTTAAGATAACAAACTAATCGCACAATACTCAAAATTCACCTACAAAATTATGTAATAATTAACCATGGTATTCACATATTACAATTCACAATCAACAACCTCAACTATATCTAAAATGCACAAACAGCAACATGAAAGCAAGAATTACATGAAGACAACAACTTTAGCAACCGATTCATTGCACAAAATTCTATACATACAATTCCTGTTTGGGAAATAACATACTATCTACAAGCACTCATCCTAACCTCATGTCAACCATGATCAACGATTAGGAACATGAGGATACTAATAGGCAATCGCTACATCCATCATAGAGGAAACAGAACAATCCAAAATATTAGAATATGAATATAACAGTGAGGGTATTATAGATAAGTGGTTGAAAAACACAGATAATGAGGGAATTGAGAAATTTCGAGGCAAACCTATACATTAGTGGACTGAAAGAAGGTGAAGTAGCACGCAAAGACAAGCCCACGAGAGAGGATCTACATCCATATCCAAAAATACTCATAATAAAACCCATTATTGCATCTTCTTCCAGATACAGCTCACGGAGAAAAACTTCACTTCTCCCTATTTTTTCCCTGAATTCAGTAAACCCAGATATTTCAAAGAAAAAGAAGAAAAGGGTTAGGATTTCTGACAGAATATCTCATCAAAATTAAATAAATACACTTTTATATTTTAAAGAAACACACATATATTACAGATGTCCACTAAGCAAGGCAATCAAACTGATATAATTGGCAAAAAAACAAAAAGAGAATTACAATAAAAAAATTAAACACTGAAAAATGATCGCAAACTCCAACAACGACATATAGGAACATCTTACCCAGAAACTTACCAACAAAAATGGGTCGTCGACAACCATCGTCCTTGGCCCGAAACCCTAAATGCTTATTCTGCCTTAGGTTAATTATCATGAAAATAGGAAAAATTTGAGATATATAAATCAAAAAATCGAGCAAAAGAAAAAGACCATATATTAGTGGAACTTTGAGCTTTACCCAATTCACTCTACTATCAAATGAATATCAGCAAGCAAGGATATAGTCCAAAATAAGAGAAAACGCAGGAACTAACATACCCAAAATTGGAAATCGAAACACCATTGCATCCTTCGCCTTCGCGTGCTCTACCATAGATAAACCCTAATTTGTTCAGGAACTGAAAATCGATGAAATGGAGAAAGATCTGGAAAAGGTGAGATATTCTGTAAGAAATCCTTTTTGTTTTCAGGAATTGTTTATCTTTTGAAATACCCACTAATTAACCATTAAAGTTTGAAGCTTTAAAACCAAAATTCAATCAAATTATAAAGAATTAAGCATCAAATTTGTAATGGAGGTGAAGGATCGGAGGAGTGAGGAAGCTAACCTATAAGAGTGAATGTAGAAGAAGAGAGAGAAACCTAACCTGTAATATCATCGACCCATCCCTTGACTGACTGATTCCATAGCGGTTTTGTGGAGAAGAGAGAGAAAGGAAGGAGTAAGAGGGAGCAAGATGGGGAAGACTTTGGCAAAAGAGGAGAGAGAGTCAGACACTCAGGAGAGAGAAGAGGGGATAAACAATGCAAAAGATGAAAGACAGGGAAAGAGGGTAGAAAGAAAATATCGTGCGGCTGAGATGAAGGCTCAGATGAAGGGCTCATATTTGCCCAACCTTAGGAACAGTAAATTTCAAGGATTTCTCACCCATTTCACTATTGATTTCTACAGTAGCAACAATTCCCACTTTTAAAAGGTTATGGATTATGGATAACTTGCCAACAACTTTGGCCAAATTCATCAAGTTAACATAAAAACATACTAGTATTTGCGGTGATATTGAACATGTTTCTTTTGTTTTAAAAAAATATGGAAGTTATTTTAACTAAAAAAATTTTGGTAGTTTTTTTGGGGAAATCTAGTAGTTACATTAGAGCTTTTTTTTTAAAAAAAAGTTCTATGACTTTTTTGCCCTCATAAGTTATCATGGAAGAATAAAAACATAAAGGGTATTTTAGGGAACTCAGGTGGACACCAAAGTCCTCAAGAGTTCCCATATATAATAGAGATTAAAGTTAATTAACACGACTTCATCTTTATAAAATCACAAACACCACAATGTCGCAATCCAATATGTTTTGATTTTGCCATTATAAACATAATAATATTCAATAATCATATGTCATTGCTACTCATTGAAGTATATCACAATAACTAGTGATATGCTGCATGGTCCAAGCTATGAAACACTTCAAATATCAATTATGAACAAATAACATATTAATACTAAAACAATCAAATAAATTAATTTCCCCTATTTTAGTATTAACAAAATAAACACCTTATCTATTTAAACCAATACTATCTATATGAAAATAACCACATAAGTACACTTCTTGGATCACAAGGAATTAACCTCCTCCACGAAGAACCTCCTCCATGAAGTACCTTCTCCTAGGGGTGTATGTGGAAAGTCCAAAGTCCAAAGTCCAAAGTCCAATCCATTCCAGTCCAAACTTGTCGGACTGGACTGGACTAAAAAATATTTGGATTGGACTCGGACTCAAATTTTCGAGTCCAAATATTTTCGGACTGGATTTAGACTCACCCCTTTGGAGTCCAATCTAGTCCAAAAACTATTTTAACATACAATATATAATATATTCAGTCCAAAAAATTGGACTCAAAAAATATTTTTGACATTTTTCTTTTGAAATTTTGGACTTTTTCAACATTCCCGTTCTTAATTTTTTTACCTGGGTCGGAATTTGCACTTACCCTCCTAAATTCCGAAGTGAGAAGTAAAATTTGAAAAGGCAAAAGTTATTCTTGTGGCACATTTTGTATTCTGCAATTTGCATTTTATTAGACTTTAAAGATGTATATAACTTACTTTATACTTAGAATGGATGTAAATATGTAATGAGTCTTTTTTCAAATTTTAATGATTCAATCATGAGAAAATATTATGAACCTAAATCGGTAAATAATATATATATTATATGATAATCGGACTGGACTGGATTCGGATTCAAGAACAAAAAACCGGACTGGACTGGATTGGACTCAAAAAAAAAGTTTTGATTGGATTTGGATTCAATTTCTCGAGTCCAAAAAACTTTGGACTGGATTTGGATTTGGCAAAGTCCAATCCAGTCCAATCCACTTACACCCCTACCTTCTCCAAGAAGAGATATCATCTTCTAGTAAGAAACAAATCCCTAAACCAAGACTTAACTAATGCCAAACTATTCTTCTAAAATCGAAGAACATTTATATTTCCAAATAACTCTGTCTATTAAATATATTAAACCAAAGATAATAAACTATTATCTTTTCGAGACATTTAATAATTTCAATTAAAATAAAATCGGTAAAAATCATATGTATACAACACCAAATTTAGACAAAATTTCATTTTACCCAAATTTAATACATAACCAATTTATACTACCGATTTCCTCAAAATCTCATAAATTGAAATAATTAATTATCATGGCTTTCTTTATACTTTATTCAAGTATAACACATGTCACTTTAAAAGGTGAAAAGCAATGAAATAATAGCATTCCATACATCAAAATCAATTTCTAGTATAAGATTTATAACATGTTAATACTAAAATAAACAATAAATTAATATCTTCCCCATTTTAGTATTGACAAAACATAAACATACACTTTTACTAATGATTACCACAAAAACATTGAAATAAATCAATACTTTGATTTTCCAACTTGTAAATTACAAACATCACCCAACTTATATAAAATTGAGAAGTACATTTAGTAATCATTTTAACCCAATGTCTAAAATATAAATATTCTAAATAACATAGAATCACATTTATAACCTATAGACAACACATGGTTAAAATAAAATTAAACACACAGCCCATACAAGGATGACCTACTAACAAACAACATGTTTATAATTTCCACAAATTCATGTTCATGTCAACAATTATATACTCAACAAATTATAATAAAATTACTTTAAAGAAAATAAAACTTACAACTTGTCCACGAGTATATAATCCAAACATACTTAGTGATAGTAACACACTAACAATAACATGATAAAAAAATAAACTTAGGGTCTGTTCTGTTCAACTTATTTTGTCTTATCTTATATTATCTTATCTTATCTTATCTTATCTTATAAGTTCTTATAAAATCTTATCTGATCTTATCTTATCTGATCTGATCTTATCTTATATTATCTTATCTTATAAGATAGTTTATTGTGTGTGTCTAACATCTTATTTATCTTATCTTATCTTATCTTATCTTATCTTATCTTATCTTATCTTATCTTATCTTATCTTATCTGATCTTATCTTATCTTATAAAATCTTATATAAGTTAAAATAAGTTGAACAGAACGGACCCTAAATGATCATCATATTTACACTCAAACTAAAATCATGAGAATTAACAGGTTAATACTAAAACAATCAAATAAATTAATATTCTTCCCCATTTTAGTATTAACAAAATAAAATAAATTTCAGATTTTGGAAGAGTGAAATATAACATGTTTAACATCAACACGATTCGATGGTTAAAAATTTGGCAAAACAAAAACTTTCTTAAGGAACTGCCATAATCATTTTCTTCATCAAAATTACACGTTGTAATGTTACAAGTTACAACAACCAAACTTCAAAACAATGAAAGAAATTTTCTGCCATTGCATTTCCAGTTTTCCACCAACTGTCATACTCAAAGTTTGATACAATTCACACACCACAATATGAAATGAAACATAACACTATGTGCTGATATCATGAAATACTATGGTGAATACACATAACTGCCACCATTCATGAAACATCTTTAGAGATGCCACTGTCAACTTATTTTTATCAACCACAACTTTAGAAGTTTAGATGACCCACAACCATGGTGAATAAAAAATAGCAATATTATAAGACATACTATTTCACACAACCAAATTCATTTGGTATTTTAGAATTACATGGACGAAAACCATCATTTAATTAATTAAGCATAAAGACATTCTTAATTAATTAAAAAGAGAATAGTATTATCTATACTATAACATGTTATCCTACTATAATTCATACAAAAATTAATGAAGATAGTAGAAACTCACAGCACAACTCGAAATTGGGTTTTGAGAAATCCGTCACTCCCAACCCTTTTGTCTTGTAACATTATTCTTCTCTTTCCATTTTACAACGGCATTCCAATTTCAGAAAATTAGAAACATCTCACCCAAGGAAAATTTGTTAGAAATGTGTATGGATATATTAGTGAGTAACCGGATAAACGATCTTCCAAGCACGTACTTATACGCTTTCCTATAAGTTATTTAACGACCCACTAAGAACAACGGAGTATCACGATAATACTTATGAGATACGAAGAAGAAACATTGAATCTTGGTTGTTAACAAGAAACAATCCCGACAAGAGTTTGTAGTTTGATTTTGTTTAGAGAAAACATGAGAGAATTTCATTCTCTAAGCAAGTACCATGGAATAATGATTTCACACTTTTAGCTCTAAGCAAGTACCATGGAATAATGATTTCACACTTTTAGCAAGTATGAATGTTGTCTAACCCTATTCCATATATGATCTCTTCCCATATATACTAGGAAAGATTTACAGAAGAAAAGACTGAAATGATACATGATTTCACACGAAGAGACATGCATCATTTCACTAAACAAAGTATCTCATCAGTATGGTGCGGGAGCACTATACAATCAGGTGCGGGCGCACCAAACTTCTTGACAACCAAAAGATTTTCAGAGGCAATGCTTTGGGCAAACAGTGCGCGACACGCAAGCCATGTGCACAACACGCAGCTGTAGTGCGCAGCACACATCTGCGACAACCTGCGTGGCATGCACCAACCTTGGTCAATGCTTCTTAGTTTTCCTTCTTTCTCATCACGTTCCGTCAAACGCCACAACATCGAAATACAATATCATCACATATCATCAACATACACATTTAACTATAAATGTTCCGACAGTGTTGTGGGTAGTCGATGTTGTGCGGTGGTGGTGTGCAGTTGGGGATGTAATCTGGGTTGGCGTGAGGAGAGCAAGATGGTTGTGGTGTGTTGGGCGTGGGGAGAGGGAGGATGGCGGAGACATGAAGAGGTGGGATGCGAGGATCAAGTGTGAGCCTGTAGATGGAGGGGTGGTGCATTAGGCGTTGGTGTCCTGTGAGATGCTGGACATTCTTTTATTTTTTTTGTTTTTAATTTTGGGTTTAATTTTTGGGGTTTTAGACGGTGGTGATGGTGGAGGTGGAGGTGTAAGTGGAGGGGGTTGGGTGGAGAGAGAAAGAAAAGAAGGACATTTATGGAGGAAGAGAGAAAAGGGAAGGAGATAGATTAAGGTAGGATAATTAGTGGTTAGAGGAGGGAGATTACGGATGGATAATCAAAGGTTAAAGGGGTTAATTACGTCAATTAGGAGTTAATGACTAACGGAGTTAACAACCATTAGTCATTAAGGGCATCCGGTGATTTTTTTTGAAATTTGGGGGGGGTATATGGTGAATTATAAAACTTGCACGGTATTTGGTGGAAAAAAATTGTTGGGGGTATATGGTGAAAAAACTGAAATTAACTACAATCAACAAGGTAATGCAAATCCATATGTTACAACAAATAGATCCATAGTGAATAGAAGCAATTAGGCAAAATGGTTTTGAGTTTTTTTTAATACAACCACCACCAAATAGCCTTGAATTGAATATTATGGGCCTTTGGTTTTTTACAGCTATTCAAACACTTCAATACAAAGAAAGACTCAAAATAATATTGCAACTTTTTCAAGTAGTTAATTAAGTCTTTTGATGAATTTTCGACAAAAACGCTTGCAAATATGTGGCATAATTTTCAATATTACATGATAGAGATATTGAAAGTTAAGGGAAACTCCTAGCTTTAGGACTGCTTTACTTAGTCTCCTAGTTCCATTTGGAATGCTATGTAAAGTTAGTGTTTTTCTAGAAGTCTTTTACTTGTAAGTTTTTACTATTCTACTTAAAATAGGTTTTTCTTACTTTAAGCACCTTAGGAATTCTAGTTACAATAAATTAAGGGGCTTGTTAGGTGATGTCTTGTTTATTGGTTTACTTTTTTATAGCTTTTAGTTGGTATTGTAGTTGTTTTTGAGTTAGTTTAGACTAGTTTATTAGCCATTTCCTTAATTTGCGCAATTATCCTCCTTGTATGCACTTTCTTTAGGTGCTTTGTTTCGTTTCAAGACTTAGGAGCATGCTTGGAGGACACTTGCACAACCCCGAATATTAAGATCGAAGAGGAAGGTCAAGGAAGCATAATCGAGTTCATGGAGGTAAATATAACAAGTTTTGGAAGGGTTTGCGAACAAGGGTCAATTTCAAATAGCCATAACTTTCAGCAAACAAAACATTTTTGAGCAATTGCGATGAAAAACGAGTGAGATATGGCCGTTTGAAAACGAATTGACGAAACTGAAAAATGACCCAAGCGCTAGCCCGGGTCGATATGCGGAAAACTGAAATTTCTGTTTTGCTAATTTGACCCGCTCGGGTCAGAATTGCTCTACCTGGGTCAACCCCAACCTTAGAGCCCGGGTCACTCCAACCAGCCCGGGTTCTTGGGTTTTTTTTCCGAAAAATGAAGTTCTTTTAATGCTCTTGTGTACGGGGTTTTTATTGTAATTATGCCTAGTTTATTTTAGGACTATATTAGGCAAACTCCTCTCATTTTAGGTTAAGCTAATTTACATTATAATTAGAGAGAGATTTATTTTGTGTTCAGCATTCAAATTTTAGAACCCTAAGAGAGAGAAAATTGAGGTTTGAAGCTTTCGAACTCCATTTTTAGATTTATGCAAGCTTAATAGCTGGTAATTTCATGTTTATTTCACTTTCTCTTTCTCTAATCTTGTTTAGTTCATGTTTTTTGGCTTAGATTTGTTTTTATTAGTTGATTATTTTCCCCTTTTTCTCTTTCCTCCATGGTTATGGGGATGAAGTTATTCCAAGCTTTGGTTTGCTTTATTTCCATGATTTGTGAGTAGTTTCTTACTAGGGGAAGGGATGTAGCTTCATTTGCTCTTTGGATCCTAAATCTAAGTTAGGGGGTTAATATTTGAGGTTAAACATGTTGATTAAACTTGCTTGATTTGGTTTGTTGGGTGATTGATCACCACTTGACTTGTATATTTGGAATCCCTAGTGAAGGATCGAGAGATGAAGTTAGGGTTAGAGTTTGGTTGCTAGACTAGGATCTCCATGAAAATAGGTATTTTCTAATTTAGGGAAGCTTTAATCATGTTGTTCTTGATTTGGCTAAATTAGTTGCTCATGTCACGAGAATAGGTCATGAATGACTAATTAAACTCCTCTAATTAGCTCGAGAGAGTAATTAGAGTTCCTATGTGTATGATTTCCCCTTGTGATCCCCCATTTGTTTCCCCTTGAACTTTATGGTGGATTCTTGGACTGGTTGTTGGTGAATCCCCTAATCCCCTAGTTCCTTTACCCTTGATTTATCTCCTTTACTTGCCTTGTTAGTTTGCTTTGCCCATCTCCTAGTTATCTTAGACTTTAAATTTGTTACTAATCTTTCAAAAACCCAAAAAATAGATTTAGCTCATTGTAATTAGCGAATTAATCCTTGATTAACCTTACTTCCTTGTGGATTCGACCCTATAATTACCCTATATTGGATAGTTCAGGTATTTTTTGTGTGTTTACAACGAGCCCGTCAAATTTTGGCGTCGTTTCGGGGAAATAACGGTTAACATTGTTTTAATATGTTAGTTTTGAGACGATGTCGCCTTATATTTTTTGTTTACCTCTTGGTTGCTGACTACTTGTGGGACTTTGTGCCTTGTTATTTGCTAATCTTTTCCTTAGTTGTATTGTTTGCATGTCAAGAAGGTTAAGGGGTGATCCTACTTTCCCTATTGATCATAATCTTGAGAACACATTGAGGCAATTGAGGAGGATCTTTAGAGAACCAATGGTACAACCTTTAATAGTTGAGACCCGGTGGAAGAGCCACCATTTGAACGAGAGTCGTCTAATTCTACTACTTCTAGTACAATGGGTGATGAACAATCTCCCAGAGCATTGAGGGATTTTGGACATCCCGAGGCTTTTGAACTTAAGAGTGGAAGTCGTCATGCTACCACAACTGCTAACTTTGAGTTCTCCCCACACTTGATTCGCATGATTAAGTAAGAACCTTATGGAGGTATGACTCATGAGTGCCCTCTTGAGTATTTGGCTAATTTCTCGGAATTATGTGCCACGGTGAAGTAAAACAATGTGACTCAAGAGTTTATGAGGCTCAATCTCTTTCACTTCTCTCTTGTGGGCAAGTTTAAGAAATGGTTGCAATCCATTCCGGAAGATTTTTTAACTACTTGGGGACAAGTGACCGCGGCTTTTGTCGATGAATTCTATTCTCAAGAGAAGACCTCCGAAGCTAGGAGGAAGAAACCGCAGCAATATTAGCATTTTATATCATAATAATACAGCATATTGCTGCGGTTTATAGGGAAAACCGCAGCAATATGCTGTATTTAATAATAAAAAATACGCATATTGCCCCGGTTTCTTCCCAAACCGCAGCAATAGGTCCTGGTAAAAGTAAAAAAAAAAATTCTTTTTTTTTGCATTTCGCAATTAAATATGAAAGATTAAAACAAGGCAACTAACCAATCCACTATCCACCAAATTCGCAGACAAACTGAAGATGAAATGACATATAAATCTCATTAATACATAAAGATAAAAAAAACTAGTTACATAAATAATACAAAAGATCAAAAAGCAAAAATAAAAAAACAACAATTACAACTAAATGACTAATTACAAAAAATATAATACAAACAAAAAATATATTAAAAAAAATAAGAAACTGAAAATTTAAAAAAATCCTAAAACGAAGATAGAAAAAAAAATCTACTGAAAAAACGAAAAAATCCTAAAAAAACTACCAACAGACTTAAAAAAATCGAAAAAAAAAAACAAAAAATCGTAAAAAAAATCTACCAGCAAATAGTGATCCCCGCCCGTTTGAAGTCGATGCGAGCCGAAGCGTACCAGCAGTTTTATCTAAAAAAACAAAAAAAAAGGAAAAAAAAAACAGACTCTGCTGAAATCGAAAATGGAGGCCGAAAATTCAGGAACTTTGCTTCGTCGAAGGCCGAAAATAGAGGTCGAAGTGCTGCGCGTTTCTCGTTTCGCTTTTCGCCATGGTGGTTTCTTCTCGGTGAGGACGAAAGAGAAGTGCGAACGACTGAAAATAGAGGCCGAAGTGCTGTGGTTTGCTTCGCCATGGTCGACGGATGGAGCGTGTGAACGGCCGACGACGGTGAGGGTGAAGGGTGAGGGTGAGGGTGAAGCGTGAAGGTGAGGGAGGTGAGGCCGACTGGGTGAAGTTGAAGGTGAGGGTGAAGTGAGAGAATAGAACGGCGTGTGAGGATGAGAGAATAAGAGTGAGGGAAAAAAACCCTAACTGATTGACACGCCTTTTATATATATTTTTTTAAATACTTTTTAATGATATTGCTGCGGTTCTTGCCAGAAACCGCAGCAATATATTAAAATATTATTTTTAATATATTGCTGCGGTTTTCGATAAAAACCGCAGCAATATGTCTCGTCAAATGTTAACTTTTATTCAAAAAATTTCCTGTTGATACCATATTGCTGCGTTTTAGGCCAAAACCGTAGCAATATCTTTATTTTATATTTTACTCCTTTTACGTGATATATTGCTGCGTATGGGTAAAATCGCAGCAATACCACCGCAGCAATAAGCAATTATTTTACTAGTGAAGGCCTTTCTTGAAAACTGTCGGAGTGCTAGTTGATATGAAGAGAGATGTCATGACATTGAGATTTGGAGATGAGAAAATGGAAGTCGCCTTCAACAAGAGCATGAAAGCCCATATTAGGGAAAAAGTGCATAGGATCGATACCCTTGAGCAAGAAGTGCTAAGCTTAAGGGCTTTGTTTGAAGCAAGGGATCTTCTTGAAGATATGCTCCTAGGGGAAGAACAAGCTAAGGAAAGGAGGGTGAAGCTTGGCACCTCAAGCAAGCCATGGACAAAGCACCAATCTACCAACCTACTCATGCAAGCTTTGAGGTTTTGGAAGCTTCATTGGAAAAAGAGGAGAGGACTACGCCTCCTCCTACATGTGAGTTAAAACCCCTCCCCCCTTCTCTGAAATATGCTTTTCTTGGAGAAAATGAGACTTACTCTGTGATTGTCAATTATGCACTCAATAGTCCTTCTCTTAATAAACTTCTTTGCGTTCTAAAACAACATCAAAGTGCTATTGGGTATACAATTGATAATCTCAAGGGTCTAAGTCCCACCTTGTGTATGCATCAAATTCATTTGGATGATGGTCAAGCCTATTCTATTGAGCCTCAAAGGAGGCTAAATCCTAATATATAAAGGAAGTAGTAAAAAATGTAGTTTTGAAACTCCTTGAGTCGGGGATAATCTACCCTAGCTATCTCGGATAGTAGGTGGGTTAGTCCCATCCAAGTTGTGCCAAAAAAGGAGGAATGACCGTCATTAAAAATGAAAAAGGTGAGCTTATCTCCACAAGATTGGTCACCAGGTGGCGAATGTGCATTGATTATCATAAGTTGAATAAAGCCACCCGAAAAGACTATTTCCCCCCTCACTTTTATTGACCAAATGCTTGAGAGATTGACGAGTCATACCCAATTTTGCTTTTTGGATGGTTATTCGGGGTTTTTCAAATCCCCACTCACCCCGATGACAAGAGAAGACAATATTCATATGTCTATTTGGCACCTTTTCTTATCGAAGGATGTCATTTGGATTGTGCAATGCTCCTTCCACTTTTCAAAGGTACATGACCGCCATCTTTTCGGACATGCTTGAATCAACCATAGAAGTCTTCATGGATGACTTCTCCGTGGTAGGTTCCTCATTTGACATTTGTCTCTTCAACATCCAAAAGGTTTTGGGGAGATGTCAAAAGATGAACCTTGTTCTTAATTGGGAAAGTTTTCATTTTATGGTTGAAGATGGTATAGTCCTTGGTCATAATATCTCTCAAAAAGGGTTTGAGGTGGATAGGGCCAAAATTGAGGTTATTGAGAAATTACCTCCCCCAACTTCGGTGAAGGGAGTAAGTTCTTTTCTTGAGCATGCGGGATTTTATCGTAAGCCACTATCCAATTTGCTTCAAAAAGACACTGAATTTAAATTTGTCAATGATTGCATGCATGCTTTTGAAACTCTAAAAAAGGCCATAATCTCCACCCCCATAGTGCAAGCTCCGGATTGGAGCTTGCCTTTTGAACTAATGTGTGATGCTAGTGATAGCGCATTGAGAGCCGTTTTAGGGCAAAAGAAGGAAAGTTACATGTGATCTACTATGCAAGCAAGACGCTTGATTCGGCTCACAGGAACTATGCCATCACATAGAAGGAATTACTATCCATTGTGTTTGCTTTTGATAAGTTTCGGTCATACCGTGCTCCAAGGTGGTGGTCTATACGGATCATGCAGCTATAACGTACCTCATGACTAAGAAGGATGCCAAGCCTTAGTTGATTAAGTGGATCCTTCTCCTACAAGAGTTTGATATTGAGATCAAGGACAAGAAGGGCACCGAAAATTCGGTTGCCTACCACCTTTCCTGACTTCCCATGAATGAATCACACGACTTGGATCCTCCTATCAATTATTCCCTCAAAGATGACTTCCTCTATGTCGTGAAGGCCATGTATGCTCCTTGGTTCGCAGACTTTGCTAATTTTCATGCTAGTGGAGTCATACCGGATGACATTACCTACCAACAAAAGAGAAGGTTTATGCATGAGGCCCAGCACTATGTATGGGATGACCCATACTTGTTCAAGAGGGGGGTGGATGGTACTTATGGGAGGTGTCTCATGGATGATGAGATTGAAGATGTTATAGGGATGTGCCATTCATCCCCATGTGGTGGTATATGAAAGCCGACAAGACCGCGACAAAGATCTTGCAATGTGGATTATTTTGGCCAAGCATGTTCTTTTTTCAAGGCTTGTGATCGGTACCAAAGAGTTGGCAATATATCAAAGAGGCATGAATTGCCCCTCACAAGCATCTCGGAGTTGGAAATTTTTGATGTGTGGGGGATTGATTTCATGGGTCCTTTCCCCTCCTCCCTTGGCAACCGCTATATCTTGGTAGCAATTGATTATTTTTCTAAATGGGTTGAAGCAATTGCTTCCTCTACAAATGATGCCAAGGTAGTTATGAAGCTATTCAAGAAGGTGATTTTCCCCCGGGTTCAGATTATTTTCTTTCATTTGTTTTTGTTCCAGTTTATATTAGTGATACACTTCACCAAGAAATCATCAATGCCCTTCTTGCTAAGTATGGGGTGCATCATAAAATTGGCCTCTCTTACCACCCCCAATCTAGTGGTCAAGCGGAGATATTTGATAGAGAGGTCAAGCTTACTTTGGAAAAGACGGTGAATCGATCTCGCAAGGATTGGTCATCCAAGTTGGATGATGCATTGTGGGCCTACTACATGGGCTACAAAACCCCTATCGGCATGACACCATACAAGCTTGTATATGGGAAATCGTGTCATTTACCCGTGGAATTGGAGCATAAAGCTTATTGGGCCATTGAGGCTTTAAATTTTGATCTCCAAGCTTCGGGTGAAGAAGGATGCTTGATATTCATGAGCTTGAAGAGCTTAGGAGGGATGCTTACGAGAGTGTCGGGGTGTACAAAGAGAGAAGGAAGGCTTGGCATGACCAACGAATCATGAAACGGGAGTTCAAAATTGGTGACAAGGTTCTTTTGTTCAACTCAAGGTTGAGGTTATTTTCGGGAAAACTCAAATCAAGGTGAAGTTTTCCACTCACCGTGCAATAAGTATTTTTGTATGGTGCGGTTGAAATTTGCAATGATGCAAATGGGGAGTTTTAAGGTGAACGGGACTTAAAACAAGTGCTTAGCGGGAGGCTACCCATTCTTCTTACTTATCTTTTATTTCCTTGTTTTCGTTTTGTTTTGATTCACTTGGAATGATGGCTTTTCACCTATTATTGTAACTTGTGGATTACTTGTTATGGTGATTTTATGATTTGTTGTGCTTAGGATTGATTTTGGAGAACTTTGGAGCAAAGAGAGGCAAAGAAAAAAAAGGGGCAAAGAAGGGCCGACCGAGGCGCTTGGGTCACTCAAATGGCTGAAAAAATTGGTTCTTGACCATCTAACCCGCCTGTGTCGCCTTCCAACCCGCCCGGGTCGCCTCCGTGGAAGAGAAAAAACACTAGCAGCGAAGCTCGACTTGCCCGTGTCGCTCTCACTCAAGTGCTCGGGTTGGCGGACCCGCCCGGTCGCCCGGGAATTGGGTAAAAAAAAACGGTCTTCTTCTTCTTCATTTTCTCATTTTTCATTCTCTCATCTTCTTCCTCCTCTCAACTCTCTCAAACCTCCTTTCAAACTCACATCCTAACTCACCAAAACTCCCTCAAATCACTCATCTCACCACTAAAAAACGTCAAATCTCTCATCAATCTTCATCCTCATCTACTTTCTTCCTATCTCTACTTTTTCTTCCCCAAAAACCCTATTTTCACTCTCATCTCACCATTCTCTCTCCTCAAAATTTTACCTTAACTCTCAAAGTCATCCATTTCCACTCAACTTTCTTCACAAATTCTTCCTAGTTACTCATTCCCCATCCATTTCTTTCACTAAAAACTCAAAAACAAATAAAAAAAATTATTTTTTTCTCACCGACGCTACCTAGTTACGCTATTTGAATTTTTGAGCATCAAGTAGTCCAACAAGTGCAAATGAGGAATTCAAAGAGATCAAACCAAGCTGGGGAAGCAAGCTCAAGCCAACAACCGAAAGGAGAATCGGGGGAAAAGCGTCTCGGGGCTTAATGCCCCTGGTGAGTTTCGTGATCCTGAATTTCTTTTTATTAAGTTTGTAGTTTAGAGCATTTTTATAATTTCCAAGCTCTTAAGATTAAAGAATTTGCTCCCACCCATTTTCTTGACGAGTATTTGCTTTCATTGTGGGGAATAAGGGGGGATGTTAATAAAATGACAAATGGATATTTGAGAAAAGTGTTGGCAATGAAAAAGAAAACTTATAGGTGCCTAACACTTGCGTTTCTTAGCTCTTTGGAGGTAACTGGATAGGAACGACTACGATGCTCAACTGGAGCTGAAGCCGTTCTCCATTTTAGGTTAGGGAATGTTGCTCACTTTTTTAGTATTCTGATTTTGAGGATATTTTTAAATTAATAATTGAGCAGAGCACCATTCTCGCACCTTCCTTCAATATTTTTAATTATTGGTGCAAGATAACTGGGTCAAAGTTGTACGATGCCAAATGCGAATGACTCACTTATCCACCAATCGGCTATCCGGTGTTTCCGTAAGTTCTTGAGGAATACTCCCTCCGTCCCAGAATACTCTTTACACTTTCCTTTTTCATTTGTCCCATAAATTCTTTACACTTTTATTTTTGGATATGATCCACTATTATTTTAATCCTTCTATCTTTAACTATTGGGCCACAATCGTACTTTGATTTCCTTTGATTGTAACACCCCGTAATTTTCACCTTTTATTTTTAGTGTGTGTTTATATTAAAACGATTTTTTTTTCGTAAAAAAGATTAATTTATTATTTAAATTATTTTGGAACGTGTTGTGAAAATGTGTATATATATTTATATGTTGTGATATATGTATATATATTTATTTTAAGTTTTTAGTTATTTATTTTAAAGGTTATATTAGTTTCGTTATTTATTTAGGCGTTTAGGATGCATTTTTTTTTGCCGCGTAGCGTTTTTGTAACAATGTTGGACCGATTTGAGTGATGAAATGTTGCATCGCATGTGGCGTGTTAATGTGTTTATTATATTTATATTTATAATATAATTTATTAGAGTTATTTTCATTATTAAGTATTTTCAAAGTTTAGGCGCGATTTAGGAATTTATCGATTTATCGCGTGACGGACATTTGATGCATGGACCTTTGATGACTTGGGCCGAAATATTCTTGGTGTACTTGGGCTTGGACAGCCGGCTATGGGGAGGGAGAAGGAAGAAGTTTCTCCTCTTTTATTTCATTTCTTTTAATTGGTGACTCTTGGTAGATTGTAACCCCCATAACCCCCCTAATCATTCTCCTAAACCCTTCATTTTTCCTTGCCATAAAATTTTTTGTTTTTTTTTATTAAAAGAAGTTCAGCATCATTTGCTTTTAACCCTCACCGTTTTCAAGAAAAGAAAGAGAGAAAAGGAAGAGGAAAAGAATAGAAAGATTCAACCCGGTTTTTCCTGTCACACCTTCACGAAAATAATCGTAGCCGGAGATATATCCGTTGGATCGTCTTCAAATTTGGACAGAACGTTTATAACATCTTGTTCTACACTCTGACCGGAGCGATTTAGAATCTAAGCTTTTGATCACCAGGAATCATGGTCGGAACAGAGCAGTGTGACATGAGATTTATCAACGTTCAAGAAGAAAATGCTTAGTGACTGGTTGCTTCAATTCTCGTTCGTTGTGCCTTGGGGTTAGAAGAGGAATTGGATTGTATGCGTAGCTCTTAACTATCTCTTTAGACTCATCTCTCCTCCCGACGTTCCAGGTAACTAGTAGTTATCTTAGAACCATAGTGATTAGAGTATTATTCGGTATTAGATTATTACGCTAGAAACTATTTAAAATACTTATTGAATGAAATTATTGACGAAATTTGACATGAATATACTTGATGCATGCTGTGTGATTACTGTAAAGAGAAAAATAATTTTCGTATGATTTTTGGTATTTATTTGATTTAATTGGTGTTTTGTGCGTTTTTGGCTAAATTGCATAATAATTATTAAACGGATGTTAAAATTGCTGAAATTATTTTTATTAGATCATGTTGTATGCGTATTATGTATTCCATGCCTTAGAATAATTTTTGCCTACTGTGTACTGGTTTATTTAATTGATATATCTGTTTTTGCAATTTCGTTTCTGTCAGTATATAAATCATGAAAATTATTTCTGGAGGTCGAAAAATTCATTTATTTGTATAATATGTATCTCCGTGAGTTTATGCATGTTGTGTAAATTTTTGGCAATTTTTGGGCGTTTATTTATATTTTTAGTTATTATATTGGCTTTATTGAGTAATCTGTATATTAACTTTTAAAATTACTTTTGGAGTCCAAAAATTATAAATAAAATTTTTACCATGTCAGTAGAGCCATTTGGGTCATATGATAATTTTTGTGTGATTTTACTGCTCGAACTTATTAGTTTATTAATTATTATTGGGTTTTTGTTGTGGAATTGAGGATACTCTTTTAAATTATTTGAGAGCTTGTTAATCAGAAATAATTTGTGATCTTTTATGTTCTTGGAAGCTGGTGTTTAGTAGGTTGCTGTAAGTATTATTGGTATCATTATGTTTATGTTTGATTTATGTAAAAATGATTAATTGTGTACTATTCATTTATTTAATAAGCCTTGGAGTTAATTGGTGATGCATTTTTTATTGATGTTGTTAGTGCTGTAAAAACTATTTCACTATCATTGTTGATGCTTAGTGATGTTTAAAGTATTGTGGTTGGAGATATTTGTTGTAAATTTGTAAGTTACTACTTTGAAGATTTTTGAAAAATTACTTTTGATGAATTATGGGTATAAGGCCGGGTGGCATCCCTTTTGACGAATATTTTTGAGATGAATGATACTTTGATGATATTTATGATTTTATTTTGAGATAAGAACATCCGGTGGGATAGATGTAGTCCCCGGTGAAGAACATGCCAACCACCTGGTTTGCGAACTAGGGGGTACACCTGGGTTAATTGTTGTCGTCCGAGAGGTCGGGGAGTTCTCGCGTGTTCTACCCTGCATCGGGAGTTTGGCCATTCTTAGACACAGGCAGTGGGGAACGTAAGCCCATAGACTGACCTGGAGATTGCGATCTGACAAACCTTAGGAAGTGAAGATTCACTAGCGTTCGATTTCTGACTCAATAACTTGTTTTACTTATATTTTATTTTTATAAAAGTACTCTTGAGATGATTTATTTATTTTTTATCCAACTCACTTGCTATTTATTATTCATTTGCGTTATTTGTGAGTTATATGGAAGTGGATGCATATTGTAGTTGACTTGATTTTATGCTTTCCTTTCTTATTAATCTATGTCTGAATCATGCTCTGATTTCTTTTGTTCTGGGAGAACTGCTAGTTACTCCCCACTGATTGTGGATATTTGTTGTATATTTCGCAGGTTTTGTTGATGGGGATTTTCTTTGGGTTGAGATGCGAGAAATAATCTATTAGGGGTTTTAGTTCTAGACTTCTCTTTAGTGTGAGATAGTTTTCTCATTTCGATTTTAATCTAAGTAATTAATTTACTTATAGTACTTACTTATGTTTGTTTTTACCACTTAGTTATATAAACACTATTCTTGTAGTAGTGACATTCCCAGAAGACGATGTTTCCGCCATCGTCCTATTAATACTATTTTTATTTCTTTCTTTTCCGCTTTGAAAGTCTGGGGTGTTACACACTCTCTCCTCCAAATAAGATAATACCACTCCTACTACCTAACAACTTTAACAATTGGCCCACACTCTCTCTTCACCAAATAAAATAATACTACTTTTATTACCTACTAACTCGTATCACATCTACCTTTTCAATAAAATAATAATTGATAATTATATAAAACTACGTGCCCTGATAAGTGTCAAGAGTATTTTGGGATGGAGGGAGTAATATTTTTGGAAGGAAGGACAACTCAAAGGTAAATCAGTCCGAACTAAGTACCATAGGTTCTTACCTATGGGACCTTAGGAGGCTGAACATACCTTTGATGTTTCCCAGCATCTCCAAAGGGTATGCACCCCAAGGACTCGCGGACGCGGGTTGATTGTTGTTGGTGGTTTAATTACCGCCATTGCTGAGCATTTTGAGGTCCGCCCTTGGAACCCCGAAGTTCAAGGGTCGAACCTCATTAACCAACAACACCTGCTGGATGCGCGTTGGTTTAGTATGGATGGAATTTGTTTTAATTGGAAGATTGGTAAAATGTCTTCCATCCAACTTCTAAATAGCAATCTTATTGTGATAAAGACTGAGCAAGAAGATTACCTCCTCTTGGAAGTCCCGGAGGGAGGCCCGGAGATCCGTACCTACCAAAGGCGGGATCCCCATGAGCATGCATCCTTCTTTTCCTCCTCTCCAACCCCATCCCACCTTTGTTCCCAGCTAAGCCCCCATCTATGCCCATATAGATAGGCGGTTTGATAGTTTTGAACAAAGATCGACCAACTTTCAACAAGAGAAGGGGGATAGTTTTCCCCCATCTTGCAATTCTTTCATGACAATAACATGGTTCCCCCAGGCACCCCTTACCCCTCTTATATGCAACCCCCGCCTCACCCTGAGGGGGACGAGGACCTAGACCCTTGAGTTGGTATTTCTCCCCACCCCCTCCCATATTATTCTTATTTTCACATGAGGACGGTGTTTGGTTTTTACTCTTGTGGGTTAGTGTTAGGAGGCCCTTGTTGCTATTTTTGATTGATTTGTTGCTTGTGGTTGTGGTTATGCTTGGTGAATGGGCCAATGCTTGTTAATATGTGTTAAGCCATGATTTCAACTTTTCTTATTTGTTTGCTTCCTTAGTTTAAAGGAAAAAAATCATATATTTCAAAAATCCAAAAACAATTTTCTTTCTTTTTTTCATTTCCTTTCTTTATTTTACCTTTCTTTCTTTCTTCATTTTCTTTTCCTTCTCTTTCAATCTTTGTTTTCTCTGTTTTTTAGTTCAAGCAAAAACAAAAACAAAAAAAATTGAAAAAGAGCAAAAACAACAAAGAAATTTGAAAAACAAAGAAAAACAAACAAAAAGAAGTGTTAGCTTTGAATAAAGTTTTGGTTTCCTTGCCCAACGAAGATGCTAGTTAATGATATAATGTGGATTCCTTGCTTTGACTTTGAGTATATGTTTAGAGGCTCCTTTTGGAAGAGTATGAGCATAGGTTAAGGTGTTTTAGGAGGTGATTAATCTTGATGGCATTAGAGTTTACCAAAATGAAACTAAATGCTCAATTGGATGTCTAATCTTGAATCTTGACTAAGTTGCTCATGCTTGAATAATTTTGGCTTCAATTTCACGGTCCCTTATGTCCCTAGATGTGCTTATCATGTCCCCAAACAAAGCTCTACAATAAACTTAGTTTTACTTCTCTTTGTATGTAATAAGTGACACAAAACGCCACAAGTTCTTATTTCTCTTCTTAGTAAATAATTATTTCTCCTTTTGCAAAAATCCCATAATAAGGGGAAAGGAAAAGGCCAAAAACAGTCAAGAAGCGTGAACAATGAAAAAAAGGTGAAGAAAAAAGGAAAAGCACAAAAAGAATAGAAGAAATTCAATAAAAGAGGTCAATTTGTGGATACCTCCCACACTTAGTTTTACTTTTCTTAAGTTTCAAGTAGAGTGGAGTCTAAGGTCTATTTGTGTGTCTATGGAAGGTGGACTAGTGATTTAAGCTTCTATAACACTTGAAGAGCTCTACATCTTTTGGATAGCTAGGTATTCCTCTAATTAGCGAATAAAAGGTCTAAATAGGTGTCCTATTGCAATCTTGATTAGCCTATTTCTCTACCCATAATCCATGAGTACACTTAGAAGATAGTTGTCTTGAAAGTTGCTCTTTGTCTTTGCTTGTGAGCTATTTCGTTACAAGTGGACTTGGGATTAAATCTTGGAAGTGTTGAATAAATAGTTGATGAAAAGCTAGAGTTGTGGGTTTAAAACTCTTTGGAATCATGCGAGATCCCACTCGACCTCTAAAGCGATGTAGCGGTTTAAAGAGCTCGTTGCATATGCAAACTGCAATCGTGATTCCTACGAAAATGGGTTAGTGTAAATTCTTTCTTTCTCCTTATTCTTCCTTTCTTCTTTCTTCTTGATCTTGTTTTCAAATAATCTTCATTCTCTTATCCTTGCGTTTTATTCTATTTTGCTTGGGGACAAGCAAAGATCTAGCTTGGGGGAGTTTGATGTCTTGTTTGTTGTTTTACTATTTGATAGCTTTTAGTTGGTATTGTAGTTGTTTTTGAGTTAGTTTAGGCTAGTTTGTTAGCTATTTCCTTAACTTGTGTAATTTTCCTCCTTGTATGCACTTCCTTTGGGCGCTTTGTTTCATTTCAGGACTTAGGAGCATGCTTGAAGGACACTTGCACAACCCCTAATATTAAGATCGAAGAGCAAGGTCAAGAAAGCATCAAGGAAGCATAATCGAGTTCATGGGGGGGGCAAATATAAGAAGTTTTGGAAGGGTTTGCGCACAAGGGTGAACTTCAAATGACTGTAACTTTTAGCACACAAAACATTTTTGAGTGATTCAAGTTGGAGATAAAATCTTGGCTAAACAGCTTTCCAAAGAGTGGTTACAAGCTCAATTCCAATGAAAAATGAGTGAGAAATGGCCGTTAGAAAATGAACTAACGAAACATTCAAATGACCTGAGCGCTTAGGTCAATTGACACGCCCGAGTCTATCTGTGGAAAACTTAAATGTCAGTTATGATGATATGACCCCCCTAGTCACCCGGGTCAGACTTCACCTTCCCGGGTCAACCCCAACCCAAGCGCTTGGGTCACTCCAACCCGCCCGGGTCACTGAGTTTTTTCCGGAATATGAAGTTCTTTTAATGCTCTTGTGTACGGGGGTTTTATTGTAATTATGCCTAGTTTATTTTAGGACTATATAAGGCAAACTCCTCTCATTTTAGGTTAAGCTAATTTAGATTCTAATAAGAGAGAGATTTATTTTGTGTTTAGCATTCTAATTTAGGAGAGAGAAAGTTGAGGTTTGAAGTTTTTGAACTCCATTTTCAGATTTATGCAAGCTTAAAAGTTGGTAATTGCTTGTTTATTTCACTTTCTCTTTCTCTAATCTTGTTTAGTTCATGCTTTGTTTGCCTAGATTTGTTTTTATAAGTTGATTATTTTCCCTTTTTCTCATTCCTCCATGGTTATGGTGGTGAAGTTATTTCAAGCTTTGGTTTGCTTTATTTCCATGATTTGTGAGTAGTTTCTTACTAGGGGACGGGATGTAGCCTTCATTTACTCTTTGGATCCTAAATCTAAGTTAAGGGGTTAAATTTGGGGTTAAACTTGTTGATTAAACTTGCTTGATTTGGTTTGTTGGATGAATGATCACCACTTGACTTGCATATTTGGAATCCCTAGTGAAGGATCGAGAGATGAAGTTAGGGATAGACTAAGTTTGGTTGCTAGATAAGATCTCCATGAAAATAGGTATTTTCTAGTTTAAGGAAGCTTGATTAATCATGTTGTTCTTGATTTGGCTAGATTAGTTGCTCATGCCATGAGAATAGTTCATGCATGACTAATTAAACTCCTCTAATTAGCTCGAGAGGATAAAGTTCTTATGTGCATGATTTCCCCTTGTGATCCCCCATTTGTTTCCCCTTAACCTTGATGTTAGATTCTTGGACTGATTGTTGGTGAATCCCCTAATCCCCTAGTTCCTTTACCCTTGATTTATCTCCTTTACTTGCCTTGTTAATTTGCTTTGTCAATCTCCTAGTTATCTTAGACTTTAAAATTGTTACTAATTTTTGAAAAAAACCCAAAAATAGATTTAACTTTTTGTAATTAGAGAATTAATCCTTGATTAACCTTACTTCCTTGTGGATTCAACCCTATACTTATCCTATATTGGGTAGTTTAGGTATTTTTGGCGTGTTTACAACGAGCTCGTCATTAGGACTCTTACTTGCTGCACAAGTAAGGATGCTAAGCGTGTGTTAGGCATGTTGGTTATTTTTGCATTGGCTCCCAATCAATGCTTAATTAGTTATCTTTGAGTTGTTGTTATCTTTTAGTTTCCTAGTGTTGGTATACTTAGGTTGTTAACCGCCTATTATGGCTTTGTTTTATCATTAATGAAAATAAGATTTTGTTTGAGTAAAAGAATTGAGTGTGTGCTTAAATTGAACTGAGCGTTCGAATACACAAACTTACATTAGTGGATGGTTAAAATCACAAAAACATCAAAAGAAGTTCGGAACCATCACGCATCACATGCATGTCGAGATCCATTAGTGGATGGGTAATCCACCACTTTCAGATCGACGAAAACAGTTTTTCGAGGACTATCATATGAAAAATGGAGCCATATCCTATGGGTCCTCTCTGTAACTAGAACGATATCCCAAGAATTTGAAGAAACCCAGAACATACGGGAATAGTGGAGGAATTTCCACTACTTTTGTGCTTAGACGAGGAAGATTTGTCCATTAAGAAAAAAAAATTCGCAAACCAAAACGAAGATCTATCAAGATTACGTACACTGTAATTTATGATCCTTAGATTTGGTTGCATTGTAAGTAATTTTTAGGCATTTTGGCATCTCCTATCACAATGAACTTCATCCAAAATTATAAATGCTTAAAACTCTATCAACTATACAAAATATTCCCATCAACAATAGAGTAATATAAATTTGCAACCACAGGTCACTTAATATCAATATCAATGTAACTAAAAGGTCAAATCCACATAAATTTTGTTATTAATTCCTCATCAATAACTACCAAAATCTTTGTTTATTCAAAAAACAACCCAAAATATCACATGTACACTTGTGCCTGTCCACAAATCATAGGTAAAATAATCCCTTGTTCATTTTTCCACAAGAGTTGTAACCAACATATTTAAAATATTTTAATCAACCGTTATCATATTAACATGTATTATAGTTTGTCCAAAAGAATTGAGAACCGTTATCAAGTTCTTTAAATAGACACATCAATAATCCATTAATTAATACTCCCTTTGTTTTTTTTAATCTTTGTCATTTGAAATCTTGACACTATTCATACTTAGAGAGAATTTTCTCAATTTTTCTGAATTTATATAAATGAATATAGTCATGTGGAATTTTGTTTGATTCGTCTCAATTATTACTTTATTAATATTCAACCATTATAATTTTTACTAATATATAATGAATGATATCTAAGTTCAAAGACGTGTATTGGGAGACACGCACAGAAAAGTGAGAAGGATTAAAAAACAGAGGGAGTACACTTTTGCAATAAACATACATATGCAAACCCTATGCAACTCATCTACCCTTTTTTCTTTCACAAATTTAGAATCATTCATTTGCACCTTTTCGAGTAAAAAAAAACAATGCTACAACTAAAGAGAAAGCCATAATTTGCCACAGGCTATTCGTTGCCATTTTGAATGAAACAAGTAAAATCAAAGAATTATTGTAATGGAAATAATTGCTAGCTTGAGGATTATCGATTGAAACGAAGATAATCCCATAACTAAAATGAGCAAAATCACAAACTATAAAATTGCTAAATCGCACAAAATAAAATCGCAAAATCGCAACATTAAATTAACAAAAATCATTCACGGAAAAGATTAGTTTCCAATTTTCACAGACGAATAAACCATTTGAGTATCGAAATTTTACTTATGATAATAATTCACAGCTCATACTCTAAATTTCTCTATAATTTGCTTGTACACGCCCTACAACCTCAATCTTTCTGAACCATAAACAGTCCCTACTTCAGTTATGCGGTTTTGTGCGTTTTCGGGTTTTCGTTTTTCGGGTTTTCAATTGAACATTCCTGTTAAACTTTTGAAGCCTACAATTGGATTTTCATGGCTGATGTGATTTCTTGGCACATTTTGAATCTTTTGTGGATTTTAGTATTTGGAACAGAGTAACTATGAAATAAAAGGGATATTACTCTTAAGTCGCGGTTAAGCGTATGATCAAACAATTCTCTATTGTTTTATTTAGGTTTACTACTCGGAAACATGTTAGTTAGCTCACGCTCAATTCTTGCAATATATGCAAATTCCTTACTCTAAAACTTATTTCATTAATGAAGAACGAAAGCTCTATATAGGCGTTTACATCCTAAGTAAAACTAAGACTAGGAAACTAAACAACGATAACTAAGAATAACAAACCAAAAGATAAACTAAAACTAATTAAGACTCCTAATGTGCTTAAAACAAGTAAAACCTATCCCAAGTCGGATAGTAAAACCCTGTAAGCAAAAGACTTCTACTACTAGTAGAATTATAACTAAACTATAATTCTAATCCAATTAGCAATCCTAATCCAACTAGGACTTTGACTACTAATCCAACTAGAATTAGGATTACAACTTTATACCCTTAACAGAACTAAGAGTTATAATCCTAATAGAGTTACGATTATGTAAGTCCTATTCCTACTAGAACTAGGAAAACAAGCAATACTCCTAAAAAAACTAGGAGTATTTTACACTTGTGTGTTTTTAAGAGGGATTATCTTTTCACACACATATCATACTCCCCTCTTGAAAAGAACTTGTCCTCAAGTTCCAATGGAGCCATGAAACCATCCATATGTGGCGTCCACGATATAGAAGAACAAGGTTGCAACGAGAAACAAATGAGAACGCGTAGGAGGAAGAACGAAAATTGGGAAGAAAGAATCGGCAACAAGTGCATCAAGGTCCTTTCCGAACATGTGGATTTAATTTTTCGCATATCTCGGATTGCTAAGATCGAAGCTTTGTAATTTGCACAAGCCAAAGATTCAATCTTTAACTCATCTTCAACATCAACAACAAACTCCGAAACTTCGCCATGGATTCATCATCAACAAGAACTTCTTTTGTTTCTTCATCTAAACGCGTAGTTCGTTGTTGTAACCATAATTCAATCTCCGCTTTATCCTTTCGGATTCGTGCCAATACATCGTCAAGTGTTGGTAGACTCCTAAGATCTTGTTGAACTAAGAACTAAGAACTAAGAGTTCTAATTCTAATACAACTAGGATTACACTAAGTCCTATTACTACTACAACTAAGTTAACAAGTAATACTCCTAACGGAATTAGGAGTATTTTACAAGCTGCGTTTCTAAGAGGGATTAAGGTAGATTATTCTTTTCACATGCATCAATGGCTTTGTTCAAATTGAGGTAAGGAGAGACGAGACCAACAAGAGAATTAAGGTGACTGAGGGCTCGAGAAGAACGATAATGGATGAGAAAGAAGGTAGAATGGGAGAGAGAACAAGTTACCGAGGCAAATTAAGAAATTTTTTAAACAAAATTAAAGGAAAAATATAATGTTAAACCACGATTAGAAGTAAGGGTTTTAGACAATACATTTCCATTATTAGATATCTAAAACTTCATTGTTCGGACTTTTTTGTGTAGGGGAAAGTTGCCACTTTGCCTATTTATAAACGAGCTTGTATAGGGCGTCTCATCGTGAGAGACCAAAGTGGCATCTCATTTTGGTATTTGGAGGTACCAAAATAAGAGTTACTTTGGTATTCTTTGGTAAAAGCTCAAAGTTGATGCCAAAGTAAGTATAACCTGATGCAAAGTTTCAAAGTTGATACCAAAGTTCACTTACACTTGGGTATCAAAGTAAGAGTCATTTTAGCACCGATACCAATTTCAGATTGGTATCAGTTGGTACCAAAGTTCTGGGTCAATTTTCTACCTTTTTGCATGAAAATACCAAAATGCCTATGTTGGCCTCTCACGATGAAACGTCAACACTTTCTCTTTATAAACTACAATGCAAGGCTCACGCTAGTAGTAGAAACTAGCTGGGAAACACAAAAAGCACACATCCATTCATCAACATAATAACTGCTACGCAAATACTCCGAAAACTATGCACCATTTCATATTGGTAGAATGTTGGTGAATCACACGATCGCAAATCAATTATCGCCCTTTGCAAATAAGAAGTTGCAATCTCAACCACAAGGTCCCAACTAGTAGCAGCTAACTGTACTAACCAACTCCCCTGTGGCTGGATCAAGGAACTCAATAAAACACTAGAACTGAATCAACCACACTGTTTAGAGCTACGAAAATTGCGATTCAGTCGCATCATTCTTCTGCACTTGTTAACAGTAAAAGCTTTTCAATATCCTTCCCCCTGCAATATGGCTCTCCAAAAAAATAAACACATGCATAACACATTGGTTTAAATTACTTAAATAATGAATAAGCTAAATTCATCAATAAGAGTCTACACAAGTTTAGATCAACACATGCATCCTTGCTTTTGATCAATGCCCTTCACCGATCATCAACCTCAAAACTCAACCTCGAGCTGCTGTCGCTGAAAGTTTATCAAAGAGGAAGATAACCTTTGTTAAAATCATAACTATCAAAATTCATTTTAGAATAGTACGCACATAAGACTTTAACACATGCCAATTTACCTACATATGATAACATGTAAACTTAGCACATAATAACAAGGATAAGACGGATTAGAATAGATACAACATTTTCTAAACTAAAGGTACATTGTTTACATGCTTTAGATTAATTTTTCAGAAAATTGACACCATCAATCCCAATTCCCAACTATGACCAATATGCTTGAAAATGTCCCAACTATTGATTATCTCATAGCAATCCCAACTTTGGGAAGTCTCTTTCCAAAAAGCATTACACCTTAATTAACCTGCTAAATCAGACAATTATATGACACGTGACACTCTTCCATAAGCCATTAAATTGAGCCAATGGAGGATTTTAAGTATCATGATCAAACAGTTTAGAGTGACAAACAAATTTCAAAAGAGACCTCCGAAGTTTCGGCACCGCTCTAAGATAATCAAAAGTTGAGACTTCCAAAGCAAACTAGTCATAGTGGGGACTTTCAGTCTCCCTGTTTCCTAATTTTATTAATTTATAGGCCCATGCGTCATCTTTTATTTGCAAGTACAACACTTTTGCATTGAAGACCTCCAAAACATACAAACAATATATCTACAGTTGTTTTTAAAATAATGATTTGGAGTTAATTTAATGATAATCAAAATAGCCTAGTTAATGTTATTGTGTTATAAAATGTAAAATGAACTAAGTGATTGATAATTATATTTACAATAATAATAATTTTTTAGGTATTTTATTTTTTTCTCTAATCCGCGTGGATCCAGTTCTAGATCTGTGGATACGCGGATCCAATGGATCTGCATCTGACTTTTTGGATCCATGTATAAAAATACATATCTGGATATGGATCCACTAGGATTCGATCCGTTGTCATCCCTATTTCCAAGACAACGCTGATGATAAGTCCTAAAGAGATAAAACCTAGACAAAAAGGAGAAAAACTTAAAATATACTCTTCCTGATACGAACAATATCAAGGCATGAAAATCTCACTTAGAAGCTAGCTTAGAAGTATGTTTTTGGCACAATTCTTGAGAAGGCTTAATGGGCAAGCTCATTTAATTCAAATTCGGCCACCTACTTGCTTCACATAGCAGCTTACTCACTTACCTCAAAGAGAAGTTAGCTTAGGCCAGTAGGAGAAGGCAACCACCTTTCCTTACATGTGAAGATATGCTACTTCCAATTCAGTCTCCTAGTTTTTCTTTCTCCTCTACGTGAAGCCTCGCCAACACCTCAGCATTGTCGTTGGCTTTTCTTTAATAGTATCCAAGCCTTTATTGAGAAGGTTAAACATCTTATCAATCATTTTTTGAATGAGAGCAGCCAATAAAGCCTTGATCAGAATCCCCCATTGAAAGTAATCCATACTAAAACAAAATCTATTTAAACTAGTCCATTTTGACAAAGAAATCAATGTTTCCGGGGGGTCAACGCGGTATGTCACAATTACGTAACAATTAAAACCACAAGAACATATATTTTTTGCGGCATTCTAAGACGAGGTTTTGCGAAAAGTCAGCTACCAAAATTTGCTACCATTAGACTGAACAATGGCGAAGTGACAGAGTTCAAATTTACATCCCCATGACCCAAACTCTCAACATCTTAGAGAACACCCTTGCACTTCTTACCTTTGTCGCTACATAAGGCATTTCTCATATTCTTTTGTTCTACACGTGAGGATTACAGAAATGCACATAGGACCACTAATAGTAAAGTTATGCTTTAATATTGTATATGTGGAAACAAAAATTCTTCTTTGAATATCTTTGCAATGGCAATTTAACCAAATCACCGAACCCTAACAATCCTTCACAAAATAAAGCTAACCTATCCACCAAACGATTGTTTCTTACCTAAACAAGATTGGTGCCTTTGATCGCGAAAACAGTCACCTCTAGACATATGAGCAAGCCTTCTCAACATCAACTTCATTGCAATATTCCCACTTACACCAAACTCGAATCTCAAACAAGATATGTGGTCCACAGCTTAGTATACAAATCGAATTCAAATCTTAACCCTCAATTCTAATCAAGGTCCTAGCTTGATCCAATGACTAGCCAAATTTGGTTTTGGCACGTAATTATGATTTCTTTTTTGGGACCATGTGGTTTTGCCTAATCTTGAAGTAAGGGTTTTACATGTTCGCTTTAATTTTCTAACATCGAACCTTCAGTTACTCAAATTCTAAAATTACGTGCTAAACTTTCAAAGTTTACTTTTTACTTTCCAAACTCTCTTTTTGCTATCACTTTTTCATTTTAGTGTCACAATAAGTTAATATCGGTTTTTAAATTGATTTATTTATTTTTTACCTCCACTTTCCTGCAATAACTTACGGAGCTCTTTTCACCATATCAAACAGAAAAAAACCGAAATGTTGTAACAGAATTGTTTAGGATCTTTTAAGTCAAACATTATAACAAAAATTCTTTTTTTTCTAAAAATAAAAATAAGGTGTGCCTTGCCTACGGGATGTGTGTGCCTTGCACCTTTAGACTAAGCGGCCACCAGTACTACTCATGTCACATCAATCAAACAGCCAAATGACTACCACCCCTACTTATGCAAACAACAGGCAGTAGTAAATTATACTACCATGGTACTAACAAACTCCACATGCCTCCTTCTTAAAGACACCTAGGATACAAATTATTATTATAGCGATTAGTGTCTTAAGTTCTAATAAACCTACATTTTTTGTAAACGCCCTTTATTACCTTCATCATAAACCATATACTCTGTTTATGATTGTAAATGATATTTTCTTAATGATACGTCTAAGAATACACCTTAAATGTGACCTATAACCTATTTTTGAAACTCAATCATCCTTTGAATTGGTTTTCTTGAAAAAAATAGAAACACTACAAAATTCTATGTCCATGAGTTATTGTCAAGTACTAAAGTAGTACTGATAGCAATGCTTAAGCACCCCTTATATTCTTACCTTTAAGGCAAAAACAAAATCTCATATCCTACTCTCCACAAATTTATTGCAAATGTTGATGTTCCATTAAACAAGAGCACGATATTTAAACCATTTAAAAGGCAATGTGAATACGCACACATTCTACAAGAAACATAATTCAAACAACATTAGTATCAATTAGAAAAAAAAAACACGCACGAACACAGCCACAGCCACAGCCACAGCCACACACATACACATCACAACACACACGCGCGCGCGCCTCACACACCATAATTTCAGTCAACAGAAGAAAAAGAAGTAAGATGAAATATATTGAAATGAACATATGTATAGATCACAAAGAATACCTAACACAGGCAACAAGCCAAGCAAAGCCTTTCCCTTTCCTTCCATTCATGGACCATGGCGTTCAATGGAGTTAGACGAACTAATTACAAAGTGTTGTAGCGCGAACATTCAGCTCAACTGACTGAAATACAAAATGCATTAGGGCTTTAAAGAGATAAGGAAAATAACACAATTGAAATGAAGAGTTGAGACGAAGATATAGATTTTACAAATATAAATAAGGGAACGTTCAAATTCCGTACTATA